>OZ007560.1:109160569-109850075 GCA_963931875.1 Pollenia griseotomentosa
AATTCGGCAAACTTGAAAAGCCTGTTCGGAAATTCACGTGATTTTAAATCGCACGTGTGATTTTGTGGTGTTTTGAAAGTCATACCGTTTTTGGGTTTCTCGGTGTGCTTTCGGCAATTGAAGATCACACCAAAACACACAAAAAAAAGGACACTAAAATATCACACGTTTGATTTTAGTAGGCACATTTGATTTGAAATCACGTGATTTGAGTTAAAGTGATTTTCAGAACAGGCATGTATATGGATTTTCTACTAGATGGTCCAAAGATTTGACTTTAACTATTTTTTTTTTAGACCAACAGTTTTTTCGATTTCTGAAAAATTAAGTTTTTTGAGTTGAGTCACTTTTGAACTAGGTTTGCGATATAGTGTCATGTTTACGTCATCAAATTTTTGCAGCCATTGGCAATGGAGAGAAAAAAATAGACGTTGCTAAGCGAATTGAAATTCCTCCATCAACTCTTACTTAATTAAGTCCTTCAAAAAAGAGAATTTTTTTTGCAAAAATCTTCAGGCAGAAAGCTAAAGCGCGAAAAACTACCTGTATATCCAAAGCTTGAAGTCTTTAGTTTTATGGTTTACACAGTGACGGTTTTTTATGTTTTTTTATCGTTTCAGTAGATAAATTGAAAAACCCCCTTAATTCGTATTTATTTTATTTTAACCCCGTTAAATCGGAACCCCGCTAAATCGAAAACCCCTATAATTCGTAAGAAATTGCTGGTCCTTTGCGATTACGAACTAACGGCAGTCCACTGTACTATCCAGAAATAACATTGAAAGTGGTATAGTTAAGAATTTAAAAAAAATGTTAAAGAATACTATATAACATTTTCTGAAGCTTTATGAAGTAATAAAGTAAACTTCGACGACGAAATTTTAAGCTGGCTAGCAGACTTTACTCCAGAAAATGTGATTTTATTAAAAATGTTTCCAAATGAAAGTGAAAATTATGATACCATTAATAACGAGTTTTGAGCGTTAGCGGATATAGATGCTTTACAAAACTTAAAAATCGCAAATATTTCTATGTCCACAATGAAACATGAATAAGATCAGTCAATTTTTGTTGGTTTAAATTTTTCTTTATTAAATTAAAATAAAAAAAAAAAATTATAAAAAATATGACTTAGTACTATTGGGATCGAAAAAGTACGATTTTAAAAGTTCGTTGGTACGATATTGGTTTTCTCATTTACCATCCCTGGTCATGTTTGTTTACATAATTTTATAGCGCCTAAAAGTGTGCTTTAGTTTTCTAGCAAGGGCTGTTTGTTATGACTAAATTATATATTTGAATCTTTAAACTTTTGTAGCAGCATTTTTAATTTTTTTACAAAAAAAAAATCAATATACAAACATATTTATATTGCAGAATCATGTTAATATCAATTATTATGTATTTAACAAAATTGGCTTCTTTGGAAAACTGTAATTTCAAAATTTGTACGAGCCAATGGAAATAACCACCTAATTTAATTTTGCAAAAATAGATTTCCATTGTCTAGACTTAGATGTTTAATTAAACTGCCTAGGTTATGGGGCTTAATTGGTTTAAATTGTTTCATCTTTATTTTAATTAAAAGCTGCTGCTCAATTTATTGATAATTTTTGTACACATTTTTAAAAAATTGTATATTCATCTTTCTTTTCGATAAGATTAATTATACTTTTAAAATAGAGTTTTGCCAAAAAATGTGCTTAAGCATCTTAAAGTATGCTTTAATTTTAATTAATGATTTTTTTCTTACATAAGAATAAACTTCAGTGTAAAAGTACGTACTTATATCAACTTTTATTATTTTTTTATTACCTCATGTTTTCTTAAATTTGGTTTTTAATGCTTTTTGTCAGGGCATATAATAAATTATTAGGTAAACGTTTCTTTTATTTTGTTTTTTGCTTTAAATGTGAAACTTCCGTTTACAGAACAGAAGCAAAATAAATAGAGTTTAAAAGTTTCATAAGCTAAAATAGAAAAGATTTAAATTATAAGGAAACATTTTTTACCTACTTATTTAATAAAACACTTCAGATTACTTTAAAAAAATAAAACAATTTCCATTCAAAGTCTAAAAAATCGTTGATTATCGCCCATGTGATGAAAAAACATAACGCTTAATATTCACGTTTTCGATTTAAAAACGTCAAATAGGAGTTCTGACAAACGAAAGCGCTTGAAATTAGGCGTTTTAAAACCGCTAGTGTCTGCTAAAACGATTTGCTCCATTTTATTGAGACAGACTGAATTAAAAATAAAAATGATTCCTTTTTTTAAGAAAAACTTGTAACATTTTTTCACGATATTAATTTAAAATATGCAATTTTAAAAAATGCTTTTAGTTTGTCAGTTGCTTGTCTCATTTCGTCAGCTCATTATTGGTTTGACCTACCGACCATTAGGTATGGGGTATATATATATACATGTATATATATATATATATTAAATACCCCCTTTCTGAATCCAAAAGCGGTTTCACCAAATTTTGTTTCTGAGATAATAAGCATTAATTTGGCTCCATAGAAAAATAGTTATTTAAACAAAAGCAAAATGATATGTCAGCAATTCAATACACAGCCGTAAGTATACGTATGCAGACAAACAGCTACTTTTTAAAAATAAATTCAGAAAAATGGCGTATGCGGCACAAAACAATAATTTTCACTTTCAATAAAATGCTATTAACTTCTATGTTCGTTAATAAACTTTCAAAAAAATTTTAATTTTTCTTCAAAACATATGCCAGAAGCAGTAGGAAAAGTGAGCGATTTGAAAACGCTACGTTTTCAAAAACATGGGCATATATTGAAAAATGTATCTAATTTGAAGTAAATTTTGAAATGCAATACTGAGTTAAGTCCTAAATTCTGCAACAAATTGTATTATACTTAAAGGTAAATCTTTAAATAGCTTTTTATGTATGTTATAATTTGTAACCCCTTGATTTATGCTTTAAACCTGTTAATTACCACAAATTGTGCTACAATTCCTAGAGCTTTTTTGTACTTTAGATGTGTTTAAGTTATATGGGCATTTCCGTCAAATTTCCGAAAATTTAAAAGTTATTAAAAGCTGATTATTTTACGATATTGTTATACAGAAATATTTAGATTTTACTAATTTTATAAATTTCCACATAAATTTGTTCTATTAGATAAACAATCAGACTGCAAAGTTGTGCAAACGTAATTTCTTATTTGTGAGAATGTTTTATTTTATGTTTTCTTTAATAAATAGAAACTGGGAATTATCTCCTTTCGTAGGTTACTTTATATTATATTCAACATTTTTTATTTTTCGAATTTATTCTATGAGTTACATTTCAGTTATGTATTTTATAAAGCTTTTTTGTATAAAAGTCATTCCTAAAAATTTAAGGAATAGAACTATTACAAAAAAGCTTTATAAAATACATAACTGAAATGCAACTCATAGAATAAATTCGAAAAATAAAAAATGTTTTCTTTAATATTAACTTCCTAAAAAGAGGTGATATTTGATGAAGATTATTCCAAAAAAATTAAATTATTCGGATTAACGGTAACGGTAACAGTAAATTTTAATTTTTTTTTTTAATCATTATTCAGTTAAATTATTATGGAAAAAATTTCACGTTCGAAATGTCACGTATCGAACCAAATTTCGGCTTAAACAAAAAAAAAAAAAAAAAAAATACATAAGATTTTGGAATCAAATCAAAGACTGAAAAGTAGTTTGACTAAAAAATTGTGCCAGGTTTCGCTGAATAACGCCTTTTTTATACATGGCCACAAAAACTACTTCTATTTTTTTCACGTTCGAACCGCTACTTCTTTTGCCATTATCTTTGAATAGATAATATTGCTTTCTTAGTGCTTTAATTTAAGGGTTAAAAGAACGTAAAAATATTTGTTGTTTAAAATGTTATTGCATTTTTGATGTTCAACACTTTGGAATTACTTATATAAAAATTTGTTATTATATTTTTTTTTTGTCTTATTAACTAAAAAATACACGCACTAAAAATTTGTTAATTGCTGTTGCCTATGCAACATTATAAAAGACAATAAATTATTTTTCTGTTTTAAAATCCTTTATTCTTCTTTCTTTAATTAATTTATTCCCATTTTAATTAAAACAAAAATATCATAATAAAACACAACTACCTCTTCACGAAATAACTAATATTACAAAATAGATAAAATTTTTTACTGAAATACCAAAAACTACCTCTAGCAGTTAAAAAAAAATAGCACAAATATTAAAGAATGATTTTTGTTATAAAAAATGAAAAGCTAAGGAATGAGTAAAATTAAAAAAAAATAATTAGCTAATAAATATAGTATATATTTAGGATAAATATTAGCAAATAATAAATGTTAAAGTTCCTTCATATTGTATAAAATAAATTATGAAAAGGAGCTTTAATAAGTTAGTAATTAAAAGAAATTTAAAACTTAAAAAAGCAATAGTTCACTAGCATTATTTTAATAATATAGAATACAAAAAAAGTATTAAAAAAATAATGCATACATACAGGCTTGGAAAAAAGTATAGCTAAATTATAGTCATAAAAACAAATTTAAACAAGATTTCAAAAAGTAAAAACCAAATTTTATATATATTGTATAAAAACTAAAAGAAGACTGGTATTTAATGTTAAAAAAAAATATATTGTATATATTTAATAATTTATTAAAAAAAAATAAAAATAACACCAGAATAGTGTTAAAAATAACTTTTTGTTCAACATAATTTGTATGTGGCTTTATAACCTTTAGTATTAATAACTATAGAATTTCTTATAGAAATTTATTGAACTAACCATAAGTAAATACATAATACCTCACATAACCTCATCAGTATAAAGTGTATTAAATTAAATTTTTCAACTAGTAAAATATCCTGTTTTTTTTTTTTTTTTTTTTTTTATATTATGTCTTGATGTTAGAAAAATTAAAAAAAAAATATACATGTTGTGTCTTAGTTTGAATTATAAATTGTAACAAAAATTATCTGTGCAAAAACTCATTAGTTAAAGTAAATCGTTTTAATCTAAGCTTAACCTTACAAGTATTTGTCCCTGCTAAAGAAATAATTTTCAAAGTGGCTCAAAAGTAGTTACTCAATACTTTCAGAGTTGTATTTTTTGAACAAAGTTCAATGGAAAATTTAATTTAACTCTGAAAATACAAAATTAAAAAGAAGCAAAAGGAAAAATTTTAATGAATTATACCATTTGAAAACAAATTTAACACAAAAGATATTAAAGTGAATAAAAAAGCTGTGTTTGGCTTTAAAACGTTGATGGAACACAAAAAAGAAGTCATGATACTGGTGTAAAAAACTGATTGATAATATTTTTAAAGTTCCATTACCAATTGCCTTGGAATTGTTTTGAACGATGGTAATTTTAAAATGTAAACCAATATATGAAAATAACTAAAATCATCCGGGTCTTTCGATATCGATCGAAATAAAATACAATATACATACATATATTTAAACTACGATCGATATTGCATGTCATGATTTCGCTTCAAAACTTGATTTTGTAATATTCAATTTATACATGTTCTGGAGAATGCAGCGATTTAGCGAGAATAAGGCGATTTACTGATGTTCGCTTATCTGTTTGTTGGAAGTGCAAGTATACTTTGTTTCAAAACTTTTTTATAAAATTTCGGAATCAATTGGAAATGAAAATGTATATATGTATGTAAATACCCTCTTTACACACTATAAATACACTTAAAAATATAAATAGTATAACCTTTAAATACCTCATTAAAAAAAACGGTTTAAAAATCGAATACAAAATTTTAATAAGAATATTGATACTAAAGTATAAAAAAAACTCAGTATATAGAAAAATATTTATAAAAATTTTAATAAATATTATAATTTTTATTATTAAAATAATAAAATATAAAAAATGAGCATATCCGCAATTAAAAATATAATATCCCACCCCGAAAAAAAATTCCTTTAAAATTTTTTTTATTACAGTTTATTTTTTCTCTATATTTTTAATTCCTTTTCATTTTTATCACATTATAATGTTATAATTATTAAGTAATGCCAAGAACACAACTGGGACGAACGTCGAATTTCGCCCTATACGACGAATTTTTTAGAAAAAATTCACTGAGTAAATTCGTCGTACGAAACACAATAACGACGAATAACTAACAGCTTTACTAATTGAGAAAGTTGTTTGCTATTTGTGCAAAGAGAGAGAAATATTGTGACAATATAAAAAAAAATACTTTAAAAACACAAACATTAACAAAAACACAATTAAAAACTATTCTTATATGTAGGTATCTTCTTTTTATATTTATTTTAAATGCGATAAAATAATAAAAAAAACCATTATTAAAGTAAAAAAGTAACTTTATATACTAAAATACTTGAAAACTAAAATCAAACATAGTCACCTGGTACTGATTTGTTCGTCGTTCGCCGGCGTATGAAATAGAAATAAATCTATTGCAAAGTCGCCGCGTATGACGAATTTCGGCCGACGCACAGTGGTCCAAATGCTTAACCTAGCCGGAAGAAAGTCATAACTCGCTTTTGAAAAGCCGCATTGACATGAAACTTTGCACGTTCATAGATTTTATCAATAAAAACACTCACTAAAAAAATGGGCGCAATCGGTGAAATGGGCGTGGCAAATTTTTTGTTAAAAAATAAAAACAAATAATATACCTGTATTTTTGTAAAACATTATTTATTTATTTATCTTAAATTTTTGTATCACAAATTGTAATCTACAATAGCTATCCGTTTCATTATTCTGAAGCCCGATCTTATCAAAAACATGTGATACAACAGTATTAAGTTTTTTATTTTGTTGTTTTTCACTATACCAAGCATCAAATAGTTCCCTCTTAGTAATGGACATTTTAAACTGTAAACCAAATAAAAAGCATAGGTATAGGCAAAAACTGGCAGCTAAATTTGAAAACATTGACAAGCTACCATTATACAGATTACAAAACCACAAATAATAGAATTAAAGTCTTATAAATTCCGATTTAAAACTCTAGTTGAATTTGGACATTGAACAAAATGTTAACATATAAGACACACACGTACAAAACTGCATTCTTTTTCTAAACAAAACATTTTATTTGAAATATAAAAATAGTAAAATTTGTTCCTACCTTTGTTAAATTAATTTCAGCAAAAAAATAATTTAAAAACTTTTTTCTTATTTTTTCACGACAACTTTAATTTCGGTACTAAATATCAACTGAGCTATAATAGAAAAACAAAACAGCAATTACGTGTGTTTAAAACAAGAAAGCAAACCTGAAACAGAAGTTAAATAAATAAAAAATGTACCGTTATGCACTGTGGGCACTTGTCAACTTATTATCAAACAAAATATTTAGTTTCGAAATAGTAAAAAAATTACTTTCTTCCGGCTAGATGGAGAATTTGGACCACTGTGCGACGCCATGATTGTGTGTATTTTCATATACACATATACGTTTTATTTTTGGCGACGAATATTCGCGGCTAAAAATTCGTCGTTCGTCCCAGTTGTGTTCCTAGCATAAAGTGCCACAAAATTACTCAGATGTCAGTTTTTTATTATTTTTTTTTTTTTTTTTTTTTGTTGAAAAAAGTTTATAATGGTTAAAATAAATTGTTACAACCTAAAAGGTGTTTGCCTAACGGCTTGTCTTACAGGTACTTTATGTTCAATTGTTCGTAATTTAGCCTTAGTCGACCTTTTGCGCAAACACTTCTGCCAACAGTTTTTTCAGTGTCCTGCTTGGCCTGCTTTAGCTCGAAAAAATTACTAATTTACAAAAACAACCAAATTTGGAAATAAATTAAAGCTTTAATAACTTTAAAACAGTAAAAAATAAAATTTAAGGGAAGTTTCATATCAAAGTGGTGGTGAATATTAGCCAATAAATGAGAAATGTATAATCACTTATATGCTGGTACATTTTTCCCAATTTACCTCTATTTTGCTAACAAAGCCGATTTCTTGACAATTTTTACCTAAAACGATTTGTCACAAAAAAAATTCAGTCCTTAAGCTTGAAGTGATATTTTTCCGGAGTTTTCATTTATTAAGGTAAAATGAAATTGTTTTTAATATCCAACTTAAAAGGCCGAGTCACATAAATATAATCCTTTGTACTTTACACGCCTTTTCAACTGACAACTAAGTGGATGTGTATACAGGTTTTCTTGTGGGTTTGTCCTATATTGTACGTCTCAGTTCACGCAAAGTACTAAAGTTGGGCAGCTTTTAACTTTGAACGTACGTTAGGTTATTGAAAGCTATCGGATTGTTTTTTGATTTGTTTTAATTTAATTTTGTGAGTCAGCAAAAATAAGAAAGAAAAAAAACATAATTAACTAAAAAAAACTGAAATTTAATTAACAAAATTGTCTCAGTCTCGGGACTTTTTCCGTTTTCCCATTTTCTTAATTCAATTTAAATAGGAAAAATGGGAGAAGGGAAAAAACTCCCAGGGAATTTGTATTTATAATTGGGTTGAATATTTCACTCTAACTTTTTTTTACTGAGCGCCATTTAACATAATCAGCTATTTTCAATCTTTTTAACTTGGTAGCACTGAATTTAATGCAAGAAAAACATAGTTGTACTACATAAAATCTACTTCAAACCAAAACAAAAAAGATTGTAAGATGGTTTTGAATAACTTCTTGGAAACTTTTCTTTATTTAACTGGCAGTAGTTTCCATATTTTACCCTTCAGAATACAAACTACTAACTTACTTGTTTTTAACATACATATATATTCAGCCCAATCATGAATAAAAATTCCCCGGGAGTTTTTTTCCCTTTTCCTACTTTTACAATTGAATTAACATAGGAAAAATAAGAGAAGGGAGAAAACTCCCGGGGAATTTTTATTCATAATTGGGATGATTAAAAATTTAATGTAAGTAGTTTTTTTTTGAAACTATAAGTTTTTTAAGAAACTTTTTGTTTAATATTATTTTATGTTGCATACTTCTACTTTTATTTTTTTTAAATGTTACTGCTTTTAGGATAATTTTTTTGTTTTTACATTTTTATTCTTTAGCCTTATTTATTTAATAACATCACGTGACAGTTTTTTGACCAAATGAATTTGACACCTAATCTTTATGTAAAATTTTCCGCTGTATCCGAATATGAAGTCAGAATTGTTAAAAGAGAACAGTTTTTGAAATATTCCAAAATAACCGTTATTTGTGTTTTTAAAAAAGATGATATGACCAGGGTTTAAAAAACTACAGTCAAAATGAAAAAATTGCTTTTTCTTCCACTTTTGGATTTTTCATTGAACAAAAATAAACCGTTGCTTTTACTTCTGATTCATTAAATGAAAACAGTCGCAGTGAAGGCAAAAGCAAAAAACGAAATGTTGTACACAACAAAGAACATTGGCAGTCGTCATGTTAGAAAGTGTTTGGTTTGACAGATTGAAACTTTTAAAAAATCCCGAAGTTAACGAAGATGGGACGTTGTGTTCATTGTATATATATGAAAGCGATGATGTTATTTACAGTTTTATTTAATTTCAAAAAATTAAAAAGATTTGTTAAGCTTCAAAAAACACAAACACAACGTCCCATCTTCGATAACTACGGGATTTTTTAAAAGTTTTGGTCTGTCAAACCAAACACTTCCGAACATGTCGACTGCCGATGTTCTTTGTCGTGTACAACATTTCGTGTTTTGCTTTTTCCTTCACTGCGACTGTGTTCATTTAATGAATCAGAAGTAAAGCTAATAGTTTATTTTTGTCCAATGACAAATAAAGATGTCGAAGTTACAGCATAATCTTATGACTTTTACTATCTCAACTGCAGCTTTTTAAACGCTGGATATGACTGGAATGCAAATATCTTCAAAAATTAAAACGGATTTTGTATTTCTTTCTTTTTTGTGAAAGGTTGTAAAAATGATTCTACTTTTGACAATTCCGACTTCATATTCGGATTCAGCGGAAAATTTTACATAAAGATTAGCTTTCAGATTCATTTGGTCACGACTTTGTTGAAATTTTGTCACGTAGTGTAATTTTATAGCCAACTTAAGGGCTGTTAATTTTGTTTTCTGTTTTTCTTTTGAAAAAAAAAATGTTCTTAAAATTCCAAAAAAAATATGCCTATACAAAAATATTTTAATAGAACCCAAAGAAATTAATGTAAATTATACAAAAGAATTAACACGAAAAGCAAGCATTTATTAAATTTTAACCGAAAATTTTGATATTTAAGCAACTGAAAACTATCAAATATGCAATACTAACTTTAAATTAAAAAAAAACATAAAAATTAATATAAATTAAACAAAGAAATATTTTTAAAATTCACCTTGAAATATTGTCCAAAAATACTTACATTTTAGTAAATAAAATAATCCCTTTAATATAACTATAAAAAATCAATAATTAACTAACCAACTAAAAATGTGTTTTATTTTTAGGAATTGTTTACTAAGAAATCAATTTTTTGGGAAAAAAAAATTTTTATTGTTTTATTTTAGATACTAATAATTACTTTTTTGTATTGTGTGTTTATTACCACAAAAAAAACAATCATTTTACTTTTCATGGCCGTACATTAAAATTTAACAAAAGTTTTTGTTCATTGTATCGTACACGTAAAGAAAACGCAATTTTTGCTATGGTCACCTCCAACAAAACTATTTTCAACTAACATATACAGGCCTGTCACAGAATTCAATTCCGATCGAAAGTGGAAGTGATTTCGTATCTTGCTGCACATAAAATGAAATCACTTTCGATCGGAATTGATTTCTGTGACAGGCCCGATAATGTTGACTTTAACCATTTTATTGTCAGCCTCAACCATATTACGGTTATTTTATTTTTATTGTTTAAATCAACAATAATGTGTTAACCACTGATAATTGTTTGGTTTTAAATTTACAATGACATTAACGCTTTTTCTGGAGCAGAATATTAGGCTTAAAAAATAACCATTCCATCGCTATTGATAAACAAATAATTGTTATTTTAAACTATAACATGGTCGGAGGCAACCTTAATATGGTGTTGATGTAATTAATGCAATTTTACTAACATATAGTCGCCGATGACAATAATATGGTTAAAGTTTATGTTTACTTTAATATATTAATGGCAAAAAATGTTTCGTTACAAACCCAATTATTAATAAAAATTCCTCGGGAGTTTTCTCCCTTCTCCCATTTTTCCTAAGTTAATTCAATTGTATAAATGGGAAAAGGAAAAAACTCCCCGGGAATTTTTATTCATAATAGGGCTAATAGAAAATAGTGTTTTCTCTGCGTGTAATGTGTAAAAGGCCAAATTTTTACAACATCGGCAACAAAAAAAACTCATAAAACTTCATTTCTTTTATAAAAATTTGAAAAAAAAAATGTAATAAGGAAATACAGGTGCTTCATTTTGACGTTTACTTTATGGGATTCGCTTTCTAAGCTTAAGAGAATTTGTATTAAAGTATTTCGGCGAACATATGATAAACGTATGCCAATAAAATTTTTATTAAAATGTTTTATTTCTATTAATATGTATACATGACGTCGTGAAGGAGGGTCTAAACCTTATCAGAAAGGCCTCTATTTATATACAGCTTTTTAACTGATTAAATTATTTCAAATAACTAAATTATTTCAATGAAAAAAGAGATTTTAGCTACTGTTTACATTTTTCACTGCTTTCCGGTTAAAGGTGACTACTACAGTTGATAAACGATGCAATTTTGCTTTATAGAACTTAAAAATGTTTCTTCGTCCTGCAGCTAAGCGGCATTTATCCTTTATGTTTTTTTTTTTTATTAAGATATTAAATTCTAAATACATATTTACATTATAATTCTTAACAAATGCTTTTAAGGATATTCTTATAAAAAAAAAAACATTTATACATGTTATTCATACACGTGTAGTTCCTAACAATTTTATGACAAAAAAATTACCGAAAATTCGAAAAGGAAATTGTTTAGGCAGCAGTTAAAATGTGCATAAAAGCTTTAGACCTTGTATTTCACATCAGGGATGATAAATCAGTACAATTGTACTTTTTTCAGTACTATTAGCATTGCAAAAGTACTTTAGTTTTTTTTGAAGGTTTTTAAAAATGTTACACCAAAAAAATGTTGTAAATGCAGTTGTAACTTTGAATTATTCTAAGTCAGTAAACGCAAATGACTTTTACAATAAAAAAATCAAAATTTTATCGATATTTTATGCTTTTCACTATTCAAAGATTCTTTTTATGTTTAGTTTAATAAAGTCGAGGGCGTAAATGTCCCCACTGCATACATATATCAAAGCTTTTGATTACATGAAATAAAAATATATGTATTTATTAAAAATATTTTTTTTTATAGTTTGTTATAGTTTCTAATTTATTATTTATATATAATACATATTAAATATGGGCATTTCCCCAGAATGGTCTACCAGGATGAAAAAATAAAATGTTGATAATCATCGTCTTTTATTGTTTATTATCAGGGAAACCAGAAATATGCTTTAAAAAACGAGTTTTATGCGCATAATATATGCAGTAAAAACTTGAAAATATGCCCTGAAAATTGTTAAAGATATGCCCCAAAAAATTCAAAAATTGCCCATTTGAAAACAAAATATTCAACAATTTAATAAGAGTTCCATTTAATAAAAACAATCCTATAATTATATATTATCAGGAAAGCCCAAACTCCAGTGTATTTACAGAAGAATTTTCGAGATGTTACCCTATTTGGAAACAATGGGCAGTAATCGGCTCACATAAACAAAGTTATGTAAAGAGGTTAAAATGCATATCAGAGTTATTTCTGCCGAATATTATCTAGATATTAACATCCTTATGGGATTTTTTGTCTTAAAGGGATTTAAAGGACGGTCACTAAATTGTTTATTAATGTTAACTTTTTAAAGGAAGTTAAAACTATTAAAGCTTTATAGATGGAAACTTTGGGAAAATGTGAACTGATTCAAAAAGAATTTAATTTGCAGTAAAATATTTCGGGGCGAATTTAATCTAAACAACATATTTAGATGGTTTAAGGACACAAAGAGTCTAATTTGGAAAAAAGTTTTTATGGGTAATATGTAAAATTATAGATCGATTCTCACTTTGTCCTTAGTACAATTAAAATGTTTTTACCAAATTTGATCAAATTACCTACCAGACTGCAACTTGTACTTTGCGCACAAGGTTAACATGAACAAAGAACCTGCAAATACGGACGGATGGACATGGTTAGATCACTTAAAAAAGTTATTCTGAGTCGATCAGTATACTAAAAGATTTGTCCTGATTTCTATGTATTACATACATCGCTAAAAACGTATATTATTGATTTTTCCTTAGCTTTTGCTTATTTAAAATAACATATGTATTTAATGACAACCTGCTTCTTCTTACAATTTATGATTAAAATTTTAAATACAGACAGATAACTATTTAAAACACAAAAGCCAAAATTGCGCAAAAAAAATTTTTTTTTGCTGCGAAAGCTCTTGCAGGCTTTAAAAAAATTCAACATGTATCAAAATATGCCTCAAAAAGGCAAAATATGCGCTAAAAACTTAAAAAATGTTGCAAAAAGATTATTTTAACTAAATTATGCAAAAAAATGCTGCAAAGGGTAAAATATGCAAAAATATGCACTAACAAATCGTTGCCAAGATTCATAAAAAGCTCTTAATCGGATAAATATATTGTTTCTGCCTTCATTGGTCGCACAGGAAAAAACATGCAATTGCATATTTATGGTTTCCCTGTTTATTATTATTAAAAAAGTCTATGTTGTTATAAAAGAATGGTTTCATAGCATGTCTCAGCTGTTTTACCTGAGGAAATTGCACTGGAAACTGGAAAATTTTATATTTTCTTATATTTTCTACTTCTGAACACATTTTTATATACTTATTTTACATGCAAAAATATGTTATGTTTACACTCTTTCTTCATAATCTTTTCATTACAATCAATTGTAAATTGAGTATTTAGTTGTTTGTTAAGGAAATTTGAAGACATTAATGGGAAACTGCAATGTGATAATAATAAAAAAACATATGGAAAAATCGTACGTTCGCGACCCGTACGTTCGCGACCGGTACTTAAGCCAATTAAACAAAAACCAAAAGAGATATTTTTTTTGGTAAATACTGCATGGAGACCTACATTAATACACTTTTAAAATAAATTAATCACTTTTGAATATTCCGTTCCATTACGCAGATTTTTACATTTAACTGCTGTCAGCCAAAGTTGACTTCTATTTTGCGTACGTTCGCGACCACATGTTAATAACTATTATTATGAAAACTTAAACTCGATGAAACTCATCTTTTGCACTAAACATACAGCTACCCAAATGCTATCGAATCGCAAAAAAAAAAAAGCTAGGAAAAGTTTTGTTTTCCATATTATTTGTACATCAAAAGCGTACGAACGTACGTTCGTGACCCCAGGAAATGCCCATATTTAATTTAACTTTATATGTGTAAATATTATTTTCATATATAACTTAAATTTTGTTTTCAATTGAAAGCAAACAGACATGTTATTCGTTTAAACCCAACTCATTTGCTTATTATCGTAAGATAGATTGCAAATAAATATGTAATAATAAAAAAAAAATCTCTGTGTTTAATTTTTACCCCTTCATCAGCAGGTACATCGTTTTCTAATCGTGCATTAATTTCTTCATCTTCGTCAAGACTACAACTTTTTGCCTGACTTCTTTATCTTCATCTATGTATTTAAATAAATGTTATGTTTTTTTTGTATATTATTATTTTTATTTGTTCGTTACATCGAGTACCCAATTGGATTTTAATTCGCTATACACAGTACCTAAGGTCAGGGTTGTTAGATGTGACGATTTTTCGTCATTTTGACGATTTTTTTGAGAAAATACAGTAAAATGACGATTGACGATTTTTTTACTAAAAGTAATAGTGTTATGACGATGTTCTGGCATCAATAAAATACTTAAAAAAATTTCCTCCCCCATTACAATGCTTTCATTAGAAGCATTAGTAATTTGAATTCTACAATTATATGAATGCCATCGATACTGCAAAAAAAAAATACACTATAGCCCCGATTTGCGTCGGTCCTATTTGCGTCGCTTTTTAAAAATTGGTTAAATCCGCTTTGCGTTTTTATGATTTCGATTTGTGCGCTACATACGATTGGATTTTTTCATTGAAGCCACAATCACATGTGAAGAATTTTTCTTTTTGCGTGTAAAAAGGCGAATTCCCATTTAATTCTGTTGGGTAAGTTATTCTTAGTATAGTTGCGTATTAGGAAGTAAGATGTTAGTTCTTAATAAGAAGTTGTGTAGAAAAATGAGTGCAAAGAGAAGAAAATGCATTAGTTTGGAACTAAAATGGGACGTAATAAAACGTTTCAAGTCGGGTGAAAAGGCTGTTTGTTGATATAGACAGAACCCTTGGTTTAACAGTAAAAACCATTTACAATATTGATAGCGCTAAAAATTAATCATTTAAAGATAGCTCGAGTTAATAGCAAATGCTATATATGATATATATTTTTTCTTATGTATTTCTTTTTAAATGATAAATATATTTCAGCCCACTTGCTGAAATAAATAAACTAGAACTTAACCATATCACTTTCTTTACCATTAATATAATTTCTTGTTAAAAATTTATATTTTTGAACCAATCAATGTAATAAATTGCCTCTGATTTGTAAAATTTAAATATTTGACGATTTGTTGACGATTTTGTTAAATTTTCGTGACGATTTTGACGAATTTTGTTAAAACTTGTGACGATTTTTTAAGAAAAAAGCCTAACAACCCTGCCTAAGGTACAATTTTTCCTGTTCGTTAAATCCCGAATTCGCTAAATCGAGAGCTCGTTAAATCGGGAAACCACTGTAGTTATTTTTAAGGATGCTATCTGACAGATAAATGGCATTTGTTTATCTATTTCAAGTTAACATTAACTTAAAAAGTGAATGAAAAGCTAACAGCAGGTTTATCCTCATAGTAACTTTACAAGTGAACTTTAAGTATTGGAAGCTCCCATATTTTCTGCTAAGGAAAAGAAAAATTTTGGTCTCAAACCAGTGTTGCCACTTTGTGGGTAATTACCCGAATTTGGTATAATTTTTAATGTCGTGAGTAGAGCGTGGGTAATTGCTCTTAGGTGTATTTCAGGTTTAATTTGAAATTCTTACTTCAGATATCCAAATAAAATCAAGATTCGATATCAGTGATGACATTTATTTCTTTTTAAATATTGTGGATAAAAAATTCAGTCTTCTGAACCAAAGTCTCGGTGTCTTTTAAAGAAAAGTCTTCAATCATTAAATATATATTTTCAAAAGTTCGATAATGAATGTCGCAAGATGGACTTAGGATTTGGATATTGAAAAAGTTATTCAACCTAAAAACTAGCCTGGGGTAGAAATGTTTCCAATATTCCAACATATAATTAATTTAATTTTTATCTGGAAACTTTCAAATGCTATAGTGTGAAGAATACATATTTAACGGCTTTAACAGTTGTAAAACTGAATTACGAAAGAGACTGTTGTATAAATCCCTACAGGCATTTTTTTACTAAATAAGGTATAAACGGTATTTTTTAAAACCATGAAACTTAAAATGGTAGACAATCGTAGATCAATATACGGCATTACCAATTAAAATTGATTTAAAACAAATAGGTACCGCGCGTGTCCTTGCCGAAATGCATTGCCGACGTCCAAAATTTTTCCTCTTTTTCGAGCATTGCTGGCTGCATGTCACGAATAAAATGAACAATGTTGACATCCAAGACGTCAATTGTTGCTGGCTTATCAGCACAAACCAGTGACTTCACAGTCCTACGGAAAAAAATCAAGAGGTGTCACATCGCACGGCCTTGAAGTTTAATTGACAGTTAATTTTCTCTAAATCAACCCATCGCCTTCATTTGTGAAAAAATAAGTTGCGTCATTTAAATTATGAAGTCGCCTAAAGTTGCGAAAATCGATGGCTGATTTTCAAAGTCAATGTGGATAATTTGGGGGCGTTGTTCAAATATGAATCTATTCATGATGATGTACCCGAGCAAAAAGTGAGAGCAGTATGACCGTTCGTTTGACAGCTAACCTTTCGTATGCTCTATCGGGCTTAAAAAAACACCCATTATAAAGGAATGATTATGAGCATTTTGAACCTTCCCTAGATATATGCAACCAAACTCATTATTTTAGGAGTTTTATTTTACGTTTTATTAATTGTTTTTAAGCTTTTACAGTTTGACTAATATTGATATTTTTCAATGAGTTTGTTGTGTTTTTGCTTCTTTGTGTCTTCTTATTAAATAAAACTTCAATTTTATATCAGGTGTAATTTCATTTAAATCGGGTAATTTTGTTTCATCTCAAGTCTAATTTTGAATTTTGCTGGTGGTAACACTGTCTCAAACTCTTTCTAGTTCTCCTAAAGGTGCTATCAGACGGGATGTATTTTACATATGTACTGTCAAATTTTCCGTCTGTAAAAGTTGTACACATTGTGTGATACATATGAAACTTTGCATGTGTAAAATACATGTGGAAATACATATGTAATTTTTTCGATTAGAACACGCTCTATTTTCCTGCGACAAATATAAACAAAACAGCTGGTTTGTTTTGAAACGAAATTGTATGGAAAAATATATTGTAAAGAAAAATTAAAGAAAATGTACGGAATTACATATGGGTAAGAAAAGTGACAGTACATATGTAAAAAACATCCCGTCTGATAGCACCTTAAGCAGTTGGGAGAAATAGACAGTTTTATGTCAAATTAAATTGTTCAAAGCTTTTAAAAAAAAAAAACAATTTAACTCAAATAACAAAACAATTTACCATTAAAAACTAAAATTAAGCACAAAAATTAATTCTTTTTTTAATAAAGAAATAAACATATGTAAGTCGTTGCCACTACGTATTTTAAACAACCGAAAGTAGTCGGTATCTACTGCAATGTTGCCACAGTATATAAATTACATTTTTCATATGATCGGACAGTTGTAATAATGGCGAAAACTTAATATCCACTTAATCGTTAACGATAGCTATTGTTCACGTTAACTATCAGGAACTTTATCATTTATTTGTAATAATGGCCTTTAATATAAAAACTTAAACAAAAATTAATACAAAAAAATCTTGAAAACAAAAAATTTTCAATAATTATGGCGAGACAACATACAATAAATATGTATGTACAATGTAAGTATGTATGTATATAGTGTGTCTATAATATTATATGACTTACAAATATTTCTATATCAGTCTGTCTAAATATGCACTCTATTTTAATAGGAAATTGTCCTTATACAACAATCATTTATCAAAATAATCTGTATTATTCAGATTTCTAGACAGAGAACAAATTAGAGAACTTGACACTAATGGCTTAACATGTTATCAATATTCTATGGAGAAATGGCAAAAAGTAGAACTTTCTTGCTAAACAACTTGTATCTGCCATTATTTGTTGTTTAAATCTTATTTTTGATTGTTTTTATAGAATAAAGTTTTTTGAACTTTACTTACTTACCCTCAATGTCTTAAAATAATCAATAATATTAAAAAGTAAAAGTTGAATATCCTAAACCATTCATTGCATTGGCAATACTCCAACAGTCCTCTCAAAAAAAAAAAATATGTCTTAGTAATCATAATTGAGTATAATGTTACAAAAAAAATGTTACAATTGTTTGAAACTGGGTAAAAAGCACTTAGAGAAATAGTTTTTTTGTTTTCTTAATTCATATTTATGAGCTGTTTCCAAATGACAGGCAACTTATTGTGCAGCAACATTTATAAAAAGTGGTTTAACCAAAACGCACAATGTTAAATATAATAAAAAAAAAAAATTTTCAGAGAATTATCTTAAAAATTTTAATTTTGATAGAAGGATATATGAAAATTATGTGTGAAACAAAATATCGCCCATATGCTCGCCACGGCTTCGGTCTATATTTCCTGAGACATAATTAAGGTTCATTGTCGTTAATGTGCCGAAATAACTCATACTTTAGCTCTGGAATTGTTCTTGGCTTATTGACGTGTACTTTTTCTTTTAAATATCCCTAAAGAAAGAAGTTCAACGGTGTCAAATCACATGATCGCGGCAAAAAAGCCATTGCTTCATTGGCTGTGTGGCAAGTGGCATCCTGTTAAAACTACATATCGTCCAGGTCCATATTCTCAATTGTAGATCATCAATCTGTTCTTAGATTTTGAAAAATTATAATGGCGAATTCAATATTTTCTGACTATTTTCTGTAACATTTACAAAAAATAGTTCGCCATATTGGATAGCCATTTTGAATTTTCAAAATCTGATACCAGATTCGTAATCAGTGACCCAGAGAGCCCTCGAGTGACGAACCGCAAGCAAATCGAATAATGTTATAAAAAATAGTACGTCATATTGGATCCGCCATTTTTAATTTTCAAAATCTAATACCAGATTCGTAATCTTCAACCTCAAAAACCTCCGGATGATCAAGCCATAAAAGGGTGTGTATCAAAATTAACTTTTTAAACTAGTCCGCCTAATTGAATCCGCCATTTTGAATTTTGAAAATCTAATACCAGATTCGTAATCTTCGAACCTAAAAACAACCAGGTAACGAGTTTCAAGCCATAAAAGCATTCAGGCGTACCAAAATCCACTTGTTTCAAACAAATCCAATAATATTACAAAAAATATTCAACCATATTGGATCTGCGCCATTTTGAATTTTCAAAATCTAATAACAGATTCGTAGTCAGCGACCCCTAAACCCCCCTTATAACAGGCTTTGAGCTATAAAAGCGTTCAGGCGTTTCAAGATTAACTTGTTAACTTCAATATCGTTTTTCTCCAAAACTCATTTTTTGCCCATAGGTTCCTTTTAACCGAAACTGACTCATATGTAGAATGTATGTTCAGATTTATTTGAAAAGAAAACCATAAACATAACCTTTGATTAAAAAAAAAAACAAAAAAAGAAAAGTAAATAAATAGAACTAAACTAAAATGCTAAAGAATTCCTTACGTTACAAAAATGGTAGTAAGCAAAAAAATAATGTTTAAGAAATACATACATATGAACTAGGGCTTCCAATCGGGATTGGTTTTTCTGAATCCCGGGATTCGGGATTGCAGAAAATATTTCGGGATTCCGATTTCGGGACACCGGGATTTTCGGGATATTTTGAATCCCGGGATTCACGGGATTTTTAAAAAATGTTCGGGATATTTCGGGTTTTCTTTAATTTTTTTTTCTATATACCTAATATAAAAAAAACTTTTTAAACTACATAAAAAACAACTTAATTTTCGAGTTAAAGTACACATTTCATTAACGTATATTAATTACACAAGGGAACAAATTTGAACTTTTTTTGTGCTGTCTTGAATTTGATTTCAAATTTTTACTAAATTGAGATCGCTGATTTCAAATCTAGTCACCATTATTCTCTATCAGCTATCTACTTTTCTAGATATACCGTTATGTCCAAAATTAAGGCACTACATATATTGGAATAACTTCAAAACGGTTGACCATATTTAGTTAAAAAAAATAGTTTCAGAGATATCGCTGAATTTTTGAAGAAAAAATAGAAAAAATATTTAGAAAAAAAACAAATTTTTTGTTCTTTAAAAATTCATAAAAAATAAAAATGCGACAAAAATCACAGTTTTGGTCTAAAAACATTGACCCCTATTCTGCGTTTCGATTCGGATCGAAATTTTCTCCGTTTTTGGCAACTTTTGTATTCTGTGCCCATATTCTGTAACTCCCGCGTTGAAAAACTTTTCGATTGTGTAGTGGCATGCAAGTTGGCAGCACCGAAATGTGTCAATGACATTTTGACGGTTGACAACTGCTACCAACTTCAGTAGGGTTTCGAGCAGACATGCCATTTCCGGCATGATTAGATAGAAAATACAAGGGAGAACAACCAAAACGTGTATTGTAAAATAGTATTAAGGAAACTTGTACAATTTACTATTAAATAAAAGTAAAGCACCATTACAATTCAGGTGTGGGGTGCAACTTACTGAAAAATAATAAAGTTTCCTTTATACGAAAGTTCGCAAAAAAAATCTAAAATTATAATGAGCACTAATGAAAGTGGTGGAAAGATGGAGCTTCGGCCGAGTCGCAACGCAATCATGGCATCGTTGACTGCAGCGGGGATTGAATTCCCTGAAACTGCATCTATTGGCCAACTTCGATTGCTGTATGACGCCATGGAAATTGGCAAACAAAACTTAAGTGACGATAAACCATCAGATCACCATGCCGCTAATTTTGTCGGCGGTCCGGCCGCTGAAGAAAAAGCTAACGCCGACAACGTGGTAATTAACCCAATGAATGTTAACAAGTGTTTAGACATTTTTACTGCCGTAAGTGATTCCTCTGCCGCTACTGCTGCCGACGCTGACGAAGATGTTATTCCTGCTGCCACTGCTGTTCATGAGATGCCTGCTGTTCCTGCCGCCCAGGCTGTTTTAGACTTTTATGCTGTTTCTGATGTCCCGAGGCTGAATGAGTACGTAAATGGCGGGTCGATCAGTGCTAAATCTCTTGAGTGCCCACCAGCCGCTGACAGAGTCAACCTGGCTCTGTGCTCGGAAAATAAAACACTAGAGGAAGAAATAAAAAATTTAAAAATGAAAATGGAAAGCCTCCAACTACAAGCACAAATAAACCGGTTGGAGAACAACACACAACACAGCAGCCACCATATAGATCTGGCAGAACTGGACGCCGCAGTACCAACTTTTAGTGGAGACAACCACTATGACATTTCTAAATGGTTTATACAATTTGAGGACTATGTTGAGTTGTGCGGCTATACCGATAAAGAAAAATGTGTGGGCATACGCCGTCGCCTAGAAGGCACTGCAAAAAAACTTGCAGATAATTTGGGCCTGTTGAGTTACAGAGACCTCAAGGGAAAATTTTTAAAAATGTTTAAACGCACTGTATCCCGCCAAGACGTTTATAATCAGCTCCGCGCACGTACCTTGAAGCCTGGTGAATCTTATCTGGGCTATGTTATTTCAATGCAGTCTATTGCAGCCCAGACTGATATGGATGAGCGGGAGCTCGTCGATTTTATTGTTGACGGGATACCTGATACCAGTAACGCCATCACATTCCTTTATGGCGCTGATACCATTGATGAATTGGTCAAAAAATTGGACCGTTATGAACATCGGCGCCAACAGATGCGGCACAGTACCGTAAGACCAACCAGCACAACCGCGGCCAACAAATCAAAAGTGGGAGGTCAGATTGCTAAGAAGCCAGATGCAGAAACCAGATGCTTCAACTGCTCACAGTTCGGACACTTTCAGAGCCATTGCCCAAAGCCAAAACGTCCAGCCAACTCCTGCTTTGTTTGCGCCGAGGTCGGCCATTATCATCAAGATTGCCCCAGGAAGAAGACAATGACTGCTGCCATGGTTGGAAAGAACGAGCCTTTAGATGTATTTCAAATGGTAAGTGTTGCCTTTGTTAAGCGAGATAAACGCACTGAGTTAACGGATTGTTTTTCTTTACTCGATTCGGGTAGTCCCATTAGTTATATCAAGAAATCCCTTATTCCATTTGAACCGGATGGTATCGAAAAAGAGTTGCCGTATCGGGTTATCGGAAACAGTAAACTTAATGCAATAGGTTACGTGCAAGGGGAAATTTTTTTTAAGAACAAACGTATAATACATAATTTTTTAGTATTGCCGGATGAAGAGGCAATGATACCGATGCTGATGGGACGAGATATTTTACAAAAATTCAATATTTACTTGTATAAAACAAAAATAATGTATAATAAAGATGAAATGATGAAAATGAATTTAAAAGAAAACAAACCGGATTTAAAAATCATCAGTGCGATTATGTCGTTCAACTTGTACAGAGATCAAAGGGATGGGATGAGTAAACAGAAGTTAGGAGATATTGAGTTATGGGAAGTATTGCCATTTAATGTAGTTGATGATAATAATATTGTAAAGATTGGCAATGATCAGATTAGGACGAGGAAATTAAACGCGATTAACCCGAATGCTTTTGATGAAAAGGGGACCGAGGTTTTATCTACGAGTGAGCTAGATACTATTGAAGAAAATAGTGAGTGTGAAGAAATAATTCAGGCGGTATGCGAGATTGAGGTTGAGCAGGACGTAAATATGGACAGTGGTATGACCCCTGGCGAGGCAGAGCGGTTGAGGTCGGTTATATTTGTTAATTATTTTTCGGGTGCCCGAACTATGTATGAGGATTAGGTTGACAAATGACGTACCGGTGTATAGTGGACCGCGAAGACTTTCCTATCGGGAACGAACCGAGGTTAAATCGAAGCTTGAGGAACTTTTAGCTAAGGGGGTAATACGGCCGAGCGAGTCACCTTACGCTTCTCCAATTGTGTTAGTCAAAAGGAAAAATGGGGATACAAGAATGTGTATCGATTATAGGTCGTTGAATAAGATTACGCTCAAGGATAATTATCCACTCCCACTTATTGAAGATTGTCTTGATTATTTGGGTAATAAGAGGTACTTTTCCACTTTGGACTTGGAAAATAGTTTTCATCAGGTGCCTATGCACGAGGATTCAATTCAATACACTGCTTTTGTAACTCCGCTAGGTCAATTCGAATATCGCTACATGCCGTTTGGCCTTAAAAATGCCGGCGCCGTTTTTCAGAGATTTATTAACATGGTATTAAGGGACCTTATCGAGCGTAGGAAGATAGTAGTATATTTGGATGATATAAGCATTGCTACCGGGTCATTTGAAGAACATTTGGAGATTTTAGGTGAGGTGTTACGGACCTTGAGGGACGCGAATCTGAAGTTGAATCTGGGTAAATGTAAATTTGCTTATCGCGAACTGGACTTCTTAGGATACAAAGTGAGCGAGAGGGGTATAAGCCCGAGTGATGACCACATCAAGACGATACAGCAGTACCCGATACCGTCTAGTCATGAAGAACTGGAGCGGTGTTTGGGTTTATTTTCATTCTTCCGTAGGTTTGTTTCTGACTTTTCTAGAACGGCGAGGCCATTAACAGGACTGAGAAATAAATCGTTTGTTTGGACTACTGAATGTACGGAGGCTTTTTTGACATTAAAAGAGAAACTGATAAGTACGCCAGTGCTGGCAGTATATGACCCTCTCCGGGAAACGGAACTTCATACTGACGCTAGCTCAAAGGGCTTCGGCTCAGTCCTACTACAGAAACAAGGGGATGGGAAGTTTCACCCGGTGTCGTATTTCTCCAAGTGTACATCAGAGGCGGAATCGAAATACCACAGTTTCGAGTTAGAGACCCTGGCTATAATATATGCCGTAAGAAGATTCCGAGTTTACCTGGAAGGGATTAAATTCACGATAGTCACCGATTGTAATTCCCTTACTTTGACGTTGGCCAAAAAGTCAATTAACCATCGGATAGCCAGATGGGCGCTAGAATTGGAGAACTTTGATTACAATATACGTCACCGCAGGGGGGAATTAATGTCGCATGTCGATGCCCTCAGCCGTACGCCACCGCCACTGGCGGCTTTCGTAGATGACTGTGACGTGGACGTTAATATACAGATTGCTCAGAGTAGGGACAGGGGTATCCAGTGTATTAGGGCCAAACTAGAAATAGGTGACGTAGAGGGATATGAAATGAGTAACGGCCTAGTCTTTCGTCGTGGGGCAAGGGGCCAGAGACAATTATACGTGCCAGAGGAAATGGTAGCAAATATAATACGCCTGACGCACGAGAAGTATGGTCACGTGGGTATCGAAAAGTGTATGAACCAAATAAAGAAGAATTATTGGTTCCCGAACATGAGGGATAGACTGAGTCGTTTTATAAAAAATTGCCTGAAGTGTATATATTATTCGGCGCCGCATAGGAAGAACGAAAGGAACTTGTATAATATAGAGAAGAAACCAATACCGTTCGACACATTGCATGTGGACCATTATGGCCCTTTACCGGCAGTTAGATCCAAGAGGAGGCATATCCTGGTAATAGTGGACGCTTTTACAAAGTATACAAAGTTGTATTCGGTAAACTCACCAGGGACAAAGGAGGTTATATGCGCCTTGAAGAAGTATTTCGAGTACTATAGCAGACCACGGCGCATAATAAGTGACCGTGGTACGTGTTTCACGTCCAGTGTATTTAGTAATTTCCTAGAGGAACGAAATATCACTCATGTGAAGGTCTCAGTTGCGTCGCCGCAATCAAACGGTCAGGTTGAAAGAATCAATAGGGACATAAGGGCAATGTTGGCCAAGATAACTGAACCTGTAGGGCATTCTGACTGGGTAGGGAAACTGACGCAGGTAGAATTTGCCATAAATAATACAACTCATTGCGCTACCGGCCAGTCGCCTTCTAGGGTACTTTTTGGGGTAGAACAGCGGGGTGAGGTAATAGATGAGTTTACTGAGCATTTACAGGAAAGGTACGCTAGTGAGACCGTTGATTTAAACGCGGTTAGGGAGTCGGCATATTCGTCCATACAAAGGTCTCAATCTCGCAACCAGAAGTATTTCGATGAACATCATAAACCAGCTGAACAGTTTCAGGTGGGAGATTTTGTAGTGTTGAGAAATGTTGATACGACAGCGGGGCTAAATAAAAAGTTGATACCGAAATACCGCGGCCCCTATATTATTCGAAAGCAAATGGGTAATGACCGTTATATGGTAACTGATATAGAGAACTACCGGGTGACACAGATGCCATATTCAGGGATAGTTGATGCCAGTCGGATAAGAAGATGGGTAGAACAAGATGGGAATTTAAATGAGGACATATCGATCTCTGAAGGCAACACTTCCGTATACGAAGACTATCAATTTTTAGAGGAGGATAGTTCTAGTAAGATGGGGGATATTGAGTATCGTGATTATGAATTTTTAGAAGAGGAATTGTGAGGGAAGTTTGACAATCGAGGTCGATTGTTTTGTCAGGTCGGCCGAGATTGTAGTGGCATGCAAGTTGGCAGCACCGAAATGTGTCAATGACATTTTGACGGTTGACAACTGCTACCAACTTCAGTAGGGTTTCGAGCAGACATGCCATTTCCGGCATGATTAGATAGAAAATACAAGGGAGAACAACCAAAACGTGTATTGTAAAATAGTATTAAGGAAACTTGTACAATTTACTATTAAATAAAAGTAAAGCACCATTACAATTGAAATGTGAGAACTGAAACAAAAATACCATAAATTGAAACAAACATGTTTTTCTCACTAAACTGTTACTGTATCATTTTTGGTGTGTAATAGCTGTAACGTAAGGAAACTACTCGCCAAAAATGTTTCAGTAACAGTTAAGTGAGAAAAACATGTTTGTTTCAACTTATGGTATTTTTGTTTCATTTCTCACATTTCAATCGAAAAGTTTCTCAACGCGGGAGTTACAGAACATTGGCACAAAACACCAAAGTTGCCAAAAACGGAGAAAATTTCGATCCGAATCGAAACGCAGAATAGGGGTGATTTATCTTGAAATAAGGTTTATTTCATCGTAATCGGTGCACAACTTTTGATTTTATTCACAATTTACTGAGAAAACTGAATATCGATTTCCATACAAAAAGAAAAACGTTCATGACACACACACCTTTGTTTAAAATGTTATTTTTGTATTACACCATTTCCAATTGTTTTTTTAAATTTTCCAAATCAATTTTATAATTGTCCAAATATATTTTAAGTTTTTTCAGGCCGGGTTTTTGAGATGTGGATTAAGTTCAAACTTAGTTTAACGTTGAATAATACTCAGATTTTTCCGGCAAAGTGTAATTTTTTTATTATTTTTGCCGCTATTATAGTTTACAACCCAATTCAGTTGAGTTGAAATTGAACAACTGCTAGTGATGAGTTGTAAATTTTTGATGGTTTTGTTAACCGCACTAACACAGAGTTGTAATCCATAATACCAAAACTGCATAATTTCAACTGAACTAGAGTACAGTTGTATTAAAGACCAACATTTTAAGCAAAACTAAGCTGTTCCGTCAAAATTATGTAATGGCGGCACAAATATGTTTTCAGATTATATTAAAAATTTTCAAATACAATTTAAAATTGTCCATATGTATTTTAAATCTATCCAAATGTAATTTAAACTTTTTTTGTCTACAAATAAACGTATCTTTATACAAGTTATTAAAAAAAAATGTAAAAATAATAAAGAATATAAAAAAAATCGGGATCCCGAAAATCCTGGGATAAGAAATCAGATATCCCGAGATTCGGGATTCGCGTAATCCTGAAAATCCCGGGATTATTTCCCGATTGGAATTCCTAATATGAACATGCTGAATTTGTTTACGTTCAAAATAAAAAGACATTAACTACATTTTTGTTAAGAAATTGATTTTATTGTAAAAACACAAGCATGTCCACTTTATTTGGTTTAAGACAGTTTCTCCAATTATTTAATAATTCAACGGCAGCTGAAAAGCACCGAAGTAGCAGGAACTATAAAATATTTTTTGCAACTTTAGATAATTTCTTAATTGCCTTTGATTTTCGACCCCAAAGGTAATCGGTCTAGAGGACTTTTCCTCTAATGGTCGTTCATTGTATTGCCTTAAGCACGCAATTGCATTTGCATTTTTTTTTTAAACATTATAAAAACAATAGTCCCAATGTAAACATATACAAATTTTGACTAAAGGGCCTGTTATTAGGAGTACAAAGAAGTACATCTGAGTTATCGATTCCACCTGCTATTCTTCTTGTTGGTATACATTACATTCAGCGCGAATTATTAGCAAGTAAACTTTCGGCGGGAAACTGTGATTATAGCTGCTGTTACATGTTTTCCTAGCTGCATTTTTTAAAAAATAAAACATCAATAAAATCGTACATTATAGTTGGACTACCCTTTTATGAAAAACACTTTTAAGTGCGTTAGATTTTAAATTAACAGATGTCCAATGATATTGGGTCAATACTTTTGCTGTTTAAAAAAATGGGGGCAAACTGCTTGTGTGCAACCGAAGTGTATAAACAAAATTTGTGGAATACTTCATATTTTAAAATAACATACGGGATTTCCCATGATCCCACACATTTTGCGGAAGAAAATTCCGGGAAATATGTGCGGGACTGTCTCGAAATATGTATCTCGAATTTAATTTGACATAATTGTTTAAAAATATTATTTTTCATTTGCCAATTGTTTCGCAATTGTGAAGAAGATTATTTAATAGATGTGTATTATCGTCACTTAAAAATTAATAACGTCAAACACCGCATTGACGTTATAAGGGCGTGTTATTTGAAAGCAAGAATATATTATGTTTTATCAGTTGTTTTCGCAAATCGATGAAATTTTTATTTTTGAAAAACTATTTTTATATAGATGATGAACATGAACTTTAAATCACATTTAATCTTTATTAAATAATTATGAATTAATTGCATGATAAAAACAACACTGCTTAAACTGATTTAAAATAAATTAAATATTAAATTTATGGTATTTTTAGACTGCAACTTTTCTGTAAGTGTATTTTTGCGATATGTTAAACCAGCAATTAATGTATTAAATTCCTGAATTTGTAACCACTTCATCTTCTTATTTATTTGAGAATTACTAAATAATGATTTTAGCATTTTTGTTTTGAGTATTAAATTTAACGCAATTTCTTGGGACTTTTTTTAAGCATTGGCATCTAATTTCCCCAATTTGTCAGCTTTTTTTCGAATTATGTGGATGCTGCTGTTACACATCATAAAAAAAGAACTTAATCAGCAACTTGAAACAAAAAGTAGAAGAAGAACATTTTTCATTTTTTTTTCCAACACTCGTTACATACACTTTATTTTGTTTTAAAGCCAACATACAACAGCTTATTATCAACATTTGTCGGCTATAAAATGCTAAAAACCTTATTACAATTAAAGCGATAACGGAAAAAAATTAAAAACGATTTAAAAATGGTGGCAAATGATTGGTACTCTTTAATGCGCATTTGTCTTTCGCATCTTGTTTTCTTTTCGCAAATCATTGCTATTTATTTTATTTTAACTTTCAATCAAAAACACGTTAAGCGGCTTAACTTTCCTCTTGTTTTGCCTATTTTGACATTTCATTACTGTCAAAATGCCTCATATTTCATTGTGACATGAAGTGCAGCTTCGCATTTTAAAAATTTGCAAAAGCTTAAGAGTACTAAATTGACTTTTTACCGCATTAAGCTTTCGTCTGCTGCCTTTATTCTGGTTTTGTTTAGTAATTAAACTACAATACACAGTGTTACAATAGATTTGGTTTAAAATTTAACTATAACTTAATACTGACTAGAAACGAATGGAATTCTTAAATCTGCTTTAGGCGGGGTAGCAGCTAGCGCGTTATTGTTTCAATAGCAATCATGACGTCCTTGTATGTCTGTATGTCTGTCTTTCGTGCTTTTTATTTCGAATTGGCTAATCTTTTAGTGTCTGAAACTCGTGCATTTTGTTTGTGATCTGCTATAGTTTCCTAAAAATATTCAAGTTCCTTAAGCATTCTTTTGCAATTTGAAGTCGCCAAACTTCATTTGACTGCGATTTCAAGTCAGAATCGCAATTGTTAAGCGTTTTGTGACTTTCAGAACATGCCCGCAAATAAAACAAAAAAACATGGCACCAAAGACGCTTTGTTCAACGCATATAAAAATGGTGAACGTAGCGTAGCTATCAGCTTTACACATTGAATGTTTTTTACAGTTATTTTTTAGTATTCTCCCTTACGAACCTGCTTCGTAGTAAGGGAATGTCGTAGCACATAAAATTTAATTGTTTCTTTTATAAAAATTGTTAAGAATTCCTTCATTATCTTCATTATTCTTATTGCGTAGCGCATAGTTGTGCGCTTATTTTTATAAATGTACCATTAGTGATTCGCAAATTGGTAAAAAATTTTATTGGGCTCCCAAAACAAAATTATACGTAAATTTCATTCTTTTATTTGCCTCAGTACTATTTGACAACAACACAGCAAGTAATTCATGCAACCAAGAGTTCATGTTAACAATTTGAAGATATTCACTAAAAATTAAAAAAAATATGCCCAAAAAACAAAATATGGCTTATTTGAAAGCAAAATATTCCACAATTTAATATTTGCATTAAAATAAACTTTTTGCTGAGCTTACCAAATCGAAAAAGAGGCAAAAAACTGTATTTGCTCTAGCCAAACCTGTATGATGCGGTTTTTAGGGCAGAGAATTTCATTAATTACACTGTGCTCGAAGCCGGGCACATGGCGTTTTAGCATATCCAATGGTGCCCACCGACTTGTTTTCGAGATATACCGTTATTTCGTAAATGGAGGAGTTTGCACAACATATATTTGCGTAACTCAAACACGGTTAAGTTTATTGAAATTACTAAATTTTAATATTAATTTAATTACTTTTTTTTAATATGAGCAGTCGTTTTAGAATTATATTTTTTTTTTTTTTAAAAAATAATTTTTTTTATCAAAATTTCGAAATTGTTGTTATTTAAAAATTCATAAAAAATTGGAAAACGTAGCTAGGCTTCTAGTTTTTTGCATACATATAAAAAACGAAGCTATAAATGATTAAAATCTGTTACCAACTTTTGATTTTATTCACAAAAGTCGAACAATTTTAATTAATTTCAGAATTTCATAACACGCAATATTTGTATGGGAGCCTCCCTAAAAAGTGGGGATAAGGGGCAAGTATGTATCGAGAAAATGTTAAGGACAAAAAACTAATTGATTTCGGTCATACATTTTATCTTACTTGGGGCGACTCCTGGGCATTTATGGGACTCTTTTTAATATGTTTCTAGTCTGCATTGAACGTTTTGTATGGAAGCTCCCTTAAAGAATGGAGATAGCGGGTAGGTATGTTAGAAATAAATGATTGATATGAAAAATAAAGTGGGGTTGGTCCAGTGTTGCCAGTGGATTTTTCTAAAAAATACGAAAAAATACACACTTATAAAAATCGGATTTTTCCCTACACGTTGAAAAAATTCCCCTTACAAAAATCCCTACGCATTATTATCATTAAAATAGAAGAAAAAGCATTTGTTCTAAAAAAAATTATTCGAATATGTATATTAAGCTTTGACATAAAAATAAGTACAAAACTTAAAAAAAAACACATGGAGTATGCAGTTTTAATTAAGTTCAATTAAGTCTTTCAACATTAGGTGTGATCCCGTACTCAACGTTGGGAACCCGCGGGATCCCAATTTTATATTCTTCTTCTTGCACGAAGAAGCCCGTACTTTTTTTTTGGCAACATTTAAAATTTTTAAACAATCAGCTGTGTCAAAAATAAATAAAAAACTGCAGGCAAGTAACCCAAAATAATTAATATAAGAAATTTATTTAAAATAAACAATACAAAATGTTGAAATATTTAAGTAAATGCTTGAATTTTAATTTTATACACGTTAATGTTTCATTTATGTATTTACATATTTAAAAATATTTCATATTAACGTTTTCTTTTGGATCAGAAATTTGGGTTTTATTGTTCCCGTACTTTTGTACATTTTTGTCTACTAGTGAGAGAAATTTTTGTTTACTCTGATTTTACCGAACTTTACCCAAACTTTACGAACGAACTTTACCCACTTATTGAATGATAACTTAGAAAAAACATATACTACAAACATACATATTAGTGTCGCCAATTTTTTAAATCACAAACAATTCTGGAAACATATTTTAAAGCTTTTTTAGGGGGAAAATTTTTTTCAACCGATTTGGACAATAAAATATCATTAAAAAAACGTTTTTTCAGCATTACATTTTGGAGATTATGAAAAATCTGTCCGCATATCCCTACGCTTCTATTTAAGTACCAAAAATACCTACATGTAGGGATTTTCCCTTTTTTCTGGCAATACTCATTTCATTTTTACTGTCAAAAATTCAACCCAATCAATATTCCTTAAAAACCAATGAATTTTCAGTTATTTTATATAATTTAACTACATATCAAAAAATTAACCACATATTCCGTAAAAACAAGGGAATACGTTTTCAGTTATTTTATGTAATTCAGTAATTTTATATAATACATACCGGTTTTACTCGTTACCTTCAGAAAACAGCCGAATTTCTACAAAATACCAGACACCTGGCAGCATGTTTTTCTAATGAGTGAGAGAGAATATTATTATTTACTTACCCCGTTACATATGTTTGTTTTACTTTTGTTGTATTGACCATGGTGAAATAAGCAGGTGGAATCGCTACGGCAACAAGTAGAACATTACAACAAAAATAGAAATTAGGTCCCAGCTTACGTCAAAAAATTTCATGATTTTGATGAAATAAATAAATTTTTATTAAATTATGTTCAATATCTTATTATTATACCCTTCACCACAGGTGGTGAATAGGGTATATATAAGTTTGGCATTCCGTTTGTAATTTCTATAATATTGATGTTAGACCCTATAAAGTATATATATTCTGGGTCCTTATGAGGAGCGAAGTTGATTTAACGATGTCCGTCTGTCCGTTGAAAGGGATTTTCCGAAGACCCCATATATGATGGGGGCCAGGTTATTATACATATGTGTCACATATGGTCCGGAATTGTTTGCTATTGAAATTCGGCAAGATCGGTCTACAAAAGGCTGAGATATGAGTAAAAAACCACGACTGCCTCAAATTTGTTCCTTTAAAGGTCCAATTAGACGTGGCATTACCATACCAACACTGTATTACCAAAACGACATAAACATACCATACAAACCAATTCAATCTTGGTTTCTACGTTCATACAGTGGCTATGGTAATACAGTGTTGGTAATGTGGGTTTTGTTGTTGTTTTTTTATACCCGTCACTACAAGTGGTGGATTTTATTTGTAATGTGTTTAATTTTACGCATCCACATACACATTAATGCATGTATATGATAAGCCGCTCAAATAAAGAAACAAACCCATAGACTCAATATATTTTAATTTAACGCTTCTTCAGTAAGAGCATTCGTAGCCGAGTTGTTAAGTTCTCTCCTGAGACTGATGATATTGCCAGTTCGAATCCCAAAAAAATTTTTTTTTCATTTTTTTTATTTAATTTTTGTATGTTCTAAAAAACGATTTTTAGATAATAAAACGAATTTCAAACATCAACTTTGGCAAAACAGGAAACGGGCTTAGGTACATATATAAATTTTTTGTTTTTTTTATATTCTTCGGCATGGCGAAATGAAAAGTTGGCGTGGCTCAATTAATATACCTATCTAAAGAACGTTATTTATGTATATAACTTTTTGTTCTTATCTCATCATGGTGAAGGGTATATAAGATTCTTAAGCTACGGTCACACTTATTAAACATTTGACCAAATAATCATAACCACTACTTTTGTTAATATTTAGTGAGATTTAACATTGTCTTAACATCACAAATAAAAACTAACTAAACTTCTAGACATAGCAAAAGACTGTTTTATGTAAGATGTGGTATTATTATCAAAATAAATATTGAAATTAAAGAGAATTATATTTTAGTTTGCCTGTTGGTCACGTTTTTCCCGTCAAATATTTGACAAGTGTGACCGTAGCTTTACTCTTACTTGTTTTAATTTAAAGTTATCAAAAACTTTAATAAAATACACCAATCACAGCACAAAACGTAAACATAAGCACAACTTTGACAATAGATTGGACAAACAATGCAAGAGCAAAAAATCGTCATCTGGCGTAGTGCTTTAAAAAAATGAGTTATAAGGATGAAAAACAAATTTTTTTATCAGGTGTTAAACGGAAAAGGGCATTTCATAAAAAAATTAAATTTTTTAAGCACTGCCTACCTGAAATAATTATTTTTTGTTTGTTTATAAAAAACTTGGTCTTATTACATTTATTTAAATGGGAAATACTGCTTTTAAAAAACTTGAACCTTTATTTATTGAAATACCTTTTTTTACCCCTTTTTCTGGAAAATCCACTTTTTGTGACCCTTTTCGAAAATTTCCAACGGTAACCCTTGCATGCCATTAAATGACAAAATGATAAACAATGTTACCCTTTTAAAATTTAATGCAAACTTACTGGATTAGGTTTTGTCAAATTGTAACTAAATTTTTAACTTGATACATGTATTATTATGATTAATTTTTTGAAACGCGCCTTAATAAAAGCAGGTTTGTTAATTATAGAGCATTAAATTTATTCAACTAATGCTAATATAAATAAATGTAAACCATTTCCCAAAAAATGTGCCAATATGGTTAGCTCGGTACTTTTTTTTAACACTGAAAGGTTACTCTTCATTTTAGTACAGTAAGGTTACTCTTCGTCGAATCGACGAACTTTTTAAAAAATAAATTCTAGCGGAACGATTTTTAAAGAAAAAATTTAACGAAAATCTGTTTTAGTTAAACGTTTTATTAAAAAATAAAAAATATCTATCTATATATATAAAAATCAAACGCTGTGTCTTAGCCACGCTAAAACTCGAGAACTACTTGACCGATTTGTATGATTTTTTTTTTTTTTGTTCGTCTAATTACGAGGAAGGTTTAGGAAAAAAGAAAGTTAAGAAAAGCCCAAAAAAAAGGTTAAAAAATTGAAAAAAGCGAAAATTGTGATTTGTATGAAAATTTTACATTGCACCATTAATTGCTGTTAATTAGTCGGCTGTAGGAAAAATCGCCCAAAGAAAAATGGCTCAAGAAAAAAAATGAAAAATCGCCCAAAATTCCATGTAAAATTTGGCCTGAATTCATATGAAAAGTGACTCAAAATTTTTGCGCTATTTTTCGTTTGTATTGGGTGATTTTTCGTTTTTTAAATTTGTATGAAAAATAGGCCATTTTTAATTTTTAAAATTTCGTCAAAATCTTACATACTATTTGTCTTTATCATTCATTATCATTATACGTCGAATTCCAAAATGTTATTTGTAAAAATAACGGGACATATTGCAAAAAGGGGGCATGTCATAACGTCCAGCGTTATAGTGTCCGTGGACTTTATGACACTTTTAAAAGTGTCATAATGTCCATCAGAGCAGTGTCATAAAGTCCGTGGACGTTATGTCACTTTGTAGAGTGTCTTAATGTCCACAACATGCTTACAAACTCGAAAGCATAGCCGGCCTTAGGCCGAGCCCAAGGATTTTCTCCTCTATTGTATAAGCCGGTTTGGCTTCGCTAACTAAAGCTTCTTTGCGAAGTCTGCCTTCGTTCGGAAACAAGGCAGATTTTAGAAGCTTTACTTAGCGAAACCGGTCTTTGTTATACCATAGAGGAGAAAATCCTTGCGCCCGGCCGAAGGCGGCTATGCAAAGAAGCTTTAGTTAGCGAAGCCGGTTTTTGTTATACCATAGAGTAGAAAATCCTTGCGCCCGGCCGAAGGCCGGCTATGCCGAGACGTTTTAGTAAGCGCTGCCGGTATTTGTTACACCATAGTGGAGAAAACCCTTGCGCCCAAAAGTGTTTTCGTTATATGTTTGATATATACACCCAGAGAAAAACAACAAAACAATTTTTAAGAAAATTTTAACCATATTATGTTTAATTTAACCAAATCATTGTCACCGACAACCATATTATGGTAAAATACGTTTCTTTAAAAATAGTTTTGTTGGTTGTGACCATAATAAAACATGTTTTTCTCTGCGTGTGTGTAGATCTTTTTTTGTATTTAACATCTTTAGTAATTATGGACCTTATGACATTTATACAAATGAGATAATGTCCATTTGCAAAGTGTCTTAATGCCCACGGAGATTATGACATTTTCAAAAGTGTCACAGTGTCCATGGACACTACGACACTGGACGTTATGACATGCCACCTTGCAAAAAGCTATATTCTGTTTTGAGTAATTGATTATAACTATGCAGTGATTAATTAATATTTAACTATTGAAGAGTGCACAAAGTTTGGCGGATGGCTCAAATAAGTATTACTGTCCATACTGCCGAGCAGCTGTTGAAGATACAATACAATTTTTTACATAAAACTTACATTTGTATATAACTAAATTTATATGAATAATAAACACTTTTTTGCAAATTGGGTAATTTTTCATTTTTTTTTTTTTTTTTTTTTTTTTAAAAATTCGTTTTTGCTTTTTGGGTCATTTTTCATTTTTTTTGGGCCCTTTTTCGTTTTTTTTTTTTGGGCAAAATTTCATATTTAACTTTTTGGGTAATTTTTCATGTTCTTTTGGGCGATTCTTCATTTGGGCGATTTTTTATTTTTTTTCATGGGCCATTTTTCTTTGGGCGATTTTTCCTACAGCCTAATTAGTCTGCTTAAACTCGATAATTGCTTGACCGATTTCAATGATTCTTTTTTTGTTTTTTTCGTCTTATCACGGCGATGGTTGCGAAAAAAGGAAGAAGAAGAAAAGCCAAACATAAAAGTCGAAATATTAAAAAATCTAAAATGTACGTTTTGTTTGCAAATTTCACTTAATGCCACCAAAAGGAATTGTATTTCTTCAGTTGGTGGCGGACACATTGTTTGACAGCTGCACAGAAACAAACCAAACCCATTTAAAACATCGCACTTTTATGATGGTGTGTTTTCCCTATATAAAATGTATTTTTTTCCTTTAAGAATTACATTTTGTCGGTATAAGGCTCTGCTTGCTCGTGTCTTTTGACTTATTTTGTATTGTCCAGCCACGCGGGAAGGGTTACTCTAGTAAAAAATAAAAAGTCTTTTTCTCTCTTAAATTCGATACGAATTTGAACTCCTTTTTTTTTGTTTTTCAAATTAATTAACTTTTTAAAACAACAGAAACTAAAAAGGTTAAAATAAATTACTTTTTTCTTTTTCAATCTTTAAAAATAATCAGTAAAATAATACAAAAGAAAAAAAATTTTAAGTTATAAGCCACATTTTTCGCATGAGATACAAAGTTCAAGATGCTTTTCTGGCATATACTTCTCATTCTGAGATTGCTATAGGGACAGAGTCCTTTTTGGTCCTTTGACAACATTTTCGTCGGATTCTTTTCGATTAGGTATTTTATTTTTAATTTTTTACATAATTAAGGCCTGTAAGGGAGGTGTCTCGAATCCGCCTCTTCAATAGGGAGCCACGAGAGATTAATGAAGGTCGAAACTTCGATATTTATGGAACATATTGTGAGTATACATGACGTAGCTGTTGACAAAGGAATATTTAAAATTCCAAAAAAATAGACACAAAAACTTACACTAAAGGTTACTCTTCGTCGTTGCGACGAGTACACACCTCTGAATTTTAACTTTTAAAAATGAGGATCCAGCGTACGTCCACTCACTACAAGCTTACGGCATCAGCTAACGTTGTTGTAAAAAAGAGCGTAATTTGAATACATATAAAAAAGTTATATGATAAAATGAAAAAAAGCTTCGTCGATGCGACGGAGAGTAACCGTGCAAAGTTAATTTTAGAAGTAACCAAATTTTCTCAAGTTGACGCTTCAACGACATTTTGAAAATGAACTCGCAGTGGCTTTCGAATCGAAAAAGTATTCGATCACGACTGCCATAATTTGCCTCCTGACCAAAAATTCTTCGATTTTCGGGCATATTCCAGAAATTGAAAATAAAATCTAACAAGATTTTGAGTTCAATTATTTACAAAATGACCGTTGTTTTACCTGGTTTTAAGAGTTATTCTTGTAAAGCTAATTGGTACTCACAAAATTTAATTGATAAAATGAAATATTTGTATGAACTTTTAGTACAGGGTAGTTTTTTAAATTTGCTTGATTTTAAATCCACTTCATTTCAATTTCTAGAACGTGCCCGTTTATGAAAGAAAAAAATCTAAAGACTTTCAAAATAGTGTAAAAGGGGCTTAATAGACATTTCAATGAATTATTGTGTATTTTAAATCAAATTTAAATGGGTTCGAATTTGTGTTCAAATAAACAAAAAACCTTTTGAGCTAAAATTGGTAAATTCTAAAATAGATAAAGAAGTTAAGAAGAAATCAATTGTAAACAGGATATCAAAACATATTTTTTAAAGTAAATCTTTAATTTTAAAGCAAAAAATCAAATAAAATATAAGAACGCATAATAATAATAATAATAACAAAAAAAAAATATTACAAATATTTTAAGATATATTATTAAGTAAATCCATTTCTTTTAGTTTTTTTTATAAAATTATGTTTTATAGAACTGTTAATCTATTACTGAAATAAGAGGCAAATTTATTAAATTTAAGGCTGAACATTTGTAGAAATTAAAAAAAAATTTAAATATCAACAAATTATATTGAAATAAGTAAATTATTTGAGAATTTTTTTACTTAAAAACTATTCTATGTTGTGCTTGGCGAGTTATCTGTGTTGAATTATTAATAAACTATGTATTTGATTACCCAACAAGTTTTGAGTTTATACTAAGAGAGGAAATGAGAATACAAATGCTTTTCATTTTTCATATCTTTTACCTTAAATTCAAATTTGTTCGGATTGTGTAGTTCTTACATATCATTTTTGTAAAACGAACAGTTAAATTAAAAATTCGGAAGGAAGACATATTTTAACTTAACATGACTTTTAATCTTTTACATTACTTATCACTTACAGGTAGTGATGGGTTAATTTCAAATTGAAACTTCACAAAATTCTATTTTAATATGTAACTAATAACAATTTTTTAAGTTTTAAATTAACAAAAAAATCAAGTTTGTTAGATTTGTTTAACTACTTAATTTGAAACATTTAAAGAGTCTTTAATAAAAATGGTTCGTTATACAAAAATTAAACAAAACCGTGTTAATGAAAACACAAGAAAAATTTTGACAAGAATCGGTTTTGTTTTTCTAAAAAAGTACATTAATCTTTATTTATACAAAAAAAAACTAATAATAATTTTTTATGTCTGTTTCTTCCTAACTCCGACACCTAAAAATATCTAGAAACCCGAATTGCCTAACTCGGAAATCATTACCATTGACGATACATCCAGATCTTTATTGCAATCACCAGACCTTTGTCTATCACCCTCTCTAACCAGATCATTGCAGTGCATGACCTCACCGACTGCATTATTGCGAAATTATCGTCATAATCCCTGGATAGGAGGACCAGGTGTTTTACCGTCACCCACAGCTAGTTTATTGACTAATGAGGATTCTAATCCACCTTGTTTAACACCATGTGAGTCCATCGATTCGGCAAGCGATTCAGGCGTGGATGACATAAGTATAGCAGAAAATATGTCACCTCTTAAGAGACCCTACGAACAACAAAGAGCAACAATAATTGTTAATAACAATAACAAAGGATATGATAATACAAAAATGTTACACAACGAAAACAGTGTAATAAGCATAAACAACATTCAAGTTCAGGAAAATTTAGAGACCTCCAAAACAGAAATGAATGAAGAAGAAGATTTTACCCACCAGTTGTATGAGGAAAACGACGAGGAAGGTGCTTCTATGTGTAAACGCAAGAGATCTATTTGCTATTTGGACAGCAGTAATCCCTTGATGACTCCCTTTTTAATGGATCTTTGTAATGATGATTATCATATGAATACGAAGGAGTTTTTGCAGGAGAATGATATTGAAAATGTTTTAAATGAATGGTCCGTGGATTTAGTTTAGTTATGTTAGCAAAACAAAAACACTAACTAAAATAAAACACATTTTACAAAAATATTCTAGAAAAAATAAACAAGACTAGCAAACAAAAATCAAATAACAACTGAGGAAATTGTTAAATTTTATGAGAAAACCTGAAATTTTTCAAACAAAATTTTTTTTAAAATTAAAATAACACTACTGCCCCTCCTCTAAAAAAAACATGTTAGAATTTAGTAATACAATCCCATATAATTCAAAACTATTTTTTATATTATAACACACATATAAATATTATAAAAAATAACAAAAAAAAAATAAAAAAATAAAAATAAGGCTTAACTTAGAAAATTTTCTAAATGCAATAACAAAATCCTTAAACCTAAAAATCTTGAAAAATTAAAGTCATTAGAATCAAAACAAAGCAAAGTTGAGCCTTTAAATTAAAAAAAATAATCATGGTTTAAAAATTATTATGAAACGAAATAAATACAATTGGTGCAGGTTAAAATTTTTATTAAATTTATAATAATGAAATTTTTTATTTTTTAAAGTTAATTTTTTTTCTAAAATATTTCTTTTTTTTTAATTCTTACAAATTTGAAATACTAACTGCCTATTTCCGATGTGCGAAAGAATTCTTTCTTTCAAACAATTACATTTAAAACAAAAACAAATTGTAAAAATTTTGTTTTTGTTTTAAATGTATATGTACGAAAGAAAGAATTCTTTCGCACATCAGAAATAGGCTATAAACTATGATTAAACAAAAAAAATATATAAACACTAGACAAAACTATTGAAACTTTTCTTATAAACACAAAAAAAAAATTTTTTAAACAACAAAATATTTTCTTATAAGTTAAAATTCAAACCAATTTTTTTTTCTTCTTATTAGTTTAAACAAAAACCATTTAAGCATTTATCAGCGACTTTAAATTTAATTGTTATCAATTTAATTTTTTTTAACAGAAACATTTATAAAAATATATTGAAACTTACTTTTTTTTGTGCAATTTTTTTAAAGTTTAACAAGAAAAAATTTGCTTGTCAAGTAGCAATTATTATTTTTTGTCTATTAAAAAGGTTTTGTCTTTAAAAAATGTTTTATTTTCTCCTTTTTTTAAAAAAATTACATTTTATGTTTAATGTTTTATTATAAATACTTTTTCATTTATTCACTTTTTTTCTAAAATTATATATGCTTAATAAATATAATTGATTATTTTGATTTTTAATATTGCATAACTGGTGAGTTTTTTATTTCATCGGAAGAATTTTGAAGCTGAAATAAAAAAGTAAGTATATTAATTAGTTTAATAAAACAATTTATTTAATTTAATTAAGAAAATATTAAAAAAAAATATATATTTATTTGAATGTATAAATAAATTCTCAAGAAGAAACTATTATTTATTTATTTATGTATATATGTACAACATACAAACTTATATATACATATGTATTCTTTCAAAACTCTATACTTAAAATCCAAAAGTTTTTCTTTCCATTAAAATTAAATTTTTTTTTTATATTTAACTTCTTTCCAAAACTTTCCAAAAACATATTTTAAAAATTTTTAATTTTCCGACAGACCACTGTGCGCGCGGGTATTTTTCTTTAGAAGTATATTGCCACATTAGTTTTCTTTCATGCACACAATTCCCATACTTGATTTTATTAAAGCAGAGTTTCGGGAATAAATCATCGCTTGGAATGAATGAATGAACGAACATAAAAAAACTTAATCGATCCGAATTTAAAAAAAAAAAGAAAGTACAAAAAAAACCTTTCCGATCGATTTTACTGATGAATTTGCGTGTATAAAAATTAAATCATATAAATATTTGAACCACCAGGCAATCAGAACTAAAGGCGAGTTTACAAATTACTCCTTACTTTACTTACTTGTTGTGTAGAGAGAGGGAGAGGTAAACTTTTATTTTCAAAATATCGTATTAGTTAGTTTCAGGCGATCATAAATTTCAGAAAGAAAAAACGTATTTTTTAAAGAGGATGTAGGAGAAAGAAAGTGGGAGGAGTTTGTTCAAATTTTAATGAGTCTGCAAATATGTAGTAGAAGAATAAGATTTTGATGGATCCGATCGATCATGAATGATCGATTGATCTCTCCCCCATCTTTTACATATTTAAGGAATTTTTTTTATTAACCAGAGAATCAGAAATAATCAATCACAGCGACATTATTTTTTTTATTTATTTATTTTTTAAGTATTTTTTTTAATTATTTTTATTTTTTGGTTAACTAACTACCTTAAATAAATATATCAGGTGCCCAAAAAAACTAGGCAGCAACTTTCGTTTAAATAAACGAAGAGAAAAAGAAAAACGATAAAAAAAAACACGAAAGAGAAAATAAATAATATTCATATGCTTTACTAATGACTGACTAGGAGTCCAGAAAATGTAGCAAGATTATTATATTTCATATATTTTTGCAACAGTAACTTAAAGGTATGCTTTCTTTAATAGGAAATCAGAACTAAAGGCGAACATACATACTCCTTACTTTACTTACTTGTGAAGAGAGAGAGGGAAGGAGAGGTAAAACTTTTGTTTTCAAAATATCGTATTAGTTAGTTTCAGGCGATCATAAATTTCAGAAAGAAAAAACGTATTTTTTAAAGAGGATGTAGTGAGAAAGAAAGTGGGAGGAGTAAGTAAGTATTTTTTTTTTTTAATTATTTTTATTTTTTGGTTAACTTACCTTAAATAAATATATCAGGTGCCCAAAAAAACTAGGCAGCAACTTTCGTTTAAATAATCGAAGAGAAAAAGAAAAACGATAAAAAAAACACGAAAGAGAATATTCATATGCTTTACTAATGACTGACTAGGAGTCCAGAAAATGTAGCAAGATTATTTTATATTTCATATATTTTTGCAACAGTAACTTAAAGGTATGCTTTCTTTAATAGGAAATCAGAACTAAAGGCGAACATACATATTCCTTACTTTACTTACTTGTGTAGAGAGAGAGGGAAGGAGAGGTAAAACTTTTATTTTCAAAATATCGTATTAGTTAGTTTCAGGCGATCATAAATTTCAGAAAGAAAAAACGTATTTTTTAAAGAGGATGTAGTGAGAAAGAAAGTGGGAGGAGTAAGTATTTTTTTTTTTAATTATTTTTATTTTTTGGTTAACTTACCTTAAATAAATATATCAGGTGCCCAAAAAAACTAGGCAGCAACTTTCGTTTAAATAATCGAAGAGAAAAAGAAAAATGAAAAAAAAAACACGAAAGAGAAATTCATATGCTTTACTCTAATGACTGACTAGGAGTCCAGAAAATGTAGCAAGATATTATATTTCATATATTTTTGCAACAGTAACTTAAAGGTATGCTTTCTTTAATAGGAAATCAGAACTAAAGGCGAACTTACTCCTTACTTTACTTACTTGTGTAGAGAGAGAGGGAAGGAGAGGTAAAACTTTTATTTTCAAAATATCGTATTAGTTTTAGGCGATCATAAATTTCAGAAAGAAAAAACGTATTTTTTAAAGAGGATGTAGGGAGAAAGAAAGTGGGAGGAGTAAGTATTTTTTTTTTTTAATTATTTTTATTTTTTGGTTAACTTACCTTAAATAAATATATCAGGTGCCCAAAAAAACTAGGCAGCAACTTTCGTTTAAATAATCGAAGAGAAAAAGAAAAACAATAAAAAAAACACGAAAGAGAATATTCATATGCTTTACTAATGACTGACTAGGAGTCCAGAAAATGTAGCAAGATTATTATATTTCATATATTTTTGCAACAGTAACTTAAAGGTATGCTTTCTTTAATAGGAAAAAAGACAAAAAGTTTAGGAGTGTATATTTATTCAACATAATTTTAAACATAATTTGATAGGAAAATATGTATTTTAAATCCGAAACCTATTGATTAAATTTTAAAGAAAAATAATTAAATATTTATTTATATCTCATAGATGTATCAGCAAAAATTATAAATATATAAAAACGTGTACAATATACATTGCACCAATTAAATTAGTGAAAACTTCCACCATATTGGAAATATTTTTTAATTTTCTATGAAAATTTTAGTTCATTAAAGTTTGTTAAATTCAAAATTCTTTTTTGATTATGGGGTTCATTTTTAAAAACGATTTATTAAAATTTGTTTGTATCTTTGTTGTTTAAAAATTTTCTGGATTTCAATATCAACAAACTAACAGAATTTAAGCTTACAAATAAAAAAATATATGAAATATTAACCGGGGATCGTAATAATTATTTATTTTTTATTTAAAAAAAGAAACATGGTAAATAACTTATGTTTTAATATTCTTATTTTTTAAGTAAAAATAAAAATTATAAAATGTACCCTATATGCACCCTATAAAATGTACCCCAGGGAGAAAGAAGATAATTTCGATGTAATGAAACATTTTTGGCTCACATACATGAAGATAACGCAAGATTTTTTTACTGTAAATTTGTATACCCTTTTTGTTGTATATCCACAACATTAACTGTTTCGTAAAAGTTGATATGCAATAAAATGGCTTCGTAATATCTCGAAAATAGGAAATAGAGACCTGGGGCGGCGTAGATTGAGAGATCTGTTTAATATAACATAGGAAACGGCCTTATTTAATTTTTTTAATTCTTGATCATGGTAGAATAAGTACAAGGTATAGTCATTATAAATTTTGTTCGCAATGATAAAACCCATATGACGTCAAACAATAGAAAATAGAAAAAAAATTAAAAAAAGCGTCAAAAATCAAATAAAATTATTTTACATTATATGGGTAAAAATTGACAATTCTCCCTAACGAACATACCTGGTACTTATTCTACCATGTTTCGTGATATACGTCAAGACAACTTCGACGCGACGATATAGCAAACACTTCTTAGAAAACTTAAGGCATTGGAATACTCCGTATAAGCCGTATACTCCATCAAGATGTTTAGCGGCAGACCAAAATATTTATTGTGTCGTTGTTCGCTAAAATATTCGCAGGCGGGGTATGTTTAAAAATTATTAAATAACATATTTGACATTACCCACGTAAACGCTGACATGAAACTTTTAAGAAAAAAACAACGCAAGGATTAGAGCAATATCAGAGGATTGTAGACGGTAAAAAGCATTTATCCTCTTCACTATCATCAGCAGTAGCCGACTTTTCAAACGATTATTCCAGCAGTCCGGATAAATACATCTTGCCTTTAAATTTTAGTACTAAACCAGAATCTTTACCATTAGAACCTAATGCGTATCTAGGAAGAAAATATTGCATGACTTAAAAATTTTCGATAGCACAATTAAGCATAAGGGATTCCTGTCCCGATGTCTCGAAACGGATTAGACACGCAGTTGTGGTAAGAATTATATTATCCTTGAGGACAACGCTCATTTATTCCTTTTAATAAATCAAGTAGGGAAGTGATATAAATTGTTTGATATATTAGTCGTATATTTTCATGCTGGTCCATTCGACACCTTTGCCGTCAATTCGGCACGCTATTTTAGGAAGCAGATATTTTGCAAATATATGCTTGAAACCAAATAGAAAAAAAATTGAGAGGGTAGATATGCGTATCGAATTTCTCCAAAATAAAATTTTGGTCCGCATAAGGAACTTCCTAATGCAAATAAATACATCTGACAATAAACTAAGTCCCAAACTACACTATGGACAATGATCGTTGGAAATAGAGAGAAATTACGGACGACCTATGTTCAACTTGAACTTTGATATATGTACATATGTAATTATTATGTACAATATAAATTCATTTTTATGTAAACATTTCTTGCCGGTCAGACGAAGTTTGTAGGCAAAAAGTAAAGCGTGTCACGCATGCAGCTTACCAACAAACTTCTACTGTCCCACAGAAAGTCTCCATAGTCTAAATTGAGACTAATATGTATAATTTTTAATAATTCGAGACCTTAGGACATAAGGTTTCTGTTTGCACCTAAACTACATAAATGTACATACATACATATGTATGTAAGATAGAACCTTGTTGCCTAAGGTGGCGAGTTAACAAAATCTGTAAAAATATTGATTAATAAATTATCACCATATCTTTAAAGCCAATTTTTACAATCTTAAAAAACACTGTTTATTAGTTTATTAAAAAAGATTTCACTCTTTCTAGTTTTGCATAAATATAATTTTCCCGTTATTTTTTATTAAATATTTTCAAAACAAACTTTGTTGTTGCTCAAAAGAATTTAAAATATGTTGGTTGCATTAGGAGAGAAAGAGAGAGATAATGTTTTCTACATTTCTTTTATAAATATCGTCCTCTTAAGTGCAAAAGGACCAGTGTTGCCAGTGAAATTTCGAGAAAGATACATTTTTGTTTCCAAAAAGATACACTTTTTCCCAAAAAGATACGTTTTGAAAAAAATTGAAAATCCATTTTTAACGTTTAACATTTATTAACATAACATTTTTATTTCATATTTTAATGAATGTTGTTAAGAAAATAATATCGTATAAATTCATTTTTATACTTATTTAAGTCATAAATATTAGGTACATATGTAATTTTTAAAAATACAGTAAGCAAACTTTAAAATTAATTATATGCAATAATCTTTGGATATTATCAAAACAAATTCATTTTTGTAAAAATTAATATACGAGTTAAGGCGTTTATACTAAGGTGATTATATCAACGTTCATATAAATTTCCTGAAAATAAAAAAGATGTTCATATTTCCTCAGAACAACTTCGGACTACTAGTAATCATCGATTTAGGTGGATCGTATGTTGCAACCCCTTAATGTTTTCTTTCACCATTATTAAAGCTGCTATCAAGGCAAATTCACTAGAAGTTGGTGTCAAGTCAACAAATGGTGTTTTTTTTCGGTGGTCGACTAGTCAAAGTGTGTATGCAAACTCGTTTTTTATGTAAACTAACCTTTTTTTTACTAGCAATATTTTTGACAATCCGACCACAGAAGCAGTGTTGTTGTAGAGTTGACCTCACCTTCTAGTCAATGCGCCTTGGCTGCTATTGTATAAAGCTTGGTATTTAGTCGGTTACAATGACCAGTTTTAATAAGTTTTAGTTGGCTAAAAATTCTCGAATGTTTTGTTTCAGTACATTTTGCGTACAGATTCAAAAGATACGAAAAATATCAGGATTATACATGATACCTGAAGTAGTCAAAAGATACGAAAAATGTATCTTTCGTATCCTAACGGCAACACTGAAAAGGACCTAACAACACTATTTTTTTTTTAATTTTATATGGACATGTTATTTAGTATATATATATATACATATATACATATTTATATTTTTTTTTTTTTTGTTATAAGAACAACAATGCAATTACGTATGTCTGCATAATACATGCTCCTCAATAAAGAATTACAAATTTTTAGGCTCTATGACACCTTTTTTATTATTAAACGCCAAACCAATAATGAGCTGACGATATGTACATATATTCTAAGTTTGATACCTGTTACTTAAGGAGGCCGTTAAGAGTAAATAGTACTTACAATAAGTTAAATTGCATAATATTGCTATCCTTTTTATTCAACAATTAGATTACATACTTATGTAAATATGTATGTAGTCTATGATCATTTTGTAGCTTTTTTAATAAGCCTTGCTTTAAATAATGACCGCCTGGTATGTGAAATTACTATAAGGCGTTGTTATTTACTTAACTCCTGCCACACCCACCCTACCCCTCTCTCTGAACATTTCAAAATACAACTTATCATGACTGGATTGTATTTTTTTTTCTAAACACGTAAACATAATTATGTGATTGTGTAATAATTATAATAATACATAATAATATTATTATTAAGCTGCTATTAATATAACATACCTATGTATGTATGTAGGTAGAAATCCAGAAATAAAACTTCATATTTGAAGCAAAAAATAAAAATTTTAAATAATCGTTGTTTACAAAAAAAAAAACTAAGCTTACAAATAAGAAAATATAACTCAAATGTGTATAAATAATTTTTTTTTATTATTTTTTTTTTTTTTTTATATAATGTAAAAATAAAAAATTCTATAAAAATTAACGTTCTTGAAAATTAAAAATCCTTGGATTCATTAAAATACATCCCGGCATATCAAAACTCGGGATTTCCCGTTTGGCATCCCTACTACAGACTTATTGATAGTTTTGCATAAATAATTTGTAAGGTAAAATGGGGTTAAATTTATTTTTAAACCAATTAACTAACAGTAACTCCTTGGGAATTTTTTAGCTTCTTCTATTTTTCAGATTTTAACGTTACGGCCCAAGGCTATTCACAGGATTTAAAGGAAGCAAATGTACATACATATTACATATACAGTCTGTCAAGAATATTTTTTGAAATTGGGAAAATAGCTTGTTTTGCGACTCATAAAAAAAGACTAGTTTTTTTTTACTAAATCGATTTATCTATATCTTAATTAACGAACAACGGCTAGAGGAGTAATAATTAAATATCCACCACAATTTTTTTTATATTATAAAAGCAGTATGTTGAAAACAAAATTCTGGAGTTTCTTTTCTTTTTTGATTGCTTAATCTTAATTTTTTGTTTTCGTCTTCTTGCCGTTATGTGTCAGTTAATTGATATTTGGCTTAAAATTATTGAATAAGAAGTAAGTATGTCCATTAGCGTGGCCGTTAGTTGTATGGAGAACTTTTTTTTTTGATTTCTTATACTCTCCCCCTCCAAATCGGTTCTGTTTTATGTAAAAAAAAATACAAAAAAATTTCGTAGCGATAAGTTGTGTTTTAGGGAGGGCGTCCGCCCCTCAAAGTTTGCCATCAAGCCATTTATTCAAATGTAATTTGTTTGCGCATGACTATCTTCTAAAAACAACATTTTACAAGAATATGATATATGGCAATATTTTAGCTCTTCTAGTCAACAACATAAGCCTCCAAGAAAGAAAATAATTAAGAAAATAACAACAAAATACCAAACATTTTATGTACGTTTTATATATATAAAAAGGCGATTTAATGTCAAGTGACACAATTTTGAAATCGATGTCTTCAGATTTGGATGAAATTTACACCAAGGTTAGTCCTATTAGATAGTAGTTTACACACAAATTTTCAACAAGATCGGTCAAAATGTTTCAGAGGTAGAGGGGGTCAAAGTTTGCCATACAGGTGTTCTTTCTCATCCATGTAATTTATTACCTATTGGTGTTAGCAAAATTTGTCCCAAGTAGCTTAGATAGCTATTTAATCAATCTTTTTTAAAAATATTTTTTTGTTTTTTTTTAAAAATTTTTTAATTTTTTTTTTTAAATTTAAAACTTTTTTTTTTATTTTTTTAGCCAAGTGTTAAATTTAAAAAAAAAAAATTTTGAAAATTTTTTAAAAAAACAAAAACAATTTTTTTTTAAAGTTTGATCAAAAATCTAAGCTACTTGGGACAAATTTTGCTTACACCAATAGGTAATAAGTTACATGGATGAGAAAGAACAACTGTATGGCCAAAATGTCAAACTTTGACCCCCTCTAACTCAGAAACTTTTTGACCGAACTTGTTGAAAATTTGTGTCTAAGCTACTATCTAGCAGTACTAAAATTGGTGTAAATTTCATTTAAATCGAAAGACATCTATTTCAAAATTGGGTCACTTGACATTAAATCCCCCTTTTATATATATAAAACGTATATAAAATGTTTGGTATTTTGTTTTTATTTTCATAATTATTTTCTAAAATATTGATTTTAGCAAAAAACTTTCTTAGAGGCTTATGTTATTGACTAGAAGAGCTAAAATATTGCTATATATCATATTCTTGTAACATATTGTATACATACATATTTCGATGCAATGAAACATTTTTGGTTCACATACGTGAAGATAACGCAAGATTTTTTTACTGTAAATTTGTATACCCTTATTGTTGTATATCCACAACATTAACTGTTTCGTAAAAGTTGATATGCAATAAAATGGCTTCGTAATATCTCGAAAATAGGAAATAGAGACCTGGGGATGGCGTAGATTGATAGATCTGTTTAATTTGACATAGGAAACGGCCTTATTTAATTTTTTTAATTCTTGATCATGGTAGAATAAGTACAAATTTTGTTCGCAATGATAAAACCCATATGACGTCAAACAAAAAAAAAATAGAAAAAATATTAAAAAAGCGTCAAAAATCAAATAAAATTATTTTACATTATATGGGTAAAAATTGACAATTCTCCTTATCGAACATACCTGGTACTTATTCTACCATGTTTCGTGATATATGTACGTTGGAAACAGAGTAAGCAGTATACTCTATCGAGATGTTTAGCGGCAGACCAAAATATTTATTGTGTCGTTGTTCGCTAAAATATTCGCAGGCGGGGTATGTTTAAAAATTATTAAATAACATATTTCTGTGGTTTTCACGAATAATCGCGTAAGTCGGTTTTTACCGAAATTGAGATAATGATGTCAAAGTGCTACATTTTGCATTAGGTTTTTATAAGTATTAAGCTTTTAAGAATATAATGTAGTATTATTATTTTATTTCTGCTAAAAACAACAAGTTAACTGTTTAATAAAATATTTTGCTATTATAACGATTTATGTCGACATACATCGCCAAAAATTGTAAAATTGCTGAACATGTTTCCAAATAAAAAGCATATGTAATGTTATGTTGTTATTCGTGCAAAAAATATAAAAGTATTTTTTGAAAATTTTTCTATTAATAACAACTTATATGTACATGTGCGTTTATTGTTGTCTTCTTTAGTTGCAACAACAGCAGATGAGCGGTTGTTTGTAATTTTTAGTCCATACGTTGTGTTATAAGTATCAAAAACTCTGAATATGTCGCCAACTTGTGTGCTAAAAATAACAACGTAAGTCGTCATGTGTGATTAAAATGATAACATTTAATTTCACAAAAAAGAACTTATGTGGAGCTATGATGTTATATTGCACACACTTAATGAGTCAATCCATGTAATTTATTACCTATTGGTGTTAGCAAAATTTGTCCCAAGTAGCTTAGATAGCTATTTAATCAATCTTTTTTAAAAATATTTTTTTGTTTTTTTTTAAAAATTTTTTAATTTTTTTTTTTAAATTTAAAACTTTTTTTTTTATTTTTTTAGCCAAGTGTTAAATTTAAAAAAAAAAAATTTTAAAAATTTTTTAAAAAAACAAAAACAATTTTTTTTAAAAGTTTGATCAAAAATCTAAGCTACTTGGGACAAATTTTGCTTACACCAATAGGTAATAAGTTACATGGATGAGAAAGAACACCTGTATGGCCAAAATGTCAAACTTTGACCCCCTCTAACTCAGAAACTTTTTGACCGAACTTGTTGAAAATTTGTGTCTAAGCTACTATCTAGCAGTACTAAAATTGGTGTAAATTTCATTTAAATCGAAAGACATCTATTTCAAAATTGGGTCACTTGACATTAAATCCCCCTTTTATATATATAAAACGTATATAAAATGTTTGGTATTTTGTTTTTATTTTCATAATTATTTTCTAAAATATTGATTTTAGCAAAAAACTTTCTTAGAGGCTTATGTTGTTGACTAGAAGAGCTAAAATATTGCTATATATCATATTCTTGTAAAATGTTGTTTTTAGAAGATAGTCATATGCAAACAAATTACATTTGAATAAATGGCTTGATGGCAAACTTTGAGGGACGGATGCCCCCCCTAAAACACAACTTATCGCTACGAAATTTTTTTGTATTTTTTTTTACATAAAACTGAACCGATTTAGGGGGGGAGAATACAAGAAATCAAAATAAAAAAAATAAAGGCCACCCTAATGTCCATATCTGCACAATTGCTTTAGAAGGTAAATCTTTTTCCTGAATTGAAAATTTATTGTGGGTCCACTTATTCCTTATGTATTTTTAATTCCTTGTGTTTATATTTTATATTCACTTTTTTTGTTTTAAAAAATTTAAATTATGTAGTTGTTTTTTTACGTATTTACATTTTTATTGAATTTTAAATAATTCTTTTACAAAATGTAAACAGAGCTTGACATTCAGCACACACACAAGTAAAAAAACAATAAACGGATGACTCGAAAATGGCTTATGTATGAATTCGCCTTGGGCCAAACAGAACTATTTTTCCTATGTAAAAACATATTATGACTGTATATATTTTTCCGATTTAAATTCAATTAAAAACAATGGGAAATGCAAAAGAATTCCAGGAAGTTTCTATTCATATTTGTAATTATTATCTTATATACACTGTGCAACATTTTTAAAGTCATCGTGTGAAAACTTCTTTTCGTGTGGAATTTCTTGAAGTGCTTATCGAAACTTGGCAATTTTGAGGCACAAGATCCGATTTGAAGGGTGAACTTTTTACACACTTGGCAGAAGTTAGGAGGAAATCAAGATTTCAATAGGTTTCAGAGAAAAAATCAATTTTGTGCCAAAATATTCAAGAGGTTATAAAATCACAACAGCAGCTTAGTTCGATAGTTCCGATAAGTTGTTAGTTTCATTAAGTACTTCGAGAAATTTTACACAAGATGTTTTCATTTTATGTGTTGCTTAAGGCCGTTATACACTATCCCACAATGTCTTAAGTATTTTACTAAAATGCAACCGTGTCATGATAATTAGATCAGGGAAGTATTTTCGAAAAATACTTAAGACACTTGCTGCAAAAACTTTCTTCAATTATCTTTTGAAACTGCATTCGTGTCCATAGAATAAAAATTTTGATTGACAGCGTTGAGTCATTTTCTATGCTTCTCTCTTGCTTTCAATAACAAACTTACAAAAACTGCTTTTACATGAAGCAAATTACACTTTTCCATTCGTCTTTGAGTACCGAACTTGTTCTTTAAGTAATTAATAAAGCCCTGCACGAATGCATTTGAATGCCTTTTCAAAACATTCGTTTGTTTTTATACCCTTCACCACAGGTGGTGAATAGGGTATATATAAGTTTTTCATTCCGTTTGTAATGTCTATAATATTGATGTTAGACCCTATAAAGTATATATATTCTGGGTCCTTATGAGGAGCGAAGTTGATTTAACGATGTCCGTCTGTCCGTTGAAATGGATTTTCCGAAGACCCCATGTATGATGGGGGCCAGGTTATTATACATTTATGTCACATATGGTCCGGAATTGTTTGCTATTGATCGGTCCACAATTGGCTGAGATATGAGTAAAAAACCACGACTGCCTCAGATTTTTTCCTTTAAATTTCCAATTAGACGTGACATTAACATACCAACACTGTATTACCAAAACGACATAAACATACCATACAAACCAATTCAATTTTGGTTTCTACGGTCATACAGTGGCTATGGTAATTCAGTGTTGGTAATGTGGTTTTTTTGTTGTTTTTTTTTTATACCCTTCACTACAAGTGGTGGATTTTATTTGTAATGTGTTTAATTTTACGCATCCACATACACATTAATGCATGTATATGATAAGCCGCTCAAATAAAGAAACAAACTCATAGACTCAATATATTTTAATTTAACGCTTCTTCAATAAAAGCATTCGTAGCCGAGTTATTAAGTTCTCTCCTGATGATATTGAAAGTTCGAATACCAAAAATAATTTTTTTCATTTTTTTATTTAATTTGTTTATGTTCTAAAAAGCGATTTTAAGATAATAAAACGAATTTCAAACATCAACTTTGGCAAAAGAGGAAACGGGCTTAGGTACATATATAAATTTTTTGTTTTTTTTTATATTCTTCGGCATGGCGAAATGAAAAGTTGGCGTGGCTCAATTAATATTTATTTATACCTATCTAATAAACGTTATTTATATATATATATATATATATATATAACTTTTTGTTCTTATCTCATCATGGTGAAGGGTATATAAGATTTGGCATAGCCGAATATAGCACTCTTACTTGTTTAACTACTGATTGTCGATTGCTCTTTGCTAACGAATCAAATACTATATTGTGAAAAACACATAAAGCACGAAAAAAATATAAACACACAAATGCAAATGAATTTTAATTAGTGTGCTATAAACGACCAAATACGAAGTGTAAAGAGTGCGGAATATACTCTACACAACAATGAAACAAAAAAATCACACTAACTACACCAAATCACCAAACAACAGTACCCTGCATAATATTGGACCACATGATCCATTTTTATCAAATGGACTACTCCTTGGACTGGTCCAATGTAATGTAAGCATGGACCATGCCAATGTTAAAAAGTGTTTGTAGTGAGACGACATGTCTTCTTTTTTTAACGACATGTTTTCGTTTTTAAACGACTTTTAAACTAATCCTCTTGAGTATACCATAGAGTAGTTTTAAGACTACTTTTTTGGGATATATGGTCCTGCCCTAGGACATCGTAATGTTAAATAGACCATGTTTTTTCCATACGTTTGGGTTACTTTTGGACTAGTCCTAGTCCCTTGTGGGCAACATTTTACACGCGTGTTTGGACTAGTCCTATTATTTTCAGGGTAACTGCTTACTTCTACAACAATACAAAAAACTACATGCATTTTGAACAAGTTTTCCGTATGACGTGCTTCCGTCCCAATTTTTTCCATATTTGATAAATACACTGAAATTTATTGTTGAGGGAAAGCTAGCTTCTATGCGCATTTCACTAGTTGCTTAGGCCAGCTCATCAGGAAACCTTTTCCAAAGATTTTAGAAAAGCTAAAAATATTATACAACTAAAACCCTAAAGCGAATAAGAATTATAAACACTCAAGTCATACTTGTAACAATATCAAAGCTTAAACAAAACACCAACAATAAACAGTGAGTTTATCCTTTCTTACATTCATTTTGTTTGTGTAAAATTCCTCGCCGTTGTGAATATCTTACTACAAAATAGGCGAAACAAAAGAAAAAATGTGTTTTGTGTGCAAGTATGTGTGGCAGATCACACAGTGTGTGTTATATACGGTCAACACAACACGCAACAATAGTAATTCTATAAAATTTTATAGAATTACAATTGTTGTGTGTTGTGTTTTCGTATACATTGAGTTGATTTGTTTAAATCAAACTACTGCTTAACACCGAGTTGTTTGAAACCAACTACTGTTTTAACATTGATTTGGTTTTTCGTAATGTATAATTCGAACTGATTTAAAAAAAACACACAGTATTTGACACAACAATAACTTGGTGTGGAGAACTGTGAAAAAGAAACAAATGCATTCGTGCAGAGCTTTAGTAAGTAATAGCATAAAAAGTTTTCATGTCCTACTTTTGAAAAAAATTTTACCGGACACAATTAAGCAAAATCAAATAAAATTAAAAAACAAACAAATAGTATGAAAAATTACATAAGATAATTTGTTTGTAGGTATTTTTGTAAAATCTACGTGTTATAAAAAGAACATATATAATCGATTAAACAGATAAAAAAAACGAGTTAAGTAGTAACAAGTTAGAGTGCTATATTCGGCTGTGCCGAATCTTTGATACCCTCCACCGACAGTTCGAATGTTTAAGGAGTAATATCTGTATGATGTCTTTTTATTATTATTATCTTAAACTGTGACGATTTGTTATTAATTATGGTTTTAGGAGACTAAACTGTTTTCCGGGAGTAGGGCATATATGGGGCCTAGGGTAAATTATGTACCGATCTTCACGAAATTTCACGGTATCATTTATAGTCCTATAAAATTGTGACGAGCCAAAATTTGTTATGATTGCATTATTTTTTACGGTTTTAGGCGTACTAAACTGTTTTCCGGGAGTAGTGTTTATATGGGGCTTAGGATAAATTATGGACCGACCTTCGCGAAATTTTACAGTGTCATTTCTAGTCGAATAAAACGGACTTGTGCAAAATCTTATGTCATTCCGTGCATTTTTGCATCATTTATGTTAGTTTTTGTAACAAAATTATCAAGTTTTTGAAGGTGGTGGTTCCACATTTTGATTCATAGCTCTGGTCCTACTGAACCGATTTTGCTGAAATTCAATCCCAAACTGCTTAGGATAACTACAAGCAATTTGACACCTAGTTTGTTTATTTCTTTTGAGTTTTTCGAAAGTGAGCGTGTTTTCAACAGACGGACAGACGGACAGACGGACAGAAGGACAGACGGACAGACGGACAGACAGACGGACATGGCTAAATCGACTTAGAATTTCTCAAGCAGCCAGAATATATATACTTTATGGGGTCTGAGATGAATAATAAAAAAGTTTCACACGGAATGACAAACTTAGTATACCCTCTTCACAACTAATTGTGGTGGAGGGTATAAAAAATGTCTAAAAATGTTTTTACCCTACATTTATTTGCCATCAGTTGTTCCCTAAATTTTTCGTTAGCGTACTTTTTTGGGCAATAGCTTTTTGAGATTAATTTTTCAGTTTACTCAGTAATTACTCATTTACTGTATCGTACTGTTAAATTACTTAAACGCACCATGTTGTTTTTTCCTGGTTTACTTGTTGAAGAACAAGGGGAACCTTACTAATTGTACCATGCTTTACTATAATACATTAACTATTTAAACGATTTTAAAATTAATTACCTTTATCCAAGAGCTTTTCTAATTTTCCTCCACGCAATATAGAATTTCCGTAATATAAATCTGCTTACGTAAATTTTAAATAAGTCCGGATTATATAAATTAGATTATCTTCTGGCATGGACCATTTACATTGTGGATATTTAATGTCGCAATAAACGTAATTGTTTTTATATTGTTTTGACACAAAATTTTTCGAATCAATAGCATCTTTAAAGGACGTGTGACTTAAGAAAGTTCTAAGCAATTTAATACCCATTAAACCGTTAATAATTTTATCGACACCTGATGAATCGCCCTCATTAACACGACGTGCAGATAGCTGAATGCGGCTGCAAATAGCTTTTTGTATACAAGAATTGAGATCGATGTCATGCTTTTCAAATGTCTCATTAATATTATCAAATAGACCTGCTAATGAAGTGTCTGAAAGAAAATAAATTTAAAATTAACAAGTAAACAAGTAAAGTCGGTTAAGCGTTCTTTCAGAGTTCTTTGTGCCGAATATTATTTAAATCCAACATCTATATAAGAATTGTGCGCCTTAAAGCAATGTTGGTGAAGGTGTTAACATATTTATTTTTTTTTTATATATAGGGCCTATGGTAAATTTTGGACCTACCAGTACATGACATAGTAGCTATTATAAAAGTTGTCATTGCCAAATTGTATATCAATACTAGTAAGATCGAACGGTTACTATTCGACCGGTTTTTTTAGTTTTGTTGAAGCCTGTTATTTTTAAATGGCAAATATTCCAATATTAAACAAACCGGTTCTTTTTACTATTTGTAATTTTCCTTACTTTTGTTGTAAATATGTCCGTAATTTAAGTATTTTTCTAATTGTAATGTTGGCCAACCTCACGAATATCAAAAAAAAAAAAAAAAGTGTTCAGTTAAAAAAAAAAATAGTAATTTGTATGACAGAATTCTAAATATGATATACTATATTTATACCCTTCACCACAGGTGGAAAAGGGTATATATAAGTTTCTCATTCCGTTTGTAATTTCTACAGTATTGATCTTAGACCTCTGGGTCCTTATAAGGAGAGAAGTTGATTTAACGATATTTGTCGTCTCTCCGTCTTACGTTTGATATGTGTTTTCCGGAGACTCCAGACATGATAGCGGATAGGTTGTTTTACATTTATGTCACATATAGTCCACCATTTCTTGCTATTGAAATTCAGCAAGATCGGTGCATAAATGGCTGAGATATGACCAAAAAACCACGACTACCTCTAATTTTTTTCCATAAATCCCTTGTTGTTGTATTTTTTTACGTTTTTCTGTATATCTGGAGAACGGCAAGAGCCAAAATTTCCAAATTAGGTACAAACATTTAGATTATCAATATACAGCATCCCACAAAATGTGGGCGGGATTGGAGAAGTGGGGGTGGTACCTCCCGTGTAAAAAATATCAAAAACTGTATAAAACCCTAAATTTTAGGGCTGTCATATGACCTATGGATACGACTTGTATATCAAAAGATCAGGAATCTTTAGTAGAAAATATTTTCTGAAAATTTCGGAAAAATCAGTTCAGATACAAAAAAGTTATGACTAAAATATAAATTTTTTTTCAAAAATACCCATTTTCGGTAACCATGGCTCTTCCCGAGTCCAAGCTTTATAACCCAAGTAAATGGTGAATTTCTTCTTAAGCACGTCGGTAATTAAATCTGTCAAATCGGTTAAAAAATGGCCGAGTTATGCCCAAAATACTGAAATCCCAAAAATTACTCTTTTTTTATAATTAAGTTTGTTTAAATAAATGTACATATATGTAAGTATATATACATGTATACCTATAATTCAATTTAATGGTAATATTATTCTTAAGCACTTAAGTATACAAATCTGCCAAATCGGCTAAAAATAGTGAGGTTATGAGCAAAATACTCCAAAAAAAGGACTAAACAACATTAAAATTTTTATAAAAACTAAAAAAATTCGAGCCCCGGCCACGGTCAAGGATGAAAGATTTTCAATAACAATTTTAATTAATTTTCATGTTGTAAAATTCCTTTCTTCAAAAATATAATTTAATGAAAATTAAATATGATGAACTTAAGCCTAATTAAAATATAAAAAATTTGGATTAAAAACTAAAATTTTAGAGCTGTAACATGCAGGGTTGTGAGGCTTTTTTCTTTAAAAATCGTCAAAGGTTTTAACAAAAGTCTATTTGTTTAGTTTTATAGGAGAACATTTTAAGGCCCGTTTTCACGACTTAACGATAGCTAAATGTAGGAAGTTATCGAATAGATAATGAGTTTTTAATTATCACAAGTTTTCTTTAACCTAAAAGTGAAGGATAAGCTAAAGAGAGGAACGTTCTACCTTTAACTTTTGTCGTAAGGTTAAGATTTGAGATTGTCATATTATATTCACATATTTTTTATATATGGCAACTCCAATTATACGTATATTTTTGAAATGTAAAAAAAGTACGTAGTGTCCAGTTCGTATTTTTATTTTGGCAAAAATAATCGGTATTTTTTTTAGTATTGCCACTTTTTTAAAAATGTTAAGCTTATTTTATACAGAAGTTGTGAAAACGAAAAATAGTTGAAGGTAACTTTATTCCTCACTAGTGCTAAAGGTAGCGTTAACTATATCGAACTTTAAAGGTAAGTCGTGAAAACAGGCCTAAAATTTTAAAGGTGGCTTTTGGAAATTTTATCCGAACATAATATAGTCATCAGTTTTCTGCGGTTATAGTTTTTCAAGTTTTTATTCCTAAACACTCATAATGTCACAGATCGGAAGGTTTCACCATTCCAGATGTTATTGCACATTGAAAAAAGAAAACCAAAAAGTCATTTTGCTATAACTTTCTCAAAAATCCTACAAAAGAATTGGAATTTTGCCCATGAAGATCTTAAGCTGCCATTAAGCACTTTTTCTTTTTCGCCACAGAAATTTGAGAAAGTTGGATGCATTTATAAACTTATTTAATTGATCTTAGGAAATGTTAGAAAAAAGAAAAACTCTAGGTGAAATATAAGCCCCCCAGCGGGAAAATGAGGAATTGATTACATAAATAATTAAAAAAATAATGCATTATTTTCGAAAGAATAATAATGCATTCATTGGAATCGAGAAGGTAATTTCATCAGACACAAAAATTATGCATTGATTACCACGTATATTCCCACATTTGCAGAACAAGTAATGTATTGTTTCTGTTAGTAACAATTATTCGTGTTTTTGCTTAACATACATATTTCCTTTATAAAAATCCGTTATTTTTTTGCTGCCTTTATGTCGCCTACTTATAATTTTTTTTTAGTCGCAGTTTGTGTTTGAAAGCGTACGGTCAAAGTTATTTAAAGTAAAAAGGTAAGTACTTTATGTTTTATCTTTTAATAATTTTTATTATTAAATGTATAATTACAGATAAATGTGATGAATGCTTAAATTTTATGAAAAAGCTAGATTATAAATTGGATACTTTACTATCAGAAGATTTAAAAAAGTTTAATTTTCCAATAAAAAACGAATCAGACCTCAAAAAAGGGGATGAAATAATTGGGGAAAACTTTGATTCCTTTGATTATGAATGTATGAATAATATAATTTATTCTTAAGAATGAATTATTTAATTCATTCGCAGGATACATTTAAATAATTTATTACAATCCTAGGACATGGTCTGTGTTAAGAATAATGAATTCTGGAATCAAATATTATACAATATATGTATTACTTTCTCGATTCCTATTAATTCCATTTTCCCGCTGGGCCGTTGTGTTGCCGAGAACGGAATGCCTCTTTAGGCACTACAAAAATCGTATGTGCTTGTAGCATATCTTAATGCTAAAAACTACAACATTCCATTGATTCTTACGGAAAAATGTGAAAAAATATATTGAAAAAATCAAACCGTCAAGGAAGGTTTTCAATTGTAGTCGACGAGTGGACAGATATTTTTTTTACAAAAATTATGTTCATATTACGATTCGTTTCTATAATGCTGAACAAAATCATTTGCAATATGTACACAATCTTGGCTAAGAGTTTAGCATGAGTTTAGCAATTAGCCATTTTTCAAGTTGTTTAGCCATAAATTTTTGTTTGCGTTTTTCTTTTAAAATAATAATTTTGAATTTTTTATAGAAATTTATAAAATTGCTAAAAGTAAAATAACCATTTTTAACATTTAATTTAAATCACAACTTTTAAAAATGTTGAATTTTTTATTTTTTATTGTAGATTTGGACTCATAATGTTGTCATGATTTTTATTTATCTTCAAACTATTTAAAACTAATAGGCCCAAGTGATTTCTATAAGATGAACAATAACGATATCGAATTTTCGATGATTAATTTTTTTAAATACTTATATATTTAATTTACGTTTATTCCTTTGTAACAAATTGATTTCATTGGAAAAAAATTTTTAATGAATTATTTTTGTTTTGTTATTGAATTGTAATGTGTTTTTATTAAAACAAACTTTTTAGCCATTTTTAAGCCTATTTTTAGAAACTTTTTAGCCATTTTTTCCGTAATTTAGCCATTTTTGGTCATAAAGTTTTGGCAACACTGCTTTCTACTGATATTTTGGTATTAGTGCCAAATTAATGCAGGCATATGATATTCTGAACCACCAACAAATATGTTTCCTTACCTTTGTGAACAGTTTTGTTTTTATTCAAATATTCAAATTATTTCAACTAGTGTTCGCCTAATAGCCAAAATTCGACCATAAATTTTTAAGTAAATATAAAGGAAACATAGTTTATCTAAGTATATATGAATTTATATGTTTCGAGCATTTATTTTTTCCGTCTTAGTGCACCGATTTGGCGAATGACCAACCTCCGGTTCATATTTTATCTTCTACGTGAGTCAATTTATTTTTGTAAGTTCAATATAAAAAAATATCAGAAAATATCAATTGAAAAAAAAAAATATCAAAAAGTCTCCTTTATTGATTGTCTTCCACTTAGGACATTGCACGTTTAATTTTATGTTTCTATTTCTAAAAACGAAATTAACATTCTTATTTACTCAGGACCATGTTTATTTTTCTCGTTGTAGGTCGAATATTAACAAAAATTCAAAAGTACCAGATGAAAAACAAAAAGTACCAACATTTTTCATCTTATAGGTTCTCGTTCACTTTCTCGCTCACTCAGTATTCTGCACAGATCATATGTTTCCAAGTTCAATATTATAGAAAATTTTTAATATTTTTAATTAGGCTTAAATTCATTAAATTTAATTTTCATTAAATTATTTTTATGAAGAAAGGAATTTTACAACATGAAAATTAATTAAAGTTGTTATTGATAATCTTTCATTCTTGACCGTGGCCGCGGGTCGAATCCCGGCCACGGTCAACAATACTAATTATTATAGAAAATTTAAAAATTGTTACATGAGAAAATTAATTTTCCGTATTTCCCCTTTTCGATATTTTTTCTCCTCATAGAGGTTCCGTTGACAAACAAAGGAAAAAAGCGTTCTTAACTGTTTTGCTTGTGTTCAAATCAAAAGAGGAGGAAAGTGTTCTAACCTGTTTTGCCTTTGCCGATTTATATATAGATAATTAAAATGATTTTTGTGTTCTTATTAATTTGAATAAAACCGGTTAATCGGTTATTTTTTAAATTCTTAAAAGAAAATCGGTTTATTTAAAATAGCAACTATTCGGAATAACCGAAACCCTAATCAATACCAACATAAATCTCCCTAATCAATACCAACATTTATAAGGAAGTTATCATGGCACTTAAAGCTATTTTCGGAAGTGGATTTTATATGGGAGCTATGATCAAATATGGACCGATTTAAAAAAAAGATAAGGCGATTTATGTTGCAATAATATATTTTTGGATAAAATTTAAACTTATTACCAACATAATAAGAAATTTTTGGGCACAAGGCCTACTTCGGCAAAAACTTTGGATGAGGGCCATTAAAAATTATGGACCGATTTTCACTTCGTTCGTCCTTATCAAAACTGAAATTTCATCAAATTAACTTTAAAATTGCGAGCGCCAACCAGCCTGACGGAAGGACAAACGGACATTGTTAGATCGCCTCAGAAAGTGATTCTGAGTCGCTCGGTATACTTAAAGGTAGGTCTGGATCCAATATTTTTATGTATAACATACATTAGCACAAAGGCATAACACCTTCTCTCACTACTCTGGTGTGGGTATAAATATTAAATGTGTTAAAGAAGTTAAAACAACTTACCCACTCTGGCACCTGAAGAATTTGTATACACTAATTTGAAATTATTAAAAATGGACCATAATTCATGTTCCAAAATATTGTCAGATCTTCGACGTTTCTCGGAAGGTGTTCCTTCTTTTTCTTCGCGCAAAGTCACGTATTTTCTAAAGATAAAGGAAACGAAGGCACTGGACGTAGCCAATAAACCAGTGGACACTATGGCCGCTGTGTTGATATTTATTAAAGCCTAAGAATTAGGTTACTCTTAAGGTAATAGGAGTTTAAAATTTAAAGAAGAAATAATCAACTTACCGGCTCATTGCCATAAGCATCAACCTGCTTTACTATCGGTACTTTGATAAACGGCAATAGGAAATCCAAACCTAAATCAATATATTCACCCAACGGTTGAAATGATACCAGATTAGCTCGTGATTTTCGGTCAAACATTGACACCTCAGATGATCCATTAAATTCTTCAGTTATATTTTTTTTTAACTCATAGGGCAGACAGTGTTTGAAACAGGAAATTGCAAAGAGCAAAACAAATTTTTTAAACATTTTTTCCCCTTCCACAAAATGAACTATTCATCAACGGTTATATTTTGAAAATGGCATATTATTTTTAAAATGCGTAACTTTTTTAACTGCAAGCTCTGTTGCCTCTTCTAATGACGACAGTAATGTGAGAATTTAATCTGTTTTATTTTCATTTAGTTGACACAACAAAGTTGCTCATTTTATGATGTTTTAACCGTGTCTATTGTTTAAAGAGTGTTGTAAAGCTTGTACGTATTAGAGGGGAGGCGTATGATGGATGCGTTGATTTTAAGGTTCACTAAATTTAATGTTCGAATGCAAATTAAGTTTTTATGCAAATGTAATTTAAAACAGCACATACATACATATGTCTGTAAGTAAATAAGGGAAGCTCACAACAAAAAATTTTAAATATTTTCAAATTTAGATTTGTACATTTTTTTCAGAAGTTTATATAACTTTGACGCTTGGCAAAAAGGTCTTAAGTCAGAAACCGTAGTTTTTAGTAATGTTAATTTGGAAATTATTTATTTGGTGTATTTTTTAAACTTTTTTCCTAAAGAGATGAATTAGGATTAGAATCAGTTGTGCTAGACTTAAGTTTTTGATACCAAACAAGGAGAGAGAATTTATTTAAGCCAATCAAAAATTTAAAATGGGTTTTTTTTGTTTACTTTAAACTTTTTATATCGACTTAGGAAAACGTAAAGCGTTAGCCTCAAAAAACCCACATAATTTTTATCAAAAAAAAAACCCCTTCGTTGATTGGTCTGGGTGAAGGCGAATCAACACCAGGTGCTCATGTGTTAAAATGGTATACCGTTCTGGTGGTTCTGGGGAATCTTTCATAAATTCTATAATTTTCACTTAGAATTATGAAGTTTAAAACGTTTTTAAATTATTACATTTTAAAACACCCAATTTAAAATTAAAAACAAAATGAAATGTTTATTTGAATTGTTTGCTACAGTGTTATAGCAATTTAACACAACATTAAAGTTTTTTACAGTGGTGTATCCATTTTTAAAATAGGCCCACCTTGTATGAATTCGCCTTGGTCTGGGTCTCATATTTTTTCGACGTAAAGTTACTTTAATATGTAAATCTAATATTTTAAAGAAGAAAATTCAAATATACAATAAAGTTAAGCTTAGTTCACAATGGCAGCAACATTATAACTGGTGTTCACAATAAAGCAAAAATTTTTTTCACAACCACACACATTTCCAATTAAGAAACCGTTTGCAAATTTTGCCCAAAACAGTATTACGTATTTATTCAGCCTTATTACGTTTGTCGTTGTCGTAAGCGACTGTGTCGTTTTTTTGTAATAGATTAAAGTAACACGCAATCTGTGTTCTTTAATCTACTACAAAAAGTATAACAAGCAGTTAAAATTTTTTAAAAGGCAGTTGAAAATTACGTCAACAAGCTAAACTTTCGCTACGGTTTGTTTTTTGATCTTTATAATTGGAGCCTACCTAATGTACATATTTTCTTTCCTTTTTCATATTTGTTGTAATTGAGTTGTTATATACACATGTACGTATTTATTTATTTTGCATAACTTAAGTTGTAATGTGGAATCAACATTGTAAATCAAAAAATATGCACATGTGTAATAATGTTTAAAGTAATTCCACTCTTATTGTCTTATATGTATTATTATACAACATTAGATAAGAATCTTAACTTAAAATGCAAAAAAAATTCATTTAGTTAAATAATATTATGAATATGAATTTTTATTCAAAAATTTATTCATTTTCAGGAAGTTTTTTCCCTTTTCCCATTTTTACAATTGAATTAACATGGTAAAAATGGGAAAAGGAAGAAAACTCCCGGGGAATTTGTATTCATAATTGGACTGTATAACATTTTGTCTGCTTTTGAAATTAAGATTTTCATAAGGCTAAAGTTTATCAAATTTAATTTTCATTAAATTATTTTTATTTTTTTTTTTTAATAAAAAACAAAAAAGAAAAATGTACTTTGGACTTCAAGAAGAATTTTTGACAAAAAGTACGAAAAAACAGAAGTAAGGAAGAACATGTAAATCAATTAAAATAGATAATCATTGAAAGCAAATTTTGATCTACCATAGGTTAAATGCAATTTGGTTTAAAGATTGATGCTTGACTATTGACTGCCAGCAGTCGTCGATGACTGTGAGTGTTAAACGGCAAAACCCTCTGAAGAGATTGAGTGGTTGCAATCGAAACATGTAAGGATAACCTGTCCGTAAAAGCCTGGGTTCGAGCCCAGCGGCAGTCAAGAATAAAAAAGTATCAATAAAATTTTAATTACATTCATGTTGTAAAATTCAAGGTATATTTACACAAGGTAGACTCACTTGGGAGTGTAGACATGCTGCTCTATAACAGGAGCCGAGTTGTCAACATTCAGGTATGTGATGGAAATCGATTTAAAAAACGAAACGATTTGAAACCGAAAAAATCGTTTTCAGTATCTTTTAAAATGGATTTTAAATGCATATTTCTTTTATTTTCAGTCTTTATTCTTTTAAATTTTATATTATATACGTTAACTGAAGTGTATTCTGCACGAAAATTTAAGACTATAATTCAGAAATGGATTTTAAAATCCCTCGAAATTCATCACACCTTTTAAAAACGTTCGTTTTGAAATCGATCGATTTTCATCACATACCTGATTGTCTTCATATAAAACAATAATAATTTAACGCACACATATACAAATTTTGGCTCATATACACGAAATTTAAAGTTTGGGTTCCAACTTGGATAAACAGCTGACAAACAAATGGGCCAACGAGTTTACCTTGTGTAAATATACCTTGGTAAAATTCCTTTCTTCATAAAAATAATTTAATAAAAATTAAATTTGATGAACTTTAGCTTAATGAAAATATCAAAATTTGGGTTAAAACCCATAAACAGTTTAACAAAATAACCACAATACTAATAATTATTACATATCTTAAAATTTACAATCACTCTATACACAAATTCTGTAATAAAACCTTTTATATACATATTTCCTTTTTTTCAATTAAAAGTCTTTCTGCACTCATGAAGACAATTTCTAAAATTATTGATTCTAAAAAGTTAAAAGGGTTTCCCTACAATTTCATAATATATAAATACAGGTAAACATATTACGAAGGTATTACGAGGGATTCTTTTCGGAAAAAAATCTCCTGGGAATTCGGAAATTTAATTGCAAATCTTTATTATCGTAGATTGAAAAGTTTTTCTAGAAAAATCTAAAAAAATATGCGTGTCATAAAAAATCTAAGAAGTTTTTTAGAATCTTAAAAAAAAGTGATCATGATATCCTTAAGTAAGGAAAGCAGCAAAATTCGGCAAGAATTTTCAAATTATATCACCGTTTTAAATTAATAACCAGCACATACTGCAGGTATTAACGTTTGGAAATATTGTTTTAAACTTTCTAGAATAAAGTTCCTCGGATTTATTTTGTTAACAACCCTTCAACGAAAAGTAGGTATGAAACACTATGTACACTTTTTTCCTCTAAAATTTATGTTTTTACAAAAAATAGATATGCATCTAAAAAAAAATTTCTTATAAATTGTCATAAACTAAATAAAAACAGAAAAAAACTTTATCGTTTTTTATAATGCTAGGAACACAATTGGGTTGCTCTTCGTAATTGCGCCAGCTATTGTGTGTGTGCCTTTGTATAAAATATTAAACGTTCTAATGTGACAACGGATCAACGTGGTACACTTCTACGTTCAACGGTGCAATTGTGTTCTAACGGTAAATTAACGTTTTTATGAAAAAACTGAATGGCATTTATTTGAAATCACTTATGTTATCAAATTTCGTACGTTTTAAATTTCGATAAATTCACAATTTTTTATGTGTATCTAAGTAAATGTTAACTTTACTTTACGTTTTTATACCCACACCACAATAGTGGAAAGGGTATTATGCATTTGTGATGATGTTTGTATCACCTTAAAATATTTGTCAAATTAACTATGTCCGTACGGCTGGCTGGCAGGCTTGCCGTCCATGTAAACCGTGTGCGCAAAGTACAGGTCGCAATTATGGAGATAATTTGATTAAATTTGGCACATAGGATCTATTGCAAATGGGTCGAATCGGTTTATAATTTTACTAGGCTCCCATACAAGCCTCTTTCCGGAATAGGGTCTTTGTGTCCATTAACCATCTTATTATGTTGGTATTTAGAATAATTTGGTCCAAACTTATTTTATTACAAAAAAAAAACATCTTACCAAATTTTATTGGAATCTGTCCATATTTGGCCATAGCTCCCATACAAGTACTACTCCCGAAAATAGATTTTAATGTCATTACATAATGTTAGTATTAACATAGAAATTGGCGATAATAACTTTTACGATAGCTACTATCTATGTCATGGCAAAATGTTGTCCTGGTAGGTCCTTATTAACCATAGACCCCATATAAACCCCCATCCTAAGATCTTATATAGATAAATATATCTAAATAATAATCGGCACAAAGAACGTTTACATAAATCTTAACCTCATAAAATTATTTTGTCCATGTTTGCCCATGGGTATTTAATAGGGTACAGTAGCTTGTAATTGTTTTCATATACAGTGGTGTAGGGTATCATATGGTCGAGTTTAGCCGACTATACTTTTTTACTTGTTAAAAGGGGAAAAATTGGTTATGAAAATAGTAAGATCTTGACAAGATTTTGAATCTTTCTTTCTTTTAGTAGTATAAAACCAGTAACCCAGGCAGTGTTGGGTCCAAACAGCTATTTTAATTCATATATATCGCACTTGATCAGGAATCAATTTTTGGTCAAAACATCTCTCTAACCAGGAATTCAAAAACTGCTTAAGTGGTGGGATAAATTAGAAATCATGCAATACTTTAGATGAAATATGTTATACACATATTTTAAATAATTTTTGAAAGGCTATATATACCAGAAATTGTATCGCTATAACTAGTTGTAGAGCTCTCACAACTGTTCTGTAGCAAAAGCATTAAAATGTTATGAAGTTATTTAATTACTTTTATGATTTTTGAATGTAAAACTCGAAATATAGCAATAATAATAAAACATAAACTACCAATTAAGCAGCATTTTAAGGCTGGGTTTTTGAGATTTCAGTTCAATCTGGTTTAATTAATCTCAAAAAAGATTTGTGCCGCCATTACCAAGTTTGTATACAAAATTTTAACGAAACAGCTTAGTTTTGCTTAAAATGTTGGTCTTTAATGAAATAATAAAAAAAAACACATTTCGCATCTAAAACCCGGCCTAAAAAACAAATCAACTGAATACTTTAATTGTAGTTAATTTGTTCATTTCTGCCTTGAACTTTTACTGTTAAGTAGTCAAAAAGTAGTAGCTCTGGTAGCAATAAAAATAGTTTTTGATAGTAGGCGCTAACCATAATAGTCAGCAGTGCTGATTCAACATAAATAACAAAGGGCTGCGATGAAACTCTTTTTTAAATATATTCATATAAAACCGGTAGATCTTTGTTGCTAATATAAACTACGTTTAAATGAGTTTTTTCGATGTATATTTCTCTTAGTTTTCTATTTCTATTTTTTCTATTCTATTCTATTTTCTATTTATTTTTTTTTTTCGACATTTAGAGTGAAATGAAGTTTTTCTTTATAGGATTTTAAGTTTTTATCCGATTTCGGTCCATTATGGCTTGAAATTTTCCTAATCAAATAAACTATACAATAACATAACAAACTATACATTTTGTTATTTAATGTGGCAAAAAACATATTTCGAATGACACAATTTGTGAAAAACGTTAAAATTTTCATAAATTTTTAGATTTGTTCTAATTAATTTTTATCCGATTAAAGCCAATTAGCTACTATTTAACGCGTATTTCAGTAGTCTTATAAATAATATATACTTTTTAAACACTGATTTCTTAATCTTAATTCTTAGAAAAAAAAGTTTAAGGGTTATAAAATTCTTTAAAAAATTTAAGGCATTATTTTTTTTATGTTTGTTTTATTTTACATGTTTTTACTAAAGTCAATCTAAAAGCTAATTTAATCCTATAGCTTAAAAAAAATATAAAAATAATATTCATAAGTTGCAGCATCTGCGGTCTAAGTCACGTTTAAAACAATACATAAAATCCATTTTGAAATTATTATAAAATTAAGCTTTATGTTATATTAAGAAAATTTAAATTTTCCGTCAATAATTTAAATAGACCTTTCGAGGGAAACGACCAACTACAGTCGCTATAAACCTTATAACAGTTATCACCGCTTTTAGCCAAATCTAGAGCACTTTTAATGGCAGTGCCACTTAAATAATTGCCAACAAAATTCAAGCTAGTTAGAAATAAAAAAAAATTAGTTGGAAAATAAAGTTATTCAAATTTTTTAATTACCTAAACAGTCCGTCCAAAATTAGGGGCAAACCTTCGCTGACATTACTACTGCTGAAAAGATTCTGCTGGGCATAATTACACAAAGGCCTCTGAATACAATGACTTAAGTTGATGTTATTTTCTTGCAATTTAGTTTCCATTATTGAGGTCAACTTATAAATATTTGGCACTAAAAATTTCATAATTAACAAAACATATTTTCCCACTTATAAATTACTTACTATAATCCGATTTATTTCCACTATAAGACTGATTAGGCATTATGGAATCCTGCTGACTACTAATATCTTCATTCCTTGATGTTTTTCTATAATTACTTAGATATACAAACTGTGTAAAAATTACTTTCAGTATTATGGAAAATATTCCACCAATTGCCACAATTGCTCCCGTTGTCAAAAGGGAATGAAAATTTAAATTCAATAAATTCCGAAATGCTGTTTGCGTTACACTCATACTCCTCTCAATGGGTATGCGTACAAAGGGTACAACGAACTCCATTTCAATAGAAAAATCACGATCATCGGCATGAAATTGAAATCCCCGCGGCTTGCGTATATTTTGTACTAGACTATCAAATAAAACAGGTTTAACGTTCGTGTCCGTTTTCATTGCAAAACGCGGTTCAATGTCACGAAATCGAAAAAAATTCATTCCAGTTACATTCGCATAAAATCGTTGATTAACATTAGAATTAAACTGGCAATAGTTAAATTTTGGCAGAAGCGAAATTGTTACTATTAATAAATGTTTGAAATAAAAATAACGTTCAAACATTTTCAACAAGTGTTTTATTATCCACAATTTTTTGTTGTTACTGCGTCTATCACCAAACGCTTTCTAAGCGAAATGATTAATTTTAATGTAAAATTAAGTTGGTTTTTACTTCCATAATTTTGTTTTGCAAATAATTTTTGTATTACATATCTACATACATACATATGTATGTGTAAATGTAAAAAGATTGTATGAATCTGTTTTAGATAACGTTTTTTAAAAGCAAAATTTATCAAAAAACACTGCATTAAGATGTGTACATGTGCGTAAAAATACACTAGAGTTGTAGGGCTCGTTTAACAAAAAGTGTAGTTAATTTTGAATATTACTTTATAAAAAATTTTTTTTTTTCAAAAAACCAGACAAAATTTTAGATATGTTTATTAAGTAATTGAAACCATGTAAAAACAAACATACCAAAAAAAACTATACAACATATAAAACTGAACAATTAAGATATTATATTCGCACGTCATTTGGTTTTGCGTACCGAAGTGCGAAGGTATTAATGCGGCGAATGTTCAGTTTCACATTCACATTTGCGTACTATTCGCTTATTTTTGCTATTTGCAATCGCCCTCGTATTCGCTTAAATGTATGCAAATATTTAAAACGAATACCTAACAAGTAAGAGTGATATATTCGGCTATGCCGAATCTTATATACCCCTTACCATTGTGGGATAAGTACAGAAAGTTATATAAATAAATAGCGTTTTTTAGATACAAATAAATCGATTTTGTGCACGTAAAAAACTTCAAAAACACGAAAATACGTTGAAGCCAGCACCAAACAGCTAATTTGAGCTCATTTAATTTACGAAAACTACGCGAGTCTCATGTGATTCTAGTCAGGCTTTTTGAAAGACTTAGATATTATTTAAATCCATCTCAAGCGATTCCCTTTACGAACATTCTGTATATGGGTTACACATAACTTCTTTTGTTAACTTTTGAACCAGCAAAGATATTATTAAACGGTTTGGTGGGTAGATGTATCTTTAACAATGGTTTAAAAGGGTGTAATAATAAAATTTTAAAATTTTGCACATAGCCGATGTTGTCAGAGCAACGACGAGGTGCAAGTGCTACTAACTTAGCAAATAAATTTGTTTTTTTTGAATCCAATGAACAAAAAATAAAAAAACTGTAACATAAAAAACATTTATTTTTATGGGAAAAACGTTTTTGAAGGGAAATTAGATGTCATCCGCAAATATGAACAATCTTGCCAAAGTAAACTGGCTTTGTTTTAATTAGTTCATATTATCGCGAGTGCACTGTAATGAATAAAATAAGCCATTAACCATGAACATAATAATTCTATTCAGAATTCATTCAAATTTTTATTTACAATACGTTTACAGATATTTCAGGAAAGTAGTGTAAATGCAGTGTTCTACATTTAGGAAAAGTATCAAAAAAGTGGGAAGAATTGCAAAAAGTATCGCATTTGGGTGCATTTTGTAAAAGTAGCAAAATAGTATCCAAGCAGTCGAAAAAGTGGCAAATTGCTACTTAAGTAGCACCAACGGTAACGCTGAGTGTGGGTATAAAAAGTAAGAGCAAGAGCAAGAGAAAACGATTTAAAACTAGCATATCTTTTTAGAAATATAATCAATACTCACTCAATTTTATTCATGTTTTATTAAAAACGCGTTAAAATAGTTAAAACTTATTAAAAACGTGGTGGTCAGTCGTACCCACTTTTCGGGGGTGATAATGGTCATCATAATCGACCGATTGTGCGGATTATTATTATACCGTGTGATAACCGTATTTTTTTTTTTTTTTTGGCCTGTAATGGAACATTATGAACTGGACAATATGCGGTTTCAACAAGACGGTGCAACGAGCCACACAACACACTTAATTTTGGCACGCGTAATTTAACCATTTGGGGAAGTCATTTGGCCACCAAGATCTTGCTATTTGACGCCGTTTGACCTGTTTTTGTAGGGCTACTTCAAAGACCGCGTCTGCGCGGATAATTCCCTTATGTTGGAGCATTCTTTAAGTAGTCGCCATGAGGTTATCGCCGAGATACCTCCCTAAATGTGCGAAATGTGGTCGAAAATGATTTCAAAAGGATCGAATGCTGCAACCAATTTAGAATCGGTCATTAAAATGACATTGGTCCATAATCATAGTCAAACGCTAAAGTAGGTTCTTTTTAAAAACAACTTTAAAATAAAAACATTCTTTTAATTATTTTGCAACTATAACAGAAATTAAAGTATGTTTTAAATTGAGCCGACTTTAACTGGGTGCCACCTCAAATGTAGAAAATTTGTTCATGCAACATACAACAAAATATAAGCAAGTGGAAACTCTAAGCGTTGAAAATTTTAAAAACGCAATGTGAATTTATGTAGAGAGCAACAACAAAATTACAAAACATTTTTGACTTTGTTTTTGCTTGCAATCTAATTTTTGGCGTAGCGTTTTACACAATTAGGGCCTATACATATGAGGGGCTTAAAGCACAAGGGCTTTAAGTGCCTTTTTTCTAAAATTGAAGTTACATATGAGGAGCCGCAGAACAAAACGTACTTTTTCACACATTTAAAATTTTTGGGAAATTGAGGTTTATTTCTTTCGACCCCTTAAAAAACTGTATGAACCTGGAAATGGAAACAAGTTTTTGGCTTACCAAAAAATGAATCAAACTGCCGTAAGTCAACACATTAAATGTCAAGGATGTTTAATGTCAAACCAATTTTATATCGAAAAAAGTACGTTTTGTTAAAATAAAATGAAAAAAGTACGTTTTGTTTAAAAAAACCTTTAAATTTTCTAAAAATTCTTGTAATTCTTCCATGTTTTAATTATACTATTGTATTAATTATTTTTTTCATAACACTCATTCATCAAACAATAGTTAAATTATTGCAATTATTGGTGGCTTTTCTTAAAAACTCGTCGAACAAATACAAATTTACATAAAAACAAAAGCAAAGTTTAAAAAATAGTTTTATTTTATCATAAATTTCTGAAATGAAATAAAACTGAGAATTTTGACGCGTTTCTCTCTCTTTAAAAAATGGTAAATTGTATGATAAACACAAAACTAATTTCCTAAGCTTTGTTTTTGTTTTAATGAAAATTTTCCCTTTTTCGAAGCGTTTTCAAGAATAGTCACCATTATTTAACAGTTAATTTTAAAGAAAATGAAATGACATAAATAAACGTCAAACAAATTAAGCATATTAAGAAATGGTTTGTTTTTAAAACAATTACACGAAGAAATGGCAAAAACAATGAAAAAAGCACGTTTTGAAAAAAAAAATTAAAATAGTACGTTTTGTAATGCACCAAATTTTTAAAAACCCATTTCCTTGGTAAAAAAAAAAAATAAATATGCTAACTAGATTTTTTCTTAAAGATTTCAACCCAAATATTATAAAAATATCAAAAAACCAATTGGTCAAAAAATGCGAAAAAGTACGTTTTGTTCTGCGGCTCCTCATATGAAACAAGTAGTTGAAGTTCAGAGAATTTTAGAGCATAAGAGGTGAATGCGGGATTCTTATCCGGTAGCGAGATATGGCGAACAATTCTAGCACTTGTCATTAAAATACTTGATACGCTTGGAGCACTTTTTATGAGAACTTTAACCCCTTTTGCTATAAATAAATATTAAAATTATTTTTTACATGGACCGAGTGCGTGAATTTCTGAGAAGTTCTGAGCTGAAATTGACGACTTATTGTAGCACTAGTTTTAAAAAAATCTGTTTTGAGTTATTGCACAAAGAATTTGATTTACTTTATTTTCGGGCATCCAAAAAATGCATTAGTTACAATTTGAGGAGGATGACCCTTGGAGCCTCTCATAAAAAGGTGATCTTTTGAATGAGCAAGAAAACTTCGCCAAAGTAAACATGAACGCGCGAAATGTTGGCTGAGACGTTTAGTTACTCCCACAACTTCCTACATAAATCAGCGTCAAACCAAAAAAGTTCGAGAAATTCAAGAACCTCCAGTATCTTATTTACTATATACCACCAATTTACCATGAACTGTTCAAACCACTTCCTCAATAGAATGGACGAAATTCCGGAAAGAATCGAAAGCGAAGGTGAGGATGGGGATGAAGATGAGCCTTATGATGTCTTGGAATCTGATTATTACTAAAAAACTAAAAAATTTAACAAAGAACCATATACGCTTTTCCTAATAAAATTTTATTTTAAAAATTAAGAGTATGTGGTGTTCTTATTAGGTATTACTTAAATTCTTTTCAGATACAAGTTCATTTATTTCAAAAGTTAGAGCACAAGGGGTATAATTAGGGTTTTTTCAATTATTTTATTTCCCGTTTTCCCGGGATTTTTCTTGCGGGATCCCGGGAAACAAAAAATTCCTCATAATAGCTATTTATACTTTGAAATTTAGTTTTCTATTCTTTAAAAATTAGCATCTGTGGATGGGTTTTGGATTAGATCAATTACAAGAAGTGAGTACATGTATTTAATTCAATGTCTCCTGATGCAATAAATCTACTAAAAGCGGAATGGGCAGTGCAACAGTTGATAATTACTACATTGAGTGAAGTGAAGAGTTAATAAAGTACATTAATTCAAAATAAGATGCAGGCAGTAAAGTTTCATTACCCATGAACAAGTCTTAAAAATAGGAGATACCTAAACATATCGCTCCTTTATTGCAACATAGTCATATCTACAAAAGCAAACGATCTTGGCAAAATGCGATTAAAGTTTTCAAAATGTATCGATTTAAAGATATATTTTGCTATAACTTCGGTTCAGTTTGAGATATAATACGAGAAGGTATGAAGGAAAACTTTGCTAAAGATACTTCAAATTTTGAGATATGACTATGATACAATGAAGGAGCGATATGTTTATTAGGTGATAGACACAAATTCCCAATTTCAATTTTAATTTGTGTTGGTTTATATACCCGTGAAATGCGGGGAAACCGAAATAAAATAACATTTTGAAAACTCGTGTAAGATACTACAACATACAACTTGAAAAACACATTGTCCCAAAGATTACAAATGGACCTATTAAAATGAAAAGGTTTATAAGAAGCTGTCCGGTTGATGCTTTTTTTGCATCAACCTTGACATACATTTGACTGATATAGACGTTGTTTATAAAAAAGAAAAAATTGCTTCTGATAGTGAATCCGAAGCATGCACTTTTAACTATTTGTCCAACCTCGTTAAAAAATGAACGAAATTTTTCGGAAACATGGTATTAGTAAATAAAATCAAGAATATACTTTTTGACGACTTACAAAGCGCTTTGAGTGTGTCAGAAATTTATTTCCTAAGCCAATAAAAAATGTTATATATTTCTTTAAAGTATTTTATCTATTTTATTAATTAACTTTTTGATCTTATATCTTGAGTACCTCAATTTTTATTTTGTTTTTATTATTGTTTTGCGAATTAAATTGTTATGTTTATGTTATCTTATTATCTTGTATCCAGAGCATAATAATACTGAATAAAAGCATAATAATAGGGAATAAAGGCGTTAGTTCCCTTACTTTTTTTTATAAAAGGTTTTTTCACTAATTAATAACAAATTTTTCTTTGTATTATTTATATGGAGCGGGATCCCGGGATCCCGGGAAATTTGAAAAAATTTCCCGCTTTCCCGGGAATCGAAAAAGTCCGGGAAAAAAACTCTAGGTATAATGCTACTTCCCTTACTTCAAAGGTAATTTTTGGGTATTTGTACATGTAAAATATGGTATTTTTTAATTTTGTAAGTTTAAAAAATATCTTAGGATAGCTTTTAATTAAAAGTAATATTCCAGATAGAATCCTACATTTTTTATTGCAATTTAACTTTAACAGCTTTTTTCTTATTATTTAATATAAGACACTTGAACCCCTTGTGCTTTAAGCCCCTCATATATATTCCTCTTATTTCCTGCCTACATTCTTTTAAATTTCGTATAGTATAACGCACTTGTTCAACAATAGTGTATTAACTGAAATTTTTATTTTTCCACTTTTTGCAAAAAATAGATACGTAGTATTCATATCCACTGTAAAAATATCGTGTTATTGTGTCTAATTTTTGGTAATAAAACAGTTGGTTTAAAAATTCTTTTTCATATGCCTTTAATGTAAAATAAAAAATTGTTTTGCTTTTCTGAAAGTTTTAAAGTTTTGAGTTAATGCGACATGTTAATTAAACTCTATTTTGAGCCACTATTTAAGAATAGTAGTGTTCGCCTAATGGTCAAAGTTCGACCATAAATGTTTATGTAAATATGAAGAAAACATAGTTCATCTAAGTACATATATATGAATTTATATGTTTCGAGCATTTATTTTTTCCGTCTTAGTGGATCGATTTGGCGAGTGACCAACCTCCGGCTCATATTTTATCTTCTACATGAGTTAATTTATTTTTGTAAGTTCAATATAAAAAAATATCAATTGAAAAACAAAAAAATATCAAAAAATCTCCTTTATAAATTGTCATCCACTAAGGACATTGCATGTTTAATTTTATGTTTCTATTTGTAAAATTAACGAAATTAACATTCTTATTTACTAAAATTAATCAGTGTACCAAATGTAGAATGCATAAATACCATCTTATACATTCTTATTCACTCAGAACCATGCATGTTTATATTTATCTTTGTAGGTCGAATAATAACTACAATTCAAAAAGTACCAGATGCTAAACAAAAAGTACCAACATTTTTCATCTTATAGGTATATAATAAGTATATATAAGTAACCTGCACCTATAATATTATGTTTCAATATTATAGAAAATAAAAAAATTATCACATGAAGCACGGAGAAGTGAAAGAAAGAAATTTAATTTCTTCCCATAGAGGTTCAGTTGACAAACAAAGGAAGAAAGCGTTCTTAGCTATTTTGCCTGTGCCGATTTATTTATAAGATTTATATAGTCGAAATATTCAAAAACCGGTTTCTGAAAAATGTCGAATAATCTACCACCCTATTTTTTTTATTAATTGATAATTGAAAAAAACATATGCATAGTATGTGTTAGTAGCAAATTTTAGCGCTTACAACTCTGAAATTATTGAACAGATTAATAAAATATATATTATTTACTTCTGTGAGTAAATACCTTTCAAATGGTGTATATTTTGTTTAAATCGGTTGACATTCAGAGGAGAAAAGTGTTCTTAACTGTTTTACCTTTGCCGATTTATATATAGAAATAAATCAGAAGTGGATTTTTTAAATTGCTTTAAAATAAGATAGTTTTGAAATCTATAAAATTTTACCTGGCGGCTTTTCGGTATTCTGTATTGCGATGCGAATGTCAATGCAACTCGAAAATATACATATATGTATGTATGTATATAAATGCAAACAACTGCTGTTCTGAGTTACGATGTTCGTAAAGAACGCTCTAATTCGCTTTTAAAATGTGAAAAAGTAGCAAAGTCGGTATTCTGTACTGCAAAAATAAATGGCAAAATTATTCGACGGCAAAAAAACATACACAAAGTACAAAAATTTAAGTGAAAAATAATATTTAATTTATTTGTTCAGCTATTTGTTCTTAAAATTACACAATAAATTATTCAATTGTTTAGTATTGGGTACTAGCTTCTAGGCCAAGGCGAATTCATTCCAGGTAATCTGGGTACTACAACAAGTACAACTAGCTTCTAGGCCAAGGCGAATTCATTCCAGGTAATCTGGGTACTACAACAAGTACAACTCGTACAAAAACCACAAGCAATTTGTTTTTGTAAAATCATTGTACAAAGTGAAAACCAGAAACAAAGATTATTAACAAAATTTTGACATACAACAATGATAAAGCTTAAAAAAGGTAATCAGCAGGGCTTTTAAGACCACCTCTAATGAATTCGCCTTGTTCAAGGCTATCGGCTCAAAAAATAATATATCTACTTTAACTGCTTTTTATAATGAAAGTTCTTTCAGGGAAACAAACAATAACACCTTTAAGACATTTCTTGGCAAATTTAAGTAAATATATTCTGTAATCGAAACCACAAAAACAAATTTTTTAAATTTGACGTTTATTTGTTATTTTTTTTATCAGTGCTGCCCGATTTGAAATAAAATGCGAATAAGAAAGTCTAATAGAATAACAACTGACTTTCGCATCACAATACAAAATAAGACCCATGATTGTTTTTAACCGGGGTTTCAGCAATATTACGAGTTTTGCATCATATTCGAATATGTAATAATTAGACTAACCCATAATAACAATAATTCATAAATCATTAAAAAAATATCAGGGGCCTAATTCTGGCAGTCGTGATCGAGTACTTTCTAGATTCGAAAGCAATTTAATTTCTAATTATTTCAGTCAATACTGAACGAATCGCAATTATTTTTTCGGTGTTGTAAAGCATTAATTTGAGTTTCGCAATACTAAAAAAATAATTTCAATTCGTTCAGTATCGACTGAAATAAAATTGCATTCGAATCGAGAAAGAACTCGATCACGACTGCCAGAATTAGGCCCCAGTATGCTTTCTGTATTGTCGCTAACTCGATTTAACCGACGAATTCAGAATATATACATATGTATTTACTTTATAGGATTTATAAGATCATTATTGTACAATTAAAAACGATAGGATTAGACAAACAAAATACTTATATTGCTCACATTTTATATTTTGTAGAATTTTTATAAGTTAATTTTAAATAAAAAATGTAAACAAAATTGCAATTTAACAGATTCGACTATCGTCACAGAGATTGCAGGGAGTGCAAGTATCTACTGGTTTACCAAGCCTATCTACCATACACAACAAAGGAGGACTTACACCTTTTAATAGATTCATTTTCTCTTTTCTAAAATTGAAAATGTTTATATTTTTATACATTTTGTTCGTTAATATTAAAGCTTTAAATATTTTAGTAAAATACCTTTTAGCTGCCGCTTCGGCTGGAGACATTTTTGCCATTTGTTTTTCAACTTTCATTGTATATTTTAACATATTAACTTTTTTCTTTGGAATATTTTCACCTTTTTTCTTAGAAATTTTCAATGCAGGATCTCCACGACCTCCATATTTACCACCTAAATTATTTGCTACTGCACCTCCCTTTGTAGCTCCTTTACCCATTACCAAACCATCGCCGCCGCCTCTTCCGCCAGCAAAACCACTGCCCATACTTTTATAGATATTTCCTTTAACACCAACAACACTATTTGCCATTCCTTTGCCACCATCAATACCACCTTCCCGACCTCTAACGAAATTTCCTGTATTCCTACTAGAACTAGCACCACTAGTTCCCTTTACACACGATGCATTGCGTAGCCCACCAACAGCAGTTTTCATCTTTGTCCCTTCACCGTTTCCATGCACAACAGATTTTGCTTTACGTTCGCCCATAGCACATTGATACATTTGCATATATTTATTGGGAGGTTTAGGAAATAATGGCATAGGATTCCAATCTAATTCATTATACTGAGTACCCACATTAACCAAATTGACTTTTCTAAGCCTTTCGGGTTTTATAACACCCACTGGTGGAGTAACACCAAAATTAAATTCCGCTTCACTATCACTAGTATCTGAGAGTACTAACGTATCACAACATGGATCCATTTCTCGTTTGCAACATTCTTTATTACACTGATATTCCAGTTTCTTTTTATCCAAAAAACTTCGACAATAACAATACATAATAGGCCTATGACAAGTGCATTTCCTAAAACCCATTTTCTTTAAATATTTTTTCAAATTTCTCATTTTCTCTAATTGTGGATTTTTAACAATTCGAAATTGAATTGGCTTCATATTTTCATAAGGATCTGCAGCATCCATTAATAGCTTAAAAGGTTTAAGGGGTCTCATTGTTATTATATACTCCCCATTCTTTTTGTGTATATATAAAGTTGGTTTTTGCACTAAATGAGTGTTATTCGTGTTTCCCAGTTTGGGTCTTTTTCGATATGAATATTGGGATACAAGTAAGCTGTCAGCAGGGAAATCTTTAAGAAAATATTGCATTAATTCTTTAATAGGTTTACGTATTGAGCCAGGTTTCCACTTAGCGGAGTTGTGTACGTTCCATAACCAACCCATATTTGGAGGAACATTTTTGCGACCAGCAAAACCATTTATACAAGTTTTATGTCCAATTTGAGTGGGAAAATTTTGTCTAACTAATTGATAATCGAACCTTAAAAAATAAATCACAAAAAAACTTATTACGTTTTCCAATTAGATATAGTTTATATTATTTATGTTTGTATATTCGTTTTGTAGGGAGTCCCTACTAGGGAGTTGCTTTATTTTAAAGCTCTTATAAAATTTTTAGAGAATTGACGTTTATTTATTTCGCCCCCTTAAAAAACTGCATGAACCTCGAAATTTTAACAAGTGATTTACTTATTAATAGATGCATCAAACTGCCATAAGACGCATCATTAAATATTAAGGATGTTTGATATAAAACCACTTTCGGAAAAAGTACGTTTTGTATGTAAACAAATAAAAAGTTACGTTTTGGTAAAAGAAGAGTATGTTTTGTTAAACAAAAAAGATAAAATAATGGACTTTTTAAATCAACGCCCACAATACAAAAATTGTAAAAACCTAATTGACAAGAGAAGTAAGCTTCTTGAATATAATATTTGGGCCACATTTAAACTTTAAGCATATCATAAACTAATGTCAGTGTTTTTTCTGCTCTCTCTATCATTATCTCGTTAAATGCATTAGCTCTTAGCTTTTACTCTTAGTTTTACCTTTTTCTGGGGATCAATCTCAGATGAAATTTTATTTCGTAAAAAAAAATAACTGTTATTTTTGTTCAAAAAAATAAAAGTCAAAAAATAACTCTTATTTTTGTTCAAAAAAATAAAAATCAAAAATAACTGTTTTCATCTGACTTTTATGAAAAATGTTAATGTTACGGTCAATGCTTTTTTTGAAATAAGCGTTTCCGGATTTCAAGATATTTTTATTAATCTTTCAAAATTTAAATTTCAAAAGATTTTGTTATTCGTGCTTAATTCCCAGTTTTTATTATTGATAAAAACACTTGAAACTTATTGTTGATGGGATAAGCTATTCCTATGCGCATTTCACTGGTTGCTTAGGCCAGATCATCAGGAAACTTCATCCATAAAGATTTTGGAAAAACTAAAGATATTAAACCAAATAAAACTGTTAAGCGTATAAGACTTATAGCAACAGTTCTACTTGTAAAAATATCAAAGTTTAAACAAAACACATCAACAATAAACAGTGGGTTTATCTCATCTTACATTCCCCACTACAATTAGTTGAAATTCTCTCAACATTAATTGTAGTTGTAAGTAGGTTAAGAAAAACAAAATAAAAACAAACAACAACTTACAAAAGATGTTGTCAATTAAGTGTTTTTTTAGGCCGTGCACTTGCCTGTTTATTATCAAAAAGTAATTTCAATGTTTGGGAATACAAAATTTAAATTTCAAAAGATTTTGTTATTCGTGCTTAATTCCCAGTTTTTATTATTGACAATTAATGTTGAGAGAATTTCAACTAATTGTAGTGGGGAATGTAAGATGAGATAAACCCACTGTTTATTGTTGATGTGTTTTGTTTAAACTTTGATATTTTTACAAGTAGAACTGTTGCTATAAGTCTTATACGCTTAACAGTTTTATTTGGTTTAATATCTTTAGTTTTTCCAAAATCTTTATGGATGAAGTTTCCTGATGATCTGGCCTAAGCAACCAGTGAAATGCGCATAGGAATAGCTTATCCCATCAACAATAAATTTCAAGTGTTTTTATCAATAATAAAAACTGGGAATTAAGCACGAATAACAAAATCTTTTGAAATTTAAATTTTGTATTCCCAAAAATTGAAATTACTTTTTGATCTTTCAAAATTTTTTCGAATTCGATGTCAAGAACTTGGCTGTTAGTCAGTTGTAAAGTTACATGCAGTGATGCCACCTCTTCACTAATAAAAATGGCTAAATTTTTAGTAATAAATGGCTAAATAGTGACCAACGAATGGCTTAACAAGATTTTATTACAAAGAACGCATCATTTATTAATAAAAAAACTTACAAACTTTATTTGCGACCAGTGTTGCCAGAAGTAGGGGAAAATCCCTACATGTAGGTATTTTTGATACTAAAAACGTATTTTTAGTAATATTTTCTTGTCCAAAACAGTTAAAAATTTTTATTTTCCCTAAAATCGCTTAAAAATATATGTTTGTAGTTTAAAAAGTTGGCGACACTACTATGTCTGTATATGTTTTTTTTAAAGATATTTTAATCAATGCCTTAGTGACAAATAAAGAATTTATCTTAGAAAAAAATATGTTTCCTGCATAAGTTAGGGTTAGCGAAGAAGCTAATGAGTAGTGGGACCAATTGTTACAGCTGTAAGTGTCTGGAGAAAGAGATATGTATGTACACTGTGGTATACACTATCATTAGCGCCATTGGTGTATAGAGTGAATATGCCAACCATTTCGCTAGTTACTAGCGACAATAGTTCTTTCTTATACCACTGGAATATTATTCAATATACAAAGATTTAATTGAGTTTATTAAAAGTACATAAATATGTATTATTTTTTTGTTTTGTACTTAGTTTTTGTCAAAGCTTTAATAAACATATTCGAGCAAAATTAATTTTTCATAACTAATTATTTTCTTCTATTTTAATGGCAATAATGCGTAGGGATTTTTGTAGGAGAAATTTTTTCAACGTTTAGGGAAAAATCGGATTTTTTTTAGCATTTGTAGGTATTTTTTCGAATAATCTACTGGCAATACTGTTTACGACATTGAAATTGCACATGAGAGATTATTTTGTTTGTATATTTAATTTTTAGTAATAATAATTTAAAAGAAAAAATCTTTGAATAACGAAAAACGTTGCAACACAACTAATGCAGCATTTATAACACTTTTGGTCTAAAAATTTTAAAAATTTGTCTAAATTAAAATGGCAAAAAAAAATTTTTATATCTAAATAGATTTTTTAATGGCTAAACAAGATGAAAAATGGCTAAAACTAGGCAATATTCACATTTTTTTTATACACAAAAGATGAAAAATGTTAAATAATTTTAAGAATTTCATAAAACGCCATATTTCTGAGGAAGCTCCCCTAATGCCTGTAATTTCTACAAAAAGAAAGCAAGTCGTGTTCGTACCTAACAGTTATCTTTACCTATTTCAACATTTATTTTGCCTAAGTGTTTTTACCTTCAGTTTTCCTTTAAAATATGGCAGCTTTTACACCATAGATTGCTATGCACAGCTAGATTTTTTTTGTAGAAATTACGGGCATAAGGGGTGGAGATAAGAGGCAAGTATGTTTTGAGCAAATGTTTAGGACAAAAGACTAATAGAGGTCGTTCATACATTTTATCCGTTTAGGGGCGACTCCTTGGCAGTTATGCGACTTTTACATTAATATATTTCTAGCCTGTATTGAAAATTTTGTATGGGAGCCCACTTAAGAAAGGGAGATAGCGTGTAGGTATGTTAAAATCATATTATGGGGAGAAAAATAAAGTGGGGTTGGTCATACATTTGACCCGTCAAGGGGAATCCTAGGCGCACAGGTCCAAATTTAAGAATTTTCTTAAACTAAATATTTGTATAGAAGCCCTCCTAATGGATGGTGATAAGGGGCAAGTATGTTTTGTGAAAATGTAAAGGACAAAAAAATATTGGAGGTCGGCCATACATTTCATTCCCCTGGGTCGACTCCTTGGCAGTTCCGGGACTTTTTCTTCAATTTATATAAAGAATATATTTACTGAAAGTAAAAGTTGTGCCTTATTTAAAGATAGTTTTATTGCGGAGTTTCGTTTTTTTTTAGTTTATTCGATAAACTAAACCGTTTTTGAGTTATGCGATATATGTTGTGCAACCTCCTCAATTTGCGAAATAACGGTATATCTCGAAAACAAAAGCTTTTCTAAAAAATGATTAGCACCACTTGATTTGGCGTACTCTAATTGGGTAAACCCGCCAGGTGCCCCGCTTGTCAGAAAAAGAGTGTCATACTCAAGCACAGTGTAATTAAGCACTATGACTAAAAGCACTTAATACGGTTTATATATCGGTTGTTGAGGCTTTAAAAATCGTTAAGGCATTGTTACAGACAATTAAGTTACTATCTGTATTCCGAACGGAATTAACCGTCTTTATAATTGCTATGACTGATTTCACTATTACTTATGAAGAAATATTTACTGTTATAATTAAAAATATTTTTGATATTAAATAAAAATAGCATACATAAGTATGTATGTATGTCGTTTAAGTTTAAAATATCATTTAATAAGAAAATTGTACTTACAATCGACTTTTCACTGCCAATTTTGAGGCCGGTTTTAAGGAACGTTTTCTGCGTGTACGGCATTTCTTGGGTCTAGAAATTTTATTTGCTTCTTCTGTCTCCTGTTTTTGCACTTCGCTATTAGTTTCCCTTCTTAGTGCTAAATGTTTTCTGTTTAGCGGATCTTTGTTAAGCTCCCTTTCACAACGTACATCTATAGCAAATTGTTTCTTTTTCGGCTCTTCAATATCATAAAGATCTTTTAATTCCGAAAATATTTTCGTTAAAAATGGACGATTATCGCTACTGCTGCATATAACATCGGAAGATTTTGGTTCACATACATGTTTCGGTATAATTTCGTCTGGAGATGGTTGAAATATATTTTCGCACAGTTTGCGTATACGACAATGAGCACAGGGTTTATTAGAGCCATGCTTGCAAGTACAACGACATTTTGGTGGCTCATTTAAATTAGTATCGCTGTTTGCTTGTAATTTGTCTTGAAATTCTTTGATTATTTGTTCAGAATTTTGAATGTCATTGTAAGGCTTTTCCTCAAAGTGGGGCACAGTTTTGTAGCAACAATTGGGGCAGGCAGCTAATTTAGGTAAATATTCCATATTTGCTTTACAAAGTGGGCAGCATCTTCAAATGAATAGTAATAAAAAAATTTGATTGTCATACAAATATTTAAAAAATAAAAAAATTTATATTTATAATTAAGAAATCAAGATAAGCAGACTAATATTAAATAAATGCAGCTGGATTTCAGAAATACCTTTCTTATTTTAATTAAAAACAAGCAACTTTTGAATTTCTTGTTTTAAGAAATTTTTGATAATATACGAAAAACGTGAATTTTTTGATCATGAGAAAATGTTTTTTTATTTAAAAAAAAAATACTAAATACATACTTCTCTTTTGAAACTGCATTCGTGTCCATAGAATAAAAATTTTGTTTCACAGCATTGAGGCATTTTCTATGCCTTCTCTCTTTTTTTCAATAACAAACTTACAAAAACTGCTTGAACATGAAAAAAATTACACTTTTCCATTCATCTTTCCCCTTTCATCAACAAACTCAAATGTTTCGCAGCAAATGATTCATAATTTGGATTGGGACAAACGAAATTATTTACTTTAGAAAATAAATTTCTTTCCGTTTAAACACTTAACAAATACTTGACGAAAAAAAAACGTTTTCAATAAAATGATCTGTCATTAACTTTTTTTGCCAATTTTTACTAGGGCTGTGGAGTCGGAGGTGAGGTTTTTGTACCGGATTTCGCAAGTTTTCGACTCCGATTCCAAAATTTTTCGCCATTAAAAATTATTTTATATTTTCAAAAAGAAATATTGTTTGAAGTTGGCGGTGCGATATTTAAAATATCGATTTGAAATTTTTCAGAATACATAGTTTTCTAGTTTAACGAACCAGTACTTTGTCAGGCCTGTTCGTTAAAGTGAAAAGTTCGTTATACCTATGCCATACTTATGTCTAGTACCCATGTTATGAATAAATAAATATCTAGAACTGTTTTATTTGTGGTTAATTTTATAATATGTTTTGAGGTCTGTATAATATATTAAAAAAAATTAAAAAATGTACAATCCATTACTCTAGTAGCATAAAACATAAAATAATTTTAATGGAATTCATTTTTAATTTTCTTGAAAATGTTACATAAAAAATTTGTCGAGTAATGTTTGTTATTTTTAGAACAATGCATGTATGAATGTCGTTGTCGCAAAAACCAACAAACAAGTTGTTTCTTCATTCTTGGAAATTCACCTTGTTTCATGGCTTTCCTATTTTTAAATCCAAAGTTTGTAGGTACTTCTTGTTACTTTTTGCACAAATCCACAACTCGCAATCCATTTTGGTAATTATCCACAATTTTTAGTTTTTCTTTAAAGAAAAGTCTCTTTCTTGTAGTCATTTTACTGATCATTGCAGCATAATCAAACAAAAATGGTACAAAAACAAAACCTAAAATAGCGGTACTTTTTGCTACTCACTTTGTTTTTAGTTAGAAATTACTTCACATTATGCTTTTTAAAACTAAAATTGAGAATCTTATTTGTTAGCTAAATTGAGCACAAAAAAATATTTTTTGTTCGCATGATAAGGTACTCAATGGAGCAAACTTGTGTGTTCGTTAAATGCGATGTTCGCAGATTCTAAGGTTCGTTAAACAGGAATACTACTGTAATTTGTTTGCTTTATTTAATTACAGTGGTATTCCGATTTAACGAACCTAATTGTTGTCAGGCCTGTTCGTTAAAGTGAATTGTTCGTTATATCCAGTAGGTACTAAGTTAAAAAGAAAAACGTCCTCAATTTTATTCAAAACTCAAAGTATATATGTACATATACGTACTATTTTTTATATTTTACTTTTTTTAAATCTGGGCAGCCAACCATGGCTTGCATTAAACTTCCTCCATAAATTTTCTCGTGAATTCTTTTGGCTTTGTATTGCAAATTTGTTCCCATTGCGTTTCATGAGGAACCATTGAAAAAGTTTGTTTTCCATTCTCGGGAACTCACCTTGCTTTATAGCTCTTCTATTGCGATACCCAAAATTACTATTTTCAACATTCCTTAATGGTGGATTTTTGAAGCCCATATTTTTTACATAAATCTGTAACCCGCAAACCATTTCGATGATCATCGATAATTTTAACTTTCTCCTTTAAGAACAATCTATTTCATTTACCCATTTTGATGTTTCTTACACAAATAACTTTACACAACTCAAATGATATCTAACAAAACCATCAAAAGATGTTTTGGTAGCAATTATGTTTTTTATTTAATTTTACATTTGTTCGTTATACCGAGTGCAAAATAAAATTTTTGTTCGTTATATAAGGTACTCAATAGAAAAAATTCAGGTGTTCGCTGAATGCGATGTTCACTAAATCGAAGGTTCGTTAAATCGGAAAACTACTCTATTTAAATTTTAAAAGGTACTGCATTAAAAAAGAGTTTAAAGTCAAATAAGGACCAGTCTTATGAACATTTAGCATCAATGTTAGAGTAGGAGTCTGAGTTGGAGTCGGATTCGGACCTAAAAAATTCAGCGGTTGAAGTCGGAGTTAGAACAGTTTTTGATGACTGACTCTACAGCCCTGGTCTTAACTTTATTTGTAAAAAATCGAAATAAGTATAATAAAAAAAAGTTTAATGCTATTTAATATAGCAAAAGTTTTGTAATTTAAAAACAAATGTTAAATAAATATACTGGTTGCGTGTAATAAAATTAACTTTTTAAATAAGGTAAAGATAATAAAAAAAATATGCTCAACAAAAGAGAAGAAAAATATTAAATGTTTTCATTTTCTTTTACCCCATAGAATCTTAACTTTTAAAGAAAACTTGCTAAATTGAGTACAGTGTTGCCAGGTATTTTTTCTGCCCCTCAAACATATTAATATAAAACCCCCAAACTTAACGTAATTTGAAAAATCCCCCCAAATTTAAAAGTTTATATAATAATTTTACTTGACTCAATTTCAATTTACGTAATAATATCATTACCTTAAAAAGGCAAAAATCGCTAAATTTTTAACATTTTAAGGAAATTACCCCAAAAATGTTTTGTTTATAGTTTCGTTAATATTTCTATTTGATAAAAAGAAAATCAGAAAAAAAAACGGTTAAGATATTAAAATCGAATCGAAAAGCATCAAAAAACTGACATAAACATCCCGCTATCTCGAGTACGTGGTATGATTTTTAATATGTTTAAGTGCAGAATCTAAGAATTCCTAAATATCTATTAGATTTGGTCATTCATTGGACAAAAAAAATGTACCAAACTTTTTATTAATAAAAAATACCATTTTTGGACCCTTTTTGACGCGGCTTGGAAACTATCGCTAGATCAAAAATATTTTGGAAATCATCATAAAAAAGGTCAAAGTTTATTTTCAGGGGGGTACAACTTTAACTTTTTTTTGCCCATAAAGGTTGAGTCGGTCTAATGTACATGCATAAATTATATATGTATCTGATCAAAGTAGAGTAAGTAGAAATATTTTTAAATATTAATCGTTCCCAAATCATTAAGGTAACGAAATTAAAAAGTTTGAGCATTTCAAATGTTGGGTTGAAGTTGTGATTCGTATTATTTAATAATTAATTCACCTTTAAACCCCTATCTTTTTGCATATTTTCAAAAAGAAAAACTGGAAGTTGAGCAGGAACAAATTTAAAAATGTTGATACTAAATTATCTACTACGAAGACAAACTTGAGTAGTTGCAAAATGTGGTACTTTAAAGGCTATGCATTTAAAAATAAAACCGAATTTAAAAACAGTTTCATAAAACTTAACAAAAAGTTTCCTTAATTGCATTCGCACAGTTGCTTTGGGCCTTTAGTTGTTGTGTTCAAAGTTGTAATTTAGCTATTTTCCCTTGAAAACTAGCGATTATAAGACACGTATAGTGGGAATCTAGCAATTTTTGCTAAACCAAAAATAAGCTGTAAAATATAATATTACTTAGTTATTGTACAGAAAAGCAAATAGTGAAACCCCCTAAAATTCCCCCTTAGAATTTGTACCCCTTAATTTTCCCTTAAATAAAATTAAACCCCTTAAGTCTGGGGGAACCCATAATCTGGCAACTGTGAGTAAGTATGAATTAAGTTTGATTTCAAATTGGTTTACTTGTGAATATAGCTTCTAGCATAATATGTTTGAAAAAAAACTTAAATATTACCTACCTATATGATTCAGGCTCATTTTCCACTAATACAGGTGGGCTCTCCAAATAAGCTCTCTGCGTAAAATTTTTTGCTGCAAAATCTCCAATATCTGATAGACAATTTAGTGGCATTTGGTGATAAGAGTCTTTAGGTAAGAAATATTTTAAGTATTGATAATAGATATAAAATGGAATGCAATACTTTTACCTGTGCTTAACTGAAGTACATCACGAGGTAGTGTGCAGAAAAATTCATTATGATCATTTTGCAATTTTTCTATATTTGGCTTTGCTTTTTTATTACTTTTCACGGCATCAATTAATTTTTGGTAATGATTCGATACTGTCTATAAATAAAAATTAAAATTATTTTTTTTTTAATGATTTTTTGTTTTTATTAATCTGCCTTGAGTTTTTGACATGCAGGATCGAGGGAAGCTAAAATGTCAGTGTCTTTAATATTTTGACTATTCACTGCACGAAAGCTTGACAAATCCAAGCATTTTGGCTGTAAATCATGATCAGAATCTGAAGCAGGTATAATTCCAATTTGCGAGCAACAGCAGGGATTTTCATCCTCACCCACTACAAAGAGAACGTCATTAGCATTAATTTCTTTATTTGCGTTTCGACATTTTCCATCAGGGGTATCTTCTTCTCTAAAAATAGAAATTTACAAAATTTCGTAATTAATAAGTCATTTTTTTCTATTTAGTCAAATTACACTACGTGACAAAATTTCAACAAAGTCGTGACCAAATGAATCTGACAGCTAATCTTTATGTAAAATTTTCCGCTGAATCCGAATATGAAGTCAGAATTTCAGTCAGAAGAAAAAAAAATTAAACGTTATTTGTGTTTTTAAAAAAGATGATGTGACTGAATGCAAATATCTTCAAAAATGTCAAACGGATTATGTATTCCTTTCTTTTTAGTTAAAGGTTATAAAATTTCTAAAATAACCATGGGTCGTTTGTAAAGATGAGTCAATAAATGGCAGAGTTATAGTGGACACAATTTCAAACTTCATTATAAATTTGGTGATATTTTGCAATTTCGCTCTTTTCAAGTTATTTTTTTTAAACCAAATTTCAAAACTGTTCTACTTTTGACAATTCTGTCTTTATATTCAGATTCAGCGGAAAATTTTACATAAAGATTAAGAGTCAAATTCATTTGGTCAAAAAACTGTCACGTAGTGTTATTGTACTTACACATACTCCTCACATTTTGGCTGTAGACGCACAATTAATTGTATTGTACCAGTTTTTGTTCCATCACATTCTTTTAGTTCTGTTTCAAAAGAATTTGTCATTTCTCCCTTACACTCCACCAGCTGCAATAAAAATTCTTCAGGCCATTTAATGCTACCATAACCTAAAATTAAAAATTATACTTTAATAATTAAAATCTGGGACTTTCTTTTTCATGGTGAGTAACATTTATTATATAAATTTTCATGAAAATTTAGACTTTAAGAATCCCTAATCTTTGCCAGAACTACTCTTAAAATCAGTAAAATCTACGGCAATTAAAAAATATCAATCTTAAACGAATTTCACTCAACTTTTTTTTTTAAATAAAGAACCAATTTATGAAGGGTAGAAGAAAGTTATATGGAAATAGTCATAATTCTCATTGCTTCTTTCTTCTTTAACACAATACTCGCGCAAGGAAACTTGCTGTTTGTAAATTGTTTATTATATTAGTTAATTTACCTAAAACATTGTCCCCATCAGTTACTTTTAATCTCAGAGGATTTTTTGATAATTCTTCTTTTAAATCCAAAGGTTTAGCTTTTAATTCAATACTGCGTTCATGTTTAAAATCCAACACATTAATGCGGCTTGAAGTAATCGTAAACTTGTTTCCATTAAAATTAGTAAATACTAATAATTTATTTTGATCTTCTACAGTCTTATTCGGAATATCGAGTCTTACTATAATAACATCTAACAAAAAACCTTTACCATCATTAAGGTTGGTTTTATTGTTATCCATAGTGTCGGTTGTTGCTTCATTTTTTGTAGGACTCCTGGCACAATCTGGATGTATTAAGGTTGCATCGATTTCAACTTGGGCTGGCTTAGGATTTGTAGTCATTTTTCAACATGAATTTATTGTACCAATATATAGATTGATTTTAAATTTAGTTTACAGATTGAAAATTGTATATTCTTACAAAACAAAAATGAAGATATAAACAATATTGTAAAAAATTGTCCTAACAATTTAAGGGAACTTTTTTATTTAACAAAATATTAAAAATGCCAAATTGAAAAATAATTGTAGGTGATGATTGACAAGTTTTTAAAGAATTCGAATTTTTAAATTTGAAGCCTTCAAAAAGCTTTTATACCCATTTCATACGATGATTTTTAAGACGTTGCCTTTTCGACGCCTCTTTTTTGTTTGGTGGCGAGCGGTGTAGAGAAGATAGAGGAGCAAATAAAACGACTCGATTTGTGTCTTTCATATTTCTATTTAAACCAATTTCTTTTCTTCTTGTTACGATTTATTCTTTTTCTTTCTTTAAAGTGTCAGGTTGAAAACAAATTAAAAAAAGACATGCTACTAAAAATCATCGTAAAAACGCAAATGATTTTTGGAAATTGCTTCAAAAGGGAATTAAGAAAAAACGACGTAAAAATCATCGTATTAATTGGGTGTTAGTTTTATTTCAAAACAAATATTGGGGTATAGACATTTCTGTTTTATACATTCTCTTCTGAACATGCTACCAAAAACCTTTTGTCTTTTCACATGTCTATTTTCAAGTCTAAGAAGTAGTTCACACGGTGTCTTTCCAGACATGTCTGTTTTTGACATTCTCTTTTGAACATGCTACCAAAAACCTTTTGTCTTTTCACGATGTCTTTCCAAACATGTCTGTTTTCATATCTAATAGTCTAAGAGGTAGTTCACACGGTGTCTTTCCAGACATGTCTGTTTTTGACATTCTCTTTTGAACATGCTACCAAAAACCTTTCGTCTTTTCACGATGTCTTTCCAAACATGTCTGTTTTCATATCTAATAGTCTAATTTACATATACATACAAATTGAAAACATGAAAATTCATATAAACAAACATGAAAGCTCATTTCGTGTCTGTTTGGCAATCCCTCTTTCTTCTCTACCCCGATCGCCTACAAACAAAACAGACGTGTTTGTTAGACATGTCTGAAAAGACACCGTGTAAACTCCCTCTAACTTACATATACATTCAAATTGAAAACATGAAAATTCATATAAACAAACATGAAAACTCATTTCGTGTCTGTTTGGCAACCCCTCTTTCTTCTCTACCCCGATCGCCAACAAACAAAACTGACGTGTTTGTTAGACATGTCTGAAAAGACACCGTGTAAACTCCCTCTAAGGACGTGGTCACGAAATGACGGGCAGAGCGGCAAGTGGCTTATTACTGAGCGTCATTTCTGAGCGGTAAGTTGTTAAATTGCCATTGTAAAGAGAGGTTTGTTTAATGTTGTTACGCGAAAACCGTATTCGTTTTATAAGAATTTAATGCGTTTAAGAAAAAATGAAGATTTTATGTTCATCCTGTAAATCAAGCAAGGCGGCATTACGGCGAATTTAACCATTTATATACAAATCTACGCAAATTTCCGGGCAGATTTTGACCTGTGAAATACTTTAATTTGCTATTGCAAATCATTAAAACCAGATTGACAAAACAAAGAAAAGGTATTTCTGCAAAGCAAAGGCTTGTTTAAAATTATAGGTAAATTTATTGTTTATTTATTTTCTTTGTATTTAAATTTTCGTAGTATTCAATTTTGGATTTCTCCTCAAATTTCTAATTTTTTTTTTTTAAATTTGGTAATCTGGGCCTAATTCTGGCATTCGTGATCGAGTACTTTCTCGAGTCGAAAGCAATTTTATTTCAGTCGATACTGAACGAATCGAAATTATTTTTTCAGTATTGTGAAATTCAAATAAATGCTTTATAATAACGAAAAAATAATTTCGATTCGTTCAGTATTGACTGAAATAATCAGATATAATTGCTTTCGAATCGAGGAAGTACTCGACCACGAATGCCATAATCTGGCCCCTGTTTTGCCGTAATAGTAGTCGGATTTGTACTGATGTAATTATAAGTTCCACATCAAAATATGAAGTTATGCTTTCCTAAACGTATGTTCACAATGTGTTAATACAGTACTGACTAGGGAGATCGAACGGTTAGTATTTGCCCAAGTCGAATATTTTAAAATGTTAATTTTTCGTATATCAAATAAATCGGTTATTTTGGTAATAAAAACGGGGGGTTACTGCGTATTTCGATTCGAAAGAAATCATTTACGTTTTCAAACAATTTGTACTGTGTATTACGATTTTCGTAATATTTGTTTCGAATAAACGAACGTTTTTTATACTTTATCTAAAACAAAAAATCCCTTTTTTAACAGCTCCTCTCTATAACGAACAAAAAGTTTTCATCAAATTTTAATTTTTTTTAAAATACAACGAAAATCGTAATACACTGTACAAATTGTTCGAACTCGTGAATTATTTCTTTCGAATCGAAATACGCAGTAACCCCCTGGTTATTTTAGTAATGTGTAATTAATGTACGTTTTCCTTACTTTTGTTATAAATGTTCCCGTAGTTCAGATATTTTTCTAATTGAATATTGGGCAAACTTAAACTTTTTATGAATAATGTCAAAACAAAATGAACCAAAAGTCAAAAAACATTAGGTGCGATCCCGTACTTTTTGGGTAAAGTTCGGTAAAATGAGAGTAAACAAAAATTTATCTCACTAATAGACAAAAATTAACATAAGTACAGGAACAATAAAAACCAAATTTCTCCCCCAAAAAAAAACGTGACTATAAAAACGTTCAAATAAATACATAAATGACACATTAGCATGTATAAAAGTAAAATTCAAGAATGTACTTCCATTTTTTTAAATTTTCTATTGTTTATTTTGTTAATATTTTTTATTTTAATTCTTTTGGTAATACTTGTTTGTAGTTTTTTACAGCCGTATTCATAACAAAAAGTTAGCCACAGTTTGTACACTACGTACAATGAGCTGATAACTAGAATGCCGATTAAGCCTAGCAGCTTGTAAGAACAGTTTATTCATAAAAAACTTGTCCATCTGCTAACTTTTAATCAGGGTACGAAAAAAAACTGTACATTTTCGTAACGTATTTTTCTAACACACAAACTATAAAATTTTTTTTTGTGTATGTGAATGTGTGCACAAACATATACGGTACACAGCGAGAGTGAGCTGACGCACACAAACACTACGATAACGTACATAACATCTTTTAACGTACATGTACAGTATTTTTAGCGTACTTATCTGTACTTTTTATTGAACACGTATGTGTATTTAACGTGCGTGTGTGTGTGGTATGTATGTATTTTTTAAAATCAAAAAAGGCCAAAAATATGATCTGAAATCGAGTTGTATAACAGGAGTGCAGAAATATAAGAAACATGCAAAAGTACTAATATTTTATGGAGCAGAGTAGTATTGGTGCCTATTTCAGTAAACAATTGTTTTTGTTTTTTACGCGAAGAATTAACGTGCGTGTGTGTGTATGTATTTTTTTAAAGAAAAAAAAATTTTTTTTATAACATCAAAAAAGGCCAAAAATATGATTTGGAAGCGAGTTTTATAACAGGAGTGCAGAAATATAAGAAACATGCAAAAGTTTTATGGAGCAGAGTATTGGTGCCTATTTCAGTAAGCAATTGTTTTTGTTTTTTACGCGAAGAATGCACATGTGCGCGGCTGTGTTTAACTTTGTTCAATTACAGTGTGTAAGATAAATGGTTATATAAGGAATTAAAAACATATGTTATGATAAACAATGTCTTTGTTAATGTCCACAGTCTTTTATATTATTAAACATTTGAATGGCATAGGGAAAATGTTATTAAGAGGCATTATGATCATTTTTGTAGCTAAATTACTGAGTACACTGATAAGAAAAAAAGCTTTTTATTAGAATTGAAAAGAATTTTTGGCATGGTTAACAGGCGAAGAAAATGATGAAAATAAATCAGATTTTATTTAAAAAAAAAACAAGTTTTACAACCAAAACAATATCTTGTGATTAAATATTAATAAAAATTTTGGGGTGGATTTTGCCTGTCACTGTACATTCTCTCGCAAAACATTTTTGTGCATCAGAGAAAATAATGTTGTAAGTAATGATCAGCGTTGTCAACTTGTTGCGTTTCGCACCATTTTGGGTGCTTTTTTAAAATTTTTGTTTGAAAAATACTTGGCAACAAAGCAAAGACAAAAATTTGTCGTTAAGCAGTCAAAATTTGTAAATCAACTATAATTGTCTTGAGGAGCTATTCTGTAATGGAATTTTATAAATGTCTATCGGGTGAACAAAAAAAAAAAAAAAACATGGTAAAATCTGGTCCGCTTTGCTACGCTGATTTAGGTTGCACCACAATATGTTTGTACCTTATAAAACCTAAATACCTAAAAACCAAGACAGTTTATGGGCACAAAAACTCTATTCCGGAAAGAAGTTTGTATGTAAGCTATGTAATATTATGAACCAATTCGCACCATTTTGAATAGGATTCAACCTTGTAACAATTAACACATATCCCAAATTAGATTCAATTTTTTCCAAAATTGCGAAAGTATAGACTTGCGCACAAGATTAACTTTGAAAGACAACAGACCTCATTAGATCGACTCTAAAATTGATTCTGAGTCAATCGGTATACTAAACTATTTAAATGTATTACACATACATAATAGTACAAACTCATAAAATCCTCTCCACATACAGTAGTGTGGGTATAGAAAGTAAGAGCAGAATGTTGTGCTGGAGTGGCTCGGGTTTATGACAGTTGAATGTGATGCCATTTGGACTTTGCATGCTTGGTGCACTTTGACGACATTATTGTCATGGGGAAAACACTTGACGAACACTTGAAAAATTTGGAAGAAATGTTGAAACGTATATCCACGGCATGACTTCCAAAAGGAAGTAAAGTACCTGGGACATCGCGTAACCTCCAAAGGCATTTAACAGATAAAGATAAAATAATACCTGTAATGGATTGGATAGGCTTAGTGCATACTAGTGATGTTACGAATATTTGTATTCGTATTCGAAATGCCGAATATTAACCTGCTTTACGTTATTCGTACTCTCCAAATTCAAGGGAATATTTCGCGAATATTTTGTTAATGCCTTCCAAGGAAGAAAAAATACAAAAGTGTAAAAAATACATAAAATTAAACAAAAAGTATTAATTTTTATTAGAAAAGATTTTTGTCATTTTAACACAAAAAAATCTTCTATTAGAAAAGTGAAAAACAAACAAACATTAGAAGTTTGTGCCGGTACAAAACTATTTTATGAAAATTACTCAAGTTTTAACTTCAACTTTTCCAGATTTATTATCATTTTAAGCAATGTGCTAATTATCGTAAGAAAATTATCGACAACCGGATTTCAAATTAAGTCATCGGAGTGAGATAATAAATTTAAATACATTTGGTAGTGTGACAGCTTTTTTACAATTTATTTTTTAAACGAAAATAAAAGATTTATTATATCGAGTGGCGTTTTAGTTCAGATTGGATATTCGCTGAATATTGGCGCAGATATTCGTATTCGCGAATATTAAAAATTAATATTCGTGACATCACTAGTACAAATCAATACAAATAAATTTGTTAGGTTTTTTTATTTTTGTTAAGTTCTATATTTTTTTCCTAAACCCCTAAACTGTAAAAGACTGCTTTATTATAATATTTTTAATACAAAAATATTTTACTTTTTATTTAAAATTACTCAAACAAACATTTTAAATTAAAAAGAAAGTCTAAACTTGGTGCGTTTCTATTTTCAAATGGCGCGTTTTCTTCACCTTTTTGGTGCGTTTTGAAATTTCAAAGTTGACAACGCTGGTAATGATCAGTTGTAGAGAGTATGCGTATATTTAAATATGTATAATTGTTTGTGCACATTTTTAAGTGGTAAACAGGGTTGCCGAACTAGGTATTTTCGTTTGGTAGGATGGTAGGCTAATCCTAATTTTGGTCGGTTTGAGAAAATTTACTTTTTCATTTTATAAATTGACTTTTTATATGTGGTAGGACATAGTCTGTTAAAGCAACTGACTATATCGCAAAGCAGGCAACAGAAAATAGAATATTTATTAAAAAAAAAACAGAAGATCTTCTTGATTGTTGGTGAAACTTCGGATGTGAGAATAAAGAAATGAAAATAAAAAATTTTTTACAACAAACAATATTTAAAAAATATTATTGAATTGGCAACAGACGGCGCTAACGCCATGGCGGGTAAAGTAACTGGAATAAAAAACTTACTTAGAAATGAATTTGTTTAATTTACATTAAGTGCGCTCTCCCCACCTGTGTTCAAGTTACGCATGTAAAAAGCTGAAGGAAAATATAGAGCTTCTTTGTTGTAATATTAACAGTTTTTTCCCATAGCCCTTAAAGAATTACTGAACTAAAAGAATTTCAGGAATAATGTTCGGTACCACCTCATAAGATATAAGCTGCTTCTTATACAAAACGCCTATTTTTGGAGGTTGTTATTGCAAGAATTTTTGAACAGTGGAATGCTTTAGTACTATATTTTGTATCCTGTTTTTACGAAGTCAATGGTTTAAGAGCTCGAACATATGTCTTATAAAGTCAAATGTCATTTTTTATTTGTGTCATATACAAGTATATTGCGATTCTGACTTGAAATCTTATTATAGGTGCTCTCTAAATCGCAATCGCAAGAAGTTAGCCATCTTCAAAAACCATTTAAGATCGGAAGCAAAACGCATGAGTTTTCGAACAACATGAAATAAATCTAGCGTCTTGCGACTTCAAATCGTGCGATTGTTAGAAAATGGCAGACATACTAGTCATAATTAATTATCTTAATAAAGAATATCAACCAGAAGTATATCGTTTGTCATATTATAATCATGTTTAAAGTCCAATATTTTTACACATTATTATTAATTTTATAAAAAAGGCGACACTAACATAAGTCGATTTCGATAAAAAAAAAAATAATCATGTTGATGTCTTAAATATTTTTATTGACACAGAAGCTAAAATAGAAATATGTACTTAAATTTAAAATTGGGCTTCTATATAAAATAAAACCTACAGGGGTGTGCTCGAAATCGAAAACGTAAAACGTAAGAATTTTAACAGTCGTTTTTTACTTAGATTTCTGTAATAAAAGAATTGTATGAGAAACATTATACAAATATTTGTCTATTAAACAGAATTTAATAACAAACATTATAAAAATTGGATTTAAAGTGTATTAAAAAGAACTCCCAAATTCTTGCGTTTTAAGAAATTAAAATATTACAAATAAGTACTCCTTTTAAGTTATTGTCTTATCAAGATTTGCCTATTTATATAGTTAGCTTAATAGAAATTAGCCTTTCAGTAGACTTAGGCAATGATATATTTTCGAATTAGGTGAATTCCATTAAAAATGGATTCAAATAAAAATATTTTACGATCATGCCAACTTTGTCTCTTATTGCATATTACAAAAAATGAATAGCTTTATCCAATAAAAATTGTGCTTTACATCAAAAAAATACATTCATATACATATGAAAATTTTTAAATATTTGAAAAAATGTTTCAAAGGATTTTGGTAGGTTTTATAGACAATTTTGGTTGGATAAAAACTTTTGAACGGCAACCCTGGTGGTAAATTGAACGTCGAAAATTGTTGTTGTGCTATGTTTTATTCGTTTTTATTTGAAGAAAACAAAATATTTTAACACTCATAAAATTATTACAGTAATTGATTGTGGGTTATAAAATTCGTTTTTTGTACTATTAAAATTTAATATATATATATAGTTAGTTTTCAAATAACTTTGGTTTTAACCTTTATGTTTGTTATTCAAAAAACAAATTAGCAAAAAATAAAGTTTTTCCGTACATATAATGTTATGTAGTTTGATTTTTTGTTGTTTAAAATATATATATTTTAAAAGCAACAACTATTAAATTTTACGGAATATGCTGTTAAATAAATAAAAATTTTAAAATTAATGTAAAATTCATTTATTTTAAAGTAAAAATTTATTTTAAATTAAACGTAAAAATTCATTTTGAATTAAATGTAAAAATTTATTTTAAATTAAATAAATTTTCAGTTCTTTAAAATGAACTTTCTTTTTGAATATAGCTACATAATTTTTTGATTGTATGAATATTATACTTTGGGATGAGTGCTCTTGTTTCTTTTTTATATTTTTTTTTTTGCAGTAAAAGAGTTTGTGTTTTTTTTTTATATATTTTAGGTAAATCCTTTTTTTTACCTAGTTATTTTTGTATGCACTTGCATGGATATTGGTTTATTAAGCAATACTTATGGCGCCAACATTAACGCTGTAAAATAATTGTATACAACATTTGAGACAATTGATGTGCATATGTACGCCTACCTAAGTACATATGTACAAATGTGAAGATCCTTTTTATGGGAATTTTTTACTTGTGCCTTGTATATTTGAAGAAAGAAAAAAAAAACATTTTTATGACTGATCTTGTTGTTCATAATAAACAATTTTTTTCGGTTAAAGAACTGTTCATACATTTAAGGTAATTTTTTTTTTCTTGACTATTTTTATGAGCAATATTTATGGCACCAAACTCTTTCAGATGAAATATCATTCATAAAAAACGTAAAAGCAACAAATTCGCAGAAAATTAAGGAATTTTCGCGCCCTCAAAAAAATTGTTTGTGCACATTTGTAAGTGGTAAATCAAAAGTCGAAAATTGTTATTGTGCTTTGCGTTATTCGAGTTTATTTGAAAAAAAAATTTTAAGAGTCCTCTTCTTTTTTATAATTTAAAATTTTTTTCAGTTATTTTTTATATTCATACATACCTTTTAGGTAAATGTTTTTTATTTAATTTTTTTGTATGCACTTGCGTGGACAATGGCATATTAAACAACAATTATGGCACCAACCTCTTTCGCGAAAAATTAAGGAATTTTCAGTTGACTTCAATCATTATGCATTTTAAGTAATGATTTAACATTTGATTGAAAAGAAAGTAAGATGCCGCGCCCAAAAAATAATTTTTTGCACGATTATTTTAGTTTAATCGATGAAAGTGACGTATTTTGTGATAATGGAAGTTGTGAAAAAAAATTAAATAATCATACCGGAAATCTAGAAAGACATTTAAAACGGTTCCACCCTACTTTATATTCAGATTATGTTGCAATAAAATGTGCAAATAAAAATAAAGTCAATGATTTCAAAACCAAAACAGTTCCAACCTACTTCAATCAAACTAACATTGAATTGGCGATTGTAGAATTATTTACAAGGAATGGACGCCTACTCCGTATGGTGAAAGATAGTGCTTTCAAAATATGAGTTCAACCGGCTTTTGATTCTTTGGGAATAAATGTTAATGAGCATAACGTAGAATACAGAATACATTTTTATCATACTTACAAAACGTTAATATTGTTTTATTTTGGCTTGACATTTCTAAATTTTTAAGTTTAAAGATATTCGCAGAATAGTTATTCGTAAAATAACTATATTTTTATTAAATTAAAAACGAACTAAATAATCCACAATCAATTATCGTAATAATTTTATGAGTGTAAAAATAATTTTTTTTCTGCAAATAAACTCGAATAACGTATAGCACAACAACAATTTTCGACGATTCATTTACCGCTTACAAATGTGCACAAACAATTACCTAGCGGGAAAAGTCAGAACAGCTTCATATTTAGGCCTTATTAAAAGCCTGATTTGACATTTTTTGATTCAATTACCATTCTGATCAAGGTGAATTGACTAGAAGGTGGGGTCAAGTCAACATATGGTTATTTTTTCTGTGGTGTAGTTGTCAAATATTGTATACAAGCTACAGTTTTTTATGTAAACAAACCTTTTTTTACTAGCAATATTTTTGACAATCGGACAATCGGACCACAGAAGCAGTGTTGTTGTAGTGCTGACTTCACTTTCTAGTGAATTCGCGTTGATTCTGATTAAACTGCTAAATAAGTTATCTTATAAGGCTTCTGATCTTTCGTAGGTATAAAAGATAAGATCAATATTCCACATTCCCTTCTATGAGAAGGGAGAAGAGAAGGACTAAGATATTTAGTTTTTTTGCGCGTTATAAAATTAAAATTGCATAAAAAAAAGACAAAAACAGAATACAGAACAGTTAAATGAAAAAGAATAAATCATTTTAGTTGAGTTTAATACGTTAAAATTCCTTTTTGTTTTACCTAAAAATAACTGCTAAAAAGTATTAAAAAAAGTTTAAAAATTAAAAAATAAGTGCACAATCAAAACTTAATTGTTTTCTGATTTTTAGTGTAAAAACCATTTTTACCTTAAAACCATCTATTAATTATGTATAAAATATAATAAATATCCATTAAAAGTGCACAATTAAATTTCTATAACAAAGGAATTTGGCCCATTTTCCGTAAATTTGTCTAGTTTTATTTAAATTTTGACATAAAGAGAAAATTTTCATATACCATGAATGGTTTTTAGAGCCAATAACTTGAAGCTCTTTAAAAATACATTTCTAAAAGACTCTTTAAGATTACCTTTATTCTAATGCCTTTTGAAAACCATTCTCATCTCATGACAGCCTTCTAAAAGCCATTAATTTAAATGAATTTCAGAATCTCTGGCGAATGAAGCCAGAGTGGAAGGCCTTCCCCTCAATGACAACGTGTGTAAAAAGCTTTGAGTATGCAATGGAGCGAGCAGGCCTTGTACATCCAAAAGAAAGTACTGAGGCCTTCTAGAAGGCATCTGTATGCCCTCTTTTTCCCGCTGGGTATACATACATATTTACATATACGCATACTCTTAACACTTTACAACTGATCATTACTTGTTCTTTTCTCTACTGCATAAAGAACTTTTGCATGTTTCTTATATTTCTGCACTCCTGTTATAAAACTCGCTTTCAAATCATATTTTTGGCCTTTTTTGATGTTATAAAAAAAATTTTTTTTGCTTTAAAAAAATACATACACACACACGCACGTTAATTCTTCGCGTAAAAACAAAAACAATTGTTTACTGAAATAGGCACCAATACTACTCTGCTCCATAAAATATTAGTACTTTTGCATGTTTCTTATATTTCTGCACTCCTGTTATACAACTCGATTTCAGATCATATTTTTGGCCTTTTTTGATTTTAAAAAATACATACATACCACACACACACGCACGTTAAATACACATACGTGTTCAATAAAAAGTACAGGGGGGTTACTGCGTATTTCGATTCGAAAGAAATCATTTACGGATTCGAACAATTTGTACTGTGTATATCGATTTTCGCAACCGTTCGAAACGATGGCAGAGGTTGTATTTTTAAGAAAATTGAAAATTTGATTAAACATTTTTGTTCGTAATACAGACTGGCTGTTAAAAAATGCATTTTTTGTTTTCGAAAAAGTATAAAAAACGTCCGTTTATTCAAAACAAATATTACGAAAATCGTAATACACAGTACGAATTGTTCGAATTCGTAAATGATTTCTTTCGAATCGAAATACGCAGTAACCCCCCAGATAAGTACGCTAAAAATACTGTACATGTACGTTAAAAGATGTTATGTACGTTATCGTAGTGTTTGTGTGCGTCAGCTCACTCTCGCTGTGTACCGTATATGTTTGTGCACACATTCACAAACAGAAAAATGTTTTTTTTTTTATTTTGTACTCTTGTAACGAATGTGAATGTGTATTGTTCATGGTAAAATACGGTATGGTACTCTTAATTGTGTACTTTACAGTTTTTTTTCGTACTCTGCTTTTAATAAATCAACTCTGACTTTTAATGATGCGACATTATAATGGGTGGTAAAATATTAAGGGCCGATGTTGATTTTGAATAAAACATAAATTTTTAGGAAATTATTGTCATTTCTTTTTATTATGATAATATTGGTATGGTTCAATTATGTATGGACCTAGGCGGCACACCTCTTTCGATGAAAGAAAGAAGTCCAACGGTGTCAAATCACATGATCTTGGCGGCCAATTGACATCGCCACCACGTGAGATAACACGGCCATTGAGTTTGTCGCGCAAAAGAGCCATTGTTTTGTTAGCTGTGTGGCAAGTGGCACCGTCCTGTTGAAACCACATATCGTCCTAATCCATATCTTCCAATTCGGGCCATAAAAAATTCGAACGCCATTCACAGAAACTGCCTGACCGGCATCTTTTTGAAAAAAATACGGCCCGATGATGCAGCCAGCCCATAAACCGCACCAAACAGTCACTCTTTGTGGGTGCATTGGTTTTTCAACAACCACTCATGGATTATCATTCGCCCAAATGCGGCTATTCTGCTTATTGACGAATCCACTGAGGTGCAAATGTGCCTCATCACAAATCACGAAGTGCACGATATGCATTTTGATTTGAACGCCCATTTTCATAATAAACCTGAATAACTTTAACGCGTTGATCGATTGTGTATCTTTCCATGGTTCAAATTCAGTTAGTCTAAAATTGAGAAATGTCAAATGAAATGCAGAAAAAAACTTGAGGTTAAAGTGTGGTTCACATTCAACATCGGCTCTTAAAACTTAAACCTTTATTACTCAAAAATCCAACACGTTTGCGTTATTGATCGCTGGTTTTGTCATTTTTTGTAAATTTGTTTCTGAAATCTTTTTAAAATTAAAATAAAATAAAAAAACATTTTTTATTTTTCGAATTTTATTCTATGAGTTAAATTTCAGTTATGTATTTTATAAAGCTTTTTTGTAATAGTCTTATTCCTTCAATTTTTCAGGAAAAAAAATTTTTCTGTGCATACAATATACTTCATTGCTATCCAAAGGATAGCGTAGGTAAAATGTAACAAGAAGATACAATATAACAGTCTGGTAGTGTATAAAGTCATTCCTGAAAAATTGAAGGAATAAGACTATTACAAAAAAGCTTTATAAAATACATAACTGAAATTTAACTCATAGAATAAAATTCGAAAAATAAAAAATGTTGAATATAATATAAAGTAACCTACGAAAGGAAATAATTCCCAGTTTCTATTTGTTGAAATAGTTGAGTTAAATACATTCAATTTATAAAGTATCACTATCCAGTGTGACACAAAGAATGCTGACGAAGGCCGTAGCGGGCCAGAAAATGCATTACATTCTGCTGGTGTCTAATAAATGTAAATTTTTCTGTGCATACAATATACTTCATTGCTATCCAAAGGATAGCGTAGGTAAAATGTAACAAGAAGATACAATATAACAGTCTGGTAGTGTATAAAGTCATTCCTGAAAAATTAAAGGAATAAGACTATTACAAAAAAGCTATATAAAATACATAACTGAAATTTAACTCATAGAATAAAATTCGAAAAATAAAAAATGTTGAATATAATATAAAGTAACCTACGAAAGGAAATAATTCCCAGTTTCTATTTGTTGAAATAGTTGAGTTAAATACATTCAATTTATAAAGTATCACTATCCAGTGTGACACAAAGAATGCTGACGAAGGCCGTAGCGGGCCAGAAAATGCATTACATTCTGCTGGTGTCTAATAAATGTAAATTTTTCTGTGCATACAATATACTTCATTGCTATCCAAAGGATAGCGTAGGTAAAATGTAACAAGAAGATACAATATAACAGTCTGGTAGTGTATAAAGTCATTCCTGAAAAATTGAAGGAATAAGACTATTACAAAAAAGCTTTATAAAATACATAACTGAAATTTAACTCATAGAATAAAATTCGAAAAATAAAAAATGTTGAATATAATATAAAGTAACCTACGAAAGGAAATAATTCCCAGTTTCTATTTGTTGAAATAGTTGAGTTAAATACATTCAATTTATAAAGTATCACTATCCAGTGTGACACAAAGAATGCTGACGAAGGCCGTAGCGGGCCAGAAAATGCATTACATTCTGCTGGTGTCTAATAAATGTAAATTTTTCTGTGCATACAATATACTTCATTGCTATCCAAAGGATAGCGTAGGTAAAATGTAACAAGAAGATACAATATAACAGTCTGGTAGTGTATAAAGTCATTCCTGAAAAATTGAAGGAATAAGACTATTACAAAAAAGCTTTATAAAATACATAACTGAAATTTAACTCATAGAATAAAATTCGAAAAATAAAAAATGTTGAATATAATATAAAGTAACCTACGAAAGGAAATAATTCCCAGTTTCTATTTGTTAAAATAAAAAAAGATAGAAAAATAAAATTAAACAGTAATTTAAATAAAACCAACCAAATTGTTTAACATTAAACAGCTGTCTTTCACAAGTTGGCAAACGTTTGGCAGCTCGTTAACAAGAGTTTAACAAATCGTTAGCCAGAGTTTTGTAAGTGTATTATAAATAAACTTTGTGCTAACTTCATGCCAAATTTTCATTATGAATACGGCTGTTAGTCAGGGTTGTCAGATTGATTTTGACCTTTTTCGCCAAATTCAATGTCAAAAATCGCCAAAGCCTTTGTTTTTCAGTTTTTGACAATAAAATACATATTTTTAAAATTATTTAAAAAATTTTTATAAATTCTAAAAAATAAATTTGTTCAGTATCACTTAAATACGCCAAAAATTTATAAAAAGTCGCCGTAATATATGTTTTGTTTATTATTTATTTAGAAGACAATAAAAATAGTTAGTGACCACAAAAGAGGTACAATGTTTACTATAAAATAGTTTATAGAAGTCTACTTTAAGCAACAACAAATCGGCAGTTTACAGAAAAAGTGTGTCTGTAAAATTTTTATGAAAAAGTTCCCGCTTTGAACTGTCAAATAAACTAACGAATAAAAATAAGGTGAGAAAAAAATTGTAACACAAAAAAATAAAATAAAAATGCTAAATGCAATAAATTTTATAACCTTTCACTAAAGAGAAAGAAATACATAACCCGTTTAAAATTTTTGAAGATATTTGCATTTCAATCGTATCATCTTTGTTTTCAAAACACAAATAACGGTTATTTTAGAATATCTCAAAAACTGTTCTACTTTTGACAATTCTGACTTCATATTCGGATTCAGCGGACAATGCGGACAATTTTACAGAAAGATTAGGTGTCAAATTCATTTGGTCTAAAAACTCTGACGTAGTGTATTAAAACACAGAAGAGATAAGTATTTTGTTCTTGGATAATTTTTTTATTGCTTAATTATTTTGCTTTTAAATTTTTAAAACTATGCGAATGTTTTAATAGCCACTTTGTTAACAACAAACATTAAAGTCGCACTCTTTACATTATTTGGTATAGCCGACGCCGTTGAACATTTTGAGTGGAACATTCACCCTTATAGTGATTGCTGTATTTAAAATACGCCTGCGACTGTTTGGTTATAGATTAAAGAGAACGTGAACTTATTTGCTTTAATCTATTACCACCTAATCTATTTTGACAGTTTTCCACATGATTTAAGACACACCATTTTCTCACTTTTCAAGAAAATATGGAATATTTTGTTTCACATCCTTTCGATGCGAGAAGTTCTCACCAAAGTTACAGAACATGGGTACAGGTATGTGATGAAAATCGTTAGATTACAAAACTGTCGTTTTTGAAAGGTGTGGTGAATATTGAGCAACTTTTGTTTTTGTGGAAAAACTATGCTGAGTATATACATATGTATATAGCACACTAAATCATAGGGTCAACATGTATCAACATGATTTTTTCCATAAACCAGTTTAGTGTGTGATTTAGTGTGCGATATGACATTTCCCAGCTAGCATTTGGCTGATTATTTTTTGTAAAAATCACCCAAATGATTCATTTCAGATCAGTTTTGATGATTAAAAACTGATTTATCACTTAAGTGATTTAAAAAGGATTCATATATGATTCATTTATAGTATGATTAAAAAATGATTTTTAAATATTTTGAATTTTTGTTTTTGTCAAATAAAAATAGAAACTTTCATGTCAGCCAAACAAATAAGAAGCTTGGCTAAAAAAGAAGCCCAAAAATTATTGACAATTTATGAACATTAATGTTGGTGCAAATGGTTTCTTCTCTTCTTTGCGAAAAGCCAATTATTTTTGTTTGGTTCAAAAGCCATAATGGTGCAGATTTAATCGGAGAAAAATTAAAAAACATGACAATTAAAAAATGATATGAAATATAATCAAAAACTATATACATAATTTACGATTAAAAAATGAGACAAAAACGATTCAATAATGATAAGAAAAACAAACATTAAAATTATCAAAAAGGAATCAGAAAATTGTATCACAAATGATTCTTTCAGTTGATTCATCGGTAGGGTACCATTTTCTCACAGCGAGAGTATCATTTATGATTGAAAAATGAGCTCATATACGGGCATTTTGCTCTTGAAGCTGATTCCTAAATGATTAGATTATGATACAAAATGCTAGCTGGGTTATTTATAATATGAAATTTAAAAGAATATACATATGTATGTAGACAGCAAATACTGAAAACGATATTCAGGCCTGTTCTGAAATCACTTTAATTCAAATCACGCAATTTCAAAACACATGTTCCTTTTAAAATCACACGTGTGATGCACTGGTATTCTAATTTGTGTTTTTCAGTGTGATTTTCAATTGCCGAAAGTGCACCGAGAAACACAAAAACAGTGTGATATTCCGAACACCACAAAACCACACGTGTGATTTAGAACACACGATACGAAAACGTGGTTTTCAGAACAGGCCTGATTATCGATTTTAAATTGTTTCGTTTTCTAAAACAATTTCCATCACATACCTGAATGATTTAATTCAGTGATCACTAAATCTTCACTGAATAAGTTTGTGCTTTAATATGTACTTTTATTTTTGTTACTACCAACAAATTTAACAAATAAACTTGATTAACAAATACGATTATCGCTTATGCACGCTCTATTACAAAATACTGGTAAACAGGGAGAATTAATATCTATTGGTTTGCCACGCCTGTCAACCATACATAGCAACGGTGGATTTGCGCCTTTCAGAAGAGCCATTTTATTTCTTCTATAAAAACAAAAATATCATTAGAAGTTATTTAACTTAAAAAATCAACCTACTTTCGCTCAGCAATTTCATCCGGAGAAGGCTTAAATAATGCTTTATATGCTAAATATTGTGCCATATTAAATTTACCATCGGGACCTCTAAATACCTCAGGTCCTGCCACAGCAATACTTTTGCCACCCCTACCTATACCATTTACACGTTCTGGTACTACACCACAAGGTCCGTATATACCCTCAATTTGAGCAGCACCAGGTCTATAACCCTTAATGCCATAGGGGCCAAATGCTTTACCAAATCGATTTCCTATAGCACAATTGTGTAATTTAAAATATTTTTCTAAAGGTTTTTGATAATCTTGGTTGATTTTCCAATCATCTTCTAAATACTGGGTGGCAGAACTAACTTTTTTCCTTTTCTTTAAAAACGTTTTCGGTTGCACACTACCAGCTGGAGGTGTAACCCCAAATTCAAATTCTGCCTCACTTTCCGAAGTGTCTGACAAAATAAGAGTATCAGCACAGTTAGGTAATTGCCGGTTGTGACACTCCTTACAGCATTGATATTCCAGTTTCTTTTTTTCAAGAAAGCTACGACAGCAGCAGTATAATATTGGTTTGTGGCAAATGCATTTGGCAAAACCCATGGCTTTAAGGCGTTGTTTGAGTTCTCTTATTTCTAACATTAAAGGATTTTTAGAAATTTTAAATTGTATTGGTCTCATACTAGCATGGGAATTTGGAAATTCTTCTTTATCTTCCAGATCTTTAATAGGTCTTAATGTTATATAGTAAACCCCATTTCTTTTACATAAATGCAGTGTAGGTTCTTGAGTATAATCTTCATCCTTATTTTCTTCACTCTTTTCGTCAAATTTCGTTAAATTCTTTGTTTTTTCGTTAAGGAAATGTTGCATTAAGATTTTTATAGGCTTTCGTATGGCGCCAGGCACCCAACCGGGTCGAAATCTTTCAGTGTCAGCATTCCACAACCAGCCCATATTGGGGGGTACATTTTTACGTCCCGCAAAACCATTTAAGCAAGTTTTGTGACCAATTTTGGTTCCTACGTATTCGCGCTCCTTATTATAGTCGAAACTAAAACATTATTTATATTTAGAAGCAAATTTTTTAATATAAACAAGTAAGAAAGTATAATCGGTCAAGCCCGACTATATAATACCCTGCACCACAGTATTTAAAAACACATCATGCTTATGTGTCCATCAAATCGGGTTGAAAGTTTGTGAGAGGCAGAAATTGCCCCCTACCTCCCCTTGTGGTCCTATTTTTGAAAAACTACATAGCTTATGTGTCCATATAAATATATTTCTATCTATGATTTAAATTTCATTAAAATCGTTTTGATAGTTTCTGAGAGGCAGAAATTTCCCCCTATTTTCCCCCGTGGTCCTACAATTCGGCCTATTTTCAATAGGCTTGGTACTTGTGCCAATAAGAACCTATGTCCCAAATCAAATTACTATCTCCAAAATTGCGACCTGTACTTTGCGCACAAGGTTACATGGACAGCCAGCAAGCCAGCCGGACGGACATCGTTAGTTCGACTCAGAAAGTGGTTCTATAAGTCGATCGGTATACTTTAAGGCGGATCGAGGGCCAATATTTTTGAAGGCGTTACACACATCAGCACAAATGCATAATACCCTCTCCACTATTGTGGTGTGGGTATAAAAATTAATTGCTTGTAATTTAAATAATATAACAGAGTTCGCAGACATACTTTAGAAATTTTTTTTTATTACATTTTGGATTTCTTTTTTCTATTTAAAAACCTCCTTTTCAGAAAATGCAGTTAAAAAACTTTATCTGTTATTTAATCATTTAAGTTTGTATTGAATTTTTAATATAATACTATACGTATCGCACTTGATCATAAATCGGGGTATAAACTCAAAATTTAAACACTTTCAGTAGAATCCAAGGTACATGAACACAAGGTAGACTCTTTGGCCCATATGTTTGTCAGCTGTTTACCCCAGTTAGAACCCAATTGTCAAATTTCGTGTATATGAGCCAAAATTTGTACATGAGTGTGTTAAATTGTTTTTGTTTTATATGAAGGCAATTTTGACAAGTCGGTTATTTTTATAGAGCAGCATGTCTACGCTCCCAAATAAGTCTGCCTTGTGTTAATGTACCTTGGTAGAATCAAAAATATTACCAACAAGTAAGAGTGCTATATTCGTCTATGCCGAATCTTATATACCCTTTACCATTGGTTGTGCCAAGTCCACTTTTCCAATCCCGCCCACAGTTTGTCGGATAGTGTGTAACTATAACCAAAATGCTTGTAGCTCATTTATAAGCTTTGACTCTTGCCGTTTTCAAAATAAACAAAAATCTTGCCGTTCTATAGATAAACAAAAAAAATTCCCACGATTACTTCTCCAATCCCGCCCACATTTTGTCGGATGTTGTGTAATTATAACCAAGATTCTTATACTTAATTTGAAAACTTTTGTTCCTGCCGTTTTCCAGATATACATAAAACTATAACGTCTTTGTACGAGAGGTGCCAAGCCTACGTCTAAAATCCTGGCCATATTTTTAGAGAGGTTGTGTATTAATAACCCACCTAAATGTACCAAATTTGAAAAAATGTTCTCTTACCGCTCTTTAAATACAAAAAACTACTTTGTGCCACGCCCACCTATCCAATCACGCCCACATTTTGTAGGATGTTGTGTATTGATAACCGATTTGTTGTACCTAATTTGGAATCTATGGCTCTTTCCTTTCTTCAGATATACCTAAATTTGTTATGTCTTTGTATGGGAAGTGCCACGCCCTCTACTTAAATTCCGACCATTTTTAATTTAGGTTGAGTATTGATAACCAAGATGCTTGTACATAATTTGGAAACGTTGGGTTTTCCCGTTCTCTCGATTATATAAAGAAAGGAATAAAAAACAACAAGGGATTTATGGGTAAAATTAGAGGTAGTCGTGGATCTGGCTAAGTGTTAAGGAGCAAATGTGATAGAAATATATAACAACAAAGTAGCTATTATATCTGGGGTCTTCGGAAACGTCATCGGTTAAGGGTGTAAAAAGAAGACAAAATAGCACGATATTTTTACAGTGGGTAGATATGAATATTACTTGTCGATTTTTTTTAAAGGTGGAAAAATAAAACTTTTGAGTTAATACCCTCTATATGATCAAGTGCGCTATAGAAGAAATATTTAAAGCATAAAAGAACAATGCGGAAATATACTTATGTAGAAATTTTAGTTGTATTATAATTTACAATTTTTAAACTGCGATTGAATATTTTTTATATGTACGGGTCTGTTCTGAAAATCAAGTGATTTCAAATTACGTGCTTTTAAAATCACTCGTGTGATTTTGTGGTGTTCGAAAGTCATGCCGTTTTTGTGTCTCTCAGTGTGCTTTTGACCAGGGACCGAAACTGATATGACTTTTGTCAAAAAATATTAGTTTTGATCAAAAAATAACTGTTATTTTTTGACTGATATTTTTAAGTCAAAAATAAAAGTTAAAATTTGACTTGTTTATTTTTTTTAATAAGAGATATATGATAATTATCCTTTTTATTAAATAACACATTTTTCCAAGCTAATAAACAATTTACGCAGCACATATTTCAATATAAAGAAGAAAAAAAGGATTAATGTCTTGATTGTCTTTATGTTATAGATAAGCTTTTGGCTTCGTTTCATTATTACATTTGACCAAAAAGATATCGGTCAAATTTTAGCTTTTATTTTTTACTAAAATCTGTTAAATTTTAACTTTATTTTTTACTGAAAAATATCACTCAAATTTTAGCTTTTATTTTTAACTGAAAAAATATAAGTCAAACTTAATTTTTATTTTTGACTGAAAAAATATCAGTTAAAAAATAACAGTTATTTTTGCCTTTTTTGAAAAAAGTAAAACAATAAAAGTATTTTATTCCTTGGCTATAACCACCACAATGCTATACTCAAAAAACTTATAGAAAAATTCTTTTTGTCTGACTTTTTTAACTGAAATTTTGATAATAACTGTTATTTTCGATTCCTGCTTTTGACAATTAAAAATAACACCGAAACACGCAAAAACGGAACACCAAAATATCACACGTGTGATTTTAAAAGGCACATGATATTTGAAATCACATGATTTGTGTTAAATTGATTTTCAGAACAGTCCTGATAATTGAATAACTTTACTTTACGTGGGAAATATCGATTTCTAAAGAAAACTTTAGAAACTACTAATTTTAAACTCTTAACTGAGTAACTTCGGTCCTTGATTTGAACAGATATTTATATTATCATATATAAAAGGGAAATTTACTACTTACATTTTTCCTTTACAGCCTTCATTTCTCTTGAAATTATTTAACAAAGCTTTTTTACGATCCGTATTAATCGAATTTGTTTTATTTGTTTCTAGATGTCGAGCTGAATTTTCCTCTAAATTCTTATTCTGATTCTTCTCACGTACCTCATTTACTTGTAAAATGTATGAACCCTTATCTTCAACATCTGTCTCGATTTTCTTTGACTCCGTACTGTCGACGATATTATTTTGCTTTGTCACCTTAATATTACAAAGATCTTTTAGCTCCTGAAAAACTTTCGCCAAATAAGGACGACAATCGCGGCTACTTGTTTTACAAATATTATACAATTTCGAGGACTTGGTTTCACATTTACCACAGTCCTGCTCAGCCTTATTAGCTGGTCGAAAAATATCCTCACAGAGTTTTTTAACGCGGCAATGGGCACATATTTGACCATATTTGCAAGAACAGCGACATTGGGGAGCTTGTTGGCATGTCATAACTGAAATATCGCTTGATGGTTCCACTAATTCGCAATCTTTCTTTTTTTTATTGGTAAATTTTTGAAGAATTTTGTCGGCAGTTATTTTGCAGTCATAAGGTTTTTCAATATTATAAGAAATTGGCCTAAAACCGCATTTAGGACAGGCTGCAACTTTTGGCAGCCAGGTAATATTTTCATGACAAAGGGAACAGTATCTAAAAAAAATAATAGAAGTGAAATGTTGCAAAATTTTTGATAAAAAAATATATTACTACTACCTTTTCTCTGGCCTTTCTATTACGCCATTTTTTTGGTCAATTATACTTCTGCTTTCAGAAGCATCTTCATCCGATACGCAATAAAAGGACTGACAAGTTTCTAAGCAAGAAAACACAATACTTATATATACAGTTTAGTTATATTTATTATTTTTTCATTTTTGTTTTTTAATGTTTTAACTACTTTTTACAATTTAAATAAACATTGCTTTCTTTTGTACCTGTGCTGCTACAGGAAGCAAATCTACTTTCCGATATACAACCCTCTGGTTTAATTTGTCGTTCACATGACAATTTCTGTTGCTTTGGTTTATTTAAAAAACTTTCAGAACTTTCCTTTGACTTGTCCAGTAAGTTTTCAATCATTTGCTTGTACTGATTAAAATTATTCTTTAATAAGACATAAATAAAAGCATTTATAAACTTTTTGAATTAAAATTATAAAAACACTTTACCTTTGTTTTGCAACATTTAGTATCAATAGATTCTAAAATATTTGTGTTTGGTATTGTTTTGCCATTTATATGTCGAAAATCTGATAAATCCAAACACGTGGCATTTGCAGATGATCCAGATTCTGAAGCTGGTATTACATCGACATCAGTACAACCAATTGATCCGTATTTATCTTCACCAACTACAAACATTACATCATTTGGATTTATAACATTATCGGTTTGATTGCATTCATTTACTTTGCGCTGTAAAATTTGAGCTTCACTAGAAATTATTTTGAAAAATAGTTTAAGGAATTAAAAAATCTTCTTTAAATTGTTTTGATGCGCCACATGTTTCACTGCGACATTTGTTGTTTAGAACATTTTTAAAAGTATATTTATTGAATTGTATTTTAGAAATTTTCTATTTAAACTTCAAAAACTTTCCAGCCTTTAATTTTAAATCTCCAATTAAGTTGTAAAACTATACAACGAATTATGTATGTATATTTCTATACTTAAAAAAGGTATGTGACGACGATCGTTTTTAGCAGGGGGCTAATTCTGGCAGTCGTGATCGAATACTTTTTCTATTCGAAAGCAATTTTATTCCTAATTCTTCCAGTCGATACTAAACGAATTGAATTTATTTTTGCAGTGTTGTGAAAAGAAAAAATAAATGCGTTACAACACTGAAAAAATAATTTCGATACGTTCAGTATAGACTTAGAAATAGATTAAGAAATAAAATTGCTTTCGAATCGAATCACGACTGCCTGAAAAAGAAATATTGAAAGTATTGAAAAATTATTAGAGTTGTTGCAGTATTGTAAGAGGTGTTAAAAAACTAAAATGGTAAAATTTACTCAAATTCATGACATTTAATTTGGAGTCGAGCAATTATTTCCATACGTCCAACTTTTTCGTTCCCCTTTCTTATATCAGCTTCACCACAATGTACAAGCTCACGGCCACAATCTCCAGCTATACAATTTATAAAACTATCCGGCCATAAAAAAGTACTAGCACCTATATAAATTAATAAAAAAAAACTCTAATAAATTACAAATCGTTTAGGCTTTAAGATTTTAGTCTTCTCAAAACTGTTAAAGCTACGGTCACACTTATTAAATATTTGATCAAATAAGCGTTACCCCTACTTTTGTTAATAGTAAGTGAGATTTAAAATGGTCTTAATATTACAAAATAAACTAATTTTACTAGTTACTAGACGTAGCAAAAAACAGTTTTTTGTAAGATGTGGTATTTTAATATATTGATATTAAGCGAAATGTTTTTTTTAGTTTGGTTGTTGGTCCCGTTTTTTTCGTCAAATATTTGATTAGTCTGACCGTAGCTCAAGGCACATAACTAATTATTAAAAAAAAAATTATCCCCACTTACCAACCGATTGCCCATCATAATATACTTCGCACTCTAAAGGATTTTTAAATAATTGATCTTTTAAAATCGTTGCTCGTTCAGAAAATTCAAAACTGCGTGCCGCTTTAAATTCGTTAACATTAATACGACTTGAAGTGATTTTGATATTGTTTTCAATAAATTTTACATCGGCCTTTAATTTTGAGATTTCTAGATCAGGAACATTCGATAAATTTATATGAACAATAACGACGTCAAAGTTGAAACCTAAGCCACCAGGAACTCTATTTGCAGTCGTATTGAATGATTCAAACATTTTTTAAAAAAAAATCAATAAACAAAAATAATAAATTAATTTTAAAAGTAGAATTTATTTTATCAATTTTAAGACGTATTAAATTTTTCAAAATAATTTTTAAGTATTTGAATGATTTTTAATAGTAATCTAAGTTTGAATTCTTTTTTTAATGTTTTGTAAATCTAAGGGTGCATTTACACAATGTCTTTCCAAACATGTCTGTTTTCATCCCTAATAGATTAATATACATATATATACAAATTAAAAAGAATGAAAATTCATAAACACAAACATGAAAACTCATTTCATGTTCGTTTGGCAACCCCTCTTTCTTCTCTACTCCGATCGCCTACAAACAAAACAACCGTGTTTGTTAGGCATGTCTCAAAAGACACCGTGAAAACTCCCTCTAATTTGAGTGAAACTAACTGCCTGTTAAACGATTTCGAACGTAAACGTTCGCATAGAATTTTATATAAAAAATATTTTTAAAACTGAGTATTTAACAAATTTTCTTAGCAAACGTTAACGTTCGAAATCGTTGAGCAGGCAATAAAATCGAACAAAATTAAAAATGATCCTACTTTTTAAAACATATACCCTTTTATATATCAATACTTTCAGTTCCACTTATGTATGTATATTTCTCAGAACTACTTTTAAAATCAGGGACATAATTCTGGCAGTCGTGATCGAGTACTTTCTCGATTCGAAAGCAATTTTATTTCTTATTCTTTTAGTCGATACTGAACGAATCGAAATTATTTTTTTAGTATTGTGAAACTCAAATTAATGCTTTACAACACTGAAAAAATAATTCCGATTCGTTCAGTATTGACTTAAATAATTAGATATTAAATTACTTTCGAATCGAGAAAGTACTCGATTACAACTGCCAGAATCAGGCCTCAGGAATATTTACGGTCATATAATAAAAATTAAGAAAAATATCTCCATCCAAATTCCATCTATGGAATATGTCAGCGTGGTTGGCAAATTTAAAATACGCCTGCGACTGTTTGGTAAAAGATTAAAGAGAACGTAAACTTATTTCCATAAATCTATTGCCAAACTGTCGCTGTCGTATTTTAAGTTCGCCAACTACGATAAGCGATAAATTCAAGATTGTACTAAGCATAAATAAGAATGCGTTGTAACTTACACACACTATATGTGCAATGGGTATGGGTGAGTTCAAAAACGTCAGTTGCAAAGCAACTTGCTTTTTTCAATGCAACCATGAAGAATTTTACAATGATGTCTATCGCAAACTGCACCCAAAAAGTTATAGATGCGTACACAATAAGCAAAATGTGCATTAATGATACATTTTTTCTTTGACCGCAAAGTATTATGATGTTTTGGAACTCAGCCTTCCTTACCTCTTATAACTTAAGAATTGAGCATGAAAACTTATAGTATGTTGAAGGAGTTTTCAGTGTTAAAAACTAGTTTTGTACATATGAGTGTTAGATCTAGTAACGGAGTCAAAAAAATATCAAGTAATTGGTATCTATGCGGATGGGGTGACTATTACATGTAACCCACTATACGAAGTAATCATTAATTTCTTTTTATCTGCACAACTACAATAGTGAGTAGTCAAAATTAAATGGGTTTCTCTTACAATAAAGTGCAACTTCCAGCAAAATCATGGTGGTATACCCCCGTACAAAGTAATTGCTAACGCTCCTATATGCGCTACCACAGTAAAAAATACTCTTTTCATTCAATGTCGGCTGCTCCTGGAATAAAATGCAACTTCCAGTAAAATCTCGGTGGAATAAAAGTAGGGAGACGGGTACCCACATACAAACCTTAGAGTTGAAGTTGTTTGTTTTGTGTTTAATCGCATATTAATTTATTGCATTAACTGCCGATTTCACCAAATTCAGTTAAAACTAATAATTACTTAACTTCCAGTTAACAATATGTTTTTGGCAGTTATAACTGATAGTTAGTTTTAACTGAACTTGGTGAAATTGGCCGTAAATTATTAAAATATTCAAACAAGTTTTTCAATTTATTTTCGAAGTGCCCACAATTATTTCTATCTTTTTATGTTTACAAAGCAGCTGCTTAATAAAGATATGTACATACTATATTTCATAAAAAAAAAGTTTTAATTTTTTTCGAATTCATTTAAACGTATGAAAGCTGAAAAAGCAAAACAAAACGGCACGAATAAATAATGTGTAAATTTTCACATATGTATGTACAAGTTCTGTGACACATCTAAATGGGTATAATAATGATGAAGAAACAAGTTTTTAGTTTAGATTTAGGATTTTTACCTATAAAAAACGATAATATGTTTAAATTCTTTTATTGCAACTTAAATCAAAAGTTCACTTTTCTTTTTCTTGCATACGGAAATTAAGTAAGTGTTTGAACAACAGAATACTTGAATATATTTGTGCACTCAAAAATGCAATTAAATTTTTTTAGTTGTTTAAAATCTTGCAGATGTTTAAAAGTTCACTGAAATAAATTGTATTGAGTAACATGCAGGCAAATGAAAAACACACCGTCCATTACAAAGAAAAACATCAAATAAAAATACTTTTGCCGCCGCATTATTATAAGAAAATAAAAAATAAAATAAGTAAGAAGAAAGTTTTAAAAAAACTGACCTTCAATTATCTAGTCTAAAATAAGCAAAATAATTTTGTATGAACTAATTTTTTTACAACTAAAAAGGGGATTTATTTTTAATATATTAATAATAATTTCTTTTAATTATAAAACATATTTAAAAAACAACACAGTTGCTTATTGTTTGACTGATTTGGTGGTAGAAATTTTACTTTTTTTATATTAATAAAAATTACAATAATTTATTGTTTAGACCAAAATAAATATTGAGTAATAACAAAAATTATATTGCTTTCTAAAATATATACTTTAACATTATAAATTTTTAACGATCTTCTATATAACATCAATAATATTTTCAATTTTATGTAGACATATATAATAATGCAATAATTTTATAATGATATTTTTGTAATGTGTAAAGAAAACAAAGTTTGTATAGGCAGTTTAAAATGCTGCTTCTAAAAATTTTACAACACTTGTTATGATTTAAATTTACTTTCTGGCATTAATGATTTCAACAAATTCAGGTTTTAATGAGGCACCGCCTACCAAGAAACCGTCAATATCTGGTTGTGAAGCCAATTCTTTGCAGTTACCAGCAGTAACCGAACCACCATATTGAATGCGAAGAGAATCAGAAACTTCCTTGGAGATGTTTTCAGTCAACCATTTGCGCAAGTAGGCATGAACTTCTTGGGCCTGAAAAAATTTATTAATTAAGTTTAAAAAACAAATTTTTTTAAAAAAATCCTTAAAGCACCAAAATCCAAAATAAAAAAAAGCATTAAGATGTTTCATTATAGCTTATTCATAAGGTGACCATATTTTACAGAACAATGCTGTTCTGTGTGAATTATTTTTTAGTGAAACCCCTCTAATGACTAAAAGAGATACATTCCCAATTTATTTGAGAATTTCAAAATATGTAATAATTATTGAACATTTTTTAACGGCGGAAATTCAAAGAGTTTCTTTGTTACAATATTATAAGCGATTCATTTTGAAAGTTGGCGATTCACGCCAAAGCCAATATGACTTAATTATTATCTAAAATACACTCTTCAAACACAGAAATAACAACGAAATTTTCATATTAAAGCTTATAGCGCACTTGTTTAACAATACTGTATGTATCAACTTAAAATTAAAAACTTTCAGTAGATGCAAACCAATTTCTACAGGCAGATAATAGGATCTTATTTCTCATTCAACTACAATATTTATTTTCCAAATTATATTTCTATAAGATAACAAAAATTATGTTTTAAAATGTTAATGTTATCTTTAAATAAAAATGTTTCTATGTACACACATTCTTTACCTTTGGCGGAAATTATGAAAAGGTTGTTTTGAATAGCCATTACAATACGAGTTAACAATTTTTAATTTTAGATCAAACTGTTCCGATTTTTATAATTTTTTTTTTCTAAAATTTTCGATAAAAAATTTAATTTTTTTTTATTTTTCCATTCAAAGTTACAGTAATGTAATCGAAATTTCTACATCGAGCAAATTTACGGTGTCGTAATTTTATTCAGTATCAAATAAAGTAGCTAGAACCTAGATTTTGTAAAATGTTTACAGAAATTTAAGTCAGAGCTTTTTTATCATTTAAACTACAGCTTTCAAATTTTGATCGACAATAATGGCATAATTTGTACCTGTCTACAATACGAAGCTATTCGATTTTTAAAGTTTTTACTTAACTAAAAAATTCGATTTTTTTAAAATATAAAATAAACTACAAAAAGCTTAATTGAGATTTGAAAATAAAAATATCTAGCTTCTTACCTGTTGGGGAGTGGCAGTTTTACCAGTACCAATAGCCCAGACTGGTTCATAAGCTACAACAACATTCTTCCAGTCCTTCACGGTCTTGGCATAAGCAGCCATTTGGCTGGCAACAACTTGTTCTGTTTTACCAGCTTCACGTTCATCCAAAGTCTCTCCAATGCACGCAATGACATTGAGACCTTCACCCAAAGCATGTGCAGCTTTGTCAGCAATCAATGCATCGGGTTCATTAAAGACATGACGACGTTCAGAGTGGCCCAAAATAACCCAATTGGCACCAACATCTTTCAACATAGCGGGCGATATTTCACCAGTAAAGGCACCTTTAGGTACCTTGTAGCAATTTTGGGCTGCAATGTTAAATTTAGCTGGGAACAATTCACGGGCATAGGAAAGATAGATGAAGGGACAGCCCAAAACGATTTCGGTATTATCATCCAAAGTGGCACCAGTCAAGCACTTGGCAATTTCAGCAATAGATTGCTTATCACCGTTCATCTTCCAGTTGCCACCTACACAGAATTTGCGAGTCATTTTGCTTGTTTTTTCACACTTGCAACGTAAATTCTACAATAAACAAATTTTATTGATATATTGAACTTTCCAACAGTAAATTATTTAAATTTTTCTTTTAAAAATCCGTTTTACTTTCTTCTCAACAGCAAAACTAAATTTTTAGTACCTTCTTCTATGAAAATCGTTTAATGAATAACCTTAGTATGACCTTGTAGCCAGTTTGAGAAAATGTTTAATGTTAACAGCCCACTGCTAACTCATCACTACCATTAATATAATGTTAGAGATAAGAATTTGCGTTTTGCCGGTGTTACTAAATTTAATACTTATTATACGTAAAATAAGTTATATTTAGAAAGCCAATATTAAGAATGTGTCTATAGCAATTTAAATAATACCAATTTAGTATAAAAACTAGTTAGTATTTATAATTAATTTTAAATTATTTCTAATATATTTTAACAGTCATGTACGTGCGACGTAGTCAACACTGTATTGACTGTATATTGAAGCTGCTGATTCTGTTTCTGTAAAAACAATTCACAATAACTAGAGAAAGTGACGCCAAGTTTAAGTATTTACATTTACCCTAATTAGGGCGTTCTGAATTTTCTTGTGTATAATTACGCATGTGAATAAATTAACATTTGAAATATCGGATAAAATATAAAAACATAATTAAATATACAAAAATTTGTGGATTTTTTATTTATAATTTTTATATGACCTTAAGCCAAACAAAGAAACAACAACATTTGAAACATATTTACAAAATTATGCAAATAAAATGTTATATGAAAAAAATCTATAAATTTACTAGTCTATAAAGTCTAACAGCTGAATTTGAAGGCACGCAACCAGGGATATTAAGGCCCACAGATGTCACTTTTGAAAAATTTAAAGTTTACTGGGTATTGCATATTAAAGAAAAAATTATATTTTTAATTTTTTTTTTTTTTGAAAAAACCACAACAGATTTGTGTTTTTACGTGCAATTGTTTTTTTGCAATTTTTTTTGACATTTCTATCATTTTTTACACAAACAGTTGATTTTGTTCCAGACATTTTTATCATTTTTTACACAAACAAAAGTCGTGTTGTTTTTTCTATTGTTGGATTGTTGTTGTTGCGCGCAGACCAAGGCGAATTAACTACAGGTCATGGTGAAATTACTACAAGGTGGCATCACTACGGCATCTGGTAATTTTTTGCTTAACTGTGGTGAAAACCCCAAGATGTCATTTTTTTTTTGTTTATGTTTACATTCTTGAAAAACAATTTAAAAAAAATAATTTTTGTGCGGTTTTTAAATGAAAATTGTGCATTACAATTAAAATATTTGCAAAAAATAAATCGTATGTGGTTTTTATATGTGCGTCTTTAGTTGTGCTAACAGTTTTTTTTTTAATAATAAATAAACACAGAAAGAATTGTGTATGTGACCACGTCGTGTGTACGTTTGAAAAATGCGTATATTTTTGATATGCGCTTGGGCGCCACTTTCTTTAAACCTCCAAAAGACTTGTAGTGAAAAAAAGTGGAAAAACAATTGTTTTTAATTCAAAAAACATTAAAATTTTAAGTATGAATCTTTTAGTAATTTTTTCATAATATATTTCGTTTATTTGTTTCAGATCAGCGTTGCCACTGAAAATTTTCTATTCGACCAAACTTATTAACCAAAATCCTTTGGACTCGACCAGTTTTCTATTTTTGATACATTTAAGCAAGTTTAGTTATAATTAACTACCAGTTATAGCAGTTAGTTTAAAACTTATTTTTAATATACCTTTAATATAAAATTAAAATTTGTTTTGCTTCTACTGAAAATTTTTAAATTTTGAGTTATCATGGAGCCGTAGGTAAATTATGGACAGACCTTCACCATATTTGGTGTCATAAAAAGGTTTTTATTGAAATTTAATGACAATCAGTGCATTCCGCTACAAATTTATGAAAGTTTTTAGTGGGGGAAGTTTCACATTTGGGAGCTTAACTCTTTTTCTAATAAAAACATCTTTGAAGAACTAGAAACAATTTGTAACCCAAACGGCTAAATCGACTTAGAAGACCCAGAATATATATACTTTATGGAATCTTCGATGAATAAATTAAATTTCTCCTTAATGCACAATTTGTTTAATAACGAAATTGTTTCAGAATTCCTACTTCGTAATGTTTAGCTTTCTGTTTCTATTCGCCCTTTCAGAAATAGCATTCCACTTAGACTTCAGTATTTTCATTCTCATTATGCAATGTTTATACTTATATTGATTTCTATGATCCTTAAGCATTTAAAATGACCACTTTAATATCTTAAAATAGCTTTAATCTTAAGTTTTTTCGATTTTGTTATATATGTATTTATTAAACGTGTAACATTGCCCTAAGGTTTAGCCTACCATCCTACCAAGCGAAAATTATCCGACCAAATGTTGTCAGAAAAGACAAACAATGGTAACATTGTTGCACATAATTTTTGACAGCACGGAGTTTATTACACAAACAAATTTGCCTGTTTTTGTTGTATTGTTGTACAACAACACCTAGTGCTGCCACCTTGTAGTAATTTCACCATGCTACAGGTGGTGTCGAAACGGCATCTGATTTTGACAGTTCGGGCTTATTTGTTTTGATTTGTTAGTGTTTTGCTGATAATAAAGGGCTGCATGAACAACTTCATTCATAAACATACTGAAATGCTTATTCACTGAAAGTCGTGTTCAAATAAAATTGTGATTACCGAACAAACTGTTGTTTTATTCATGCTGCTATGAACACATTTCGTTTCATATCGTAAACACACAGAGGTTGTTCAATGAAACGGGCTTTGTTTCATAGTTTTCATTCTCTCTCATTTATTTTTATTAATACTCAATAGCAATGTTGCCACTTCAGTAAATTCATATAATTATTTGCATTTATTTGCATGCGTTGCCCATGTGTAATTTAAATTTTAACAAATATGTAGATATACCTATACACATATATGTATAGTATACATATTTGAAATATAAACAATAAATAAAATGCAAAATATGTTTTTTTTTGTTTGTCATTTGCATTTTTGAATAATACAAATCTTTGAAACATGGCAAGATTTAATTGTCTTGTAATGTACTGTACACGGCCCTGAAATGAAACGAACTCATAAAAACACACACACATTTTTAGGTGAAAGATGAAAAACAAAAGGAGGAATGAGTTTATGAGAAATTTAATTGTTAGTTTTGTAAGTGTCTTAGGAGTCTGACCACGTGGTTGTTTTCGATGAAGTATTTCATGATAGCTTTGATGTGTTACTATGGTGGGAAATAAATAAATCAAAATTTCCTCTTTTATACCAGGTAAGCTGCAAAATTTTCGCCACACCAGCTAGCAGTGCCTCTTCAGAACGGGTGTTTTCGTCAGCAAGAAATTTACTTTGCGAAAAACGTTGCATGATTGGGTGGAATACAATGTCAGTCGAACAAATTATGTTTTTACATCATAATATGAAAACGATGGATGTTGGTCGTGCTGGATGATGTATATGACACTTTTTTGCCTAGAATTTATCACTTTTATTTTAACCATGAATTATCTAATTTTTTAGTTCTCATTATAATAATATCTGTAGATTGTGAAGCATTTTGAATTTATTAGCTATCTGTTTAAGACAAAAATATTGATGAAAATTTTTTAATGTTAGTGAATGTTTTTGAAAATAAAATTAAATATATTTAATTTTATTGAAAATTTACATTGAAAACAAAAATAAATTTGAGTTTTTATTTCAATATTAATGTATCTCTTAAACATGTTGCATTTACCCCTCATGGTTATTTCTATTTTTTTTTTTTTAACTTTCTTATGTTTTATTTTTCTACAACTGGCAACACTGACATTTAAATCATACTGTTTTTTCATGAACTTATTCGAGATTTGTTCAATGGTTGTTCTGTTTCATGGTTGTTATTCTGTTGTTTTTGGATTGTTGTAGTTCCGACACCACCTGTAGTTGAATTCGCCTTGGCGCAGACCTACTAATTGGGCCATGAATTAATTGAAAAATATATCAGAAACATTACGAGTGCTATGTTTTTCATAAAAAGGTAAACACATGGTGGAAAAAGCAGGTGGTATCGTTACAACAACAAATACAACATTACAACAAAAATGGAAATTATATCACCGTTTACGTCGAAAAATACATTAAACAAAAATCAAAGCGTGCCGCTGAACGTGATGAAATAAATTTTTAGCCAATTTTTATTTAATTATGATCAATATCTTATTCATTTTAATTTAAAATTATCAAATTTTTTCATTTTGTTTTTTCTTAACCTACTTATAACTGCAATTAATGTTGGAAGAATTCCAATCAATTGTAGTGGGGAATGTAAGAAGAGATAAGCTCACTGTTTATTGTTGATGTTTTTGTTTAAACTTTGATATTGTTACATGTAGAACTGTTGCTTATAATTCTTATACGCTTAACAGTTTTATTTGGTTTAATATCTTTAGTTTTTCTAAAATCTTTATGAATAAAGTTTCCTGACGATCTGGCCTAAGCAACCAGTGAAATGCGCATAGGAATAGCTTATGCCATCAACAATAAATTTCAGTGTTTTTATCAAGAATAAAAATTGGGCATTAAGCACGAATAACAAAATCTTTTAAATTAATTATAAAAAACTTTAATAAAATACAATAATCACAGCACAAAACGTGGACTTTTTGTAAACATAAACAAAACTTTGACGTAAACCTAGACAAACAATTCAAGAGCATAAAATCGTCATCTGGCGTAGTGGTGCCACCTGTTTATTTCACCATGGGTAAACATTTTTGAAAAAATAATGAAATAATCTTTAAATTTACAGGTTAACAATATTTAAAAAATTATGCAATAAGTTGTTATATGAAAAAAATCTATAAATTTACCGGTTTATAAAACCTAGCAACTCTCTAACTTTTAACGATTAACGTTAACTTTAATTTTACCGGCACAGTTTATTGCTTACTGTAACAATACAGCAATTCAGTAACTTCAGTAATTCAGTAATGCCGTCTTTGTTAATGAATTAGTATATATAACGAGCACTGTCATCGAGTGCATTCTACTTCTCGTGTGGAACGACTTAAAGTACTTTCGAAACTAACAAAACCCCATTAAGGTTTTGCTAGTCTAGCGATAATTGCAAAAATTCGGAAAATTTGCATAAATAGCGAACATTTTTAATATTTCAAACAAGCCATAAAATTGATTAAAAGTCGCTAAAACTATAAGGATATGCAAAAATTCAGTAAAAATTGTTAAATTAGCGGAAATTCGCAAAAATTTGCAAACAGCGGCTATTTATTAAAAATCGTTAAAGCTCTAAAGAACCACAGGAAAAAATCACTTATATCGCGAACATGGCTAAAATTCGCGAAAAATTGCAAACTTGGAAAGAAATGTTAAATTTATTTGAAATCGCTAAATCGCTTAAAAAAACATATTGTCGGAATATATAAATTTTTTTTTTTGCAAAAATAGCGAAAATTCACGAAATTGTTTAATATTTCGAACAAACTATAAAATTGATTAAAAGTCACTAAAACTATAAGGAATGGCAAAAATTCGGTAAAAATTGCTAAATGAGGGAAAATTTGCTAACAGCGGCATGATTGGAAAGTCTACCGCTTTTTTAGTGTAGAAAAGAAAACACAATTACTTATTCCATAAGGTGCATCTAAAATTTAATATTTTCAATGATTTTGATAAATTCCCAAAAAACAAATTTTTTAATATTATTTTTGCAAAATGTATTTAAATAACGCGAATTTTAAAAATGTTAATGTGGCTTTTATTCGCCAAAATTATTGTTTGGTTTTTTTTGTAAAATAACTACGAATTTAAAAGTAAACAATGAAAAATATTTTGCCGTTAAGATAACTTAAATACCTGACGTTAAGATAGAACATAGCAGTAAACGTTATTGTTAAAAAAGTTACTGAATAAAATTTACGTTAACTTTGCTGTTAAATATTTTTAACAATTTAAATTATGTTAAAATTGAATAGAGAATCGCACTACAGTATCCTGATTCTGGCAGCCGTCGAGTACTTTCTCGATTCAAAAGCAATTTAATATCTAAATATTTCAATCAATACTAAAACGAATCGGAATTATAGATTCACAATACTGAAAAAATAATTTCGATTCGTTCAGTATCGAGTTAAATAAAATTGCTTTCGAATCGAGAAATTACTCGATAACGACTGGCAGAATTAGGGCCCAGGCTATTAAGTGAATCACGCGTTACCGTGAATACTTAAAATATTAATCAAGCCTGAATGTGATTGAAAAATAAAAACATTACTCACTTAACCGCGTTTGTAACACGTAAACAGCTTACTCGCAAATTTACAGAAGTGTGTTTGTAAAATTAAATAAACTAACGAATAAAAACGGGGGGAGAAAAAATGCTTTTACATTTTTCAAAAATATACGAATGTTTTTAAAGTTATTTTCCAACAAGCACGAGGTCAAACCTTTGATTTGAAAAGACTTTATCATTTGACATCAAACAGAATTCTTAAACCTTTTTCAACTTTTTGATTTTAACATTTGAATCCAAATTGATTATGATTTGAATATAAACATTTGACTTATAATGTTTTTCAATTAGATATCAAATTGTTATTAAATGTATAAATAAAAATGTTTTTATTTCATGCTCGAGGCCAGTATTGAAAATAAATTTTATTTTAATATTTGCCGATATTTGAGTTGAATAACAGACGATGCAAAGAAGCCCAGATGATGATATGTATTTCGATACTCTTTGAGCATGTATCGGCAAGTGATGAAATAAAATTTATTTTTAATACTGGCCTCGATCTTGAAATAAAAGCATTTTTATTTATACATATGTATATGAAAAGGTCGAATAAAAACAACTTGAATTAATAAATGTTATTCTCAAATCATATATAAGCTGGGCAATACTAAAGCGAAAAATGTATGTATGTAAACATTAAAAATGGCGATTGAAGTTAAATGTGTTTTACAATTAAAGAAAAACTACATGTTACGTGAAGTGAATTCGCTGCTAGAAAACCTTAATTTCTTGTTAAAAATATAAATTTTTTGTGAGTAAAAAGTTAATTACAAAGTGTAAGAATGCGAATAAAAATCAAAAGTAAAGAAAATGTAATTTCACTTTAATAAAAAAAAGTGTTTTACAGGTGCGCCTAGGCGGTTCCAAACAGGTACAAAAATATAATATACTATACACTGCATATGGGCTTAAAAAGGATAATTTCACCTTCCTACAGCTAGTAAGATCTCTCTTACCCCTTTGGACCTAAAAAAACATATATTCTTCTGAATTTCAATTTGACTATATCGTCACCTAAAAGACGAAATAACCTATCTGTAGTTTTCAAAAGTTTACAGGAGAGGGAAAAAACGTTATAAAATTGGATTTATTTACAATATTGAAACGAAAATTATAAAAATTTTGATTAAAATCAAACCAGAAATATATATCGGTTGAGAAAATTTCGTTTTTCTAAACATAACTTATGTTATGTCACTTGCGTTATTTGGAATTGTAAAAATCTGAAACCAAATAACCTATCAGCAGTACTAATAAGTATGAATAAATAACAATTTCTTTATACATATGAATATTATATAAATGAAATAATAATAGTTATAGTTTCTTTTACTGGTTTAAGCAAAAAAAGTTCTTAATTTTTGTTTAAATTACACTATGCAACAAAATTAAATTTTATCGTGATTTTTGATGATTTATTTTTCTCTTTTTTCAGTGCGTAACGGTCCTCTAGGCACAAAAACTAAGTCATTTGTTTTATTTCATATTCAACATTTTGCACACATATGCGTTATGATATAGGAAATAAAAATCCATAAAAAACTCAATTTCGAAATTTTTGCAGATAGGTTATTAAGTCTTTTACATGACGATATATAGAACCTGAAAATATTTTATAACACAGCAGGTATGCTTAAACGGTTCAGTAATACAATCAACCCAATAAATCCGTTTTATCCGAATATCTATAAAAGCAAAGAATATAATGAAGAAATCTAAAAAGAAAACCTAAAATTCACATTTTTGTATGTCAGCTTTACTGCCTATTTCCGATGTGCGACAGAATTCATTATTTCGTACAACTACACAAAAACAAAGTTTTTAGAATGGTCGTTCAAAAGTTGCAGAATTATTTTTCAGTCATATGAACAGGTAAAATAAAAAGAGCAAACAAATGTTGCAAGTAATTTCATTCAAATAAAAAAACTGTTCAGACAGACAGTCCCAAAAAGTCGCAAAAGTATATATGGGGGTAAAGAGCTTTAGCTTTCTGATGGTAGTAACATGAATTTAACCCCTTGGACTATTATGGCGCGCATTCTTTACTATTGTGATTTTGGTAATTCACAGTAGTACATTTTCGATCAGCTGTCACTTAAAATAAAAAATTTTTGTTTACAATTTAAAAAATAAAACTAAAGTTAAACATGAACACGGCGGATTTATGGTTGTTTTCAAATAATTTAGCTTCAGTTCGGGGCAAAAGTGCACTTTACGGGGCGTACGAAAAAAAAAAAAAAAAAAAATTGGACCCCCTCTGGAATAAAAAAAGAAAAAAACCAAAATTAAAATTTAAGGGGGCTGAGGCCCCTGGGACCCCATGGATCAAAAAAAGCGGCCCGCCCACTTAGTGGTATGTGTGGGTACTCAAATTAAAGGTAATTGTGTAAAAAATACGAAATTAATAAAATTTAGGTCCAGCGGGACTTCTGGGTCCCTCTGGGGGGTTAAAAAATTGCCCCTCCCACCCTTATAACTATGTGTGGGTACTCGAATGAAAGGTATTTTGCTTACGATTGTAAATATTTTGTTTCTATTTGGCTTTTTTAATGTTGTATAAAAATCGCGGGATTTTTTTATTTTTTTGTAACTAAAGCTTTTCTGTATAAACGGCCTTCGGCCGGGCGCAAGGATTTTCTCCTCTATGGTATAACAAAGACCGGCTTGCTTACTAAAGCTTTTCTGTATAGCCGGCCTTCGGCCGGGCGCAAGGATTTTCTCCTCTATGGTATAACAAAGACCGGCTTCGCTAACTAAAGCTTTTCTGTATAGCCGGCCTTCGGCCGGGCGCAAGGATTTTCTCCTCTATGGTATAACAAAGACCGGCTTCGCTAACTAAAGCTTTTCTGTATAGCCGGCCTTCGGCCGGGCGCAAGGATTTTCTCCTCTATGGTATAACAAAGACCGGCTTCGCTAACTAAAGCTTCTCTGTATAGCCGGCCTTCGGCCGGACGCAAGGATTTTCTCCTCTATGGTATAACAAAGACCGGCTTCGCTTACTAAAGCTTCTCTGCATAGCCGGCCTTCGGCCGGGCAAAAAGATTTTCTCCTCTATGGTATAACAAAGACCGGCTTCGCTAACTAAAACTTCTCTGCATACCTATAAAAGATACATAAATTAACCTAGAGAGGAAAATATTAAACGAATACAAAAACAAAATACATATTGGACATCGTGAGCAAATTACCTTTAATTTGAGTACCCACACAGATACACATAAGTGTTATGGGGGGAAACTTTTTTTGCCCCAGAGGGCCCTTGAAGTGCCGCCCACCCAAAATTTTATTATTTTCGTTTTTGTTGCACAATTACCTTTAATTTGAGTACCCACACATACCATTCAGTGGGCGGGACGGTTTTTTGGACCCAGGGGTCCCCACGGGCCTCAGCCCCCTTAAATATTAATTTTGGTATTTTTGTTTTTTAATTCTGGATCGGGTGGCATATTTTTTATATTTTTTTTTCGTACGCCCCGTAAAGTGCACTTCAGCCCAGTTCGGTTTCATCCCACTTTTTTACATGCTGAACTTTGCTGCAAATCATTTGGTCAAAAAAGAATTTTGTTCCATAAGGAATATGAGCGTTTCCAATTGCTGTTTACGACGTTTGACTTGCATAAAATGAACAAAATGGATAAAGAATATGGTATTTGGTATACGAACACAACAAATTTACAAATAGTTACATGTTCAACAAGTTTTTTACATTCATTTGCACCGTCGAAAGCAAATTTGTTTTCGTTGAAAAATTCGATGCACAACGAAATTTTCAACAGTGCTGCCAACTTAAAATACCAAATTAACATTCGATAGTCGATGTTCGATAGCCAGCGAAAATTGTTTATCGAATGTAACTCATAACAGGCGCCTATGTTTTATTCTTATTTCAAAATGACAAGTGCTTTTTAAAATACAGTAAAAATTCGATAATCCGGATAATTGATTGCATACCCCAATCCGGAGTAGCGAATTATCCGGATTACCGCATGTATGTATTTATTAAAAGTTATAATAATTTATAGCAAAAAAACGCATGTGCAAACATACTCATATCACACTAATCGTACTGCATTTTACAAAGCATGCTGTGATTTGAATAAAAAAATAAATAAAAACGGGTGTTATTCAATCCGGATTATAGAGTTGCAATCAATCCGGATTATAGAATACGCAATGACTGTATTTTTCAAAGCATGCTTTGATTTGAATAAAAAAAAATAGATTAAAACGGGTGTTATTCAATCCGGACTAAATAGTTGCAATCAATTCGGAGTATAGAATACGCAATGAGCTGCAAAATTCTGTCCGGATTACCGAATATTCCAGATTATCGAATTTACACTGTATGGGAAAATTAAAAAAATTTAATTAAAAAAATCAATACATATCAATATTATATGGAATAAGTCCTCATCCATATTATGAAACATTTGCTGCAAAAACTTTCTTCAATTCTCTTTTGAAAATGCATTCGTGTCCATAGAATAAAAATTTTGTTTTACAGTATTGAGTCACTTTCTTTCTATGCCTTCTCTCTATCTCTCAATAACAAACTTACAAAAACTGCTTGTACATGAAACAAATTACACTTTTTCATTCGTCTTTTTCATCAACAAACAAACTCAAATGTTTCGCAGCAAATGTTTTATAGTATGGATTGGGACTAACAAATTTTTAAATGTTTTTTACGAATAAGGAATTAAGAAATTAAGAAAAAATTATCTCTGACTGTAAAAAAAGAAACGTGGTAAAAATTTAACAAGTTTTTGGATGTTTCCTTAAAAAGAAATAAAATCAGACATCAATATAAGAAAACGCAAATGCATATTTCTAATGCAAAATGCATAAAAAACAAATTTAATAAAAACAAAAATAACAAATTCATGGTATTAAAGTTTTTGTATGAAATATGTATTCCTAAAAATAGATTTAATACTTTTATTTAAGCGGTTTTCACACTTGGTAGTAAAGTACCCTTTAAGACCTTAATAGTCGTATTAATGTAGCTAAGGTACTCACTCCCCTTTGCAAAAAGGGGTTTTTGCATTTATGAAGGTAAATTATTTCTTTGGTCGGAATAAAGTTGTCCATTAGCACTAAATAGCTCCTCACTAAAAACGTTCGTCGATGGTGCTGTATTTGTACGATTTTCTATTAAAACAAAAATATGCCATGCGGCAAACCAGAAACCATGAACAAGACTTTTTTTAAAGTTTGGTGTTCGGAACTCTAATAGTGAACCCGAATGTTTGGTCGGACTCTATAAATTATTTTAGTAATCCTTATAAAATCGTACAGGACGGACTTGGTCGTTTTTTGAAAAATTGTAGTAATAAAAAATGTAAAACTTACCTCTTTAGTTGAAAATGCTATAAATGGATTTCGCCAAAACCGATTTAATATAATCATTGGAAGATATTGATTAAAACACAGAGTTATAGATGCCATCAATTTAAACAGGAAACAAAACAAAAATCGAGTGAAATAAATTATTTTGCTGGGTTAATAAAAAGTATTAACTGGAAGAAAATATATGTATGTATGTATATATGTATTAAAAAAAACAAGTTTTACATACTTAAATCCTTACTCTTAAGCGAATTTAGGTAAATATGTACATATGTAAAATTTTGAAAAATTAAATAATATTTAAATATTAATGACAGTAAAAGTCAATAATCTAATGGGACGATTATGGATGACAACTGAACTGAAGTTGAGTTACCAGTAGGCTTGCCATTTCTATTTTGAGAAAAAGAGGACGCCAGCATAAAAAATGTAGGACATTTGTTCGAAAAAAGAGGACACTTTCTAAACAACTTAATATTAATAAAATTAACGACGGCACACAAAAACTTAATTTGGGTAATTCCATGTCAAGTCGACCAAGAGTGGGACTCGACCCCTTTCGATTTGAATGCAATTTGGCGAGAGGGTTTATTTGATCCCATAAAGAACACATATCAAAGAAAAACAATTTTTTAATTTTTTTTTCAAAAGTTATGTCATATTCAAATTGCCATAATATCGCCGAATAAGCCGAATGTGTTGAGTTTATTCTTTTAATATCTCGAAAACTACTTTACATACGAAGATGATTTTTGTCAGTTTAAAGAGAATACTTGAGGCTACAATAAATATATTGAAAAAAATCTATATGCAAAATATCAAATTTTAAAAATGGACTAAGTCAAAACCCTTTTTTTTGCTGATTTTTTTTTATATAATACTTCAAACTGTTTTTTAAAAATCCTAAAACTTTGAGGGATGTGCTTTTTTTTAAGATATGATTTTTTTTTTCTTTCCAAAAAGAATCTTCAAATAAAATTTTAATATAATCATTTGTATTTATTTGAACAAAAGTAACGACATTGATAAGGTTGCTTTTGCTTATTTGTTCCATTTTTTTTTTTTGGGAGCTCCATTTTGGGCACATTCAAAGAAAAGTACTCTTTTTGTCACGTTACGTCCCCAAAAATTAAATCATACCTATGTTAAAAAAACCCGAGCACCTGAATCTTTTTTTTTTTAATGAATTTTGTGAACTGTGATTTAAATCCAGAAACAAATTTACAATGAAGGTGTAAAAAACCGGACAACCCCGAACACTTGATGAAAAAGAAGTAGGACTGCCCCGGATACCCAAAAAAAGAGGACGGTGTCCGGGGAAAAGAGGACGGATGGCAACCCTAGTTACCAGCAACGAAATCACAGTAACCAACCCATAAATATAATACCCCAGTAGCCCATCTGAATATTGTTTACGAACCTTACATTACGTCACAATTGGTTTACAATTTTGTTTGTTTACAAATAAGAATACTTATTGTTAGTAGATATGCACATATTTTTTGACAATCTATCAGGTTTTCCTACCAACAATATATGTAAATGTTGCCTGGTACAATTACTAATGTTACTCCAGTAGCCCAGCTGAATATCGGTTTCGAACCTTACATTATGTCACAATTAGTTTACAATTTTGTTTGTTTACCAATTTATGGCATCTAGAAATACACAAATTTGTTTACAATGTATCAGGTTTTTCTACCAACAAAATACATGTTGTTTTACTTGTTGTAGAACTAGGGTTACCTTTAGAGTTTTTTTCCCCGGACTTTTTCAAAGCGCTTAGTAAGTCATCAAGAAGTATATTCCTGATTTTATTTACTAATTATCATGTTTCCGAAAAATTCCGTTCATTTTTTACCGAGGTTGGACAAATAGTTAAAAGTGCACCGTTGTAGAATGCTTCTGATTCACAATAAGAAGCAATTTTTTCTTTTTTATAAACAACGTCAGTCAAATGTATGTCAAGGTTGATGGAAAAATAGCATCAACCGGACTGCTTCTTACAAACCTTTTCATTTCAATAGGTCCATTTGTAATCTTTAGGACAATGTCTTTTTCAAGTTGTATGTTGTAGTATCTTACACGAGTTTCCAAAATGTTATTTTATTTCGGTTTCCCCGCACTTCACGGGTATATAAACCAACACAAATTGAAATTGATAATTTGTGTTTATCACCTAATAAAAATATCGCTCCTTCATTGCATCATAGTCATATCTCAAAATTTGAAGTAACTTTAGCAAAATTTTTCTTCATACCTTCTCGTATTATATCTCAAACTGAACCGAAGTTATAGCAAAATATATCTTTAAATCGGTACATTTTGAAAACTTTAATCGCATAATGACTATGTTGCAATAAAGGAGCGATATGTTTAGGTATCTCCTATTTTTAACACTTGTTCATGAACTATGAAACTTTACTGCCTGCATCTTATTTTGAATTAATGTACTTTATTAACTCTTTACTTCACTAAATGTAATAATTATCAACTGTTGCACTGCCCATTCTGCTTTGAGTAGATTTATTGCATCAGGAGACATTGATTTAAATACATGTACTCACTTCTTGCAATTGATCTAATCCACAACCCGTCCACAGATGCTAATATTTAGAGAATAGGAAACTAAATTTCAAAGTAAAGCTATTTTCTAAAATTATGAGGAATTTTTTATTTCCCGGGATCCCGCAAGAAAAATCCCGGGAAAACGGGAAATAAAATAATTGAAATCCCGGGAAAAAACCCTAGTTACCTTACTAACAAGTGGTCTTCACCTGAAATTTTTTTGTTATAATAAACGTCAAACTTCATTTAAAAAAAAAACGCTGAGAGTTTTTTTATATCGACTTTGACGTTTGGTATGACGAAAAATTGTCAGATGAAGCCCCCATGTAAAGATATGTTAAAAAAAATAGAAAAAATATTTATACAGGTATGCCTTGATTTACGCGGCACTTTATCTGCGCAACTTCGATATAACACACGGCAATAGTAGTAACCATTTTTTCCAAATAAGCGTTATTTTTTACGCAAATTTTATATAAGACGCTTCAAAAATGGGTAACTACCAACATTTTTTAAACTGGTTCCAATTTTTGTTCGAACGGGTCAGGGCAATATTTCAGCGTTCAAATCTAAGACTTAATGAAAGAGAATTCATGCCTATCAGAGTTATGGATAGTGTTTTTAATTTTAGATTGCATTAACATAGCAGTAAAATCTTTAAAAAATTTTACATTATATGGTTGCTGAGAAAACTTGGTCCCAAAAAACGATTTTGTTCTAGTCCTTAACTTTACGCGAATTTGAATTATGTACATGTATGTACTTTATTCGATCCCAATATACCGCGTAAATCGAGGCCTACGTGTATATCTAATTTATTCACAAAAATATGTAAATTTATTTATGCATATATGTATAGTATATGTAAATATATATGTATGTATTTCTACCTGTAAAAATACTTTATAACAATTTTTTTTTTAATATACACAAATAATATTTGTAAATACATAGAAAGTATCTAGGGGTTTGGTTAGTGTTTTACATACTTACATACATACATATGTAAGTATGTATTTGTAGTAAACACACAAACAAAATAAAAGCATTAGTAAAATGTTTCTAAAAAAATTATAAAATATTTTTTAAAATTGCAATTACAAATTACAATAAATTTTACTGATAACAATCACTATACAATAACAATCATTTGTGTGAAGCAAAACAGGACAAACAAACTCGCACTGGTTTACCCAATTGTCCATTTTCATTGAGCAAGGACAGAGTGTGATCCGAACATGATCGGCAAAAAATTTCACCACAACTGCGGCAGTGATGTTTGCGTCGAGTTAAATTGAATTCTTTTTTACAGGCCGTACAGTGGGTAGTTATAGAGTCGGGAGCCCAAATGCCAGCAGCACCAGCTATTGGTTGTATTTCGTTAAAATAAGATTGGGAACTATTTAGTAACTCTTGTTGTAGCTTATCTTTTTCTTGTAATTCTGCTACTTTTAGTTTATTTTCACTCAATTGTATGCCCAATTCTTCGAGTGTGGTTTGAGCTTCTGACCATTGGTGGCGAAATTTTTCTAATTCTACTTTGAGTTTTTGATTTATTTGTACTTTATCGTTGAGTTCTTTAGCTGTATTTTCCAAGCTTAAGATTTTTTCCTTAAGTTTCAATTCATTTTCTTGGACTTGCATGCGCAGTTCGCGTTCTTTCTGAACTTCGTTCTCAGCTCGTATTGCACGTTCTTCGAAAGCGCTAACTTGATTGGATAATGTGTTTGAGGTAGTTTTCAATATTTCACCTAAGTTAACTTTATCGCTACTCCATCTATATAATATTAAAAATTTGAATTTAGTTAAATAAATAGTTAAGTTATTTGCGGTACATATATGGTTTTTGAAATTATTAATTAAATAATAATAATAAATTTTGTAAAGGTCGAATAAAAGTCTATTTATATTATTACAAAATTTTATGAGATATTTGATCAGTTTATGTGAGTATGTATCTATATATATAAAAATAAGTTGTCCTATGTTCGTCATTTTATAACTCGAGAACCACTCAACCGATTTTCAAACGAGTGCATGTGTTGGAGAGGGGTACTTTCACTGATGGTTATATTTAAATTTTTTTTATTGATGGTAGATAGCGCTGGGGTCAAGTTATTAACAAAATTCTCTAGTATTTAATTTTTTATTTTTATTTAGAAAATCCCGAGCAGCGCCGGGACCAAACAGCTAGTATCATATAAATAAACTTGTTAAAGTCATCCGTCACAGGTTTTCTTTAGTTAATGAAAAAAATGCGATTTAATGTTCGACATTGATGAGTGTAGCTTGTAAGCTGTGAACAGTTATACAAAAGCTTTAAATAAAGGTAGTGAAAGTGGCTTGAGCTATGTTCACACCTATTTAATATTCGATGTCCTACACGTAACCACTAGTTTTATTAAAAAATTATTTGCTTTTGCAAAACGTTTGGCTAGATCAAAAATCATTTAACGATTTTTATTATCTTTTTACAAAAAAAAATTAGAATATATATTAGAATCAATAGAAATTGTTAAAAATAAAGCTAAAGTTTGATCAATTCATTGACCATGCTTTGTTTGGTTTTTTTTTAGACAAATATTTGTTTGGTCTAAACACACCTTAAGTGTAAATTTTATGAGCTTTATATAAAGGTTGCGAACGTAAATGAGTGTTTATTACAAAGGGCATAAGCCAAAATGTTATTAAACGGTAGTAACGTAACAATATATCTGTGGTGGCAAGCATTAACCGCTTAAGACGAAAAACATGTTTTTGAGATAAAGGCACCTTATATTTATAAAAGCGTTTCCGAAAAAAATAAAATAGTGCATTAGAAAAAATTTTATTCAGAATCAAAGAGTTTTACCACCACAATGCTAAAATAAAACAATTATAACGCAAATTTTATTTATTACAGAAAATTAAATAAAAACAAATATAAACGATAAATGCAACTCTAAAATACAAAATTTAGCGCCATGAAATAAGTCACCAAAAAATGAAATAAGTCTCCAAAAATATAAACAGAAGGCAACAACAACGTTTTTTGGGAATTTGGCCTAAGCAACCAGTGAAATGCGCATAGGAATAGCTTATCCTAACAACAATAAATTTTAGTGTTTTTTATCAAGGCTAAAAATTGGGAATTAAGCACGACAAACAAAATCTTGGTAGTAGATTATTGCATTTGGCGGTGCGTAAAATTAACCTAGAAAATATGGCCCCAAAAAGAAAATGAAGAATGGCCCCAAAACTTTAGATGAGAAACAACAACACGCAATTTCGGGGCAATTTTTTTATTTTTTCGTTGGGGTGATTTTGCATTTTAAGTGGAACGAAAAATGACCACAATATCAAGAAACGAAAGTTAACCCCAAATTAAATCACAATTTTTACTTTGGGGCTATTTTTTATTTACTAATATGAAATGCAAATTTTTAGAAATTAAAAATTACCCCAAAAAATGTTATCCATATTTTGTAAAACGTAACCCTTAAATGCATGAGGTCAGCACCCAGAGTGCAGACTTAGTTAATCTAACGTAAAAATGGTCGCTTATTACGAATCCGTCCTTCATTTTTTCGGAAAATGTATAGTTTTTCTGGAAAATAGAAAAAACACCAATTTCCGTTGTGTACCATATATGGTACACTATACATTTGTAAGGAAAAAAAATTTGCTTTTTATTATTTATAAAATATCATATATTATTCATAAAAACTTCATAAAAGTATATTTAAATGAAAATTTTTTAGTTTCCAATTTATTTAGTGTGATAGTCTACAAAAAATTACGTTCCTCGTTCAAGCAGAGGTGAACGTTACATTTTTGACACTTAATAATTGAACGATTATTTAAATTTTTGTCTTCAAGACATTTTTGGTTTTTACTCCGAGCTCTTCGTTCAACAATTGGAAGGTGATGGAAAACATCATATCACAAATTGACGGTTGAGACGGTTGATGTTCATTTTAGACAAGTGTACAAAGCAAATCATGCCTACTAATTTTTTTTTGTGCCATATTTGTTAGTACATGGGATACTTCCAAACAAAAAGCCTTTTGGGTAATTGGAACTGATGGATTTGCTCTTTTAAAAAGCCACCAAGCATTTACCATGGAAATATCAAGTAAATGATAGAATAACCTGGTATACCATTTACGGCTTTTTAACCATATTTTCAGGCGACCCAAAGAATAGTCCATCAGGTCTACACCGCCCATATGTACGTTGTATTATTTTATTATTTGGGGGCAAGCAATCGTTTCTACTCTGTGGTCTTTCTGATTCCAACGGTCAACAGTGGGGATGTCAGTTTCAACACTATGTTCCGAAAGAAACAGTTTTGTGCAAATAACGATACATTCTCTTTTAATGAGGATAGTATGAATGATGTAAACATGAAGTTCATACACAATATAAAGAAAAAAAAGTGACTAAATCTGCTTTACTAACTCTAAAACTTCATTCCAGTAATCCCTTACACAAGGAACTTTGTGATAGGACATATTAGTATATAATTATATAATATATAATTAGTGTATAATGTTGAACAGAGTACCAGGCTTAAAGGAGGATTCTAAGCATTGACGAAATGGATGTTCCCATTCATGAGGCTTCTGGAATTCCTATTCCCGATATAAATGAATTAATGTCATTCGATTTGTTTATAGTGAGGCACGAGTCCCTTTTATTCAAGAAGATCTGAAATTTTGATTTCTTCAACTTATGTGCGACGCATGAATCCTATCATCGATCGCAATCACAGCTTCCAGTGATTTGGGAGATTGCGTTGGAAAAAAGCATTCTACAGTTGCACGAATATATATATTTTATTGGCAAGTCTAAACTGGAACCACAACCAGAAAATTATTTCGAAACTCCTTATTCTTGAAAAATTTTTTTACAGACAATCAAACGACAAAAATAATTAATGAGACCGTACATTAGCCAAAAAATAATAAATTTTTTTCTTTCGACGCACTGGAACTCGGAAAATACATTGGGCATGATATAGTTATCATATATATGGTTGTGGTTCCAGTTTAGACTTGCCAATAAAATATATATATTCGTGCAACTGTATAATGCTTTTTTCCAACGCAATCTCCCATATCACTGGAAGCTGTCATTGCGATCGATGATAGGATTCATGCGTCGCACATAAGTTGAAGAAATCAAAATTTCAGATCTTCTTGAATAAAAGAGACTCGTGCCTCACTATAAACAAATCGAATGACATTAATTTATTTATATCGGGAATAGGAATTCCAGAAGCCTCATGAATGGGAACATCCATTTCGTCAATGCTAAGAATCCTCCTTTAAGCCTGGTACTCTGTTCAACATTTCACGTGAAATGCTGTCAAAACGCATATGAAAAAAACTTGTGCGGAATATCTATGAAAAAATGTTGATAGAGTTGTACTCCGTTCATTTTGTGAAAAAGTTCCGAAATTTTTCTGGCAACTTTTTTTTACAACCGCGAAATAATGTATGCTGCACTTATTTCACGTGGAATTTTAAGCAAAAGTAAAAAAGTATGAACTGATTAGTAAATACGAAATAAAAAAATAAAATAACACAGCCGGTAACTTTCTTTTTTATTAAATTTTTTAATAAAATAAATATTTTCAGTAAAATACATGTGGGGTTTGTTTACATACGCAAAACAATGTCGCATACTTTGCAGGAATACAAACGTCAAATTGTACAAACTCGCATGATAGGTAACATTGATACATGTCAAAATTCATGTGAAATAATTAATGTTGCTCAATATTTTTCACAAATTTGAACAGAGTACTAGGCTTTATCCAAAAGAGCGTAACTGGTTTCGTCTCGATTTCTTTCAAAATTCGCACGCGCATTTGTGTTTTTATTGAAATCATCTTCATATCAGCTACCCCATAAGCGTTATAGTTTTTTCCATCCGTAATATGGTTATCCATATCTTAAAAAAGCAGAAGCAATCACGTACAATAACAAAATTATCAAAGAGTAACGTACGTTATAAACACGGTGTCTAAATGCATGGCGTACCATATATGGTTCATAGAAAAAAAAGGCGAAAAAAAGTATAAGTAATTTGTTCACTTACTAAAATCACTTTAAAAATTATAAGCAAAATCCGCAACCGTCTACTTTGCCAGCTTATCGACAGCTAAAATAAATTGCAAGCGGGACGAAGTAGTAGTATTCTTTAGTTTAAAGCCTTTTATATACAATTTTAGTTTAATTGGTAAGATTCACATGAATTTTTAAACGTGTACCATATATGGTACGGTATGCATTTAAGGGTTAAAACAAAAATTTGTAGGAATAGTATCAAAAACCCTAATTCTTATACCAAAGTGGATTTTCTCCTTGCCAGCTATGCAGATAAGCTTTAGTTAGAAAAGCCGGTGTATGTTATACCATAGAGGAGAAGATCCTTGCGCCCGGCCAAAGGCCGGCTATTTATGGAAACTTTAGATATCGAAGCTACACAGAGAAAACAGATTCGTGGTCACAACCGAATTTGGCGCCAATCGAATTTCGTCGGTTGCATGTACTATCACACAATTCGGTTCCAATTACTGAAAATTTCGTTGCTTAGCATAATAGTTTTGATAGCAACATATGAATTTTAGTACATTATCAGTCATAACAACAGATATTGTTAGTTGTTAGTATGATTATTAGAAACAAAATTGTGCTTATACCCGAATATATGATAGCTGCAACTGAATTAATACATAATTGGTGTTCATAACAAGAGATTTGATTGTAGCTATTAATAAATTTTTTTTTACCGGTCAAATGAATGGAAAAAATGGCTTATTTAACAGTTCGATGTCCTAGGGCAGCACCATATAACCCAGCTTGCATTACAAAGGAGAAGTCTTAAGACTACTCCATGGTATACTCCATAGGATTAGCTTTGAAATCGTTTCAAAACGAAAACATGTCGTTAAAAAACGAAGACATGTCGTTTCACTGCAAACTCTTCTTAATAATGACATGGTCCATATTTGCATTATATTGGACGAGCCCAGGATCAAAATGGATAAAGTAGTCCAATATAATTTTCAGGGTTTAAAAAAAATACATACATACATATGTACGTGCATATGCTCATACCAATAAGAATACGTAAATTACTTACCCCTATTTATTAAGTTTTTGCACATTTTCCATTTTTGAATGCAAAGATATTTTTTAAATATAAAATTATTTTAATCTATCAAATATTTTGACAGAAAATTAAGCAATTGGGGCTCTTAACTATTTTTTGGCTGTGAATTCCGAATAATTATATTTTCATTTGTTGTACTCGAGTTGAAACTATTCCAACAATCAATAATTAGCTGCAATAAATGAATTAACATTTATATTATAAAATTTATTGACGAAAGCAAATTATTAATTGCAATGACCAATATTCAGTATTGCCCTGTATTAAATTCGGTTGTGATTCTAACCATTTGTACTAATTTTTAGAACTAAATTAAATTAGTTATCATAACTAATAAAAGAATTGAAGGAATCATATTTCAGTTAGAACAACGTTTAAATAATCAAGAGAATTAAAAATCAGTTAGAACTATACATTTTTAATTGTTGCAATAATAAATCATGTTACTTGATCAATATTTTACTACTGCAACCGTTTCCCAACCAATTTGTTTTCTGTGTGTAGTATTCGTTATACCGCAGATGAGAAAAACCTTGAGTCCGTCCGAAGGCTATCGCTATCTATCGCGCGATTTTTAAAATCAAAGATTTTTACTCTATGGCGTAACTAGTACCGGCTTCGCTTAGTAAAGCTTCTCTTCATAGCCGGCCTTCAGCCGGGTGTAGTGATTTTTCTCATCTACGGTATAAGAAATACGGCTTCGCTAACTAAAGCTTCTTTGCACAGCCGGCCATTAGCTGTGCGCAAAGATTTTCTCCTCCACGGTATAACAAATACCGGCTAAGCTAAATAAAGCTTCTCTGCGTAGCCGGCCTTCTTTCGGGGACAAGGCCGATCTTAGGAGCTTCAGTTAGCAAGACGGTGTTTTTATAATAGAGGAGAAAATCCATGCGCCCGGCCGAAGGCCGTCTATGCAGAGAAGCATTAGTAAGCGAAGCCGGTATTTGTAATGGCGCTGCAAAATATGGCCCCAGGAATGTTACCCCAAATTTTGGAGCACCAAAAAAAGTTAAAATTAAAAAAACAAAAAGAAAGTTTAAAATTTGGGTTAGGTTCATACGCTCGAAACTTAAAATACCAAGTTTAAAAATCCAGAATTTCAAAATCATGAATTTAAATATCCATGGTTGGCCCTTCGGCCGGGCGCAAGGTTTTTTTCCTCTATGGTATAACGTACACTGGCTTCGTTCACTAAATCTTCACTACATAGGACGGGCGCAAGAATTTTCTGCTCTATGATATAACAAACACCGGCTTCGCTAACTTAAGCATCTATGCATAGCCGGCATAGATTTTTCCCCACTTTGGCCATACGAATACGGGTTTTTATACTACCCTAGAAATGTTTATACAACCGTAGGAACAAAATTGCACCGTATCAACGTAGTAGCGCATAACGTAGATACGTAAAAGCGAATCTACGTCGTACGTCGACTTCGATATAATTATTTTGCACACGCCGGTTACGACCGTATTGTTATAGAAAAAATTTTAAAAAAATAAAAAGAAATCATTTTTCTGTTTTCAAATTAAATATTTGACAACAAAATAAAAGTATAGAAAAAAAAAACAATAATTTGAATAATATTATTATCAAAGGAAACAAAATACGTTTACGACTGAATTGTAGATAAGTGAAGCGTGTTTCTAAAAATTTACGGCATTGCGTCCTACGTTCATACAACGTACGATTAATTGTGTTCCTAGCATAAAGCTTTTTGGGGTAATTTTTTATTTCTTAAAATTTAATATTAGTAAATGAAAAATAAGACCAACTAATTGTGGTGGAGGGTATAAAAATATCAAAAAGTTGGCGTTAAATTGCGTGTTGTTGTATCTCATGTAAAATTTTGGGGCCATGCTTCATTTTTTTTTTTTTTTTTTTGCCATATATAGAGAAGAAAACCCCTGCACACTGCCGGCTGTTTTACTTGGCAACGCTTATATCATATCATTATTAAAATCATTTAAAAATAATAAATTAAAAACAAATAGAATCTGGGAATTAATTTCTCATGGTGAGTAACATTTATTATATAAATTTTCATATTACTCACCATGAGAAATAAATTCCCAGATTCTATTTGTTTAAATAATTAAGTTAAATACATAAAATTTACAGTAATCACTATCCAGTTAAAATATACAACGAATGCTGACGAAAGCCGTAGCGGGCCAGAAAATGCATTACATTTTGCTGGTATCTAACAGTTGTATAAGTACATTTTCTGTACAACTAACTTCATTGCTAGCCAAAGGATAGCTTAAGTAAGCCTCGTAACAGAAAATTACAAAATTCCTGGAAAATATTGAAGGAATAAGAATATTAAAGTATGAAAGCTTTAAAATTGTAATTTGACTTAAGGCAAAATAAGCCGAACTGCTGGTTAGTTTTGTTATTTGCAAACAATGTAAATGCTTACTGAATTTAAATGTCACGTTGACGGAACGTCTCGATCTGTATAAAACAGATTTGTATGCCTTGGTTACCAAGGTACATGAACACAAGGTAGACTCGTTGGCCCATATGTTTGGCAGCTGTTTACCCCAGTTATAACCCAATTGTAAAATTTCGTGTATATAAGCCAAAATTTGTACATGTGTGTGTTAAATGGTTTTTGTTTTATATGAAGACAATTTTGACAAGTCGGTTTTTTTATAGAGCAGCATGTCTACACTCCCAAATGAGTCTACCTTGTGGTAATGTACCTTGCGTTGTTACGTGACAGTTGTAAAGCAGTGATGGGCTGCTTGTATGTTAAATTGAATGCGGGTATTTTTGCTCTTTTGTTTTTGGTAATTTTTTCAGTAAAGCTATGGAATTGAGACAAAACAACTTAAAATACAACGTATTTCCGTATAAACAAATATATTTATGTTTAGATGTAAAAAATAAACAAATTCATATACGCATACAATGGAAATGTGAAACAAATAAGAGGCTTTAAATGGTACCAAAACCTTGTTTGGTGCACACACCACAATACAATATATGTATGCTAAAATACAAATTTGTTTATTGTAAGTCTATAATACAAATATTAAATAATTAACGTTTTTACATACACAAAATACTGTTTTAATACCATTTAAATCACTTTGTACTATTTCTGCACAGCGGTCACCATTTAAACATTTTTGATTTCCATCACTGTGTGTATTGTTTTATGTTTACTATAGGACTAACTATAATAAGAAAGTTGCATTTCGGAATTAAATGCATTGTCAAAATTTTTATGGTTGCATTTAAGAACATGTTGCCATGTATTACTACAATGCAACAGGCGTTTAGGAATACAGCCAACTTTTCGTTAAGTTTCGTCAAGTGTCATTGCTTAAGCAAAGAGCGAAACTTATCGTACTTTGCTTAAGGAATCAGCTGTTTCTTGGTTACATATTGAAAAATATTTAAAAAAAAAAAAAACACAATTGCATATTTTAGTACTATGTTATTTTTGTGCTTATTTGTTTTTAAAATTGATAAAAGTAAACATGCTCATGGAAGTATATTTTTCAATTGTAGACACTAAAAAAAATTTTGTCAAAGAATTTATATTTTAAGGAAATATACGAAGAAAATAATTTTTGCAAAAGTACAAATGTTTGCAACTAAGCGTTAAAGTTATTTAAGTTCAAAAAGTACAATATAGTCACCCAAAAGTCCACAATAATTTGCTTAAGCATTTGACAGGCTTTTAGTTAATTTTTGACAGAAGCTTAAGCTATTTTGTAAATTGTATTTAATTATTCTGTATATTTGAAGAAAGGCAAGAGTCAACGTTTTCAAATTAGAAACAGTATATCGCACTGGTTCCTCTAAAGGGGGTTAACTAAAAGTTATAAATTTTAAGTAAAGACGAAAAACTGTTTTTATTTTATATGTACTCTTATACTACAAAGGGGGATACAATTGTATTTTTTTTTTCGCAAGATACTAGAGAAATTGATCTAAGAGTTCCACTGTACATCGATTTCTTGCAAAAAGTGAAAATTGAAAAAATTTTTGATATGACTCTCTTTAGTGAAACCAGTGCGATATATTGTATCTAATTTAAAAACGTTGACTCTTGCCTTTCTTCAAATATACAGAAATGTGCAGTCTTTGTACGAGAGGTGCCACGGCCACTTTTTTAATCCCACCCACATTTTTTTTTGGAAGATATCACGTCCAATTCTCTAATCCCGGCCATTATTTAGAGGAGATTGTGTTTATTTACCCTGTGCAGTGTTGCCAGAACTTTTAGAGAAAAAATCAGAAAAACCCAATAATTTTTCATCAAAAAATCTGTAGAATCTGCGTCAAGATTTTATAAATCTTCAATGAATCTTCAAAACACATTTATTACATTTTTTATGTAGTTTATTTAAAAAAAATGCTCTAGAATTTGAAATTGATGTAGATTTTAAATAAATGTAGCTTTCCTGATTTAAAAGTAGCAAGAGAAAAAGTTCGAAAATCGAATTATATTTCGTAGAGGAGGAGTGAATTGGCCCCCAAGATCGTGCGATGTTACACCTTTAGACTATTTTTTGTAGGGTTTTTTGATATCGAAAGTGTACAGCAACAATCCCACAACAGCTCAAGTGCTTAAAATCAATATTATAGAGCAGATATCAAACATTGACAACAGTTTATTTAAAAACGAGATTGAGAATTTTGGTAAAAGATTGGGAGTTTACCGACAGAATTATCTACTAAATCACCAGAAAATATGGCTTGAACCAAGAAGATTTTACATGATCTCATCCATGCCAAAAATTACTTATATACCAAATGTTGGGGCTAGTATCGTTACCTAGCCTTTTTTTAAGTACTTTCCGAATTCAAATAAAAGAAACGCGGTAGGTTTCAAATTCAATTTTTAACAAATTTATTTAAGCCTCTTGCTTCGGTAGTGGTTAAACTAGTACTTAAATAATTATACATATGAAGGTTCGTAGCAACCAAAAAAAACTCACAAAAGGAACAAACTCAAGAGAGAATTATAGCAAAAAGCAAAAGAAAAAATTGGAGATTACTCTACACTTAAAGAAAAGGAAATACATATTCAAAAAAAAACTAAATGCAAATTAATAAAAATTAAAAACAAAATGCAACCAAATCAAAATTTAAGAAAACTAAATTTAAATAAAAAATAATAAATTTCAAAGAAAATTAAAAATTAAAGAAAATTAGCAAAATAAAAGAAAATTAACAAAATATAAGAAAATCGGAGAAATAAACTAAAATAAGTCTGAAGTCGCTTCGACATGCTCCCCCCGGAGAGTGGCGAGAGCACCCCCTTCAGAAGGGTTCTTCAAGATGAAGCTTCTTGGCCACGGCTGCCAATCGGGTGTCCTCTTGTAGTGTTGCCACTGCGTTGTTTGGTGAAATGGCTGCCTGAGCTCTAGCTAACACGGGTCCCTCGCGCTGAGGTTCAGCGAGGACATCTTTGACTTGCGGGTGTAGTAGAGTGCGCTGAAAGGCATTACAGGCCACTCCGTTGACCAAAACTGCACATCCTCTGGTTGAGGTACACTGCTCTCGAACATGATTGTAGGCCAGGCAATTCAGGCAGTATTGCAGAGGGTGGTTGAGTCGGCAAATATGGCATCGTGGTCGCTTCTTCATCTGTATTTTTAGCAAAAGAAAAGAAAGAAGTATATACAGTGTTAAAAAATACCTAATGCGACTGAGTTTTCTGATTTTCTATTTTTGTTGAGGAATTTGGTAGACTAGTTGGTAGGTTGTGGTTGGGGTTTACTCACAGTAGTGTTTGTCGGTAGCAAACATAGTTTTACTACTGGGCGTAAAATTGTACCCTTTTTGGTGATTACTTCAGCAACTCTTACTTTGCTGTCTCGACCATAGACTACGTTACTAACGCGACCAAGGAGCCACTCGGTAGGTGGGAGTAAGTCTTCTTTGACTATAACAATATCATTTGGTTTTAAGTTGTCGCGTTCTTTCTGCCACTTAAAACGACGCTGAAGCTCGGTGATATATTCAGATTTCCACCGTCGAGCAAAAATATGTTGTAGCGCTTTTAACCTTTCCCAACGTTTCAGAAACGGCACGTCTTCGAGCGGAGGTTCAGCAGGTGCTTCTGGCAGTGCTGTAATTGGAGCCCCTCTGAGTAAGTGTCCTGGGGTCAGTGGTAGAACTTCACCCGGGTTTTCTGTTAGAGGCGATAGAGGGCGCGAATTTAAAATGGCTTCAATGCGAACTAGAAGCGTGCTGAATTCTTCGAAGGTGAAAGACAGGTTGCTGGTAACTTTCTTCAGGTGAGACTTCATGCTCTTGACTGCGGCCTCCCAGAGGCCACCCATATGAGGTGCATATGGCGGTATAAAAGACCAGGTAACGCCCAAGGTGGAGTACTTTTCGACTAAAGTCTTTTCAATCGATTTCAAGAACTCGTTGTGGCCTTTAAGAAGAGCATAGCTTGCGCCAACGAAATTGCGACCATTGTCGGAAAACATGGTTTTGGGGAGTCCTCTGCGCCCGGTAAAGCGGTGAAAGCAGGCTAAAAAGGCATCGGCTGAGAGGTCTGAACAGACCTCTAAATGGACGGCTCTGGTAGAAAAACATACGAACACAGCAGCGTAACCTTTGAGAATCTTCGCATTTCTCAACGTCGAGGACTTAATATTAAAGGGGCCAGCGAAGTCGACTCCGGTATATGTGAAGGGCAGGGAAAAGTTCACACGTTCTGGGGGGAGTGCGGCCATGATTTGGTGCTGGACCTTATGCTTGTAAATCGTACAGGCCTTGCATTCTCTGATGCATTTTCGAACAAGATTTTTCAATCGTGGGATGTAGAACCCCTGGCGAATCGCACGTAGCATTATATGGTGCTCAGAGTGGAGCATAATACGATGCGTGAAATTAACTAAAAGCCTCGCGAAATGAGACCCTTCTGGCACAATAACTGGATGACATTCCTCGTAGCTTAAACCTGCATTAATAAGCCTGCCACCAACTCGTAAAAGGTCGTCCTTATCAATAAAAGGATTCAAGTTAAGCAATCTGCTTTTGCGGCTTAGCGGTCTCTTTTCCTTCAGACAATCGTATTCACGGTAAAAATATCTCTTTTGAGCGAGCGAGAGGAGTCGAGTCTTCATTGAGCTAATTTCTTGAGCGGTAATAAACTTTTCGGTGGAGAATGGTTTCTTGAGAACTCGGTTGACAAATCTAAGTCGATAGCAAAGAATTCGCAACGCCCTTGGAAAAGAGGAAAATTCTTCAAGTATATCTGCGCAATTTACGTCAAGATGAAAGTTGATGATAGACTTTTTGGTCTCTAAGTCGACTGGGTCAAACGCACGAGGGACTGGCCACAATGGTGTGGGAAGTTGTAGCCAGGTGGGCCCATGCCACCAGAGTTGATTGTCTGCAAGCTCCTGCGGGGAGCAGCCTCGAGTGCCCATATCTGCAGGATTTTCTTCAGTTTTGACGTGTTTCCAGTGTTGAGTGCTGGCGATACTGATGATCTGAGTCACACGATTTGCGACAAAAGTTTTCAACGTGTAGGGAGGTTTTTGCAACCAACCCAGTACTATGGACGAGTCTGTCCACAAAAATAGTTCATAGGGGAACTGACAATCCGTGACTACGCTACGGATGAGCTTAGCCAACAATAAAGCTCCACACAATTCGAGTTTCGGAACGGTAATCCGCTTGATCGGAGCAACTTTCGTTTTTGCTACCAGCAAATGGCTATTTATTTGGCCTTCTGAGTTTTTTGTTCGAATGTATACCGAACCACAATATGCCTTCTCTGAGGCATCACAGAAGCCATGTATTTGGATCTTATATCCTGGGGAGAAATCTACCCATCTAGGTATCTTAATGGTCGAAATAAATGGCAAGTTTTTCAGAAATGAGTTCCATTTTACAAGTATGTGTGGAGGTACCCCTTCGTCCCAATCAGACTTTTCTTCCCACAATTCCTGCATCAAAGTCTTAGCAATAATAACGACTGGGCCTAACCAACCTAGAGGGTCAAATAATCTTGCAATTACCGACAAGATTTTTCGTTTTGTAGCGGATGGGGTAATTTCAATCGGCTCTACAGCATAGTAAAATATATCCGCCAACGCATTCCAGCGAATTCCCAATGTTTTTAAAGAGCTGGAGTCATCAAACTTTAAGAAATCTTCGTCTAGAAGATCCTCCCGGGGCAAACTTTCGAGTAGAAACTGATGATTTGCTGTCATCTTTTTAAGGGGAAAGCCACCAGATTTCAAAGCTGTAATGAGCTCCACTTGCTTCTGGTTAGCCTCTTCAAGCGTGTGTCCCCCGGACAATATGTCATCAACGTAGACCTCGTTCTTCAGAATAACAGAAGCTTTAGGGTACAGGTGTCTGCAATCATGACCTAACTCAAGTAGAGTCCTAATCGCCAAAAAGGGGGCGCAATTTACGCCGAACGTAATAGTTTTAAGCTGAAATGAATTCACGTATCCCTCCGTGTTGTTGCGAAACAATATCTGTTGATATGGGCGATCTGCTTCATGCATCAAAATCTGCCTATACATTTTCTGGATGTCTCCAGTGAATACGTATTTATAATTTCGCCATCGTAAAACAAGTTGCATCAAATCCGTCTGAAGCGTTGGGCCCTGGTAAAGCACATCATTTAATGAAAACCCGCTGCCGGTTTTCTTTGAGGCGTTAAAGACCACTCGCACTTTTGTGGTTTTACTTTCGGGCTTGATTACCGCGTGGTGGGGTAGAAAAAATGAAGAAACTTTTTCTGCTTTAGGTTCAAAATGTACAACTGGTTCCATGTGATCCAAGTCCAAGTATTCTTGGAGAACTTCAGCGTACTGCGCTTTCAAATCTGGGGTCTTATCGAGCATTTTCTCCATTCTATGGTACTGCGCAAGAGCCATATTACGGGAGGGGCCTAAAAAAATCTCTTTCGGAAATTGTTCTTTGAACGGCAGTCGAACTACGTAACGTCCATCAGACTGTCGAATTGTGGTACGTTTGAAATAATTTTCACAGTAAATGTCACTTTCAGCTTGAAAATCGGTTTTTTCAGCCTCTTCTATTTCCCAAAACTTTTTTAATTGCTCATGAAGGGCCACATCGCTGCAGGGCGAGACAAAAGTATGGAATGATTGAACTCTAGTTTCTGGCTCAGGGCCTAGCAAATACCAGCCAAAGTGAGACTCTCGGGCTTCAAGATTGTTTCCGATATTCATTTTTACGCCGCTCAAATTTATAAAAGGCAGGTAATCACTACCAATAATCATTTCAATTGCAGCAGGTTTGTAGAAATAGGGATCTGCAAGCTCCAAACCTTTTATATCTTTTACCGTTTGTATTGGGATCGGCCGTGAAGGCATAAAGTGTGCCAATGTTGGTACCACAATCGCTCGTATTTTAATTTTAAAATCGGATATTCGAGACTTAACTGTGACATAACACCTTCCCTTCGAACTTCCTACCACCGTATCACCGAACCCTGATATTTCGCTATGATGGCGTTCTAAGGGGATCGCTAAATTCTGTTGAACACGCCTTAGGATAAAACTTCTAGTCGACCCTGTATCAATTAACGCACGAACAGTGAATTTTTCGCCTAAATGCTCTACATGAACCAAAGCGGTGGGTAAAATTGTAGTTCCGCTGTGTTGAGACAAATTAACCTGAACTGACTCCATCGCATTTGCGCCCGAGGTGGCAGATCGTCCCGGTTGAGAACTGGATAGCCTGCTGCTGTTCTGTGTGCCCGACCCTGAAGGCCTTTCGTCGCCTTGAAACAGCTGATGAGTTGACGCCTTTTGAGTGGGGACCTTTCTCGCTTTTTCTTCCTCAATATGCAACATGGTGTGATGCCTTTGATTGCATCTGTTGCAGCTACTGGTGCTCTGACATTTCGTCTTGAAATGACTGGGTGAAAAACAATTCGCGCAAAATTTATTCGCATATACATATTTTATTCTATCACTGACTGACAAACCCTTAAAATATTTGCAGAATCGTAATGGATGATTCTGTCGGCATTTCTTGCAGCTAAATTTACCTTTATCAGTTTCAGCATCAGAATAGAAAACTTGAGATTTGGAGGGATTATTGTCTCGGCTGGGCGGCTTCCTCAAATTTGTAAAAGTTTCTAAAGTTTCAATCCGCTCAGACAGAAATTTGTTAAGTTGTTGCCACGTAGGCAATTCCTTATGGTTAGTCAGAGAATCTTCCCACGCACGCGAAGTTTCTTCAGGGAGTTTTGAAGTGCAAATATGCATGAGAAAGGGGTCATTATCAGCTACATCAACTTGAAACGAACTAATAATCGACAACCCATCGCTGACCGTATTCTGAAGCTGCCTTAAAAATTTCAAAGTTTCATTCTGAGGGGCCTGGATGCCATAAATTTTCCTAATTTGATTATTTATTAAAATTCGCTTATTTTCGTAGCGATTTTTCAAAGCCTGCCAAGCTAGCTCAAAATTAGCATCTACCAAATCATAATCTTTTATGAGTTGGTAGGCCTCCCCCCTCGTCTTGCCAAGTAAATAATACAATTTGTGCGCCGGTGCAACAGAAGGTTCGTTTCCAACCACTGCCCTAAACATATCCCTAAATGCCGGCCATTTGTCGAAACCTCCTTCAAACGTTTGAATTTCGACCGCAGGTAACTTAAGAGATGACTGACGTATTGTTGTTTCTGCTGCTTTTTGTTGCGGAGCCTTAGCCTTCAATAAGTCCATTATTTTAGCCTTTAGCATCTGGTATTGTTCACAGGCATCCTCATATTTCAGAGTAATTTCATCCGGAAAATCTTCTTCTTCCTTCACTCTTTCATAGCCTTTGATGAATTCTTCAACTGTTGCTATCATCTTCAGCCATCTTCTTAAAGAAAAATTTTTCTAACCGTCCTCAATCTCTAGCACTGGTTGTGTGATCTCCCAGGATCCTAGACCTTTTCTGGCCGTTGGGGTTGGCGGACGGTACTTCTCGTTGTCGGAGTTCAGGGACGGTGGGGAACGAGGTGGAAGAGGTGATGGTGGTGATGGCGGCCGTACGCTCATGGTGGTATCTTGAAATCCGAAGAAGCTTCTGTATATCTCCTCTAATAGGGGTTCATCATCAGTTTGGAAAAGGTCTCCTAGATCCATCTCCCCTGCTTCCTCATTGTCGGCCGGAGGAGCCGCCGGAATTTCCTCTTCATCGCTAATGGTGATGATGTCGGGGAATTGCTGGCGCCCTCGGCATTGCGTTTAAAGCAAGGGCTGTTGTCTCTCTGTTGGGTGGGCATTCGATAAAAGCGTGCCTTCTTGGTTGTCGGGGTCGGTTGTGGGGGCGAGTGTACCTTCTTTGGCTTTGGACGGTGCTTGGCTGGGGTCGGTTTGCGGGGCCTCGACCGGAAATTTTTACTACAGTTGGGAATTTCGTCTTCCTGCAGGTATATGGTTCTTCGCCCTTTCGCATGCTCCTGCTCCATCTTCCGTCGGAAGTTAGCGCTTGCCTTCTCAAACCTCCTTCTTTCGGCACTCATTTTCGGTGATAATATGTGCTGGTGTTGTACTGGCTGGATCTTCTTATGGGAGAACTTGATTGTCAGGCCGGCACAGTTGAATGTGGTGTTAAATCTTTTTAAGAAGTCTAACCCGAGTAGCATATTTTCGGTGGCTTCCCGCATAACCAGCAGCTTGCATTCTGCTCTTATATTTCCGAGGGTAATCATCAACATGACCGCTTCGGTGATGTTTCTCTGGAACCCGTCGGCTAAATACACATCAATGTTAACCGGCACGTACACAGGCTTCTCTACAATTTTCCGAAGTTGGGTTGGAGTAATAAAACTCATCGTGGCGCCTGTGTCGATAATGGCAGTGATGAGTTGATAACTTATCAACACTCTTGCTTTTATTTGATCCTCCTTCCAGGTAAGGCTGGTTTTTCGTGTTGTCCCGGACCGGGGGTGATCATTTAAGTCATCTTTCGCTGCGGTCCGGCGCGCCATGCGGTGAGATGAATGAGGTCATCTAAGGTAGCAAAATCTTTCCTCTTGATGTACCACTGGTAGTCGGGCTGGGCGTTGCGGAAAATTATCTCCAGCTTTAGTTCTTCGGTCAGTGTGGTGTGACGCAACAGATCCTGTAGGGCAAGAACGTAGTCCTTGAAGGATTCCCGCGGGCGTTGGACTCGTTTACGAATTTCGTCCTCTAACTTCTCGAAGTAACGGCTATGCAGGAAGAATTTGTAAAAATCTTTCTTGAACTGCGTCCACTTGTCCCAATGCTTGTTGTTTTTCCTAAACCACAGCAGGGCTTTTTCCTGGAAGAACTCGGGCATCACTCGCAGCAGGTCATCTAACTCAACTTCGTACATGTCCGCTTGCTCTTCTAAACGTTCTATGAAGGCTAGCAGGTCCTTACCACCATCGTAACGGGCGGCGGGCGACATTGTGACGTTCGTTGCCTCGTGGATAGACTGCAGCTCGATTAGCTTCTTGAGTCGCTTCGCATCATGTTCCGTTGCCAAGAACTTCACAAATTTTTTCCTCAGCACTTCTACAGTGCCTGAAGGATCTTGCTCAAACTGACTCAAGTAGTTTAGCAACTTCTCTTGCTTAAAGGAGTAGACCCAGGTGGCCTTCAGTATGTTGTTGTTGGGAACACTCTCAGGGGGGTTACTGCGTATTTCGATTCGAAAGAAATCATTTACGAATTCGAATAATTTCTACTGTGTATAACGATTTTCGTAATATTTGTTTCGAATAAACGGACGTTTTTTATACTTTATCGAAAACAAAAAATCCCTTTCTTAACAGCCACTCTCTATTACGAACAAAAAGTTATAATCAAATTTTAAATTTTTTTAAAAATGCAATCTTTGCCATCGTTTCGAACGATTGCGAAAATCGTAATACACAGTACAAATTGTTCGAATCCGTAAATGATTTCTTTCGAATCGAAATACGCAGTAACCCCCCAGGTTCCTGCTCGGGCGCCAGTGTAACGACACTTTTATGCTAGGTGCTGGGACAGCTCATCGGGCCAGTGTCGTAGTCGTATGTCAACTTCAAATCAAAGGCGGCTGGTTCCAAACGTTATAAACCGTATCATTATTACCCTAGTAATACTTTACATTTACACGTACATATACTTAAATAAACAAAACACAACCACGCTGCGCACGGACCAGTTATAAGCGTTTGGGGAAATGTACTCTCCCTGCCACTGTCACGGACGCACTTAAACTGTCAACTGGCTGTGATGGGCCCACGTTCAAAGGCGCTTCGGTTGTGTGGCCACGGTAGTAGAACTAGAAGTGTTGCCTCTGGTTTTCCTACTTCACGCACTAGCTGGCTTTTTAACCACTCGCAAAAGAAAAAAACACTGAGAGAAATGTAATCTCCTCGACAGCGGTAATTCATACCCGCTTTCTAGCTGGTAGCCGACTGACTTCACTGCATGAAAACACACCCATATATACCATGACTGACATTGCTCACCATGGTCAACCGGCTGTTTGTGGTTTTTACCACGACAGGGGTGTATTTTCATAGTCAGTATGTGGCATCACATTTACGCTAGTTGGCCCTTCCATACATTTTTCCGTTACATTTAAATTATACAAACAACCAAACCAAATTCATATATAACAAAACAAAATGCAACCATTTCTAATGCAACTTAAAAAAATAAAATAAATATAATATTATGCATTAATAATAATAATATACCAAATAATAAAAAAAATACTTCAATAGTGTCGACAAAAACGAGGGCAGCGACTTTTTTCGTTACAATAGTTAGAACTAATTGTTATCTCGTATTTTTAATTTTTTAACGAAGGAGTTTTGCAACTCACCTACTCGTATGTTTATAAAATGATAAAATATCCGAAGAATATTTCAGTGTGTTTCAAATGAAATGATCAAAGTTCAAAACAGGTTTCTCTATAATCCTAAAATATTTTTAAACTTGACATTTTATAATTAGCAAATTTATCATTTTAAACCGATATTGTATCATGCTTTAAAAATCAATTACTTTTTGTAAAGCTGTGATTTTAGCACTACAATTTAAATAATTTCAAAAACCATTATTATCCGCCTCAACAGAGAAAATACCATACTTACTTTTTCTCTAAATGCGCTATAGTATTGGACATATCTTCTTTTTGTGATTCTAATTTCAACAGTAAATCAGTTTTATGTTTAAGCGACGCATCACATTCCTGTCGAATGAGATTTAAAATAATTGAAATTTTTTTTTTATTAATATATAGATTTTTATTTTTTTTATATTAATTAAATTATAATATGCTGTTTAAAATAAAGAAAATTACATAGGGATACACAAGTGTCTGTATAAGTTTTAGTATTATGTTAATAAATAGTTTTTGTTTAAATTTATAACATATGTATTATGTATAGTTGAAGCATGTTACAATATTAAAGCTTTAGATGATTTTAAAATTAAAATAACCTAAATTAATACATATGTAAAGTTTTTAAACTTTTTTATTTGTTTTGTGAAATGAGATTCGAAAACTACAACTCGGCAATTCACAAAGTGTTCTATAGTGTTTTATTGGTTGTATTTGCTATAATTGTATGAATGTAAAATTCATGGTATGACACAATAGAACACTTCGTTAATTGCCTTAATGTTTTTAAATGTATACCTCCTTAGTTATAAAAAATAGAACCGTTTTAAAAATCCATTTCATTAACCTTTTACAAGCCTGTTTAATTTTTTTTACTAAGACCAATTATAATTATAATCATAATAATTTTTTAAATGCAATTCAAAACATTCATATACATATACTATATAATGAAATTTTAACGTTTTTTTTTTTTTTGTTTTTCTTTTCAATTTTTTTAAATAGACTTGTTTATATAATTGTTTTGTTATACATATTTATCATTTAATTTTATATTTACCAGATTATATAGGACCTACAAGTTATTCATACATCAACATTTCTTTATTAGTTTCATATAGTTTAATACATTTAAATATTTATTTTTTGTCATTAATAAAGGCAATATATTACTTATTAACTAGTAGAATCTATTACAATTTTTTGGTATTTTATTAAACTAAAATATCAGAGTTAAAAAAAAACTATAATTTTTAAACTGCTACACTAAACTCTACAAAACAAGTCGTTAAATTAAGATCATGGAATACAATTTTCTGTGTTCATGTTTGAACTTAAGAAATCAAGGAATTTATTCAAATGTTTTTAAGAAAGAATCAAAAACTTTATTTTTAAAGTTCTAAGCGAACATTTTAGAAGCCCTTCAAAAAAATATTAACCCCGTAGTAGAGAAAGTTTCCCTATTAATGGTGTATTAATGTAAATCGGTTAATAGCGGGCCTGTTCTGAAAATCACGTGATTTCAAATCACGTGTTTTTGAAATCACGAGCGTGATTTTGTGGTGTTCTGAAAGTCATACCGTTTTTGTGTTTCTCGGTGTGCTTTTAGTAATTGTAGATCACACCAAAACACACAAAAACGGGACACTTAAATATCACACGTGTGATTTTAGTAGGCACATGTGATTTGAAATCACGTGATTTGAGTAAAAGTGATTTGCAGAACAGGACTGTAAGAAAGGCAAGACAAACAAAAATACTGAAAAGAATTCTCTAGAATTGGGAGACTTTATATTTCATACATACATATTTGCAAACCCTAGCTTTGAAATCTTCAGCTGAGTAAAACTTTTTTATTTTTAATTATCATAAAAAACTAGAAAATATTTATTTTAATTTCAAAAGAAATAATTGTTGACTAAGATGCTGAATGTTAAAACGTCAAGCATAGTACTATTAAAACTGGGTCTTATATTTTAAATTTATCATTTTGAAAAAGCCAAAGATAATTTTAACGTAGCATATGCAGTCGTAGATCGGAATGGTAAAACATTAGTGTCAAAAATATTAGCTGAATATACATCAATATTTACTGCGGAGGCAGCTGGGATTTTGCAAGCAATATTTATTGCTAGTAAATCTAAAAAAAATACCATTGTATTTTCTGACAGCTTGTCGGCAATATCGGCGGTAAACAATTTAGGGATTAAAAACTGGAGGTCAATAAATAAAATTCGGGACTTATTAACAAACCACAAGGCAAAATAAAAGTATTTTGGATACCTGGTCACGTAGGAATACAAGACAACAATCAAGCAGATGAAGCCGCTAAAGATGCATGTACAGCTCCAATGATTTATGATCCTCTGACTGAAAAACTTGATATACTTAACACAATCTCGAATGAAATAAAGAATCGGAGAATTGCAGAAATGAGGGGCTATAGTCATCCTCACTACTCTCAAATCAATCCTTATCTAAAAATTCCCATATACCCAACAAATATTAGCAAAAAGGAGATAAAAATTTTTCCCGACTGCGAATGGGTCAGACCATTACCACACATCAACATATAATGAACAACAACTTCAACAACTGCGTATACTGCGGATCTATTATTACAGTAAAACACCTGCTATCAACCTGTCCTAATCTTACTAAACTCCAAACGAGATATCTATTCAACAACGGTCTCAACTTACTTAAAGAACCAAGCCTTAACAATATTTCCATTATTTCGAAATATATTTCGAGACTAAATATAAAAGTTTGAACTAAATACTTTATAATAGCCGATAGCCCAAGTAGCTAGTGATTTACTTTTGTACACATAGTCTTATATTTATATAAGGTTAATATTATTTAAAATAAAAAAAATAAAATAAAAGAACATAAAATGTACGCTGTTATTGAAATACTGGGACTGTTAATAACAGTTATCCAGAAAATTTAAACTTTAAAACACTTCACCTATAGATTCGTATTGACGAGCTCTTTCAGAATCTTAAAAAACGATTTCGACTCCACAGTTAAGAGTTATTTTTTAACGTGAAAATTAAAGGTCGAATAAAGCTCTTAAAAAGAGAGTTTTGTTTTTTCCGTCTAAAATGAAACTTATTTGAAGTGTTTTATTTTTTTCGGCTAAAATAAAACTCGCTTAAGTATTTTTTTTCCCGTCCTAAAAGAAACTCAATTCGCAGTCATAGAATTAAACTCTTTTGAAGAGTTTATGTTGATTTAAACATAACATAACTACTCAAATAAGTTTTATTTTAGATTTTTTTAAATTCACAAAATAACTGTTATAAAATAATATTTTTAATATCACTTATAACCGTTACGGTACCTGTGGAAATTTACTGTCGTTTTAAGCAAAATAACGTGCCTTATCAAAAAACCGAGAATTTTGTGTTACTGTCTCTGTACAGACAGTCTAATTGAATATCATGTTTTTTCTGTTCCTTGTATCAATTTGAGGTATAAATGGTACATTAAACTTCTGCATGATTTAGTTCTCTACAGAAATAAAATAAAGGTTAAAAACAAAAGCATGTGGGTTATAACGACGCAGTTACCATTAACCAATGCAAGCGAAACGTAAAAAACGAGAAGACAGCCAAGCAAGGACCCAGAGTACTCACCCAGAGCAGTCTTAAATCAGACGTTAACACTCATTTAATATGCATTTCATGCTTTTTTCACACAATATTTTAGGAAAGAATAGTAAAAGAAATCAAAAAATTGGTTATGAGTGCCACAAAAGTTCATAACTTTCAGTATGTAGTTTAAATATTTAGCCTGACTACAATTGGCGTTAGCGTAAGCGCCTGTATCGTTTTTGTAATAGATTGAAGTAACACACAACCTGAATTTTAAAATAAAAAGATGAAACAAAAACTCCAATATTATTTCTATTCCGTATTCTTTTATATTTGCAATACTTGCGCAAGAGAACTTTTTATGTGTAAATTGATTATAAATGTAAAATTTCAGCAGTTGAAGCCGATTCTCAATTTTAATGTTTTATTAAAGATTTACTGCCAGTTCCAAAAGTATAAGATGTTCATTAAAGATTGAGTTTGGCTGTTTTCCGAAATGTATGTTCACAATGTGTTAATACAGTATTGACACCGTGTTGATGCATTGTGTACTAACGTTTTTATCCACATTGTATTGTATGTGTATTTGTTTTACATCTAAATTTATTTAAATGCTTTTTTTGCTTTTCTCTGCGCAGTGACTACTTCAAAGTTGCATTTAAGAACAAAATGCTTTGTCAACATTTTTATGGTTGCACTTAAGAACAATGCAATAGGCGTTTATGAAAGCAGCCTTTATATAAAAAACCAGCCAGATTTAATTACGGTTTAAGGTGAAAAGATACAATGACTGTAATATATGTAGGTTAAGAATGGTTATGCGCCCAAGGGCACACCTCCATTCGAAGAACAATGCGGTCCATGGTGAATCCCTTCAATTTAAAGGAAGAAGAAAGGAGATGACAGACAGATTAAAGATAGTGAGTAGATACCACATAAACAAAAATTCCCTCTACAGTCCCCTCACCAAAAACAACCGTCTTGTTTCCCAAATCCCAGTAGATCGACTGGATTACATTCAGCGATACACACCAGTTCATCGTGAAATATATCTCCTAGCCATTTCTGCCTGAGACCCTGCATCCTGTTACTGAGGAATTAATAGAAATCAAAAAATAACTTTTATATCTGAGGAATAAATTAAAAAGTAATTTTTAAAATAAAACTTTAACCGTTACGGTCCCTGACTAAAATTAAATAAATAAACATTTTTTATAGGTTTTGTTCGTTTGATTAACATTTTAAAGCGATACAATTATTTTTAACATTAAAAACTCAGAACATATCCAAAAATAATAATCGGGAAAAAGTTTGCATTAAAATTTTAAGCTTTAAAATCTTAAAGCTAAAACTTTATTTTAACCAAAGGCCCAAAAAAAGCTATGAGATTTATTTTGTAAATTACTTTATTTTACTGTACGGTTTTCGTATTCATTTCTAACAAGAAATAATAAACGTTAAAAACTTTTGTATGGAAAATTTTATGAATTGAAACACTTTCCCACTAATATTCATGCAGAATTTAAACGTTTGGAAGAATCACTTTTTGTAAAATGAGGACCTTTATTTTCAACTATTTAAACACAAATTTGTTAGTTTTGCTACTGTTTGAGATTCTCAAAATAAAATATTTTTTGATCGGATCACTGAAATAAATTTCGAAAATGTTGCTCTGTTCAATAACAAAGTGCCTTACGAGTACTAACTCAAATTGTCACATTTTAATGTTGAACACAAGGTATATTTATAGCAGGTAGTCTCGGAAAGCCAGCTGTTTATTTTTTATTTGCTTGTTTTGTGGTACGAACTGTCAAATGTTGTATAGTAAACATGTAAACAAGTTTTTTGTCTCTATCTTTTGTCTCTTATCAACCCCTTTGCCTTTTGACAGTTCGGATCACATAACAACAATAAAAAGCCCTGTTGTTTGTTTTATTGTACAATTGTTGTAATCTCGCGGCTACCTGCTATAAATATACCTTGGTTGAACATTTTGTCATGTAAAATTAAAATCCCAGCAAACTTCATTAAATGCTTGAATAGAATCTAACAAATAAATTAAAACATAATTTCTTCTTAATAAGCTGCCTTTTCTTCCTTAAAAACATAATCAGAATTGGTAGCAACAGTATTAGGTAGTGAATCTGGCGGCATATTTAATTTACTAATGTTATCCTCATCGTCTGAAAGTTTTAGAGATTTGGCCGACAAAGGCGTCTTCACTTCGGCTATAGATTCCTGAAATTTCTCCGCAGTCGAAGGTGATTTACGATAGTTGTTCGGATTGAAAGGTGGTATGCCATCCATTTTTAAATGTAATCGTTTCATAGGTGGACCAATATCTTGTTTATGTTTCTTGGTTAGAGCTTCGAATTTTTGCAGATTCTGTTGTCTTCTAGTACTTGGAGATTTATCCGCAAATGAAGTGTTACCAGACGAAGATTGTTGTTCATATTTCTTTTCTAATGATTGTAAAATATTACCGATTTGCGAGGCTTTTGTTTGTAGACGTGCCACCATTTCCCCTTTTTGTGTTAGCTCAGCTTCGCATTCCTAATTATTAGAGGGGGGTTGTTTTTTTTTTAATTAACAATAATTAAGGTAATAATACAATAAATTTTAAAATATTCTAAACAGCAAGAATTGTTTAGCTATATTATAATAAATAAAATTTCTATTAAGCTTAGCATTAAATTTAATAAATAAATAAAATAACATTTAAATTACTAAAACTTAAGAAACAAATAGTATTTAAAATAAACAATTAATTGAAGATGATTGATGAAATGATGTCTGTATTTTAGCTTAAGATGCAGTTGAATGAATGATGATTTTCCATATATTTAGCACACGATTTTCGCATGCTTACCAACCTGTAATTTGCGATACATCTCCAAATTAATTTGTTTAATTTCATCCAATTGTAGCCTCAAAGACACAATAGTATCCTGTTTTTCATGTATATCCTTTTCTAAAAGTTTCATAGCCATATCCGATTCTGCTTTTAAAGAGATTTGTAATTTTAATTCTTTGTCTAACTCTATGGATTTTTTCTTTTCTTTTTCCAATTCAGCTTTAAGGGTTTCCACAACAGCTTTATCATTGTCCTTTGAATTAGAACTACTGTCACTTTGGTTTGAGTTAATTGAGGGTGGGCCAGCATCTGTTGTCAAACGGCGCATACGGAACAGATTATTGTTTTAAATGTTATTTTTTGTTTTTAAAGTAAATTAGTATATTTGTGAATACGTACTTATTTGAGAATTTTGTCTCATAGCTTGATTTTCAGCTTGTAAAGCTAATAAGCTATTGCGAGCAATAGCTAAATCTTCTTTCATAAGAGCATTTGTGGTAGTTAACGATTCAACTTTGGCTTGCAAATTTGCTACTGTTGCACTAGGATAAATATATAACAAAGAAGTCAATACATTTGAGATATACCAAAACAATTTTGAAAGAAAATTTAATTACTGGACGTTGTGTAGTATAAATTAAGATTCGAGTTGAATAATCTAAACTTTAAGATCTTTATATAGTGAAAATTTGACATTAAACGTGGGTTTTTATATCTATTCAAAATTAATATATTCTAAAATTGACTTCAGTCTTTTTATATATCTTTATATAGTATACAATCTCTAGTAACTATTTATAGGTAAAAACCTAACATTTAAACAAGTAAACTTTGTGATCAATCAAAACCATTCAGTAAACACTTTTTTTTAATTTTAACACTCACTTTAAATGTCTGTTCAATTCTTCAATATAATTTTTTTGGTCTAAAACAGCAATCATATTGCCTTGTCCATTAGCATCAATGGTTTGATTACAATCTTCGTCATTATCATTGTCATTATTACGAGAACTAGAGCGCAAGTACAAAGAAAAATCTATAACTCCTTGTTGAGAATCAAGATCTTCTTCTTTAACACATAAATTGCAATCGATAACATTTAAACCCACTAAAATACCCATAATTATGACAATCTGGAAAGCGAAAAATGTTAAAGTTACAATTTAATTAATTCAATAAAAATACCTCGTCGCTCATCATTAAAGCGTGTGGTTCATAATATTCGTATAAAGCATCTTCTCGATGCTCGATTAGAGCTTGCAAATAATCAGATAGTTTTTTCTGCATTAAAGCTATACGCAACCAGGCACGTGCACGACCTATATGAGTGCGTACAGTTGGTAAATCACGAACACTTGCTGTTATATCTTGAGCTTCAGGACAATAGGTCTCAACACATTGTAAAAGATCCCAAAGTTCTTTACGGGGACCCAAAAGTCCCTAAAACAAAAGTATTTGATAGACAACAATTTAAACGATTTAATTTTTTTGTGAATTTAAGTACCTTTTTTGTACGCAAACCATGTCCCAAAACATGTTCAATAACGATAAAGAAATGTTGCAAGGGTAAATGATCAGAATCCAACATACGTCCATAACGCACCGACTGTTCAAGTAATTCCTTTACCACCAATTTACAAATATTTACCAAATTACTACGTTCAATTTCAGCAGGATCTCGGGCTAAAAATTTTATTTTAAATTGTTATACTTATATGAAAATTTGAAAAGAGCAGATTAATTTTTTTTTAAAAATTAAAAAGTGGCAATACTTTTTAATATGAATATTGTATTCTTTCTCTATTGTATTCTCATCCATTCTCTGATTTTCTTTGCAAATCAAATTCAAAATAAGTCAAATTATAAATAAAAATTTCATATACAATTATTTACATTTATATTTTTACAAAAAACTACAAAAAATTAGAGAAATTTATAAATATACATAAATAGTTAAACAGAAAAAAAAAATGAAAATAATATTAAATATATTAATAGTGGTCTTGAAGTTGTGTGCAAGTGATAGTACAGTTTACGATTGGCATGTACGGACCATAGAACGTGATTCGGATTTCGGTAACGATTTTAAAGTGCAAACGGCTTTAAATAATGAAAGACAACAAGATCTTTTAAAAATTTCTGGCAAAACGAATAACATAGATTATTATCCCGATTCATATTATCAAATATTCAATAAAGACATTAACGACGATGGCCATAAAAAAAATTTCAACTTTGATGAATACAATCGAAATATTTTAAATGATGAAATTGCTATAAAACATGAAGATAAATCGGATTTTAAGTCAATTTTTGAAAGAAAACATCCTGAAATTAAAAATTATTATAATGATGATCTATTTCATTTATCTGATAAACAAACTGTACGGCCGAATAGTTTTGCAAAGTTCCACAAGAGTTTTCTTAAAAGTAATAGAAATTTTAATGATGATAATAATATCAAAAATATTAATTATGAAGTTGAAGATAAACAAATTTTAGCAAAAAATAAAAATGGAAAAATCTTGGAGGAAAATGAAAAAGTTCCTTTGATAAATAATGTGGTTTCTGAAAGCTTTGTGGGTACAAATCTTTTCGATAGTACTGCCAAAAGATGTTTTTCCACTGAAGAGGTTGCACTTTTAGCAGCACGAAAAGATTTTGAAGTAAGTTTTTAAAAGTAAAAATACTTAATATTTTTTTTTTTTTTTATTTTGCTTAAAAATAAAAGTTTTTGGCGAACTATCTAAGTTATAATGCCAGGGTATCACACAATTTTTTGAGCTTCAACCACAAAACCTCGTTCGACCTAAACCTTCGTATAGGAAGGCGAGAGCTTCCAGAATCCGCTCCAGAGTATTTTGGTCTCCACCAGTAAACGTCTGAGTTATTTCCTTGGTACTCCACCAGTAAATCGTCTGAGTTATATATGGTTCTCCACCAGTCACGTTGAGTTAATTTTGGTTCTCCACCAGACAACACATTAAAACATTGAGGTTAAAAACGATTGCATATAGTTAATGTGGAAACCGCAAAAACTGTAACTCAGTACAGTTATACGACGCCGAACCACTAACCAATGCGGGGTGATAACGCAAAACGCACGAAAAGCAGACAAACAAGAACGACCTGTTTGTCCTTTAGAAATAATAACAAAAAGCGCGAGCTGCTTCTCCACTCAGAGCAGTTTTACGAGTGAAAAAATACTTACGGGCATGTTCTGACAATCGCAAAACGCTTAACATTTGCGATTTTGACTTGAAATAGCATAAGCCGTGTACTGTAAATCGCAATCGCAAAAAGTTTGGTGTCTTCAAATTGCAAAAGTGTGCTCAAGAAAACTTTAAGAAACTATGGCAGATCGTAAACAAAACGACAGAGTATCAGAACACCGTATAAAAAATCTGGCGTTTTGCGATTTCAAATCGTGCGATTGTCCGAACATGGCCGTTAATATGAAAATTAAATGATAACTTAAGCTGGCCACACACTAGTGATTTGTTAGCGCACCATTTTTCCACACACGACGAACAAATCACATTTACCTTAAAATTCAAAAAGACAACATGAATTGTGAAGCGAACGATGCAATTACATTTTTATTAATTTATTTGTTTACACAATAAAAAAGAAATTAAAAAAAGAAAAACATCGAAGAAGAATAAAAAATATTTTTGTATGCTAAATAACTCCGCAATAGATACAATTCGACATTTCGTTTTATACTGAAATTAAAAAATTTTAAATTGTTCAGGCACAAGCTTACGAACAAATCACTTGTAATTGAAAATTTTCAATTTCTTGCAATTGAAAATTTTCACAAATCACTAGTGTGTGGCCAGCTTTAAATTAAAACATGTTTAAACGGTTGTCTCTCGGAAAGGCCTGGGACAATTGAAAAAGATTATTGTACTTTCGAAATAAAATCAATGAAGATTATGTGCTCAAAACTATCAAACAAATAAAATTAAATTACTAGAAAACAATAATTTTTTAAATGTTGGAATTTTGTAATCTTAAGGGTATTAGAAGATGGTACAGATCAATGTATATATGATTGCAACTGTATCTAGGAGAAAAATTAGTATTACCAACATATTAGAGAGTTTTCTACGACTTTATGCCTTATTGGAGCATATAACAAGAAATGCTTTAACTATATTGGCAGAAACACTTTTTATGGTTTCGAGGGTCTATGTCAATTAAAAGTTAAGACTAATAGCCACAACATCAGCATAATCAAAGCTTTTGCTCCTATTATCAATGCAAATGACAGGTTCACAAGTTTTCAACTTTTTGCCATAACCTCAAAAAGGAAAAGTTTTCGTAGCTAAGTGTGGGCTGCTGAGCACGAATATGTATGGCATTAATTTATTTTTCTAAAGAAGAGTTTGTGAGATATTAGAGAAAAATCTTTTTTTTAATTACGCAAATTTTTCACTGATACGAAGATATATTTATTTTCTCTTTCAGTCTATATCTATACTGTGTTTGTTTCAAACGTACTTAGCGCAAAATTGTTATCATCGGACAAAAAAAAACATCTTAATTGCGGTTTAAGGTTGTATGCTTTCACTTAATTTTTTAAATTTAAGGACATGAAAAGCGTTTTATAAAATTCAAAATAGATATTTTCTTCTCTGTATCTCTAGACAAATAAGACTCAACAAAGTTGTAGTTACTGTTCATTTTTAAGACGCTGTTTTATTACTAAGTTGAATTTTTATCTAATTTTTGCTATTTATATCTTCCAGAAACTTATACCAAAAGATTTACCACAATCTCTATTCAATGATCATATGGTAGCCATGTTATTGAATTATGTTTATATATCACATCAAATGATAATACAAACTACTTCTATTGGCTCGAGGCATTTAGTGAAAAAAGCTTTTTATGATACTTTGGGTGGCTTTTTGAATTTCTATATGGTTCCTGTGACTAAATACTCCTATTATGCCGGTCAAATTAGTTTAAGCAACGCTCAGCAAGTATTAACTTTACATCAAGAATGCAAACAATTTCTAAATACTAATGGAAATGGTTGGAAAGCTCCATTAGAAAATGTTCTTATAGAATTGAAATCCGTTTTTATAGAACCATTACATATCCCAGACGCAAAGAAAGATTTATGTAATGAGCCTTTATTTTGTTCCCAGCTCAGTATGAATACAGATGAAAATCAACCAAATACTGATGAAATGATTATCCAATTACCCAAATTAGAAGCAGAAAATGAAAAAGGTTATTTGGGTAATATTTGGTTGCCGTTTAGAGGAAAAAGAACTTTTGATTTAAAATCGGACAGTTCGGCCTATATAGTTGTAAAATTTTATGAAACTGTTACAAATTGTTATCGGTTTAAAAATATTGATCAGGAGTTTTATAATCGACAATATAAGACCTTGTTATTGGAGAACATTAATATACATTTATCAGATGAGGAGTTTTACCCAGGGTTGGGTGCCGTCTTAAGAATTAATGAATATTTAAAAAGACAAATTAAAGATTCTATTGGAATAAGCAATGATTTGGAGGTGATTCCAAATGAAGATGAAAGATTTAAAAAGCAAGAAACTAGCGAGCAGTTACATTATAAAAGAACTAAACATAATAAATCATACAAAAAGCTTAACAATCTAAATAGCCAAAATAATTTAAATTTAACAAAAGATATTGTTGACCAGCAACCAAAAGCCATTTCTGAGGAAGATACTCAACAAAAAACTGTGCTTCAAACAGAGGCTACAAATTTCAAAATTAAACTGCGTACTTTAGATTTAACGCCCCCTCAAATAGCCGTGGTTGCAATTCCAGTCGTTGCCATTATTTTGGTTATAATAATATGTTGTTGTAAAAGTTTTTGCAAAAAAAAGAAGACTGAAATACAACTCAAGCCCAAAAAGAGTAAGTTATAAACAAAGGTGTATTATATTAAAACGAATATAACGTGTTGATATTTTAGATTCATCGTCATCATCATCCAACCTTTTAAATTCCCCAGTAAGGTTTTTTCATGTTAGAAAGAAATCGGCTTCGGGTAACACTACTGTAGATTATTCATCAAATGAAGTAGGTAACAAAAAAATTAAAAAATCTGTAAAAATTGAAAAGAAGCCGTTGTTACATTCGGATTCCTCGATATCAAGTAGTCCGATAAGGAACAAAAAATCTAAAGAATCAACGGGGAGTAAGGACAAGGCAAAAAACAAAGATAGTGCCAAGAGTAATGTATAGTTGTAATTTTTTATGTAGAAGATATTATTTTTGATACATATCTGTTTACTTATATAGAGTAAATCAAGTTGGGAAACGACATATTCCTCTAAATAATAAGAAGGCTACTAAGAAGGCTATTTAAAATAAATTCTAAAATTTTCAAGTTTCTTATTTATTTGTTGTTTAATTTATCAAAATCCAAATAAATTAAAAATTTTAAATCACTTTCTTATTGTTAAGCTTGTTAGGCCCGGAGCTTCAATGTAAATAAAACATCAATTTTATTACAGTTTTCCCAACGTTTCGTAGAGTATTTTCTACTTCTTCAGGGGGCGTCTATTTAAATATGTGTAAAAACTTACATTATAATGCAATATTTTTTTTAATTCATAAATATAACTTAAAAAGTTTTTGATTATATTACATATTTAAAATATTTGATTTTATTCCGGACTTTTCTTAGGAAAAACGAAAAACAATTAACAAAAATACTTTCCAACCACATCCTATTCTAATATCACAGTAAAAAAATCAAATGAAAAATGAATAGTTACACAAGTAAACAGCTAAAGTTTTTAACTACACTTACAAACGTTTCTTGGCCTGACTAATTGGGGGCTTATATTATCGATCTTAAAATGTCAAAAATCAGACTCAATTAGCCCAATTATGACACAGCGGGCCACTCAGTAACTCTATTCAGCACTTTTCATTCTTTGTTTATTACTGTTTGGAAGTTATTTTTTTTTTCAATAAACAGAGAGCAATTTCATTTGCTTTTGACCTTAAGAATTTTCTTTAGAAGTCAAAATAATTTTACATAACTTTGCTGAACTACTGTCTGTCGAAAATATGTAGCACGTATCGCTCATTTGCTGCAAAAACGTCATAAGCAAAAATAGCAAATATTGACTTAATATGACTAATGCATAGTAAATCCTTCTTAATATTATTCTTGTTACTGCTGGCTGTGGTGCATGCTTTGTTCCCATGTAACGAAGGGACAAAAAAAAGAAGGGGTTGTCAGAATTTATTAAAATTTGGTACACAAGCAAAAAACAGCTTAGTTAAGAAATATTTTTGGAAAAATTGGTCTAAAGAAATAACTTGTAACAGTTTTAGATAAAATAATTTAAGCCCATCGGAAGCCTTAACCATGTAAGGTGCTCGATCGGTTTAAAATAGAAGGATGGGTGAGTTCCAAAACGTCATTTGCAATGCAACTTAACAAAGTCATGCATTCCTAAACGCAACCGTGTAAAAATGTACAATGTTACACATCCCTAAATATATAATAAAAGTTATCGATACGCAAACAAAAGCAAACTGTGTATCACTAATTTTGTTACTGCTTTGATATTTTGTGGAAAATAAATTACATTGAAAATGGCTATAGAAAATGTCATTCGGCATTTCTCCAATGGTTTCAATAAATTGTTTACATTTTGGCACACGTCTCTGTGGTTTTTTCTTTATAATTGTATATAAGGCAAGAGTGCGTTTGTTTTTTTTACTCTTTATGTATTTTTGTACAATTTTATTATTGCTTTCAGGTGTTTCGTCCAATAATCCCATCAAGTTTTCAAAGACTATTGTTGACATCGCCATCTTGAAAAAAACTGATTGCAAAACAGTGTTTCTAAATGCAAAAAATTTGCAAAGTTTTTTTTTACAAAGCAAACAACATAGTTGGTTACTTTGTATTAAAACAGTAGAAAAACCGCATCACTGCAATGTGTTTTGGCGTTTTGGCACTCACCCGATCTTTTGTCAAAATCTTGAAAATCTTGTTTTTATTTTTTTTTTTTGGAATTTTTTTGAGTATTTAAAATTTTTTTTATATGAAAATTAAAAAAAAAAATCATTAAAAATGTCAAAATATGCAAAAACATGCATTTAAAACATAAATATGCATTTTCACCAAAATATGCAACAATATGCAAAAACAAATCGATGCCATTTTAAAGCAAATTTAATGATTCGGAAAGATAATTGGTCGACATCGTTCTTACTCTAACGACAAAAAAATTTCATTTGCATGGAAATCGCATCCCTAGTAATTAGATATTCTATTTCACAGAATTACAAGATTGTAAATTTGGCTATTATAATGTGAGTAAATTTAAAACTTAAAAGTCCTTTTATGTAAAACTAAAACGATGTTGCAGCAAATGAATAATATGGAATTGTCTTTTGATTTTGTTTCATTAATTCTTGAGCAGCAAAATCTTAAGCAGGTGCAAAGCAGTGCAAATGTTTCATGAACAAAGATGAGACTTCCCGCCTTCGGGATGTACACTAAGATTGTCTAGATAATGAATCACTACTGTCCTGTTGAGATTCGATACTTACAAAGGATTAATATATGATTTAGTTCACTGGTCTTGCGCTTACATATATATGAGCACTATAGTATTAGCAGGAAAGTCTTGATATATGGATATATGTATACCACATGCAAAACAAAAGATAAAATAAAAAACAAAAATTAACGTAAATATGTAAATAAATTTGGAAATAAAAATCAAAAATAGTTAAGTGTACAAATAGCATAAAAAGCAACCTACAAAGATTTGACCATTCATTCGAACTTTGACTAGCACCCCCGCCACCACCACCAAAAACACCAACAAATCCACTTTCACGTGCATGGGGTGCAGTTAGCATACTTGTATGAAAAGCGTGACCCTGTTCATCATACAAACGACGACCAGCTATAAAATTGTGTAATGCAAATATACCATTATCCTCGAAACCGCCGCCACCACCATAGGAATTACGATCACCGGCCGAATAGCGTTTATACTTTTGGGAATACATCGAATACGATCGTTGACCTCCAGAGCCACTACCAGCCAAACGTCCTTCGGTTACAGATACAGGTGGATTACTATCAATATCCTGTAGCTCTTTCAAACACAACCATTCACCGTCAACTGAGACCCGAAAATTGCACAAATATATTGTATCCTGGACTCCGCCAGCAATTTCTTCATTGGTATTTGCATGTGATGCTTTGGGTAATGAAATTGTGGTTGTCTTTGTGGTCAATGATTCAGGACCTGTTGTTGTATTGTTATTGTGGTTTTCTTTCTTTTCATTTTTCGGTTGTGTTTGTTTCGTGCGCAGTTTTACTCCACTTGTTGGAGGAGATGGACAATTTTCATCCGATTTACCTCCTCCCTTAGTATTGGTATTGGTGGTATTAGTTATTGTCGTTTGCTGTTGTTTTTGCTGCTGCTGCATTTTGTACGTTTTATTTGTAAATGACGTTTTTGCTCCGGCTTCACTCGTTTGTGCTGTTACAGTTGTTTTTACAGCTGTTGCTGGTTTTGGTGATACTGTTGTTGTTTTTCCTGTCTCTGTGGTTGATTTAGATTTATTGGCTGCTTGCTGTATATTTGGTTTGGTTGCAGTTTTGGAATTAATTTTTTTTGTTGCTGCAGTTGGTGTTGCTGCAATTCTTGCCACGACGTTAGTAGTACCACTCTTGCTTCTGCTATTATTGTTATTATTATTATTGTTGTTATTGTTATTATTATTCACCCTTAGTTTTTTTGTATCTTCAACCAACGCACGCATATTCGTAATTTTTTCTTTGGATGTAACAAATCTTTTGTTACTTACTTACAACAAAACTTATTTGCTTTTTTCCAGATTTTAAAAATTTTAAAAATTTTTTTCAGAAAAATATATTTCTTGTAATTTGAGTATCCTGTTCCTATAAATAGAACGATTAAAATAGAATTTTCTACTTTACAATAATGAATGATGACATACGAATTCGTTTTGATTTGTGAAAAATCGAAGTTTGCTCCTTGAACGAATGACGGACGAATTGCTATTATATTTTTTCTACTTAAAATTGTGTAGTATAATTTTTGGGATTTTATAACTTATGTAAGTAATTTAAATAAACGTTGTGATAATAATAAAAATTAAACAAAAATTTTAAATAAATTTGTTTAAAAATAAACTACACTTTTTTATTTTTTTTTACAGTAAAATTTCTTTATTTTTTCCTTGTAAATTTCACCAATATGTAACTACAACTGATACTTTATTTCATGTATACGTTCTCTTGGTGTGTTGTTTGCTCACATTTGCCCGATTCCTTTTTGCATTTTTAGGTGGTGAATTAGTGGTGGTGGTTATTGTTGTGAATGGAATTATTGATTTTATTCCTTTGTTTTGTTTTAATTTTACTTTTTGCATTGTAAGCGTATAAGCAATAGAAGATTAACAAGAACGAAAACTCTCTCAACAAAACAAAAAAAAAAACATTCTCTAAAAATTCCGTACGTGTGATGTTACAACAACAAAGTAAACTCAATTCTTACGAACACAATAATAGCTGCGTTCGAGAACACAAAAGTTTTTACTATTTTTTACTGAACTTTACTGCATTTTACGAAATTGCGTTCGAGTACACAAAATGCAGTAAATGAGAACACAAATTGAGAGCGAAAAGTGACAGTTCTTGTCTGAGTATTTACAAATTTTTACTGCAGAAATTTTTGCAGTAAAATTTAGTAAAACAAAAAAACATATGTTTCAAAAGGTAAACAAACAAAAGTAACAAACAAAATGCTTACATATGTATTGTGAAAAAATTGTTAAATAAAAGAAAAGTTGAAATAAAACTTAAACAACAACAAAATGTGAATAAATATTAATTAATTGAACTTGTTTGTGAAGCATTTATTTAGTTAAATACCAAGATTTGAAACTTTTTTTGTTATGTTAATTTTTTCGAGTTGTAAAGGTGTTAAGTAATTGGGTACTTAAGTAATCAATAGAAAAAATTATTCTTGTTCTTTTGAATAAATTAACCCGCCACAAATTAGTAACATCAAATAAAATAAAAAACAAACAAATATGAAAGATTACACAAAATAATTTGTTTGTATTTCCAAAAATGTTTGTGTTATAAAAAGTATTTAATCGAGTACCGATAAGAATCCGAGTTAAGTAGTCAAAAGTGTTAACATTTTTCAACACTTCAATTATTTGTCATCAGCTGTTGCCTTTATTTTACGAATTTTTACAAAATTTGCGTTCGCGTACTTTTTTGGACAACAGCTTTTTGTGAGAGAAAATTTTTCAATTTGCTCACTTACTGCATTTTACTGTAAAAGTACTCAAACGCACCTAATCATAGAGCTAGGTTTTTATGACAGCTGACAAGGCGAATACACTTCACAGGTGGCGTTGAAAACACAGTTGTGTCTCTTACTTACTAAGCTACCTAAATACGAGCGGCAAGCGTCCATTTTATGCCAAAATTTTTCATTTTCACACAGTTTATACAAACCTTTAGAACGCGAATTCAACACCACACGGCTCGAAAATCTTATTTGACTGGTCGCTGTGTCGGTTCATTTTATTGAAAATGTATTGGCGATAGAATTCCCATGTTTACAAAAACGCTTGCCGCTTTGTTAATGTTTCTCAGTTAGAGAGAGAAATTTCAGAAGTTGCTTATGTTTATTAATGTATCGACCAACTTCAGCAACAATTAAAATACAATGTTGTGTTGAATTGTTGTAGTATCGCCGCCACTAAATAGGTACATGAATTATCCTTGACAGCTGAGTTAAGCTGTGCGAATAAAAATTGTAGCAAATCTAGCGATTGGTACTTTTTAATACGTTTGCGCATATGTCTTTCGCATCTTTTAATTTTTTTTTTTCTTTTCGTAAATCATCACTATCTTTTATTAAAATTTTCCAATTTCAAATATTTTTACACACTTTAGCATTTTATTGCTGTAAATCCGCGCCATCTTTAATTTTTATTGCCACTATTGCTTCATTTTTAAAAAATATTGCGAAAGTGAATTAGAATACCAAGTTGGCATTTAGCTTTCGCATCGCAATAGAGAGTAGACAACACGCCTGTTCGCCTCCAAGCCTTCTGCGTTCTACGTTTCAAGTTACATACAACGCTTTTTATGCGCCATCACCACAGAAAAAAATTTAATTTTATTTGTCAAAATCAGTTGCGTAGAATGCAAAAAAGAGTAGAATGCATGGTGTGGACCTCCAACTTTAGGTTTTCACCCTCGTTCACCCTTATTTTCTGCTCTAGTCAATCTTCAATAGTATAAGCTATTCTTTAATCAACCAGTGGTTTACAAATCATTTTGCATACTAAAGATACTAAAGATTTTATCTGCTAAGTGGTGTTTCTATGAAGTGCAAATGAAAATATTTGTTTGTAAGACTGTCATAGCGTTTTTATGATGTAGATCAATGTCAAAGAAGTTCCAAAAAAATAATTAGGGACGCAGTCTAGTTCGTTCACGCGAAAATAATTCTTTATAAAGTAGTTAGTCAATGAAGTCATTCTTATACAGGCTGTAAAATACTGATTTTTCTAATTAATGGACACCTTTTTTAAATTTCATAAACACTTATGAAGTTTTCTTTTCTGATATAAAAAGTTGCCAGCACATTTTGTATCTCTTAATAAAGGGCACTTTACAATATCACACAAGTCTTACGTATTTTGTGAAAAATATAACACTGTAATGATAAGTTGTTATTGTTTTTTTTTTTTTTTTTTTTTTGAAAAATTTTAAACAATTATTAGATCAGGGAAGTGTTTTCGTCAAAAACCTTAAGTCTTGTGTGATAGTGCAAAACGGCCTTTAGAGCCATCACACCCAATTTGAATCTATACGCTTACAAGGTTCACTTGCCACACAGCCAACGAAACAATTTCTCTTTTGCGCAAGAAATTTAATGGCCGTGTTATCTTATTTCATGGCGATGTTTATTGGCCACCACGATCATGTTATTTGACACCGTTATGGCCATTTTCTCAATGTATCGACAAACTGTCTGTTACTTAATGTCAACATAAATTTATTATACCGATAAACTGTCCGTTAATGATTTTGGGTTTCTCAATATACCGACAAAAAACATTGGTTTGAGTTGGCAATACCACTCAAAATACATGTAAAAGTTGGGAGTCAGCTGATTGTATTTATCTGTACGTCAAATAAAAGGAAAATAAATAATTGGCAGATGAGTGCCGGTTAGCATTGCGACTAGAGTTTTTTTTCCCCCGGACTTTTTCGTTTCCCGGGAAAGCGGGAAATTTTTTTGAATTTCCCGGGATCCCGGGATCCCGCTCCATATAAATAATACAAAGTAAATTTTGTTATTAATAAATGAAAAAACTTTTATTAAAAAAACGTAAGGGAACTTGTTTACAAAGAAACTAAAATAAATGGTTCAATACTAAAAACCCAGAACAAAATTCGCTTACTTTTTCAAAATGAATAGCTTCTTTAACCCATTATTTAGCAGCTTTCTTCTATAACTACATCTATAACAGCTTCTATAACTACTTTTTCCTGAATGTATTAAAGTAAAAAATAATGACTAGCTTTTGAATGCGTTCATTTTGGGACATCCCTTGTAAAATTCATTGGTTCTTTCAGTAGAATTGTAAGTAGTGCTCTTATGTTTTTCTGATTACTCAACACATTATTTTGTAGGCGAAGTTTTTACTGGGAAATTAATTGAAGATTGAAATAGGAACTTGAATTATTATTATCTCACGCCTTTATTCCCTATTATTATGCTTTTATTCAGTATTATTATGCTCTGGATACAAGATAAAAAGATAACATAAACATAATTTAATTCATAAAGTAATAATAAAAACAAAATAAAAATTAAGATACTCAAGATATGAAATCAAAAAGTTAGATGATGATAGATGAAATATTTTAAAGAAATATATAACATTTTTTAACAGCTTAGGAAATAACTTTCTGACACACTCAAAGCGCTTAGTATGTCGTCAAAAAGTATATTCCTGATTTTATTTACTAATTATCATGTTTCCGAAAAATTTCTTTAATTTTTTACCGAGGTTGGACAAATAGTTAAAAGTGAACCGTTGTAGCATGCTTCGGATTCACAATCAGAAGCAATTTTTTCTTTTTTATAAACAACGTCTATATCAGTCAAATGTATGTCAAGGTTTATGCAAAAAAAGCATCAACCGGACTGCTTCTTACAAACCTTTTCATTTCAATAGGTCCATTTGTAATCTTTAGGACAATGTCTTTTTCAAGTTGTATGTTGTAGTATCTTACACGAGTTTCCAAAATGTTATTTTATTTCGGTTTCCCCGCACTTCACGGGTATATAAACCAACACAAATTGGAATTGAAAATTTGTGTTTATCACCTAATAAACATATCGCTCCTTCATTGCATCTTAGTCATATCTCAAACTTAACCGAAGTTATAGCAAAATATATCTTTAAGTCGGTACATTTTGAAAACTTTAATCGCATTTTGCCAAGATTGTTTGTTTTTGTAGATATGACTATGTTGCAATAAAGGAGCGATATGTTTAAGTATCTCCTATTTTTAAGACTTGTTCATGGACAATGAAACTTTACTGCCTGCATCTAATTTTAAATTAATGTACTTTATTAACTCTTCACTTCACTAAATGTAATAATTATCAACTGTTGCACTGCCCATTCTGCTTTTAGTAGATTTATTGCATCAGGAGACATTGATTTACGTATGTACTCACTTCTTGTAATTGATCTAATCCACAACCCATCCACAGATGCTAATTTTTAGAGAATAGAAAACTAAATTTCAAAGTATAAATAGCTATTTTCTGAAATTATGAGGAATTTTTTATTTCCCGGGATCCCGCAAGAAAAATCCCGGGAAAACGGGAAATAAAATAATTGAAATTCCCGGGAATTCCCGGGAAAAAACCCTAATTACGACAAAATAGAAGCAAATGAGATATTGAGAAAACTAAATTTCTTTAATGTGCAGTTTTTCGTTGGGAAAAAATATAATCGCCTAATGAGAAAATGGCCATTATTAGACTTCTTTTTTGGGGATATTTAAATGAAAAAGTGTTCGTCAATTAGACAAAAACAATTCGAGTACTAAAGGATTTGATAATTCGGCACATTAACGACATTGAACCTCAATTATGTCTCTGAGTGATTGAAAATATGGACCATCGGTAACCTGCCGGTAATATGCCACTGAATCCGTGGCGAGCATCTGGCTAATATTTTGTTGCACACATTATTGTCATAGATATTCCTATAATAATAAAAAAATCTTCAGATAATTTTCTTAAAACTTTTTGTTTTAAAAGATTTTGTTATTCGTGCTTAATTCCCAGTTTTTATTCTTGATAAAAACACTTAAAATTATTTGTTGATGGGATAAGCTATTCCTATGCGCATTTTACTGGTTGCTTAGGCCAGATCATCAGGAAACTTCTTTCATAAAGATTTTGGAAAAACTAAAGATATTAAACCAAATAAAACTGTTAAGCGTATAAGAATCATAAGCAACAGTTCTTCTTGTAATAATATCAAAGTTAAAACAAAAACATCAACAATTAACAGTGAGTTTATCTCTTCTCACATTCCCCACTACAATTGATTGGAATTCTTCCAACATTACAATGTTAATTTATTCACAAATAACATTGTGCGTTTTGGTTGGACCACCCTTTAGAATCTTTCAAATCAGATTAATGGATAGAAACCATCCCATTTGTATTTTGTTTCAAAGGTCTTGCTGAACTCCTAAATTTAAAATGTAAACTCAACTATCTAAGAATGAGGTAGGACAATGTCCCACAAAGCGCATCTTCAGACTTTATACTCCTCACACGATATGATGCTAAAGAAGAGTGCCAGGAAAGACAAGAGAGCGTGAAGTGAAGGAATTGCCGTACAGGCACAGGCAACGGCAGCTACCTATCGTATCAGACACATGTTCAACTTTATTGGCGAAATTTGCAAAAACTATACCTCTTGATGACAATAACGGGGCCTTAATGACATCAAAAGAGGAAGACTAATACGCAGAGCTGCTCTCAAAGACGCCAACAGGACAGGACAGAATATGTGGCTGCACGCACAACCAAGAAAGGCAAGATATCAGTACAGCTTGTATAGTACAGCTTGGAACTACAAAAGGTAAGCGCACATATTCTCCTCCTACTAATACGCGAAAAAAAAGGTACCGTTACACTCCTTTCCAAAATAGGTAAGCTATCGCTGTCAAGAACCGAAGTAGGTCAAGTAGGTCAACAAAATATTAGACCTTATTATCAACAATAGGCTGTCAGTGTATCTAGCTTCTAACCTAACCTTCTAACCATTGACCACGTGAACACCTTGCGCATTAGTTGAGCAGACATTGATTTTAAAAAGGCCTTCGATACATTAATCCATGAACGGAAGTTGTTAATACCTTTTCGAAAACAAAAAATTCCTTTCGTAACGGCAACTCTTTATTACGAACAATAAAAATCCCTTTCGAAACTCCAACTCCATATTACGAAAACGAGCGTCAGTTATGTAAAAAGCATTAGGAAATTGTTCGAAAGCTATTTTGTTAGTGACAAAGTGCAAATGACAAAGTTTAAGATAAATAATAGTGTAAAACAAACAAATTAAACCTTTTAATATTATAATTGAATATTAAATAAATGTTTACAAACGTTATTATTGAAAATGTTTTAATATTTGTGGTCTTGAAATTTAAAAAAAAAAAATAAAAAAAAAAATTTCATTTACAAACAAAAAGCAGTATAAAGTAATGGTTGGTTTTTTCTGTTGACTCTTCAAACCACAGGGAAATACAATAAATTTTTATTAAAAAAGACAATTATAATATTTTTCACACATTGAATAGTATTTATTATTTGTTTTGTTGTGGGATATTTTCGTCCATTTTGGTATTCGTATCGTTTCTAACGAGGTACGCAGTACGGTTTAACTTTCGAATCGGAAATTGCTTTCGAAAAATTTTGCTTTTCGAATCTAAATACGCGGTAGCCCCCCAGGCCTTTGTATTGATATAACGAAACCCAAGCTAATGGGCATTAATTCCGACAATACTCAACCTCTATTTTAGACGGGAAACCGATCAAAGTTGTGAGAAAGTGATGATATAAGATCCCGCATCACAAGGGGTAGACCATCGTTTGAAATGGTGAATAAAGCCTGGCGAACAGCATTCATCTCTAAGCGCACAAAACTCAAAGTTTTTGACACAAGTGAAAAATTCGTTGTTTTGTACGAGTGCGAAAAGTGGCACGCTGCTATGAAATAAATTAGGACACGAATACCGATACCGATATATCGGCGATATTAAAGGTTTGCCGAGATAGCGATATCCGCGATATTTACTGTTGACACGACGATACTTCTAACATTTGTTTTTAGAGTTTTTTGAACAAACAGTATAATTTTCAATGCTTATTTTTGCATAACAACTAATTGAGCTACCTAAACAAGAGCGAAAAGCGTTATTTTAAACATGAAAATTATATTTCAAATCCAATAATTGCGATATTCCCGGGAAATTTTGAAAAAAAAACTTTTTTCAAAACTTTAGTAAATCTTTGTGGAACTTTTTTCAAAACTTTAGTAAATCTATGTGGAACTCGTGTCTTTAGTTGTTTTGTCCAATTAAATGTCACTCCAATATTAAAATATGCTGCAGTTTAAGGTGATTTTTGAGAATAGGCTTTATAAAAGGTCTATGGTAAGTTATAGACCTATCTTTTCGAAATCTTATTTCTTGTCTTAGGAAACTGTAGTGGACTTTATTAATAACAATATTATTAAGTTTTGAGATTAAAGGCGTAGTAAAGTGTTTGTTTTATATGGGGCATATATTTAAGACTCGATCTTAACAAAATCTAGTGGGGCGATTTCGAGTCTTATGAAAGCAAATTATGTAAAATTTTACCACAAAAGCATTATTCGTTACGCTTTTATCCATACTAACATGATATCCAAAAGTGGTCTTAATATAGGGCCGTAGGTACATTATGGACCGACCTTCACGAAATTTGGTGACATATAAAATGAATTTGTTGAAATTTAATGACAATCAGTGCATCACTATGTCTTTTCTTTTTCAGCTCATATCTATACTGTGTCGATCGGATAAAGCTTTTTTTTCTAAGCTACAGGACTTGAAAAAAATTTGATTTTTACTTGTTTTCATAATTCATCATTTTAAGTATTAAGTTTAAATTAAAAAAAAGTCCTCCAGTAAGCTATTAAAAAAAAATTTTAAAATTATGTTTAACCTGTATCTTAAATATTTTATTACAAACGTACACTTGTTGCTTTTTGATCAAATAGCAAAGTAAATAGTAAGTCTGCTGATTTTTTGCAGAGTTGTGTTTTTTTATGTGCAATTGTTTTTGTAGCAATTGTTTTTGACATTTCTACCATTTATACACGAACAAATGCTTTTGTTATTGACATTTTTTTTTTTTTAATAATATAATATAATATTTATTTTTTGAATATCCCATACAACAAAATTTATATCTTATAATTACAGTATGAGAATTTAAATGTTATTTATCAAAGAAAGTTAACAATGAAAAAGTAAAAGTAAATAAATTTAACATTTAAACAAGTACGAAAGTATAGTCGGCCAAGCCCGAAACACATCATGCTTATGTGTCCATATAAATATGGATTTATCTATGTTTATAAACTTCATTAAAATCGGTTTGAAGTTTGTGAGAGGCAGAAATTTCCCCCTACCTCGCCTTGTGGTCCCTGTATAGCTTATGTGTCCATATAGATATGGATCTATCTATGTTTTAAATTTCATTAAAATCGGTTTGAGAGGCAAAAATTGGCCCTATCTCCCCATACCTTTTGTGTCCATATAGATTTGGTTCTATCTATGTTTTAAATTTTATTAAAATCGATTTCATAGTTTCTCGAGGAAGAAACGTCCCCCTTTCTTCCCTCGTGGTCCTACGATTCGGCCCATTTTCAATAGGCTTGGTCCTTGTGCCAATAAGAACCTATGTCCCAAATTTTATCAAATTATCTCCAAAATTGCGACCTATACTTTGCGCACAAGGTTACATGGACAGCCAGCCTGCCAACCAGCCGGACGGACATCGTTAGTTCGACTCAGAAAGTGATTCGGTATACTTTAAGGTGGATCTAGGACCAATATTTTAAGGCGTTACACATAAGCACAAATGCATTATACCCTCTCCACTATTGTGGTGTGGTTATAAATACAATAAAACAAAAGGAATAAAATATACATTTAATAAAGTATAAATATAATTAAATTTAGCATTTTTTACGCAAACAAACAATCTCTTCCCCACCCGTAAGTCACCATTAAGACAGAGAAGCATTTGGAAGGGAAACATTTTGTTTGATAGCCAGGGTTGATAAAGTTGGTACAATTGTATTTGTTTCGATACAATTCAAAACTTAAGAGTACGCTGGGATCCCCGTGACTAATTTGGTACTATTTCAATTTTTCAAACCTCCATATTTATAATTGATATAAAATTTACTGTCCAATGAATATAAGCGGAGTTTAGTGTTTGGTGCAAATAGTTTTGCGACTCTCTCTATCTGATGGAATTTGTTCTAAACAATAATAAATATAATTAATAAAAAAAAACTTATTTTTCAAAATTAAATAAAGTTTTTTAGCTGGACAAATTGCATTTTAGCTGGAACCTGGACAACACCCAAGAAACTGGACAATCCAGGCCATTCTAGGCCGTATTGCAACCCTAGTCAAATGTATGACCAACCCCACTTTATTTTTCATCTCAATCATTTATTTCAAACATACCTACGCGCGCGCTATCTCCATTCCTTAAGGGGGCTCCCGTACAAAATGTTCAATGCAGTCTAGAAATATATTAAAGAAAAAGTCCCATAAATGCCCAGGAGTCGCCCCTAGTGGGATAAAATGTATGACCGACCTCAATTAGTTTTTTGTCCTTAACATTTTCTCGAGACATACTTGCCCCTTATCACTACTTCTTAGGGGGGCTTCCATACAAATATTGCGTTTTGTAAAATTCTTAAATTAATTAAAATTTTTCGACTTTTGTGAATAAAGTTGGTAACAGATTTTAATCACTTATGGCTTGTTTTGTTTGCAATTTTGGTTTTTTATACGTCTTGAAAAAATTAGAAGCCTGGCAGCATTTTTTATGAATTTTTTAAAAACAAAAATTTCGAAATTATAATAAAAAAAAATTTTCGAAAAAAAAAATTATGTTTCTAAAACGACTGCGAAAAAAGTTTTACCTTTTTTTAAGGAAATTTTATTGAGGAATTTCGGTTTTTGTTAGTAATTTTAATAAACTAAACCGTTTTTGAGTGACGCGAATATATAAGGGGTAAAGATGCAAAGACTGCAATCTCCACATTTACAGTTTTCGTAATAAATAGTAAAAACCTCTAGCTCAAAGTATATTCATATTTATGTATTGTTTGTTATGCTATTCAGTAAATAAGAATATGATGAAGATATGACGCAAGTTTCAACCAAATCGATTTAGCGGTTTGCTGGCAATTAAAATAATAAAATTGGAGATTGTTGTGTTTTTTCAATCAAATCTAGTCAGCTGTCGTAATACCACCGCCTTGTTATCAATTGGCATTGATACATACCTTTTTATTTATTTTTTTTTTTAATTCCTTTTCCATTTGTTGTTGTCTTTGGCCTTTTTTTCTTGATTTATTTGGAGGAACTTCATAACAACTCAACTCCATCCATAATTACGACTAATGACAAAGTTTAAAATGAACTATTTCATATAAAAAAATTTTTTTGTCATTTCTTTTAGTTTTGTTTTACAAAAAAGAAACAGAATAAAAAAATAGCATACATTTTCGAAAACAGTTGAAAGAAAAAGAGCTTAACAAACTGTGATCATGGCAAAAACGTCAATCTTCAATGGACATTTCCGTTTTTGCAACAATTCTTAATATTTGAACGTCATTTTTTATGGGATAAAAGTGTATCTGGTAACGTCATATTCACTAATCGGAAGAATCCATTAAATACAACTAACCCCCAATTTCACCAAGTTCAGTTATAATTAACTATCGGTTATAGCTGTCAAAACATATTGGTAACCGGAACTTTAATTAAAGGTTAGTTTTAACTGAACTTGGTGAAATTGGCCGTAAAAGGTATTATTAGTTACGTTTGTAAAAAAGAGGATATTGCAGCCTTTGCATCTATACCCCTCATATGTTGTGCAACCTACTCCATTTTCGAAATAGTGGTATACCTGGAAAACAAGAGCTAACCTAAAAAAAACGGTTAGCACCTTTGGATTCAGCGTACCCGAATTATGTTAAAACGCCATGTGCCCGGCTTGTCTATTTTTTCAACTAGCACAGTGTTATTGTTAAGTGGATAAAAAATAAATCTTTTCGTAAATTGGGAAAGTTAATACATTCCTTACAGTTTTAAAACCATTTTTTTTTATCAAGTTTTATGCCTTAATCTTACAAAAAATGTATGTGTTAGATACTCTTATTCTAAATTAAAGTAACGACATGTAATAAAAATTTACAACTCGTTATATGCAAATATTTGATTTAATAAAATGTAAATACTTATTATAAAATTCAAAAATGAAAAATAAATGCTCAATCAAAACTTAAACCTGATCTTTTTGATAATAAATATACATTACCCCGGGTCTCCACATAGTAATATTTATTGCGGCAAGCGTCAAATTTGATTGCTACTTGGAGACCCAGCGTTAAAAACGCAAAACTTAAAATAACTTGGGCCCTTTTCAGTCCATTTGGCCCAAAATATTTAAATCCCATTACTGCTTGGTACTCTTTTACTTTTGGTATTTTTTCTCTCTTCGATAAATAGTTTATTACAAATGATAAAGTTTTTATGTTGAATACTTTTTCTTGCCTCGATAAATTGTTTATTACATACAGGGTGGCCATTTCAAAATTTTCTATCCGACCAAAATTATCTATAAAACCTACCAAAATCCTTTGAAACCGACCAATTTTTTATAATATTTACAAATAAATACATACCTATGTATATGCATATTGTACTGGTTCCTCTAAAGTGAATAAATACAGTTGTACCCCCTTTGTGATATATGTAAGAGTACGTATAAAAAAAGTTTTTGTTTCTACTGAAAATTTATAACTTTTGATTAGACTCATATATACGAACCAGTTCGATATAGGGAATGGTAAATGGATTCCAAAATCGATTTTCGATTTTTCGATCGACTTTTTTTATTGCGAAATTGAACTGAGATTTGGTTAGATATGACTACTTTTTACAATTTTCCTGTAAAAAGTGAAAATGTGTAAATTTTGAGATGTCCTTTAGAAGAACAAGTGCATGTACATTGCACATATATATTCAAATTGTATTCTTGTGTAGTCAATCAGGCCTGTGACATAAGTTGATTCCGATCGAAAGTGGAAGTGATTTTGTATCTTGCTTTGATATATGTGACAAACCTGAATGTATGTTTAGTATTTCAAAGGATTATGACAATAGTTCCTGCTCGGTGGCGACTGTTTTTTTGCTAACTTACTATTAAGTTAGTTTTAGAAAACAAACGTTTGCATATTATTGATGTCAGAAAGATGCAGAGATACTTTCCTGTAATTTCGTATTTCATAGGATAAATTACACACTTTTTGTTTTTTCACTCTGTTTATAACAAGAGTTAAATATCGCTCACACACTGGTCTGTTTGCATATTAGCATATTTCCACAGGAAGGCCATGGCTGACTTTCAGTGTTTGGTTCGATACGATATGTTAAGTACTGTTTTGTTCACTGTCCATTGATGACTTTAATTTCTGAAGAACAAGAGACCTTATATTAAAGTTGGAAGTATACCAAGGGTACTAATAGATAAATACGTAAAACTACAACTTTAAACTTGGAAAACTGCATAAGCATACCTACAGACGTTTATATGTACGCACAAAAAAAATAAGTTTTATTGTGCATGCCCATAATTTATCGATTTAATTAAGATTACAATTAAAAATTGCCAAAATTTTGATATAAATAAAAAATCGATTTTAAAAGCCCAATAATCGATTTCAGTATAAAATCGCATACGTAAATTCGATTGCAAAAAATCGATTTTTTTTACCACAAAATCGATTTTCGATTGGAATCGAAATCGATTTACCATTCCCTAGTTCGATATGTATTTGTACCCACACCACAATAGTGGAGAGGGTATTATGCATTTGTGCTGATGTGTGTAACACTTTAAAATATTGGTCCTAAGCCCACCTTATATACCGATCGACTCAGAATCACTTTCTGAGTTGACCTAACGATGTCCGTCCGGCTGGCTGGTAGGCTGGCTGGCTGGCTATGTAACCTTGTGCGTAAAGTACAGATCGCAATTTTGGAGATAATTTAATAATATTTGGCACATAGGTTCTTATTGGCACAAGGATCATGCCTATTGAAAATAGCCGAATCGTAGTGCCACGAAGGGAGATAGGGGGCAATTTCTGCCTCTCAGAAACTATCAAACCGATTTTAATGAAATTTAAAACAAAGATATATCCAAATTTTTTTTTAGACTAGGGTATTCATTTAATCGACCTTTTGCTTTAATCGGTTAATCGCTCGATTAATTAACAGAGGTTTTGGTTTAATCGGTCAATTATCGGTTAATTTTGTTTTTGATCGGCTAACCGATTAATAAAGTTTTTTTTTCATAAATTAAGTAATTTCGATATATAGAAATGCATTAATTTTTTATTATTTGGAAAATTATTAGTAAAAAAAAAAAACATACCAAACATTAAAATTCTTGATCTAAAACGAGCAAAAAAAAACAATTCATAAATATGTAATATGCATTTTTCAATTAATACATAATTGGGGGATTCACATGATGTGCTATCAAGTCATATCGTCATAATGTCCTAAATAATATTTTACAATTGCTTAAAATAAATATTGTTGTGTTTCAAACAAAATAAAAATGTTAATGCTGTGCTCATTGATTCGTCTTAACTGCACATTAGAAATATAAATTATAAGCGGTAGCCCACAACACTCATATCGTCGGCTTAACATGCAAACCTTTCTTTCAGCATATTTTACATGAGAGACAAAAAACTTTTTATTTTTTCTATTTGCAGCTTGATAGAAAATTAAAAATACAATTGGTTTTACACACTTCAAGACTTAAATAGAAGAAAAACTACATGCTAGTCGAAGAGGCGTATCTTTCTCTACCACACGGCATCAAAATCGGTTAATCGGAAATTAACCGGTTTAATTGTTAATCGAAAAAAGCCAATTTGAAATTAACCGATCAGTTAATCGGGTAGTAATTAATCGGTTAACTGATTAACGGTTAACCGAATGAATACCCTAATATAGACACATAAGCTATGCATTTTTTAAAAAAATAGGACCACCAGGGGAGATAGGGGCAATTTCTGCCTCCCAGAAACCGATTGTAATGAAATTTAAAACATAGATAGATCCCTATTCATATAGCCATACACTCTCGAAAATATGTTTTTAAATACTGTGGTGTAGGGTATCATATGGTCGGGCTTGACCGACTATACTTTCTTACTTGTTTTGATATGGTGATTAGTATTTCATTAAACATTTGAAGACATGTTGGATATTGGATAAGAAGAATTTAAATAATTTTCAATAGTAAATTAAAATTTTTTTATCAGTATTGCTTGCCAGAAAAGAACTTTTTACTATAAATTCTTTGCCTCTATTTTATATTTCTTCTCCGCAGGGTTACCGTTGAGAATTTTGAAAAAGTCGCACAAAAAGTCGTTTTTAAAACAAAAAGTCGCACTTAAAAGTCGTTTTTTCAAATTTAAGTCTCACAGTTTTTTTTAACATATTAATTGCGGTTTTATTTCTTTAATAACTCTTTTAAAACCGAAAAAAAAATTGTATGATCGCTTATAGACATGCAGTTATACCCGTGTGAGTATTGGTTAACGATTTACATAAAAATCTTTGGTAAGGCGATAGTTAATCAAAAAAACACAAAACAAAAAGAAATTAACAATTTAAACGATATAAATAGCTGAGAAACTATACGTTAAAAATGTTTTTACATACACTTTTGTGTTATAATTTTTACTTCCAACCTTCCAACCAACCTATTTCAGTATCTAGAAAACTTAGAGTTAATATCATGGACTCACAGGTTTCTACTTTTAACCTGTTGGTTAAGTTATTTTTCATTAATTTTGAAAAAAAAAAAAATTATCAGCACACGCACTGTTTTAAGCTTCCTACTGTATGCCAAAATGGTTAGCATTTGTAATTTTTTTAAAAATGTAATTGTATGATTTATCAATGGATTTACTTTTTAACAACTTAAATTCGTTAATAAAAGCCTGTGTCATTAACAACATCTATCTATCTATATATATAAAATTGTAACGTTACTGACTGACTGACTGACTGACTGACTGACTGATTCATCATCGCACAGCCTAAACGCCTGAAGCTAAATACTTGAAATTTGGACCAGAGTTGATCTTACCCCAAATCGATCCACTAAGACGGGATTTTTGGAAATTCGAATGCTAAGGGGGTAAAAAAGGGTAAAAACGGGAAAATTCGGTAATCTTATATCTCCAAAACTAAAAGAGATACAAAAAAAATGTAATACTTATCGGTGTTCTTTAAAAAAATTAGCGGACAGGTGTCTGGTACTTTTTTGAAATTCGGCCCTTTAAGGGAGTAACCGGGAAAAACCTGAATTTGGGTACATTTTTGACACCCCTTCTATCTTTTGATCCAATAAACATAGAAACAAAGTTTATACCACATTCGAAACTTATCAAAAAAATACGAATATAAATTTGGTACTTTTTCGAAATTCGAATATTTAAGGGGTAAAAATCGTAACTATTTTTGGTACTTTTTTTTACAAAACATTTTTTTACATTCATTGAGATATTCGTACCAAATTATGGGCTCACACTACAATACTGAAATTTTTGAAACTTTAATGGGGGTATCTTTTTAATTATCGTTAATATTGGACCCAAAAACATAAGATTCAACATGCAATGTCCTGAGGGGATAAGAATCTATTGCGGAACTTTTTGGTACTTTTTATGTTCTATAACTGGTACTTTTTGAATTTCCGTTAATATTGGACCTAGAAACATAAAATTTAAAATGTAATGTCCTGAGTGAACGAGAATCTGTAAGAGTGATCTTTTTGGTACTTTTTTATTTTTTGACTGGTACTTTTTGAATTTCAGTTGGTATTGGACCTAGAGAGATAAAATTAAACATGCAAGGTCCTGAGTGAATAAGAATCTGTAAGAGGGCTTTGTGGTACTTTTTTGTTCTTTAACTGGTACTTTTTGAATTTCCGTCATTATTGGACCTAGAAACATTAAATTCAACATGTAATGTGCTGAGTGGATAAGAATCTATGATGGAACTTTTTGGTACTTTTTTGTTCTTCAACTGGTACTTTTTGAATTTCCGTTAGTATTGCACCTAGGATGAAAATCTATAAGAGTGAACTTTTTGTTACTTTTTTATTCTTTGACTGGTACTTTCTAAATTTCCGTTGTTATTAGACCTAGAAAGATAAAAATTAAACATGCAAGTTCCTGAGTGAATGAGAATCTGTAAAATTGCTTTTTGGTACTTTTTTGTTCTTTAACTGGTACTTTTTGAATTTCCGTTATTATTGGAACTAGAAAGATAAAATTTAATATGCAATGTAATGAGTGGATAGGAATCTATAAAAGGGAAGTTTTTGGCACTTTTTTGTTCTTTAGCTGGTGCTTTTTTAATTTCCGTTAATATTGGACCCAGAAACATAAAATTAAACATGCAAGGTCCTGAGTGGATAAGAACCTGTAAGAGAGCTTTAAGGTACTTTTATGTTCATTAGTTGGTACTTTTTGAATTTCCGTTAGTATTAGACCTAGAAACATAAAATTCAACATGCAAGGTCATGTGGTCCTTTTTTTACAAAATATTTTCTCATTCATTGACATATTCGTACTTAATTATTGACTCCCACTGCAATACTGAAATTTTTTATACTTTAATGGGGGAAAAATAGTACTAAAAAGGGGAAATACGGGAAATTTGATATTTTTCTTTAGCTTTTTGGTTCTACAACTGGTATTTTTGGTATAATTCCCGTCCAATGTCCTGAGTGGTTAAGAATCTATAAGAGGGAAGTTTTTTGTACTTTTTTGTTCATTAACTGGTACTTTTTGAGTTTCCGCCTTGTTATCAATTGGCATTGATACATACCTTTTTATTTATTTTTTTTTTTAATTCCTTTTCCATTTGTTGTTGTCTTTGGCCTTTTTTTCTTGATTTATTTGGAGGAACTTCATAACAACTCAACTCCATCCATAATTATGACTAATGACAAAGTTTAAAATGAACTATTTCATATAAAAAAATTTTTTTGTCATTTCTTTTAGTTTTGTTTTACAAAAAAGAAACAGAATAAAAAAATAGCATACATTTTCGAAAACAGTTGAAAGAAAAAGAGCTTAACAAACTGTGATCATGGCAAAAACGTCAATCTTCAATGGACATTTCCGTTTTTGCAACAATTCTTAATATTTGAACGTCATTTTTTATGGGATAAAAGTGTATCTGGTAACGTCATATTCACTAATCGGAAGAATCCATTAAATACAACTAACCCCCAATTTCACCAAGTTCAGTTATAATTAACTATCGGTTATAGCTGTCAAAACATATTGGTAACCGGAACTTTAATTAAAGGTTAGTTTTAACTGAACTTGGTGAAATTGGCCGTAAAAGGTATTATTAGTTACGTTTGTAAAAAAGAGGATATTGCAGCCTTTGCATCTATACCCCTCATATGTTGTGCAACCTACTCCATTTTCGAAATAGTGGTATATCTGGAAAACAAGAGCTAACCTAAAAAAAACGGTTAGCACCTTTGGATTCAGCGTACCCGAATTATGTTAAAACGCCATGTGCCCGGCTTGTCTATTTTTTCAACTAGCACAGTGTTATTGTTAAGTGGATAAAAAATAAATCTTTTCGTAAATTGGGAAAGTTAATACATTCCTTACAGTTTTAAAACCATTTTTTTTTATCAAGTTTTATGCCTTAATCTTACAAAAAATGTATGTGTTAGATACTCTTATTCTAAATTAAAGTAACGACATGTAATAAAAATTTACAACTCGTTATATGCAAATATTTGATTTAATAAAATGTAAATACTTATTATAAAATTCAAAAATGAAAAATAAATGCTCAATCAAAACTTAAACCTGATCTTTTTGATAATAAATATACATTACCCCGGGTCTCCACATAGTAATATTTATTGCGGCAAGCGTCAAATTTGATTGCTACTTGGAGACCCAGCGTTAAAAACGCAAAACTTAAAATAACTTGGGCCCTTTTCAGTCCATTTGGCCCAAAATATTTAAATCCCATTACTGCTTGGTACTCTTTTACTTTTGGTATTTTTTCTCTCTTCGATAAATAGTTTATTACAAATGATAAAGTTTTTATGTTGAATACTTTTTCTTGCCTCGATAAATTGTTTATTACATACAGGGTGGCCATTTCAAAATTTTCTATCCGACCAAAATTATCTATAAAACCTACCAAAATCCTTTGAAACCGACCAATTTTTTATAATATTTACAAATAAATACATACCTATGTATATGCATATTGTACTGGTTCCTCTAAAGTGAATAAATACAGTTGTACCCCCTTTGTGATATATGTAAGAGTGCGTATAAAAAAAGTTTTTGTTTCTACTGAAAATTTATAACTTTTGATTAGACTCATATATACGAACCAGTTCGATATAGGGAATGGTAAATGGATTCCAAAATCGATTTTCGATTTTTCGATCGACTTTTTTTATTGCGGTTTTTGAAATCGATTAATCGAACGTCAAAATCGATTTTAAAATCGATTTCAAAATCGTTTAAGACTAGTTTGCAATCTTATACATTATATCACAAAGGGGGATACACCAGCATTTTTTTGGCAAACTACTAGAGAAATTGAACTGAGATTTGGTTAGATATGACTACTTTTTACAATTTTCCTGTAAAAAGTGAAAATGTGTAAATTTTGAGATGTCCTTTAGAAGAACAAGTGCATGTACATTGCACATATATATTCAAATTGTATTCTTGTGTAGTCAATCAGGCCTGTGACATAAGTTGATTCCGATCGAAAGTGGAAGTGATTTTGTATCTTGCTTTGATATATGTGACAAACCTGAATGTATGTTTAGTATTTCAAAGGATTATGACAATAGTTCCTGCTCGGTGGCGACTGTTTTTTTGCTAACTTACTATTAAGTTAGTTTTAGAAAACAAACGTTTGCATATTATTGATGTCAGAAAGATGCAGAGATACTTTCCTGTAATTTCGTATTTCATAGGATAAATTACACACTTTTTGTTTTTTCACTCTGTTTATAACAAGAGTTAAATATCGCTCACACACTGGTCTGTTTGCATATTAGCATATTTCCACAGGAAGGCCATGGCTGACTTTCAGTGTTTGGTTCGATACGATATGTTAAGTACTGTTTTGTTCACTGTCCATTGATGACTTTAATTTCTGAAGAACAAGAGACCTTATATTAAAGTTGGAAGTATACCAAGGGTACTAATAGATAAATACGTAAAACTACAACTTTAAACTTGGAAAACTGCATAAGCATACCTACAGACGTTTGTATGTACGCACAAAAAAAATAAGTTTTATTGTGCATGCCCATAATTTATCGATTTAATTAAGATTACAATTAAAAATTGCCAAAATTTTGATATAAATAAAAAATCGATTTTAAAAGCCCAATAATCGATTTCAGTATAAAATCGCATACGTAAATTCGATTGCAAAAAATCGATTTTTTTTACCACAAAATCGATTTTCGATTGGAATCGAAATCGATTTACCATTCCCTAGTTCGATATGTATTTGTACCCACACCACAATAGTGGAGAGGGTATTATGCATTTGTGCTGATGTGTGTAACACTTTAAAATATTGGTCCTAAGCCCACCTTATATACCGATCGACTCAGAATCACTTTCTGAGTTGACCTAACGATGTCCGTCCGGCTGGCTGGTAGGCTGGCTGGCTGGCTATGTAACCTTGTGCGTAAAGTACAGATCGCAATTTTGGAGATAATTTAATAATATTTGGCACATAGGTTCTTATTGGCACAAGGATCATGCCTATTGAAAATAGCCGAATCGTAGTGCCACGAAGGGAGATAGGGGGCAATTTCTGCCTCTCAGAAACTATCAAACCGATTTTAATGAAATTTAAAACAAAGATATATCCAAATTTTTTTTTAGACTAGGGTATTCATTTAATCGACCTTTTGCTTTAATCGGTTAATCGCTCGATTAATTAACAGAGGTTTTGGTTTAATCGGTCAATTATCGGTTAATTTTGTTTTTGATCGGCTAACCGATTAATAAAGTTTTTTTTTCATAAATTAAGTAATTTCGATATATAGAAATGCATTAATTTTTTATTATTTGGAAAATTATTAGTAAAAAAAAAAAACATACCAAACATTAAAATTCTTGATCTAAAACGAGCAAAAAAAAACAATTCATAAATATGTAATATGCATTTTTCAATTAATACATAATTGGGGGATTCACATGATGTGCTATCAAGTCATATCGTCATAATGTCCTAAATAATATTTTACAATTGCTTAAAATAAATATTGTTGTGTTTCAAACAAAATAAAAATGTTAATGCTGTGCTCATTGATTCGTCTTAACTGCACATTAGAAATATAAATTATAAGCGGTAGCCCACAACACTCATATCGTCGGCTTAACATGCAAACCTTTCTTTCAGCATATTTTACATGAGAGACAAAAAACTTTTTATTTTTTCTATTTGCAGCTTGATAGAAAATTAAAAATACAATTGGTTTTACACACTTCAAGACTTAAATAGAAGAAAAACTACATGCTAGTCGAAGAGGCGTATCTTTCTCTACCACACGGCATCAAAATCGGTTAATCGGAAATTAACCGGTTTAATTGTTAATCGAAAAAAGCCAATTTGAAATTAACCGATCAGTTAATCGGGTAGTAATTAATCGGTTAACTGATTAACGGTTAACCGAATGAATACCCTAATATAGACACATAAGCTATGCATTTTTTAAAAAAATAGGACCACCAGGGGAGATAGGGGCAATTTCTGCCTCCCAGAAACCGATTGTAATGAAATTTAAAACATAGATAGATCCCTATTCATATAGCCATACACTCTCGAAAATATGTTTTTAAATACTGTGGTGTAGGGTATCATATGGTCGGGCTTGACCGACTATACTTTCTTACTTGTTTTGATATGGTGATTAGTATTTCATTAAACATTTGAAGACATGTTGGATATTGGATAAGAAGAATTTAAATAATTTTCAATAGTAAATTAAAATTTTTTTATCAGTATTGCTTGCCAGAAAAGAACTTTTTACTATAAATTCTTTGCCTCTATTTTATATTTCTTCTCCGCAGGGTTACCGTTGAGAATTTTGAAAAAGTCGCACAAAAAGTCGTTTTTAAAACAAAAAGTCGCACTTAAAAGTCGTTTTTTCAAATTTAAGTCTCACAGTTTTTTTTAACATATTAATTGCGGTTTTATTTCTTTAATAACTCTTTTAAAACCGAAAAAAAAATTGTATGATCGCTTATAGACATGCAGTTATACCCGTGTGAGTATTGGTTAACGATTTACATAAAAATCTTTGGTAAGGCGATAGTTAATCAAAAAAACACAAAACAAAAAGAAATTAACAATTTAAACGATATAAATAGCTGAGAAACTATACGTTAAAAATGTTTTTACATACACTTTTGTGTTATAATTTTTACTTCCAACCTTCCAACCAACCTATTTCAGTATCTAGAAAACTTAGAGTTAATATCATGGACTCACAGGTTTCTACTTTTAACCTGTTGGTTAAGTTATTTTTCATTAATTTTGAAAAAAAAAAAAATTATCAGCACACGCACTGTTTTAAGCTTCCTACTGTATGCCAAAATGGTTAGCATTTGTAATTTTTTTAAAAATGTAATTGTATGATTTATCAATGGATTTACTTTTTAACAACTTAAATTCGTTAATAAAAGCCTGTGTCATTAACAACATCTATCTATCTATATATATAAAATTGTAACGTTACTGACTGACTGACTGACTGACTGACTGATTCATCATCGCACAGCCTAAACGCCTGAAGCTAAATACTTGAAATTTGGACCAGAGTTGATCTTACCCCAAATCGATCCACTAAGACGGGATTTTTGGAAATTCGAATGCTAAGGGGGTAAAAAAGGGTAAAAACGGGAAAATTCGGTAATCTTATATCTCCAAAACTAAAAGAGATACAAAAAAAATGTAATACTTATCGGTGTTCTTTAAAAAAATTAGCGGACAGGTGTCTGGTACTTTTTTGAAATTCGGCCCTTTAAGGGAGTAACCGGGAAAAACCTGAATTTGGGTACATTTTTGACACCCCTTCTATCTTTTGATCCAATAAACATAGAAACAAAGTTTATACCACATTCGAAACTTATCAAAAAAATACGAATATAAATTTGGTACTTTTTCGAAATTCGAATATTTAAGGGGTAAAAATCGTAACTATTTTTGGTACTTTTTTTTACAAAACATTTTTTTACATTCATTGAGATATTCGTACCAAATTATGGGCTCACACTACAATACTGAAATTTTTGAAACTTTAATGGGGGGAACAAATAGTACCAAAAAAAGGAAATACGGGAAATTTGATATTTTTCTTTAGCTTTTTGGTTCTACAACTGGTATCTTTTTAATTATCGTTTATATTGGACCCAAAAACATAAGATTCAACATGCAATGTCCTGAGGGGATAAGAATCTATTGCGGAACTTTTTGGTACTTTTTATGTTCTATAACTGGTACTTTTTGAATTTCCGTTAATATTGGACCTAGAAACATAAAATTTAAAATGTAATGTCCTGAGTGAACGAGAATCTGTAAGAGTGATCTTTTTGGTACTTTTTTATTTTTTGACTGGTACTTTTTGAATTTCAGTTGGTATTGGACCTAGAGAGATAAAATTAAACATGCAAGGTCCTGAGTGAATAAGAATCTGTAAGAGGGCTTTGTGGTACTTTTTTGTTCTTTAACTGGTACTTTTTGAATTTCCGTCATTATTGGACCTAGAAACATTAAATTCAACATGTAATGTGCTGAGTGGATAAGAATCTATGATGGAACTTTTTGGTACTTTTTTGTTCTTCAACTGGTACTTTTTGAATTTCCGTTAGTATTGCACCTAGGATGAAAATCTATAAGAGTGAACTTTTTGTTACTTTTTTATTCTTTGACTGGTACTTTCTAAATTTCCGTTGTTATTAGACCTAGAAAGATAAAAATTAAACATGCAAGTTCCTGAGTGAATGAGAATCTGTAAAATTGCTTTTTGGTACTTTTTTGTTCTTTAACTGGTACTTTTTGAATTTCCGTTATTATTGGAACTAGAAAGATAAAATTTAATATGCAATGTAATGAGTGGATAGGAATCTATAAAAGGGAAGTTTTTGGCACTTTTTTGTTCTTTAGCTGGTGCTTTTTTAATTTCCGTTAATATTGGACCCAGAAACATAAAATTAAACATGCAAGGTCCTGAGTGGATAAGAACCTGTAAGAGAGATTTAAGGTACTTTTATGTTCATTAGTTGGTACTTTTTGAATTTCCGTTAGTATTAGACCTAGAAACATAAAATTCAACATGCAAGGTCATGTGGTCCTTTTTTTACAAAATATTTTCTCATTCATTGACATATTCGTACTTAATTATTGACTCCCACTGCAATACTGAAATTTTTTATACTTTAATGGGGGAAAAATAGTACTAAAAAGGGGAAATACGGGAAATTTTATATTTTTCTTTAGCTTTTTGGTTCTACAACTGGTATTTTTGGTATAATTCCCGTCCAATGTCCTGAGTGGTTAAGAATCTATAAGAGGGAAGTTTTTTGTACTTTTTTGTTCATTAACTGGTACTTTTTGAGTTTCCGTTATTATTGGACCTAGAAATATAAAATTCAATATGTGTAATGAGTGGATAGGAATCTAAAAGAGGGAAGTTTTTGGTACTTTTTTGTTCTTTGGCTGGTACTTTTTTAATTTCCGTTAATATTGGACCTAGAAACATAAAATTAAACATGCAAGGTACTGAGTGAATGAGAATCTGTAAGAGGGATTTTTGGTACTTTTTTGTTCATTAACTGGTACTTTTTGAATTTCCGTTAGTATTGGACCTAGAAACATAGTATTAAACATAAAAGGTCCGGAGAGAATTTGAATCTGTAAGAGGGCTTTTTGGAATTTGTTGTTCTTTAACCGGTAATTTTTGAATTGCCGTTAATATTGCACCTAGAATCATAAAGTTCAACATGCAATGTCCTGAGTGGATAAGAATCTATAAGAGGGAACTTTTTGGTACTTTTTTTTTATTTATTTACTGGTACTTTTTAAATTTCCGTTAGTATTGGACTTAGAAAGATAAAATTAAACATGCAAGGTCCTGAGTGAATGAGAATCTGTAAGAGGGCTTTATGGTACTGTTTTTTGTTCATTAACTGGAATTTTTGGAATTTACGTTAATATTGAACCTAGAATAATTAAATTCAACATGCAATGTCCTGAGTGGTTGAGAATCTATAGGAGGGAAATTTTTGGTACTTTTTTATTTACTAACTGGTACTTTTTGAATTTTCGTTAGTATTGGACCTAGAAAGAAAAAGTGAAACATGCAAGGTTCTGAGTGAATGAGAATCTGCGAGAGGGTTTTTGGAACTATTTTGTTCTTTAACTGGTACCTTTTCAATTTCCGTATTTGTTGGACCTAGAAACATAAAATTAAACATGCAAGTTCCTGAGTGAATGAAAATCTGTTAAAAATATATTTTGGTTCTTTTTCGTTCTCTAACTGGAAATTGTTTTAAATAAACTGGTACTTTTATTTAATTTAATATTAATTTTTGTGCATTAAATAAAAAAAAGCTAATAGCTGGTTGGTACTTTTACGAAATTCGGCCCTTTTAGGTAGCAAACGGGTAAAACCTGTATTTTGGGTCTTTTTTCCAGCATCTAGCTTTTAAATCAATACACATAGAAATAAAAATTATATAACATTTGTAACTTATATAAACAATACAAATGTATATTTGGTACTTTATGGAAATTCGAACGTTTAAGGGGTCAAATTTGTACCAACATATGTTTGTTACTTTTAACAAAAGATTTTTTCTCCATCTATTTATCTTTCATCGCAGAGCCTAAACGTCTGAAGCTAAAAGGTTGACATTTGGACCGGAGGCTCTCCTCTCGCCCAATTGATCCTGCTAACCTCATACCTCCTAAGAAATGTTTGTTACTTTTTTCAAAATATTTTTTTCCATATATTTATCTTTCATCGCAGATCCTAAACGTCTAAAGCTAAAAGTTTGACATTAGGACCGGGGTCTGTCCTCTTGCTAAATCGATCCTGCTAGCCTCATACCTCCTAAGCTAAAGGAAAACATTAACATTTATTGTTGTTCATTAGAAAAATTCGCTAACCTCATATCTCCTAAACTAAAAGAGCTTCAAAATTAAAAAAATTAACAGACTGGTGTTTGGTACTTTTTTGAAGTATGGTCTTTTTGTGGAGTAAAAGGGTAAATACAAATTATATCACATTCGTACCTTATCTTAAAAAATACAAAACAGATTTGGATTTTTTTTAATTCAAATGTTTAAGGTGTGAAAACCGTTCCAAATTTTGTTATTTTTTCACAAAATTTTTCTTCATCTATCTATCTATCTATCTATCTATCTATCTTTATATATAAAATTGTAACGTTACTGAATGACTGACTCACTAATTCATCATCGCACAGCCTAAACTCCTCTAGCTAAAAACTTGACATTTGGAGCAGAGATAGGTGACTCCCCAAATCGATCCACTAAGACAGAATTTTTGGAAATTCGAATGTTTAGGGGTAAAAAAGTGTAAAAACGTAATACTTATCGTTGTTCTTTAGAAAAATAAGCGGACAGGTGTCTGGTACTTTTTTAAAATTTGGTCCTATTAGGAAGCAAACGGGTAAAACCTTAATTTTGGTACTTTTTTGGCACCCCATCTTTCTTTTGAACCAATCAACATAGGAACAAAGTTTATACAACATTCGAAACTTATCAAAAAAATACGAATATGAATTTGGTACTTTTTCGAATTTCGAACATTTAAAGGGTCAAAATCGTAACTATTTTTGGTACTTTTTTTATACAAAACATTTTTCTCCATTCATTGACATATTCGTACTTAATTATGAGCTCTCACTACAATACTGAAATTTTTGATAACTAAATGGGGAGAAAAAATAGTACCAAAAAGGGAAGATACGGGAAATTTATGTTTTTCTTTAGCTTTTTGTTTCTGCAACTGGTATTTTTTTATTGTAGTTAATATTGGACCTTAAAACATAAGATCCAACATGCAATGCCCTGAGTGGATAAGAATTTATAAGAGGGAACTCTTTGGTACTTTTTTATTCTTTGATTGGTACTTTTTAATTTCCGTTAATATTGGACCCAGAAACATAAAATTCAACATGCAAGGTCATGTGGTCCTTTTTTACAAAATATTTGTCTCCATTCATTGGCATATTCGTACTTAATTATGGGCTCCCACCACAACACTGAAATGTTTCATACATAAATGAGGAGCCGCAGAACAAAACGTACTTTTTCACACATTTAAAATTTTTGGGAAATTGAGGTTTATTTCTTTCAACCCCTTAAAAAACTGTATGAACCTGGAAATGGAAACAAGTTTTTGGCTTACCAAAAGATGAATCAAACTGCCGTAAGTCAACACATTAAATGTCAAGGATGTTTAATATCAAACCAATTTTATATCGAAAAAAGTACGTTTTGTTAAAATAAAATGAAAAAAGTACGTTTTGTTTAAAAAAATATTTAAATTTTTTAAAATTTCTTGTAATTCTTCCATGTTTTAATTATACTATTGTATTAATTATTTTTTTCATAACACTCATTCATCAAACAATAGTTAAATTGTTGCAATTATTGGTGGCTTTTCTTAAAAACTCGTCGAACAAATACAAATTTACATAAAAACAAAAGCAAAGTTTAAAAATAATTTTATTTTATCATAAATTTCTAAAATGAAATAAAACTGAGAATTTTGACGCGTTTCTCTCTCTTTAAAAAACGGTAAATTGTATGATAAACACAAAACTAATTTCCTAAACTTTGTTTTTGTTTTAATGAAAATTTTCCCTTTTTCGAAGCGTTTTCAAGAATAGTCACCATTATTTAACAGTTAATTTTAAAGAAAATGAAATGACATAAATAAACGTCAAACAAATTAAGCATATTAAGAAATGGTTTGTTATTAAAACAATTACACGAAGAAATGGCAAAAACAATGAAAAAAGCACGTTTTGAAAAAAAAAAAATTAAAAAAGTACGTTTTGTAATGCACCAATTTTTTAAGAACCCATTTCCTTGGTAAAAAAGAAGAAACAAATATGCTAACTAGATTTTTTCTTAAAGATTTCAACCCAAATATCATAAAAATATCAAAAAACCAATTTGTCAAAAAATGCGAAAAAGTACGTTTTGTTCTGCGGCTCCTCAAATGGGGTGAAACAAGTATCAAAACGGATAATACGGGAAATTAACTTACTTTCATTTGCTTTTGTGTTTTACGAGTGGTACTTTTTGAATTTTCTATAATATTGAACTTAGAAACACAAAATAATAGGTGCAAAGTCCTGTGTAAATATCAACCTATGAGATAAAAATTTTGGAACTTTTTTGGCATATAAATATTTTCATGAAAGAAAAAGCCCGATTAAAAAGTAGCGGGTTAAATGCTTGAATTTAAACAAGTTTAAGCCTAGAAAAGTAAATTTTGGCATAAAAATATGTCCACGAATAAAAGGAGACGCTAACGAAGTAGCGGGTTAAATGCTAGTTTTTAAATAAAGATATGAGATCAATAGCGGTAAAAAGTTGGTCTTAAAACGCTTTAAATAATGAGGCCGATCATCCTAGATTGGCATGGAAATTCAATGAATACGATACAAGACAAGGCATATTCAATACAGTTTACTAGTTAAAATGGTCTGGATACAAAATAATCACCTGATCAATCAAATGAGGTTACATATCCCGGGGAGTGTTTAAAACAAAATTGATATTTTTATAAACTGTTAAAAAGTATTTCACTTCAAAAAAGGGGCAAAAAGTCGCAAAAAGTTGCAAAAAGTTGCAAAATTATAAGATTTTAAAAAAGTCGCACAAAAAGTCTCAGAGCGTCAAAAAGGTTGCAAATTGCAACTAAAGTCGCACAACGGTAACGCTGCTTCTCCGTTTTAAGCAAAAAGCAACAAAATTGCCGCGGCACTATCGGCGTCTTCTTTCGTTAAAAATAACACAAAAATTAAAAATTAATGTTTGTACGAAATATATTTGTGTTGTTTATTTGCAAACATTAAACGGAAACAAAGTGCGTGTTTGCCAACCATTTTGTGTGATTTATTTTGGCCTTAAGTAATACATTTCTTATATTAGATTTGCACTTTCCCGCTATGCGACCAGTGTTCTAAATTTCTTAAAATAAATACGGTACATTTTCTCAAACCGACCAAAGTTAGGTCTAGCAACCATCCGACCAAACTAAAAAAATCCGACCAAATTTGGTCGGAAAAGTCCAAGTTCGGCAACCCGGATTACAAATGAAGAAGTTTTTATGTTTGTAACGTTGGATATGAGTGAGATTTAGATTTAAGAGTCAGATTCATTAACATTTTTCCTTTGCTTAATATTTTTGCAGGATTTAAAAACTATTTCTGTATTTCACAAAGTTTCAACTTTTTGCCATAACCTCAAAAATGAGACGTTTTCTAAAATAAATGGGGCTGCTGAACACGAATATGGCATTAATTTACTTTTCTCAAGAACCGTTTTCTAGATATACACGAAAACTCATTTTTTGCTTTTGTTTATACGGGTATTTACAAAAGTCTTGAGAACTGATTTTTTGAATAACGCAAATTTTACGCTGTTACAAAGGTATATTTTTCCCCTTTCAGCCCTTATTTTATTTTTTTAATATAAACTAAAGTACTGTCATTCTCCATATTTTCATGGATTGTTAAATCAAACAAGGTGTTGTACCATGTTATGTCTACATTAACATACTGTCTTAGCATCTCATTGCAATTAAGTTAAGCTGTTTTAGGCTGTTATTTCAATAACTATGTTATTAAAAATCACTGTAAAAACCAGGGCTGTGGAGTCGTCCGAAAAAAGTACAAACTCCGACTCCGACTCCAAACGCTGAAATTTTTTAAGTGCGACTTCGACTCCGACTCACGACTCCTACTGTAATCTTTATGCTAAATGTATATCTATGAAACTCAGTGACGTTAAATTTTATTTTTTCATTACCGTACGGCCTTCTAAAAATTACTGTTTTTGAGAAGAAATTACCGTACGCAAACATTAAGGTGCTGTTTCCAAATGACAGGCGATTGATTATGTAGATAAATTTATATAAAAAGCACTCAGTACATCGCTTGTCATTTGGAAACAGCACATAATAGCCGTATTCATAAACCATTTATTTAAATTTTAAATGTGTTTTAAGAAAAAATTTGATAATTTGATACATTTTTAAGCAAAATTATTGTATTTTTATGAATATGGCAGTGAAATAATTTTGAATAAAGTATGTACATTAGGGTGGCCGTTATTTTTTTTATTTTGATTTCTTATATTCTCCCCCCCTAAATCGGTTCAGTTTTATGTAAAAAAAATACAAAAAAATTTCGTAGCGATAAGTTGTGTTTTAGGGGGGGCGTCCGTCCCTCAAAGTTTGCCATCAAGCCATTTATTCAAATGTAATTTGTTTGCGTATGACTATCTTCTAAAAACAACATTTTACAAGAATATGAATATTCTAGTCAACAACATATCATATTCTTGTAAAATGTTGTTTTTAGAAGATAGTCATACGCAAACAAATTACATTTGAATAAATGGCTTGATGGCAAACTTTGTGGGGCGGACGCCCTCCCTAAAACACAACTTATCGCTACGAAATTTTTTTGTATTTTTTTTACATAAAACTGAACCGATTTGGAGGGGGAGAGTATAAGAAATCAAAAAAAAAAAGTTCTCCATACAACTAACAGCCACGCTAAGGTACATACATACCATATGTGGGTAGTGCACTCATTTTGCAGTTTCAACTCACACTTAGTGATAGTGCAAAAATATTGCAATCATTTTATTGATGTTGAGTGGTGAACTGAAAATTTGCAACCTCACTCAACATGAGTGATAGTGATGTTAAAAAATTTTGCACTCAAAAAAAAGTAGTTTGATTTAAAATAAAGCAATCATTAGCTGATTGCAACTTTTTTTCTTCACTCATTTGAGTGCAACTTAAATTGCTGCACTAATTTTAAAATTAAAAACTTGTTTTTTCATGATTAAAGCCAATAATTCTGTGGTCGTATTGAAAAACAAGATAACTCCATTTTTCAAAAACAAGAGAAAAACACACTTAGAGCCACTTTTTGGGTTTGAGGTTAAAGTTAATTAAATTCTAAATTTGCTAATCTGAGAATTACGTTAATCTAGTATCAATTGAATTTTATATTTTTGGGTGGTGGCTTAAACCATGTAGCGCTACCATACTGAACACAAATAAATAGCAAAATTTTTTTGCAAATGTCAACTTTTTATCAAAGCAATATGGATGTTTTCAAAGAAGAAGAAGAAAATGCGGGAATTTAATATTTTTTACAAGGTAGAAATTTTTTGTGTTTAAAGAAAAAATATATTAAAGAAAAAATATAGCATGGAAAAATTATATAAAAGTTTTAAAATTTATTTTTTGTTTATATTTTTGTAAAAGTTCTTTATGTTAAACAAGTATATGTTGACAGTTTAAGTTTAGGTTTAAGCCACCACCGTTGGTTGGCCGCTTAAACTAGCAAAAAAAGTTTAAAAAAAATAACTCAAAAAGTAAATACGGAGATTAAAGTTAATTTAATCGCTAATCTCTAACCTAAAAAGTGGCTCTTATGGCTAATAAATCACTGATGGTTTAAACGCTGGTTTAGTTGAACTAAACTTGAATTTATATGTAGTTTAAACTCATCAACAATAAATCAGTGTCCCATGTATTACATGTTGTTAAAAAAATAACATGTGGCAGCACTACGACAAATGTTGGCATATTCATATGATTTGTACTGGTAGTTTAAACGCCCAATTTCATGCGCTTAAAGATGGTTTATATGTTTAATGATTTATAGATTTGTTGGTTTAAACACATTTTAAACCAAAAAGAGAGTTTAACTTGCTCTGATTTTTTAGCCCTTAAAGTATTAAACATAATTCGCTTATTATTTAACATAAATTTATGTTACTTTGCATGCGCATTAAACAGCACATCATTTTTAATAGTGTTAAAGATTTCTGGTTCCATTGAACTAATTTTTGGGAACTAAAACCGAGAATCAATGTCACTTATCTTGTTTTTTCGAAAAATGGAGTTATCTAGTTTTTCCGAAAAAAAACTTTTTTTTTCAATTTTGTTTCCAGTTTTACGGAATTACGACAACTTAAGAAATGATTTGTGGAAAAACATTAACTATTTGACTCAGCACTGTAATTTACCCGTTTTTTTGCGAAAAAATTAAGTTACCCAGTTTTTCCAAAAAATATTTTTTTTCCTTTTATATATGCTTATATGTATATCAAAAACTAGCATTAATTCCGCTACTTCGTGAGCGTTTTCCTTTCTTTCGTGGACATATGTATTTATATGCCAAAGTTTATGTTTCTTTCATGACATTGCGTGTTTAATTTTATGTTTATAGGTGCAATTTTAACGAAAATTGAGAAAAGTACCTACCAGTCAAAGAACAAAAAAGTAAAAAAGGTCCTCATTCACTGAGGACCTTACATATTTAATTTAATTTTTTTGGTGCAATACTAACGGAAATTCAAAAAATACCAGTTAAAGAACAAATAGTACCAAAAAATTCACTCACAGGTTCTTATTCACTCAGGACGTTGCATGTTGAATTTTATGTTTATATGTAAAATATTAACTACATATATTCAAAGAAAGTTTCACTTGTAAAACCAAAAGCCCCCTTTTTGGAACTTTTTCCCCCATTAAAGTATCAGAAATTACAATATTGTAGTGGGAGCTCAAAAATTAATGTTCGATTTCCAAAAAGCACCGAATTCGTATTTGAACTCAAATGTGATAAAAACTTTATTTTTTATGTTTATTGGTAGATAATAGATGGGGTGACAAAAAAAGTTCCAAAATACATGTTTCACCAGTTTACTCCCTAAAAGGGGCGAATTTCAAAAAAGTTTTACACCTGTCCGCTTATTTTTCTAAAAAACAACGATACCTATTACATTTTTTTGTATTTTTCGAATTTTAAAATATCCCGTCTTATTTGGTGAGAGACCAACCTCCTCTCTAAATTTCAATTTTTAGCTTCAGGCGTTTAGGCTGTGCAGTGTTGAAGCAGTCAGTAATGTAACAATTTTAAATTTATAGATAAGCCGATTTTTTGTCTGTTTTTATGCAGAAACTAAAAAAAAAGGTTTGCCCTTTATGGCTTACCCTTCTTGATTATATGAAATTCATAGGCCAGTTTATGGGTTATAAAATTATTTTTTAGTTTTTAGTTTAGCTGACCAAAAACACTGTCTTATCTTTGCAACAGAAAAAAATATTATTTGGTAAGTCGAAAGCTTTTTCAAAGTTACTGTACCACATAGAGTACGTCGATCTTTATGGGCTAAAAACTATTACTTGGAAAGATTTCGGGTGTTTGGCAGTCCTATTCTATATATCAAGAACTTCAGAAACGATATAAAATTCTATATTCTATAAAATTATTTGATTTATCGGGAGTGGCAAATTTTAGGTTTAAAATTTTGACCCAAAGAGCTTGTGACCCGATTTTTTTCTATTTCGTTCTTTTTCTCTTAGTTATCGACACAACGTCGTTTTTAACTTCCAATTATTCTGTTTCTTAAGACATTATGGAGTTACCTTGTTTTTTCAAAAAATGTATGGAGTTATCTAGTTTTTACTAGTGCTGGGAAACTATCGATAGTACTATCGATATTATCGATTTTATTATTATTTAAAATACATTTATGAAGACATCTAACAGCTGCTATACACACTTAGTTTTTTGCCGCCAATTTTTACTTGCTATTATTAATCCGCCCTGAATTACAGCAATGAATACAAACAACAGGAATGGTAAGTGGTATGGATTGCTTAGCTGTGCTTTTTACTGCTAATTAAAGGCCTTTAAGTCGAAATTTGTACATGTTTATATAGGGACTAAAATGTCAAATATTTTTGTAATGTTGAAAAAAAAATTCAAATCCAAATGCAATTGCAATTGCGAGCATGGGACAAAACAATGAACGACCATTAGAGTATCCTCTCTCCGCTAGATTGATTACCTTTTTGGATTGAGAATCAAAATCCATTTAAAAAATTTTTTAAAGTTGCAATAGAATATCTTATAGTAAGTCCCTGCTACTTCGGTTCCTTAAGAAAGGTACTTATTAATTTTTAAAAAACTGTCATCTGAAATAACGTGCGTATATACATACGTCTCATAAGTTCAATAAAGTGATAAGAACAACGAACTGTATGTAGCCTGATAGAAACTAGTTAAAGTTTTCCTGCGCAAGTACAAACATTCAGTCGATAGTAATATCGATATATCGATAGTGAAATCTTAACTATCGATAAATATCGATAGTGGAAAATATCGATAGTATCCCAGCACTAGAGTTTACATAAAAATTGGTATTGTTCTGATTTTTGTTTTTCAAATAACTTTTAAATGAGAAACTATATTAAAATTTCGATCTGACAGAGTGATAGTGAATGAAACACGCTTTCTATTTTTGGTGTTATCTCATTTTTCGCAAAAAGTGGAGTTAACTAGTTTTTCCATACGGCCACAGAATTATACCGTTATTTACAAAATTTCATTTTGTTTAATGTTCTTTACTTATACATATCCTCAAAAGAAATCAAAAAACGTGCACATACAAAGTTACATCTTTTAAATTTCAGTGAGACAATATTTGTATGGAGCTTTTTTGATTGCATGTCCAAATTTTGAACTATTTGATTTGAGTGCAGATTTTTGCATTCAATCTGCTTTAAGTGATAGTGAGAAAATTTGCACTACCACCAAATTTTTTTTTGTGATAGGTAAAAAAATTACAATCATCACTAAAGCTTGTAAAAAAGAGTGCAAACTAATTTTTTTGCAGTTTTATTTAGTGATAGTGCACTGCTGATTTAAATCAATATTTAGTGCACTACCCCCAACTATGAAACAGTAAAATCCCGATAATTCATACCCCGATATATCGTAATTCCCGATAATTTGTAACAAACTGTCGGTCCCTTGAAAAAATCTCGTTAATTCGTAAAATTTCCATGCATTTTGGTCCCCTCGCTAATTCGTAATTTTTTTTCAAATAAAATCATCTTTACCTCTTATAAATCGTAATTGTTTGCAAATTTGTAAACAAGTTCGCTTTGACATATTTGTTTTTTAAAAATCGTACAATGAAATAAATTTGTGTAGGGATGTTCTTTTATTCGACTGGAAATCTGCTGTTACTCCTGTGGTAAAAGCACTAAGTTAACTACATTTCAAATCACTTTTACCGTTCGCGTTCGTCGGCACTTGTTGAATGACAAAAATCACAGAACCAGTGTGAGAAAGAGAAGAAGTATAATGACAATGCATGTTTTATGTGAACATTACAGAACCAGTGTTGCCACATCAATATTTCTCTTTTAGTACAGTAGAAAAATATGAGAGAGTTCGGCTTGTGAGTGTCAATGTTTTTTCCAAATAATGTTGTGCATATCTAGAGCAAATTTTTGAAATTCATACATTTACCTAATTGTGAATAAATGAGAAACGCGTGCATCGATTTTCATGATCTATGCCTTTTTTTGCTCATGAGTTATGTGACTTTACGCGAAAGTAATTAGTTTTGGCACTTTTTTCCATTTTGGATTTTTTATGAATTTAAAAAAAAAAAATATTTAAATTTTTAGGCAAAAAATACTTTTTTCCCTTCATACATTCATTTTTAACTTCGAAAGTGTTGCACATAAAGGAAAACGGTATAACAACAGATTAGAGAAATTGTAATTCTTCATTTTTCTAAATTTGTTTCATTAAAATCGGACAAGTGGTTCTCGAGTTATGTTAAACTACGTTTTTGCCAAAATGTTACAACTAAGCGAAAAAACATCAAGATAAGGAAAAAATTTAAAAGGTCATAAAAAAAAACTGACACATACGAACGCCAAACCCTTTGAGGGTTTTACTATACTGACCTAGTACCATCACCCTAACTTGGAATTTCTCACCCCCCAGACATTAATCCCAAAAATGTTCCATAGTGTAATTAAATGAAAAAAAGTATATAGAATTCATTTTATTTAAAAATATATATACTTTGCTCTTTCTATTAATTATGTTCCTAAAAATTAAAGCTCAAGTTATTCATTATTAACTTCTTCAATATTACTCAAATATACTAAATTTGGCACAATAGCACATAATTGAGAAATACTCAATTGGTTACCTCTTATTACGTAAAAAGGTGCAAGATCTTTGACGTGTTTAAGAAAGACGTTATCAAAATCGAACTTTTTTAACAGACCATTAAAAAGTGCAACATAAAGCTTTAAAGAATAAACTCCAAGGTATATTACATCAACTTCAGACAACTTATATGAGTCTAGTGCTAAAGATATTTCAGAATCTAAAAAAAATTGGGATCTTTACGAAGAAGTTAACACAATTAAAATAATAAAGAACAGAGAAAATACAAGACCATTTAATAACATGAAAACATCACTTAATATTTGTATCCAATATACTGCAAATTTTTAATTATGAATCTCAAAAAACTCGCAAAAAAGGGAAAACTTGATAAATGGCAAGGCTGCCATGGGATAATATAAATGTCCCTCCTGAAAATCATTTTAGTTCGGTATAAACTGTTACGAATCATGATATATTATTCAAGTTGGTTCAAATTGCTAAGAAAAAAAAGCATCACACTTTCTGATTGTCGTACAATTAGTTTGAACCGGTACCAATATTTTTACTGACGTCCGTTTTATAAAGATTATTTAATAATTTAAAGCTCTCATATATTCTAACAGTCGGTGGAGGGTATCAAAGATTCGGTACATCCGAATATAGCACTCTAACTTTTTTAATGCATTAGCTTTTAATTGGTTAAATATAGCATAAAAATGATTCTTAAAAATTTCAAATTGATATTTGAAATATTGCATCGTCAATTTCGAATAATTTTTATTTTGGAAATTTTTTTTTTAAATTTTTTATGCCGAAAAACTTTGGAGTAGGAGTCGCGAGTTTTTGTGGGTACTACGACTCCGACTCCGGCACAAAAACCTCAACTCCGACTCCACAGCCCTGGTAAAAACTATGCACAGACCAGGGTTGACATATTTTTGTTCACCTTCATCGCCAAATAGTATACCGAAAATCGCCAAAAATTTATTTTTTTAGATTTTTGGTAAAAAAAAAAATCGCCAAATAAAAGTTTTATATAAAAAAAGAGTGTAGTGTAGTAGTGTGATTATATTATAGTAGAACATCGCCAAACGCTTAACATTTGCGATTCTGACTTGAATTCTGTAATATGTAAATCATAAATCGCAATCGCAAGAAGTTTGGCGACTTCAAATTTCAAAAGTATGCTGAAGGGAACTAGAATGTTTATAGTCATAAGAAGGCTGATTATCTTAAAACCTAGAACTTGTAAGATCAGTTAATTGAATTGTGCCAAAACATTAACTTTATCAAAATGAGTAGAGTTTAATGCAAAAAAAAGAGTTTTTATAAGCGTTATTTTCTATGTGAATGTAAGTTAGAATATGGTACAATTTTGTATTTATTTGAAGCAAAGGATAAATATCGTAAAAGGTGTATTCAAATACCTTAAGTCAACTCAATCTTCTAAAGAAATTACATGAATTATTTTTAAAAATTACGCATTTTTCGCTTTGCACTCCACATTGAAAAATACGAAAAATCTGTTATCAATGCAACTTTTTTTTAAATTTTCTGATTTTCTTTCGCTATTAATACATTTATTTTTGCATACTACCCAGTATACATTATTATTTATTTCTTAAAAAAAACCCCATTTCATATGCAATCGAAAACGATTGCGTTTTTAAAATTTATTTTGCAAAATAAGTTTTTAGGTCCGATTATTGATAACTTCTGGCCAGGAAAATGTGCGAAAATCTAAGAAAGCTTAAGCTTTATTCCAAATTTCTATGGCAACAATTCTTTAATGTTTTCAATGTAATTATCTGGCTATATTATCAATTTATCATTTTAAACAATTGCATTCGTGTTGCGATTTTAAAATCTGTTAAAAACTCAAAGAAAAAACTTAGCCCGTACTTGTAAATTTATTCATATAAATATGAAAAAAAAAGATAAAATGTTTTTGGAAATCGCCAAATAATCGCCAACTTTTTTAAATTTCGCCAAAAAAAAAATCGCCATGTCGCCAACACATGTTTGACATGTTTTACAGTTTAACATTTGCAGGTCTTTAATATAAACCTATGGCATGAAAGTCTTCCGTCACATTTTGAATTAGTTAACTGTCGTTATGGCTTCTGTAGTTTCCTAGAAACCCACTTACTACTTTATAGAAATAATTCCATATAACTTGGAGCGATTGCGATACTAAAAAAACGAGTGTCTCTGTATCCGAAAATCCTCTTTCTTTCAAACGTTAAGCGAGTAATTCGAAGTTATCTTTTGAGATGTTTACGTCACGACATAAATCATTAAGTTCGCTTCGACTCATAGTTTAATATATGTACCAGTGTGGAATTAAAACTCAGAATTAAATCTTCTTTTTCATTATCAGATGTTAGGTTAGGTTAAGAAGGGTAATGCGCCCAAGGGCACTCCTCCAATCGGAGACGAACGCGGTCCATTATAAAACCCTTCAATAAAGAGGAAGAAGAAAGAGAGAAGTAAAGAAGAAAAGAATTGACAGATAGGTTAAAGATAGTTAGTAGACAAAATATAAAACAAAACTACGCATACAGTCCACTTATCAGATATAACTACCCTGACGAACCCCAGTAGATCAACTGGATTGCATCAAGCGATACACCCAGTTTTTCGTGAAATCTATCTTCTTAGCCATTTCTGCCTAAGACCCTGCATTCTAGGAAAGTGGCACAGTACATTCTCAATCGTCTCTAGCTCCTCAGCATACTTGCATAATCTGCAGAAGTGCGGTATGGTTTTGTCCCATTTACTCGTAAAAGCCCTAACAGGACAATGAACCGTCTAGAACCCTATAAGCGTCCTAAGACCACTCCTATCCAATCCTAACCCTGGTTGCCCCTTCCATTCAAATGGCTTACTGAATGACAAAAACTGGCCATTGCCCTTACCAAATTTAGTAATTTTTACAAAACACGTAGAATAAAACTGTAGAATAAATATGTTGTGCAACCTCCTCTATTTTTAAAATAACGGTATATCTCGAAAACCAGAGCTAACTAAAAAAAACGGCTAGCACCACTGGATTCAGCGTACCCGAATTAGGTTAAAGCGGCAGTGCCCAGCTTGTCTAAAAAAAAGTATCAATTTCTATTGCGTATATATAAAAAAAGATAAAACATATCGCAATTAACGCGTTTTTAGTGAATAATTATAAAAAAAATAAATTAATTAACATTATATTAAAACAGATTCAATTTGAAAAGCAGAACATTATTTCCACCTACGTAGAATTAGTATGAAAACCCAAAACGAAAATATGTATTTAGTTAAATATCTCAATTAGTAGGTGTTGAAGTGTAGTGTGCATATACAATGCAACTCTGTTTTACAATGCTAATATTTTACTACTCTGTTTTTATGTTTCTTCTTTTGCTTTTTATATTCTTTTTGTATTATACATTCTTATATTTTGAATCTAACTGAAATAACCTCATTCAAGAATAAACGTTTGAACTGTAAAGAAGTGTTGTCTTTTTATTAAACCAGAAGATTGAATTCTAACAGGTTATGTGCCCAGTACCTTTAGAAAATTTGTTGGTTGCGAACTGAAATAATTAATTGAGTAAAAATGGCCTCTATGTTTAACATACCGAAGTTGGATGACACAAATTATGATTCCTGGAGTCTTCAAGTAAAAAGTGTGCTTATCCACCAGGATTTGTGGTCGGTTGTGTCAGGAAGCTTGACAAAGCCTGAGTCAAGTGGTGCAAACGTTGCTGAAGTAGCAGAATGGATTGCGAAAGATGAGAAGGCAACAGCTACAATAATATTGTGTTCAACCCCAATGCAAATAGCCCACATAAAGAATTGTGTAACGTCTAGTGATACCTGGAGAGCACTAAAGGAGGTACACCGTCCAAAAGGTCCCGTACGTAAGGTGACATTGTTTAAACAACTCCTGCAAACCAGTATGTTAGAAGATGACTGTGTTCAACAATACATATGTCACTTTGGCTCAATTGTTGACATATTGGCAGAAACTGGTGTCACCCTTCAGGAGGAGTTATACGTAATTATGTTACTCGCTAGCCTACCAAGGTCTTATGAAAACCTGGTAGTGGCTCTTGAAGCAAGGGATGACCTTCCAAAATTATCTACACTTAAGGTGAAATTAATTGAAGAAGGTGAACGTAGAAAAGCAAACAACAATATAACAACAGGTGCAGACAATAGCGCGCAGGTTTTTATGGCGCGAGAGAATAAGGAGAGAAAACACAATCAACGAAACGGTTATAACAAAAACAACAACAATACCAATGGAAACAACAGTTCTCGAAAAAAATCAAATTTTAAATGTTTTGCGTGCGGCAAAAATGGTCACTATGCGGCGCAATGTAGAGAAAAAGGTTCAAAGGCAGAGCAGAAAGATGATCAAACACATCGTGCTTTCTCAATATCAAATGAGGGTGCACTGCGACAGAGCATTTGGTGCGTCGACAGCGGGGCATCGTCGCATTTGTGTTGCGACCGTAATATGTTTAAGGAATTTGTAGAACATGAAGAAGAAATAATGCTTGCTGGTGGTAACAAAATACAAACCGAGGGAAAAGGGCTAGTTTACATAAAAGAGTTTGATATAACACTGAAGGATGTGCTGTATGTTTCGTGTTTGCAATGTAATTTTATTTCGGTTGGTAAGGCTGTAAGCAATGGTTGTACTGTCATTTTTAACGACACAGAAGCTTTAATTAAAAAAGACGGTAAGGTTTGGTTAACGGCTAAGAGAGTTGGCGGTTTATTTTTATATGGTGCGAAGAATAATGAATGCTTTTTTTCATGTGAGACTACTGAGGAGGCGTTGAGATGGCATAAACGTTTTGGTCACATAAATTTTTCCAGCTTGCGACAACTAAAGAATAAGGAAATGGTTTGTGGCATGAAACTAAATATTCCAGATGATTTAAGCTGTAATATTTGCTTGCAATGTAAATGCAGTGTCAGACCATTTAAACATTCGGAGAATAGAGCCAATGAATTGTTGGAGGTTATACATACTGACGTTTGCGGCCCTATGAACACAACATCCAGTGGCGGTGCAAAATACATGTTAACGTTTATCGATGACAAAAGTCGATATGTTTTTGTTTATTTTCTAAAAAATAAATCTGAGGTGTTCGAGAAATTTAAAGAATTCAAATCCATGGTTGAACGTCAGATTGATCGAAAAATTAAAATATTGCGCAGCGACAACGGTACCGAATTTGTAAATGGAGCTTTTGATAACTACTTAAAAGAAAATGGAATTGTTCGGCAGTTGACCGTTCCCTATACGCCCCAACAAAACGGCGTTGCGGAAAGATTCAACCGAACGTTAGTTGAGATGGCAAGATGCATGCTGGTCGATGGGGGCGTCAAAGAAAGTCTTTGGGCAGAGGCAATTTATACAGCTGCGTATTTGAGAAACCGCTGCCCCACAAAACCCTTAGGCGACGTAACGCCATACGAGGTTTGGTTTGAGCGTAAACCAGTAGTAAAGCATCTAAAAACGTTTGGCTCAATGGCTATAGCTCTCGACAAGAAACAACACAATAAGTTTAAACCGAAGGGTAAGGAATACATTATGGTCGGATATTCGGATATTTCAAAAGCTTATCGACTATATGAAAATGCTACTGGTAAAGTAATTATAAGCAGAGACGTTTATTTTATAGAGAAAGAGCCAAAAGAATTTGTTAACATTGAACTGCTGCAAAAAGGTGTCGAACAACAAAATAATGACCCACAAATAATACAAAATGTCGATGTGAATTCGGAAAATGAAAGTGATTATGAATCAGCAGATGAGTTTTATGGCTTTGAAGAAGTTCCAGAAAGAAAGAGATCTGGAAGGCCAAAAATTATTCGTACAGGCGCACCAGGTAGACCTAGAAAAATATACAACACCGTTAATTTGATGTGTTCTGAAAACATTGATATACCCGAAACCGTTGATGAGGCTCTATCGAATAAATATTCGAGTTTTTGGTGGAATGCGATGGAGAGTGAATATGAAGCACTTATGAAAAATGAAACATGGGAACTGGTTGAACTTCCCCGTGAACAAAAGGCAATCGGTTGTCGTTGGGTGTTTTCACTTAAAAGAAATAAGCAAGGTGTCGTTCAAAGATTTAAAGCTAGGTTGGTGGCGAAAGGGTGTGCTCAGGTTTATGGAGTTAATTACGAGGAAACATTTTCACCGGTTGTAAGGTATGAGACTATAAGAATGGTTTTTGCATTTGCGGCAGAGTATGAGTTACACCTACACCAGATGGATGTTTCGACAGCATATCTCAACAGCGAACTGGAAGATGACGTTTATATAACACAGCCCAAAAAATTTATCGATGAAAGGCGACCACATCACGTATTGAAGTTAAAGAAGGCATTGTACGGCCTCAAACAATCTGGCCGTCAGTGGAACCGTAAGTTGAACTTTATTTTAAACGAAATTGAATTTTATGCGTGTGAAAGTGAGCCATGTCTGTATGTAAGGAAAATTGAAAATAAGATAAACATAATCGCTGTATATGTAGATGACATTTTGATTGCGTGTTCTGATATTAATGATATGAAGTCTATAAAGAGTGAAATCGCTAAAAGAGTTGAAGTTGTCGACAAAGGGCCAGTTAGTCATTTTTTGAATATCGAGATAGAAAGAGATGGACCAACAGGCTCAATTGCAATAAGTCAAAGATCAAATATAGAACACCTATTAAAGCAATATAATATGGATAGCTGTCGGTCAGTAGCAACACCTTTAGAGCCAAATTTTCAAATTGTATGCAGTAACGAAAATTGTGAAAGGGTTGATCAAGTTAAATATCAGTCGTTAGTTGGATCCCTTATGTACATTAGTCTATGTACCCGACCTGATATCGTGCACTCTATTTCGAAACTATCTCAAAGGAACTGTGATCCACATAGGGAGCATTTTTCCGCATTAATAAGGGTGTTGAAATATCTGAGCAAGACCAAAAATATGCAACTGAAGTATTATAAAACTGGCCGACCAATTGAATGTTATGTCGATGCAGACTGGGGAGGTGATGCCGTTGACCGCAAGTCCTATACGGGATACACTTTTCTCTTCGGAGGTGCAGCTTTTTCGTGGGAAAGCCGAAAACAACAGTCAGTAGCATTATCAAGTACGGAGGCTGAGTATATGGCTTTATCTTCTGCAGCCAAGGAAGCAACATACGTTGGTAAATTACTGCAGGAAGTAAAATTATGCAACAGTGCTGTCATTGAGATCCAGGGTGATAATATGGGAGCATTGCAACTCGTAAAGAACCCTATATACCATGCTCGTAGTAAACACATTGACATAAAGTACCACCACGTTAGAGATTTGTATGAAAGGAAACTGATAAGTTTGAAATATTGCAACACTAAGGATATGGTTGCAGATATATTGACCAAGAATTTACAGAGGGTTAACCATGATCGTTTCCTGAAACTTTTAGGTTTGATTAATTGATGCTTATTGGACTTTATATTGAATTTTGAATATAAATATTGGCATTGAGGAGGAGTGTTGAAGTGTAGTGTGCATATACAATGCAACTCTGTTTTACAATGCTAATATTTTACTACTCTGTTTTTATGTTTCTTCTTTTGCTTTTTATATTCTTTTTGTATTATACATTCTTATATTTTGAATCTAACTGAAATAACCTCATTCAAGAATAAACGTTTGAACTGTAAAGAAGTGTTGTCTTTTTATTAAACCAGAAGATTGAATTCTAACAGTAGGTCGCAAGTGGTCAAGTTTTATATACCATTGGATGCTGCTTCAAAAACTCTTTTCGATGATACCAAATTTTATTAATGTCGTCTTGGAGCAAAGTACAAAAACTGAAAAAATACCTTTTTTAAAAATGGTCCAGCTCACAGGTGGTCAACGCTAGAACCAAAATATTTTGGGAATCATCATAACACATACCAAGCTTTATTTTTAGAGTGGTAACAAAAACAATTTTTTGAGCTCCATACAAGTTGAGTCGGTCTAATGTATACATATCAGCCAAGTCACAGAACACAATTCCGTTCGGAAACGGAATTCATTCCGTATTTTGGTGCTTCAGAAAATTAATTACGAAAAAATTTTTCGGAATGAAACCATTTCTATTTTCATGAACGGAATGGGAGTTTTCTGTATCTTGCCGTTAGTAAAAAGTTTTTAAGCCAGAAAAACAAACATTTTTAGTTTTTAATTGTCTTTAATTCTTTTTTCTTTCTTTTGGTATGAATAACTTAATTCTAGCACAACTGTTTATAATCTTAATCATCTCCTCTTTAGGAAAAAAGTCTATGAAATATAGCAAATAAATAATTTTAAATTTAACATTACGATAATCTACAGTTTTTGATCTTTTTGCCTAACTTCAAAGATATATACTTTATTGGATCTTAAATTATTATTAAAAAGATTCACATTTAATGACAAACTTAGTATACCTTCATTGACCACTACTGATTAAGGGTATTTCTCCTTCATGCTAATTTTATTAAACGGTGAATTTGTTTCAAAACTCCTACTGCGTAATGTTGAGCTTCCAGAAATAAAATTCTCTTAAGATTTTAATATTTTGAACCTAGTTATGCAAATTTTACTACATTTTGTTATTTTAAGCATTCTAGCTAGTAAGAAATATAAGTTTCATTAGGGAAATAAGTAAATAAATAAATACAAAAGTTTGGGTAGGAATCCCGTGATCCCACAATTACAAGGTTGCGGAAGAAAACCATCGATATGTGAGATATCTTTATGCCCTTATTCATAATAAATAAAACAGGTTAATAGAAAGTTTATTAAACCGATTTTCAACTAACCACGCATGACAAGAAAAAAAATTTCATATAAACTTGCTTACATATACATATATTAAAACAGTTTTAGATATATTAAAGCTGGGGGTTATAATAAAACAGAAAGAAAAAAAGTATATTTTCCTAGCGTAAAAAGTATCATAAAGTGGCAAGAATCGCAAAAAGTACCACATTTCGGTGCATTTTGTACAAGTGGCCAAATAGTATCCAAGCAGTCGAAAAAGTGGCAAATTGCCACTTTAGTGGCACCAACGGTAACGCTGGTAGTGGGGAATGTAAGATGAGATAAACCCACTGTTTATTGTTGATGTGTTTTGTTTAAACTTTGATATTATTACAAGTAGAACTGTTGCTATAAGTCTTTTACGCTTAACAGTTTTATTTGGTTTAATATCTTTAGTTTTTCTAAAATCTTTATGGATGAAGTTTCCTGATGATCTGGCCTAAGCAACCAGTGAAATGCGCATAGGAATAGCTTATCCCATCAACAATAAATTTCAAGTGTTTTTATCAATAATAAAAACTGGGAATTAAGCACGAATAACAAAATCTTTTAATATTAAAATTTTGTATTCCCAAAAATTGAAATTACTTTTTGATAGCTTTAAAAAACATTATAAATTTATAATTACTAGTGTTCGCCTTATGGTCAAAATTCGACCATAAATTTTCATGTTCATATGAAGAAAACATAGTACATCTAAATATATATGAATTTACATGTTTCGAGCATTTTTTTCCGTCTTAGCGGGTCGATTTGGCGAGGGACCAACCTCCGATTCATATTTTAACTTCGATGTGAGTAAATTTAATTTTATATGTAAGTTCAAAAAATTTTTTTATTAGAATGTCACTCAGCCCATTGCATGTTTAATTTTATTTTTCAATGTCTAATATTAACGAAAATTAATCAAAGTACCAGATGATGAACAGAAAAGTACCAAAAAGCTCCCCTTACATATCCTTATTCACTAAGGACCATGCATTTTTAATTTTATCTTTATAGGTCGAATATTAACAAAAATTCAAAACGTTCCAAACGAAAAATAAAAAGTACTAACATTTTTCATCTTATACATAGGTTTTCATTCACTCAGGACCCTTCACCGATAATATTACGTTTCTAAAGCTACGGTCAGACTTATCAAATATTTGACGAAAAAAAACGGGACCAACAACCAAACTAAAAAATCATTTCGCTTAATATCAATATTTATTTTGATTAAAATACCACATCTTACAAAAAACTGTTTTTTGCTATGTGTAGTAGTATAATTAGTTTATTTTGTAATATTAAGACCATTTTAAATCTCACTAACTATTAACAAAAGTAGGGGTTACGCTAATTTGATCAAATATTTAATAAGTGTGACCGTAGCTTAAGTAATAATATGATGCACGGAAAAATAAAAGAAATTAATTGAAATTTCCGTATTTCCCGTATTTATATAGTCGAAATGTTGGAAAACCGGTTTCTAAAAAATTATGAATAATATTATTTGATAATTGAAAAAAAACAAATTTTTTGTATTTTTGTAAGTAGCAAATTTGAGCTCGTATAACTCTGAAATTCTTAAACCGATTTAAATAAAAATTGAAATTACTTTTTGATAATAAACAGGCAAGTGCACCGCCTAAAAAACACTTAATTGACAACATCTTTTGTAAGTTGTTGTTTGTTTTTATTTTGTTTTTCTTAACCTACTTACAACTACAGTTAATGTTGAGAGAATTTCAACTAATTGTAGTGGGGAATGTAAGATGAGATAAACCCACTGTTTATTGTTGATGTGTTTTGTTTAAGCTTTGATATTGTTACAAGTAGAACTGTTGCTATAAGTCTTATACGCTTAACAGTTTTATTTGGTTTAATATCTTTAGTTTTTCCAAAATCTTTATGGATGAAGTTTCCTGATGATCTGTTCTAAGCAACCAGTGAAATGCGCATAGGAATAGCTTATCCCATCAACAATAAATTTCAAGTGTTTTTATCAATAATAAAAACTGGGAATTAAGCACGAATAACAAAATCTTTTGAAATTAAAATATATATTGTGCACTTCTGTAAGTAAATATCTTTCAAATGGTGTATATTTTGTTCAAATCGGTTGACATACAGAGGAGGAAAGTGTTCTTAACTGTTTTGCCTTTGCCAATTTGTATATAGATTATTATAAATTTTATCACGTATTGCCCCTTAAAAAAATGTCGCCAAATTAGCCATTTTTCCCCTTGTTTAGGCATTAAAATATGAGTTTAGCCATTAACCATTTTTTAACTTGTTTAGCTATAAAAATTTTTCCCCGTTTTTCTTTTAAAATAATAATAATTTTTATTTTCTTATAAAGATTTATACAATTGCTAAAAGTATAATAAACATTAACAATTACAACGCATTTAATTTAAATAACAACTTTTACAAATGTTGAAAACCGCTATAAACGGTATTGATGAAACATCTTTTAAAATAAAGGCATTCCAATATTAAATTTATAAAATAGATCAACACAAACAACACTGTTTCTTTCTGGTCGGAAGTATTTCAATATAGAGATGCAGGCGGCAAGAAAATACTTTCAGAATTAACTATAAAGTTTCTCTCATTTCCATGGTCTAATGCTGGGTACACACTATGCAATGCATTTTAAATTAATTTTCATTAATTTTTCATTTATTCGAGATTTCATCAACATCAAAACGTTTTGATATTTTCAGATTTGATGTGTGTGAAGATAAATACGTATTTAACTAGCGGAGACATCCACCACAATTTCTTAACAGCAACTATTTGCAGTTAACATTGTACTTAACAGTGCTACTGAAATAGAATAAAGTGTATTTAGGACGATTTTTAGTTTAATAGAACCGGTTGCACATAAGAATATATTTCTTTATAGGATTCTGGTAGTGGGAAATCTTAAATAATTTTGGAATTTCAGAAATTCAGATTTGAAAAATTTCGTTTTTTACGAAAATTTCTGGGGAGGATTAGTGACCATTTTGGAAAAATATGGAATGTTACTAGCAACACACTATATGGAAATGGTGCTCCAAGGGGTCCTCTTTAGTTCCCTATTAGTGGTATATCTGGAATAATTATGGAAATTCAGAAAATTGAATTTTAAAAAAGTGCTATTTTGAAAAATGTTAAAAGAGGACTTTATGGACATTGGCCAATTTGGAGAAATGGTGATAGTTACTAATATTACACCGTATAGGAATGGGGGAGAAGAGAGTCCTAAAGAGGATTCTGGTAGTGGAAAATCTTAAATAATTTTGGAATTTCAGAAATTCAGATTTGAAAAATTTCGTTTTTTACGAAAATTTCTGGGGAGGATTAGTGACCATTTTGGAAAAATATGGAATGTTACTAGCAACACACTATATGGAAATGGTGCTCCAAGGGGTCCTCTTTAGTTCCCTATTAGTGGTATATCTGGAATAATTATGGAAATTCAGAAAATTGAATTTTAAAAAAGTGTTATTTTGAAAAATGTTAAAAGAGGACTTTATGGACATTGGCCAATTTGGAGAAATGGTGATAGTTACTAATATTACACCGTATAGGAATGGGGGAGAAGAGAGTCCTAAAGAGGATTCTGGTAGTGGGAAATCTTAAATAATTTTGGAATTTCAGAAATTCAGATTTGAAAAATTTCGTTTTTTACGAAAATTTCTGGGGAGGATTAGTGACCATTTTGGAAAAATATGGAATGTTACTAGCAACACACTATATGGAAATGGTGCTCCAAGGGGTCCTCTTTAGTTCCCTATTAGTGGTATATCTATATCAAAAATGCTAAAATGGCATCACTGTAAATAATATTTTCTTATTAGATTTAGAAAAAATAATATTAATAGAGCAACAAACAGAACAAAATCTCTCAAACACTGGTTTGCAAACAAAAACGGTTACAATTTTGTTTCTGTGCTGTTACCTTTGTTGCACTTGCAATATTTAACGTATTTTAATGTTAATTCTCTTTTATTTGCCTTAACATTGTTTGAAAATTCTCTTTCTAATAAGTCTAACATAGTACTTTACATTCAAAACTTCTGTATGGTTATGTTAACATATGCTAGATTTTTTTAATATTAATTTATTTCACATATAAAGTCCTCTTTTAACATTTTTCAAAATAGCACTTTTTTAAAATTCAATTTTCTGAATTTCCATAATTATTCCAGATATACCACTAATAGGGAACTAAAGAGGACCCCTTGGAGCACCATTTCCATATAGTGTGTTGCTAGTAACATTCCATATTTTTCCAAAATGGTCACTAATCCTCCCCAGAAATTTTCGTAAAAAACGAAATTTTTCAAATCTGAATTTCTGAAATTCCAAAATTATTTAAGATTTCCCACTACCAGAATCCTCTTTAGGACTCTCTTCTCCCCCATTCCTATACGGTGTAATATTAGTAACTATCACCATTTCTCCAAATTGGCCAATGTCCATAAAGTCCTCTTTTAACATTTTTCAAAATAGCACTTTTTTAAAATTCAATTTTCTGAATTTCCATAATTATTCCAGATATACCACTAATAGGGAACTAAAGAGGACCCCTTGGAGCACCATTTCTATATAGTGTGTTGCTAGTAACATTCCATATTTTTCCAAAATGGTCACTAATCCTCCCCAGAAATTTTCGTAAAAAACGAAATTTTTCAAATCTGAATTTCTGAAATTCCAAAATTATTTAAGATTTCCCACTACCAGAATCCTCTTTAGGACTCTCTTCTCCCCCATTCCTATACGGTGTAATATTAGTAACTATCACCATTTCTCCAAATTGGCCAATGTCCATAAAGTCCTGTTTTAACATTTTTCAAAATAGCACTTTTTTAAAATTCAATTTTCTGAATTTCCATAATTATTCCAGATATACCACTAATAGGGAACTAAAGAGGACCCCTTGGAGCACCATTTCCATATAGTGTGTTGCTAGTAACATTCCATATTTTCCAAAATGGTCACTAATCCTCCCCAGAAATTTTCGTAAAAAACGAAATTTTTCAAATCTGAATTTCTGAAATTCCAAAATTATTTAAGATTTCCCACTACCAGAATCCTCTTTAGGACTCTCTTCTCCCCCATTCCTATACGGTGTAATATTAGTAACTATCACCATTTCTCCAAATTGGCCAATGTCCATAAAGTCCTCTTTTAACATTTTTCAAAATAACACTTTTTTAAAATTCAATTTTCTGAATTTCCATAATTATTCCAGATATACCACTAATAGGGAACTAAAGAGGACCCCTTGGAGCACCATTTCCATATAGTGTGTTGCTAGTAACATTCCATATTTTTCCAAAATGGTCACTAATCCTCCCCAGAAATTTTCGTAAAAAACGAAATTTTTCAAATCTGAATTTCTGAAATTCCAAAATAATTTAAAATTTCCCACTACCAGAATCCTCTTTAGGACTCTCTTCTCCCCCATTCCTATACGGTGTAATATTAGTAACTATCACCATTTCTCCAAATTGGCCAATGTCCATAAAGTCCTCTTTTAACATTTTTCAAAATAACACTTTTTTAAAATTCAATTTTCTGAATTTCCATAATTATTCCAGATATACCACTAATAGGGAACTAAAGAGGACCCCTTGGAGCACCATTTCTATATAGTGTGTTGCTAGTAACATTCCATATTTTTCCAAAATGGTCACTAATCCTCCCCAGAAATTTTCGTAAAAAACGAAATTTTTCAAATCTGAATTTCTGAAATTCCAAAATTATTTAAGATTTCCCACTACCAGAATCCTCTTTAGGACTCTCTTCTCCCCCATTCCTATACGGTGTAATATTAGTAACTATCACCATTTCTCCAAATTGGCCAATGTCCATAAAGTCCTCTTTTAACATTTTTCAAAATAGCACTTTTTTAAAATTCAATTTTCTGAATTTCCATAATTATTCCAGATATACCACTAATAGGGAACTAAAGAGGACCCCTTGGAGCACCATTTCCATATAGTGTGTTGCTAGTAACATTCCATATTTTTCCAAAATGGTCACTAATCCTCCCCAGAAATTTTCGTAAAAAACGAATTTTTCAAATCTGAATTTCTGAAATTCCAAAATTATTTAAGATTTCCCACTACCAGAATCCTATAAAGATCTATATTCTTATGTGCAACCGGTTCCATTAAACTAAAAATCGTCCTAAATACACTTTATTCTATTTCAGTAGCACTGTTAAGTACAATGTTAACTGCAAATAGTTGCTGTTAAGAAATTGTGGTGGATGTCTCCTCTGGTTAAATACGTATTTATCTTCACACACATTCAGATGTGTATTTATGTAGATTGCACTGTCCGTACCCAGCGTAATGCTTAAGTAGAGAGAGTGTATAGCCAAGTAAACATCGTTAAAAGTAATTTAAGAAATAGTCTGCATTTAGCAACCGTTAATTCGATTTTATCAATTAGTAAACATTTTTACCATAACAAAAAAATATTTTTAATTTTTTTATTGTAGATTTAGACTCAAAAGGTTGTCTCATGATTACGATTTACCTTCAAAATATTTAAAACTAATAGGCACAAGTAATTCCTATGATATGAACAACATCGACATCGAATTTATCGATGATTAAATTTTTTGAATGCTAATGTAAGGGAATGTAAGAAAAGATAAACACACTGTTTATTGTTGGTGTTTTGTTTAAGTTTTGATATTGTTACAAGTAAGACTTTGAGTGTTTATAATTCTTATTCGCTTTAAGGTTTTATTTGTACGAGTGTTCGCCTAATGGTAAAAATTCGACCATAAATTTTAAGGTTCATATGAAGATACTACATCTAAGTATATATGAATTTACATGTTTTGAGCATTCATTTTTTCCATCATAGTGGATCGATTTGGCAAGGTACCAACCTCTGGTTCATATTCTATCTTCTACAATAAAAAATATCAGAAAAAATCAATTGAAAAACAAAAAAGTATCATAAAATCTCCTTTGTAAATTGTATTCCACTCAGGACATTGCATTTAATTTTTTTTTTTTTTTTTTTTCAATGTCTAATATTAACGAAAATTAATCAAAAAACCAGATGTTGAACGAAAAAGTACCAAAAAGCTCCCCTTACATGGTCTTATTCATTTTTCATCTTATAGGTTTTAATTCACTCAGGACCCTGCACCTATAATATTACGTTTCTAAGTTAAATAAATCATCACATGCAGCACGGAAAAGTAAAATAAAGAAATTTAATTTCCCGAAAACGGTTTCTTAAAAATGTCGTATAATCGAGCTCCCTATTTTTTTTTTATTATTTGATAATTGAAAAAAAAAATTTGTATTTTGTACATATGTGTTAGTAGCTAATTTGAACGCTTATTACTCCGAAAATATTGAACAGATTTTAATAAAATATTTACACTTCTGTAAGTAAATATCTTTCAAATCGGTTGACATACAGAGGAGGAAAGTGTTCTTAACTGTTTTGCCTTAGCCGATTTATATATAGATAATATTTTTAGCTTTTCTAAAATCTTTGAAAAAGGTTTCCTGACGATCTGGCCTAAGCAACCAGTGAAATGCGCATAGCAGCTAGCCTTCCTTCAACAATAAATTTCAGTGTATTTATCAAATATGGAAAATTGGAAATTTAGCACATCATACAGAAATCTTAATGCTAAAATATTTAATTTACGTTTATTCTTATGTAACAAATTGATCTAAATTAACAATTTCATTGTGTTAATGAATTATTTTTGTTTTGTTATTGAATTTTAATGTGTTTTTATTTAAGAAAGTTTTTAGACAATTTTTAGCCATTTTTTCCGTAAATTTTGCCATTTCTTGTCAAAAAGTTTTGGCAACACTGAACACATGCAATCTGTATTTCGAATTTATCAAAAAGAGAAAAGGTACTTCTTAAAATATATACTATATTTTAACCTAGACCATATACTATCCGGTTAAATTTTATCCAAATCCAGTAAGCGATTTCCGACTGATTGCGCCACATACATACAAACTAACAAGCACACAAGCATACAAACTTTCAAACTTATAATAATGGTAGGATTCAATCCTTAAACCTAAACTTTCCCCAGACATAAACATAAATCTAAGATAAGATGGAAATAGTAAATGTACTTATATGCGGTTCAATTAGGAAAAAGCGTAGCCAGGTAAAGTAATAAAATAAAATACTTTGATGTGAGTAAGGCCGGCTGAAGTGCACTTTACGGGGCGTACGAAAAAAAAATATAAAAAATATGCCACTCGATCCAGAATTAAAAAAAAAAATACCAAAATTAATATTTAAGGGGGCTGAGGCCCGTGGGGACCCCTGGGTCCAAAAAACCGCCCCGCCCACTGAATGGTATGTGTGGGTACTCAAATTAAAGGTAATTGTGCAACAAAAACGAAAATAATAAAATTTTGGGTGGGCGGCACTTCAAGGGCCCTCTGGGGCAAAAAAAGTTTCCCCCCATAACACTTATGTATATCTGTGTGGGTACTCAAATTAAAGGTAATTTGCTCACGATTGCAAATATGTATTTTGTTTTTGTATTCGTTTAATATTTTCCTCTCTAGGTTAATTTATGTATCTTTTATAGGTATGCAGAGAAGTTTTAGTTAGCGAAATCGGTCTTTGTTATACCATAGAGGAGAAAATCCTTTTGCCCGGCCGAAGGCCGGCTATGCAGAGAAGCTTTAGTAAGCGAAGCCGGTCTTTGTTATACCATTGAGGAGAAAATCCTTGCGTCCGGCCGAAGGCCGGCTATACAGAGAAGCTTTAGTTAGCGAAGCCGGTCTTTGTTATACCATAGAGGAGAAAATCCTTGCGCCCGGCCGAAGGCCGGCTATACAGAAAAGCTTTAGTTAGCGAAGCCGGTCTTTGTTATACCATAGAGGAGAAAATCCTTGCGCCCGACCGAAGGCCGGCTATACAGAAAGGCTTTAGTTAGCGAAGCCGGTCTTTGTTATACCATAAAGGAGAAAATCCTTGCGCCCGGCCGAAGGCCGGCTATACAGAAAAGCTTTAGTTACAAAAAAATAAAAAAATCCCGCGATTTTTATACAACATTAAATAAGCCAAATAAAAACAAAATATTTACAATCGTAAGCAAAATACCTTTCATTCGAGTACCCACACATAGTTATAAGGGTGGGAGGGGCAATTTTTTTACCCCCCAGAGGGACCCAGAAGTCCCGCTCGACCTAAATTTTATTAATTTCGTATTTTTTACACAATTACCTTTAATTTGAGTACCCACACATACCACTAAGTGGGCGGGCCGCTTTTTTTGATCCATGGGGTCCCAGGGGCCTCAGCCCCCTTAAATTTTAATTTTGGTTTTTTTCTTTTTTTATTCCAGAGGGGGTCCAATTTTTTTTTTTTTTTTTTTCGTACGCCCCGTAAAGTGCACTTTTGCCGTAAGGCCATTTAAGAAAAGATATGTATGTTTTATAAGTTATAGCTTAACGATATTGTTACAGTGTTTAAAAATACTAAAGCTTAGTACAGATGGTGGTCACATCTTACAATGTTGTCATTAAAATTGACTAAAAATGTCTTGCAAATGTGTAAGCATTTTACGCTATTTTCATTTGGCAGATGTGTTAAATTAATGCATCTGACAATGGCACCATTGTCAGAAAATGGCAACATTGTAAGATCTGGCCATCGTCTGTACGAAGCTTAATGCTAATGTCAGGCCATTCCTAAGCTGGTGTCCCTTACGAGAAAAGATTTCTAGCAGTTTTCGTTTAAGAAACCAACCGAACAATATACATTACATATTATAATTGTTGCTTTTCCTAATAAATTTTTAATTTGAAAAGTGTAATATACATAACTAGAGATATCGGATAAATACAAAAAATGCAAAGCTGGTTAACGCAATATCAATCAAAATTAGGTTATTTAAAAAAACTAGTTCAAACAGCTTTATGAATTGTATAAAAAACATTATAACATGTCATAACTATATAAATAAACTTGGTAACCACAATAAACGACTTATAACCTGTTTATGGCTGAGGTTTAAATGGGCTATACAGGAATAACAAAATTTATTATAGTTATAAATAATTTACAAAATTAGAACTGGGCAGTACTTACCGGGTTTTTTCTTTTTTACGGGCGTCTGCACTTGTGAGGTTGAAGCTGATGAGGCCTCAGAAGTGGCGCCAGTCGCACTAGTGCCTAATACAGCACTTGAGGCTGCTAAAGCAGTATTTGAGACAAATGAACTTAATTGTGATGACAATGATTCAGTACGTCGAAATGTATCACGCAAAAGATTTAATGAAGATATTGACGGCGAATTAGAAATAACACTTGTAGAATCTTCACTTTCTTGGCGTAATAAAATATTGCGATTGGACATTCTGCACTCTTTTATTGGGACACTTAAGGATAGACAACACAAAGATTAATTTTTTTTTTTCTTTTTTTTTTTATCACGCACCTCTTAAGCACTTCACTTTTTAGAAATATATAACTATATTTTTTCGAATTTTATAAATTTTTTATTTATTTACTATATGAAAGGTCACGATTTAAAAATTATTTAATTTACAAACATATGCATTTTTCAAGTCGTTTGTTTTGGAAAGCTAAAAATGCAAAAAAAATAAAAAAACAGGTTGCTTAAAAAAACAGCTGCTTGCTATTGTTGCCGTGGTGGTATCATTATTTGTTTTCAGGGCAGTGACTTAAAACTGTTAAAACTTTGCATAACTTGTTGGTCATACGATGAAGTTTTGCTTTTTTGATGTTTGGTTTGGACTAGGGAATGGTAAATCGATTTCGATTCCAATCGAAAATCGATTTTGTGGTAAAAATAATCGATTTTTTGCAATCGAATTTACGTATGCGATTTTATACTGAAATCGATTATTGGGCTTTTAAAATCGATTTTTATGTATATCAAAATTTTGGCAATTTTTAATTGCAATCTTAATTAAATCGATAAATTATGGGCATGCACAATAAAACTTATTTTTTTTGTGCGTACATACAAACGTCTGTAGGTATGCTTATGCAGTTTTCCAAGTTTAAAGTTGTAGTTTTACGTATTTATCTATTAGTACCCTTGGTATACTTCCAACTTTAATATAAGGTCTCTTGTTCTTCAGAAATTAAAGTCATCAATGGACAGTGAACAAAACAGTACTTAACATATCGTATCGAACCAAACACTGAAAGTCAGCCATGGCCTTCCTGTGGAAATATGCTAATATGCAAACAGACCAGTGTGTGAGCGATATTTAAATCTTGTTATAAACAGAGTGAAAAAACAAAAAGTGTGTAATTTATTCTATGAAATACGAAATTACAGGAAAGTATCTCTGCATCTTTCTGACATCAATGATATGCAAACGTTTGTTTTCTAAAACTAACTTAATAGTAAGTTAGCAAAAAAACAGTCGCCACCGAGCAGGAACTATTGTCATAATCCTTTGAAATACTAAACATACATTCAGGTTTGTCACATATATCAATTCCCATCAAAAGTGATTTCGTTTTATGTGAAGCAAGATGGTGTATCCCCCTTTGTGATATAATGTATAAGATTGCAAACTAGTCTTAAACGATTTTGAAATCGATTTTAAAATCGATTTTGACGTTTGATTAATCGATTTCAAAAACCGTAAAAAAAAAAGTCGATCGAACAATCGAAAATCGATTTTGGAATCCATTTACCATTCCCTAGTTTGGACGCGTAATTAGAAATAGTGTCGCAATTTTTCTTAAAAATAAAATAACTTGAAATGAATATAAAAAAACAACAATTAAAACACAAAAATTTCTTAAGGCCAAACTATTATATGCTTAAGTTAGAGTAAGCAAAAGACTTTTAATGTTTATTGCACAACGAAAAAAGTGCAATATACTGTGAAATAGGGAATGGTATAGCCTACTTATACCCTATGTCACACAGTGGGACACAGCTGCGTTTTTGCTGGCAAAATACTAGAGAAATTGAATCAGGATTTTTACAGTGGGTATGGCCTACGAATACTCCCAATTAGCAATAAAACTTGACTTCAAACTTATTTTTAAATGCTATTCAAGTTTCAAAATACATATTTTACTAATTGCGTTTTATTTTCTAAAAAAAAAGTGTTGCATAAGTGTTACATGTGACTTGGCAACATTTTTAAGGGCCCCCCCCCCCCTAATTTTTATGAAGTGTGTCATATTTTACGTTTACAAAAGAACACAAGTTTCAGCATTAAACAATAAAGTACAATTAGTGCAAGGTAAATTCAATTACTGGTGGTGGCAAGACTAAAACAATCTAAAGCCAACAGAAACAACAGATGTTTTTTGTATTGCATTGTTAGCGTTTACGGCTCGAAACTTGCCACCACCTTGTACTAAATTCGCCTTGATCTAGTGATGCACTCAAGGTATATTTCACAAGGTAAACTCGTTGGCCCATATGTTTGTCAGCTGTTTACCCCTAGTTTTTTGGTCATACCTGGGTATAGGTTAACGGTATCCTACGAAGACAATAACTCATATACTCTAAACACGTGTCACGCTCTTATTCAAATTCTCATAATATTGTTACGAAATTAGATTATTTATAGTTTTAGTTATAAGTTATCTTGTTAATTATAGTTTATGTGTTTTTAGTTTAAAATTATTATTTGCTCCACGGTAATTATAGATTTTTTTTTTTAATTCCCTAATCTTATCCCGCAAAGCTCTACGCTTGTCTGCAGGAACCAGAGTCTCTGGCGGGAATCGAACCCGCAACCCTGGCGCTGATAGACTAGCTCACTACCAGCTAGCCTACCGGGGCACTCCACTTGGAACCCAAACGTCAAACTTTTTGTATATGAGCCAAAATTTGTATATGTGTGCGTTGAATTGTTTTTGTTTTCAAAATTTGTATATGTGTGCGTTGAATTGTTTTTGTTTTTTATATGAAGACAATTTTGACAACTCGGTTCTTTTTATAGAGCAGTATGTCTACACTCCCAAATGAGTCTACCTTGTGTAAATATACCTTGGCTGCACTCATGCCCCTTTAATTAAAATGAGTGTTGAACATGTAGCATTTTCTTTAATTTTAAGGGGAACATCATCAGAAAAGAACGCTTTACACTTTTAAAATAACACATGTTTTTCAGAAAAGGACATAAAAAAAAATGTTAAAAGCAGAATAAATGCAGAATTTTACTCAGAAAAGAAAACGCCAAAATATTCATTCGATTTCAAATTCCCACTTTACTGGATAATTTTCTATTGAAATAAAAAGTGAAAAAGTATACCTCAACCTTTTAAATTTGAAATTCGAACTAGAATACCAATTGTTTTGCACTTGATTTCCCGCAGAATTGCTTAAGGCGCCCGTACACGACATGTTTTTGTCATCTGACATCAAATTTCCCACTGCAAAATACATACATGTCGTGTGTTACCTTTTCAACTTTGCTTCTGTAAAAGTCAGACGCAAAGTCATCTGACAAAATTTCAATTAGAGCGTGCACTATTTTCTTCTGACAAACCATCTGACATCAGAAAGCTATGCCGGGAAGAAACCGGCAGCGGCGTCAGCCGGCTGAAGCTAATTTTTTACAATACCGAGATATGTTTGATCATCTTACCATTGAATAGAATTTATGTGAATATATATATATAAACCGTTTTATTATAAAATCCTAAATTGGTATCTTTGAATTAAAAGAAAAAAATGTTAAGATGGCTAAACTATTTTACGGCGCAAATAAAACTTTTCATGGCGGCAGCAAGCTATTTTGAAACCGAGCACTACTTTGGTTTCTGCAACAACAATGCGAAAAAAAACAGAGACAATGTCAGAAGCAAATTACATGTACGTTTGTTACCGAATATTATAAAGCTTATGTAAAACAGCGATTTTGACAGACATGCACAATTACATGTGACTTGAAAATTTGACATGTCAAATGACAAAAACATGTCGTCTATATGCTCCTTTATTGGGTAAATTTGTGCGATATGTATGTGCACTTCACATATTTAAATTGAGTTCATGATTTAAATTCTAAAATGCAATGCTGAATCTTAGCAATATTTTGCTAGTTGCAGTTTCGTATTTGTTAGGATAAATTACTTTCTGTTTTTCCACTCTGCTAACAACTAGATTTAAATATCGCTCATATACTGGTTTGTTTAAATACTAGCGCAATTCAACAGGAATGTCATGGTTAAGTTCACCGGTTGTGCTTCTATAATACTATGTTGATTTTCACAAAGTTACTCTTAGTGCTTCGTTCGGTACGAAACGTGCAAAACAGATTTTAAGTTTTATTGTGCATGCCTACATCTTATGGATTTAATAGAGATTTTGATAAAAATAAAAAAAAATCGGTTTTAAAAGCCCAATAATCAATTTCAATATAAAGTTGCATACGTAAATTCGATTGCAAGAAATCGATTTTCTAACAAACCTAGCTACCTTAGCTATTATTTTTGTGAAGGCGAAATCATGTATGAATTTGTCATGTGTGTTTTTTATTGTTCTTTTTTTTATTATCATACAAAACGTCAAAGTCTATATAAAAAACTCAAAAATGTTTGTCAGCGTTTTTTTATATGGAGTTTGGCGTTTATTATGACAAAAAATTGGCAGGTGAAGACCCCATGTTAGTAGGCCGATCAAATTTTGCAAATTAAAATAAATGACATAAAGAAAAAATGTAAAAAATGTATTTGGCTTCAAGATATTTTACAGACAAATTTACATTCAAATAATTATATATGTAAAGTATATTAAAAAAACCACATATGAGGGGCTTAAAGCACAAGGCGTTCAAGTGGTTAATAATAAAAAATAACAAAAAAGCGATTAAATTTATATTTTAATAACAAATTTAAGATTCTATCTCGAATATTACTTTTTAAATAATAGAGATCCTAAAATATATTCTTATCCAACATTCACCTCTAGTGCTCTGAACTTCACCTATTAATTTCATAAACTCAATTTTAGATAAAAGCACTTAAACCCCTTGTGCTTTAAGCCCCTCATATAATATATATATATATATATATATATATATATATATATATATATATATATATATATATATATATATATATATATATATATATATATATATGATTAGTATTATTATTTATTAAGCTTTAGGTCTCTTTTTTTTATAAAAAATATTAATTTTATTTAATCCAATATTTCGGCACTCCGTTGTGTGCCTTCTTCAGGGTTTTTTTCTTGAATTTTTGAACAATTTTTAACAAATTTAACAAATTAAATAAATTAAACAAAATGTCATATAACAATTTTCAATTAAATACGGAAGTTAAAAATTTATTAATACTGTAATAGATTAGGTTTGAATTGAAAAACCTTTTTTGTATTTAATTGAAAATTGTTATATGACATTTTGTTTAATTTATTTAATTTGTTAAATTTGTTAAAAATTGTTCAAAAATTCAAGAAAAAAACCCTGAAGAAGGCACACAACGGAGTGCCGAAATATTGGATTAAATAAAATTAATATTTTTTATAAAAAAAAAGAGACCTAAAGCTTAATAAATAATAATACTAATCAAATTTTGTAAAGGTCGAATAAGAGTCAATTTATATATATATATATAAATTTAGATTTTCCTTTAAATAAGTAAAATTAGTTATAAATAAGTAAAATTAGTTAAAAAATAACGAAACTTAAATATTCAGTGCACTAACTTATTCAAAATTTCATACTGCAACAGTATGAGATTTCAGTTGGAGTCAAGCACGGCACGACCCTTTCCGTACGATTTGACAGATAAAACCGGTGACCTCCGTGAAATAAATTTTTTTTTAATTTATAAAAACACAATTGATAGTTGACAGCCAGTTAAAATAAATAATTGTCCTCTAAAAAGAGTACGTATGGTCACGTTAACTTAAGGTGAATTTATATAAGGTAAGTGCTAAGGCGAATACATTCAAAGAAAAAATCATTTAAGCCCCTTTGTGCTTTTAGCCAATAATATATACAAAATTAGATTTTCCTTTAAATAAGTAAAATTGATTAAAAAAAAAAAGTAAAATTAGCTAAAAAAAAAATAACGCAATTTAAAAATTCAGTGCACTAACTTGTTCAAAGTTTCATACTGGAAGTGTATGAGAGTTCAGTAGGAGTATGAACCGAGCAAGCACGAAACGACCTTTTCCGTACGATTTGACAGAAAAAATGGTGACCTCCGTGAAATTAATTTTTTTTTTCAATTTATAAAAAAAAATATTGATCATACTTTTGAAAAAAATATAACACATTATGAAAAAAGATGATAAAAAGTGGACACAAACTTGATAGATGACAGCCAGTTAAAATAGATGATTGTCCTCTAACCCGGGGTCTCCACCTAACATAAAATGACTAACTTTAACACTAACTGCAAGTGTTAAGTGGAGACTGCTCCAGTTAAAGTTTTAACTTGATTGTTATAACATTTCTTTTGAAAGTTCTTTTATAACATAAATTGACGTTTAAGTTTGACAGTACGCTATTTTGTAGTTGTTTTTCGACATCTTTAATTAATTTGTTAAAAGGGTTGTAAACTACACATAATAAACTTTGCTTTTTGTGAAAAATATTTAAGTATAAAATAACTTTACACACTGTAGCTACATACTTTACGCGTCAACGAGCTGAAAATAATGAAAAGTTTTAACTCTAACTTCACTACGTGTACGCCACCATAAGCATAAAACCATTTTAACAGCAAGTCTTAACTTTTTATGTTTTAACTGCATTTCAAGTTAGGTGGAGACTGGGTGTAAAAAGAGTACGTGTGGTCACGTTAACATAAGGCGAATTTATATAAGGTGAGAGCTAAGGCGAATACATTTAAAGGTGACCGCAGCAGCTCAACCGATTTTTTTCTTTTTTAATTTTGTATATGAGTTTACGTTCTGTTTCTATCAGTGATATTTATTTGTTTACTCTTTGTCCTTTTTATGACAGTGCCAGATTCATTTTTTTATGAATTCACCTTGTACAAAGTGTAATCAAATAAAAATCACTGACAGAACAAAACCTAGTACATATAAAGAAATTTTGAAAAATAATCAGCTGGGCTTTTGCGTCCACCTTTTAATAAATTCGGCTTGGCTTTACTTGCGTTGTATTGCCTGAATTCGCCTTAGTTACTGAGTCTTAATTTTCCATCCCTGATGTATCCCCCATATTTATTTGTGCACGGCACTTTATATAAAATGTTTTTAATTGTTGTGTACATTTTTATAAATTAATTGTTAAGCGAACAATATTAAAGCCAATAAAGAAGAAGTACTCTAGTCTATTTCCAAGAAAATTAATGGATCCAAATCGAAAAAAGCAACAAGAAATTACATAAATAGAAATAATAAAAAGTGCATGCAAACAAACAAAGTAAATAAATTATTTGTGAGTTTATTTTGGGTGATTCTGCAATAAAAAATCACTCAGTTTCAGTGTAAACTAGTGAACAAATATAATAAAAAACATGTAACATACCTACATGTAAAAAAATTGTACGCATTTAAATAAATTAAAAAAGCAAACCGTAAAAAAATTGTTACAAAATAAAATACTTTTTTTTCGTTCTCTTGTTTATATCAAATTGCTCGTTGACAAAGAAATGTAAACAAAATTTCTGTACATTTTAGCATACAGTATTTAAATTTTTATTTGTAAAACTGAATAATATTTAAAACGCAGAAAAAAATAAATAAAATTTTGTATAATTGCAAAATTTATGCCAAAGCAGGTAAATATGCATACGTATGTATACTGTTTATACAATATAATTATTAAATGAACGTAAATTTCTATTTAAATTTATAAAACAATCTATAACTTTTATCCTATTTCATAAATCTTAACCTTAGTACATAATATGAAACTTACATACATATGTATGTACATTAGGGAATAACTTTTCAACAATTTTTTAAAATATCAAAATTGACATAACACAATCCGATAGATCATAAAAACTCTTTTAGGTAAAGTATATGGGCATTTTTTTGCGATTCAATAGCATTTGGGTGGCTGTATGTTTAGTGCAAAAGATGGATTTCATCAAGTTTAAGTTTTCATAATAATAGTTATAAACATGTGGGCACGAACGTACTCAAAATAGAAGTCAACAGTCGTTAAATGTAAAAATTTGCGTAATGGAACGGAATATTCAAAAGTGATTAATTTATTTCAAAAGTGTATTAATGCAGATCTCCATCCAGTATTTACAAAAAAAAATATCTCTTGGCTTTTGTTTAATTGGCTTATGTACCGGTCGCGAACGCACGATTTTTCCATACGTTTTTTTATTATTATCACCATGCAGTTTCCCATAAATATCTTCAAATTAAATAAAAAATAAAATAAGTATATAAAAACGTCTTTAGAAGTAGAAAATATAAGAATATAGGAATAACATTTTCCAGTTTCCAGTGCAATTTCCTCAAGTAAAACAGCTGAGACATGCTATGAAACCATCCTTTTATAACATCATATACTTTTTTTTATAATAATTATTATAAAAAAAAAGTATATGTTTATTAATAAGCAATACAAGACGATGATTATCAACATTTTATTTTTTCATACTGGTAGACCATTCTGGGAAATGCCCATATTTATTTTTTTGCTAAAGCATGGTACAGTGTTCAGTTTTTGGTGCGAAATGTTTTCAAACTCAATATAAAAAAAAATTTTGTGAAAGACAGAAATTTTGAAAATTTTTAATTCAATTTTGGTTAACAAATTTTAATAATATGTTTATTTAAAACAAAAAATAGCTCAAGTATGAAATTTCATTAATATTTAGAGTTGGTAAGAGATTTTTCCGCAAAAAAACGTATTTTTAACCTTTTTTAACAAAAATAAATAAAAATGAACAAAAAACACCGTATAAAATTATAAATATTCAATATTGCATTGGTTTAGAAAAACCAATTGGCGCGTGAACTTTTTTGAGAAAAATTTCAAAAGGTTATAAATTTCGTGGTTACCAGGAATGGTTGACCTCATGGTACTATGCCAAAAAATTGGTTATGTCCCTAATGTACATACATATGTTATCATAATGTCTATTGAAATTAATTTAATCAAGAGGAAAGGTAGCGTCTACGAAATACAAACATGCATACATATGTAAATATTATAAAGTTTGTTATACCTAACTTGATATCAGTTATTTTGGTTTTAAATTAAGTGTTAAAATAACTTTATTTTGGTTTATTATTGACATTTCTTAAATTGTTGTTATGATTCCACCATATTTATTATTGCAGCCATGTTTTTTTTTTTTTTTTCTTTCCGTACATTTCGTCTTTTATATTAACATTTATAATCTATTAAATGAATACTCTAAACCAGAAATCAAAATATAAATTAAACTCAAATTGATATTTTTGTAAGAAGAATGTAAGTGTGTATGTAAGAAATAACCCACAAAACATAAAGTTGATTGTGACTTGGTTAAGTGTAAAAAAGTTGTAACTCAGCAGGGATGTTTACGATATATAAACATATTTGGCGATGAAATTTTGTGTTTGGCGACACGGCGATATTTAAAAAAGTTGGTTATTATTTTGGCGATTTCGAAAAGGCATTTTACAGGAGTGTGCTGGAAATCGAAAACATAAAACGCAAGAATTTGGAAGTTGTTTCTAATACACTTTTACTCTAATTTTCATAATTTTTGTTATAAAATTCTGTTTAATAAAGAAATATTTGTATATTATTATTATTTAATTAAGCTTGAGGTCTTTTTTTTATATAATAAATTTATTAAAAAAAAAAGACCTCAAGCTTAATTAAATAATAATAATAACTTTTTAAAGGTCGAATAAAAGTCTATTTATATGAAATATTTGTATAATATTTGTCATAAAATTCTTTTATTACGAAAAACCTTTCAAAAAACCACAAAATTCTTGCGTTTTCGATTTCCAGAAGACAATTTAAAAAATATGGAAATTCGAGGATTAAGTATCAAAACCAGTCTTATTTTTTTAACTTGCAATATTTCAATTGCTTTTTTTAAAACAGATCCAGAAAATTGGGAAGCCAACGAATCATTTCAAGATGCAAAGAACAAAGTTCAACATTTACAATTGGTTAATGATGTGGCTCAACGAGGTGTAGCTTTGGCTAACATTGAGTTTAATGTCACAACTTCTGAAACTGATTTTCAGAATTTATTGCAGGGCATAGACTACATCGTAAGAACCCCAATGCATGATTTTTGAACAAAGCAAAACCAAACGTTTGATTTTTATTTGTTTGCTGGGTTTGAGTAAAATTATCATAAACTGGGTACAAAGCTAAAAACTGGTATATAATTAATTGATCTTTCAAACTGCGTTGTGAGTTTTTTTCATTTTCATAAAAATTTTAAAAGTTATAAAGGGTTATTTACAAAATTTATGAAAAAATTGTAATGTAGGGTGCCTAAACGATTAAATTAATTGCAAAAACTTTTAATTTCTGCACACAAAAATAAAGCTTACACATTATTTCCTTAAAAGTGAAGAAAATCGTAGTTTTTGACAAAGTTTTAAAAAAAAACTGAGAAAAGACCGGCAAACCAGATACAGTAAATCAGGTATAGTAAATCAGGTGATTTATAAAGTCTTGTGTGCGAGCTTTCAAGATAATTCAAGCATTTCTTCATAATTACATAACCATTTGTGTATTACTTGCAAGAACGTATTATGTATTTCAGTTATAAATATATTGAAATAGATTTTTATTAATAAAAATTTATTAAAAAGGAAAAAATCGACTTTATTCAGAATTATGTATTTAACATTTCTGTGGACTTTTGACAAAACACCTTAAGTGTAATTTACACAATTTTCAGAAAGTGAAAAACTGTTTAATTGCCTGCTAATAACGGTATTGTTTGTATTTAAAGAATTTTGTATTATTAAACAAATTTTTTTTAATTTTGTTTTATGTTTATATCTTTATTAAACTAAAGCTTACCCTAAATTTTACCAAAGTATAATATACGATGTTTTGTCAAATGGGGTTCTGAAAATATGTAAAACTTAACTTGAGTCGAGTTGTTTTATAAAAAGTATTTTTACTAAGAAAATGTTGGCTTATGAAATGTATTATGGAAAAAAATGTTAATTATTTGATTCTTCGAAACAAATCAATTTTATTTAAAAAAAGAAAATAAGGAAACAAATATGGATGCATTTAAAAAAGGCATTGGTAGATGGATCGCGAACGGCATGCATGCTCTTTGTCATATTATTTGCTTTTATACCTGAGCAAATCTGATGCATTATATTGATAAGGTTATTGCAACAATAAATCAGATTTTGCAACGGAATCCTCATAGTTCGTAATTTTTCATTTTAAAGTTTCACACTACGTGCATTAATCCATTTAAGGTTTCTTAAATTAATTTTAAGGTGTGAAATCTATCTTAGAATTTAGTTTCTTCAGTTGATTTATATTTGTACACTGTATACAATATTGGTAGATTCACGCCACGTGCAAAATATATCTGGCTCGTATGACGGCGACTGTAAAAACTTTCATAGTTCGGAATTTTATTTATAAATTGAACTACTTCATTTTGTCTTTCAAGAGACGCCGAATCCTTCTTGTGTCTTATAGTAGCAAATGGTCTTAACACGTTTCGCTAAATGCCATTCATTTCAAAATTGTAGAAATATTTACTTTTTTTTTGCCTTTACTTCAATTAAATTGAACAAAATTTGACGCCGTTTATTATAATCTCCCAGGCCCAAGTAACACTCAAATATCTTTTTTGGTGTCCGTTATTTTATTATGTTTGGCATTTTTGTCTGCATTTTTATAATTCTTGCATTTCTCTTGCTGGCTTGGTTTGATTTTTGTTTGTTACGTATTGTAATCCTTTTTGCTAATTATATTCATTAGATGAAAATAACTCAACTTAGCTTACTTCTGTAGAATCCTTACTAGCCAAGTTGGGTTTTACCGTACTTCAACCATACATGATGCTCTCTGATGTAGAATTTAAAACTGATTCGGAATATTTCTCTAAAGGAATATAATCATTCGGGCAGTTCGGGCGTTTCAGTTACAACCTATTATTACATTTTCATTTTGGCGAAGTTTCGATAAAGCTACATCAAGCATACCTACGTCATGTGATGTTAAAGTTTCATTTGGAACTGGAGCCCAATCGAGTTGGTTTTCAAGATCTTGCCTTACAACGTGTTTGTTGCTATCAATATAAATTTTAGCTGAAAAGCTTTTTTTATATCTGATATATTATTTGCCATAGTTGAAGAAATTATGTTTGACTTTTTTTCAAATATACTTCCGACAAAAGCTCTTACGTGGAAATAAAAACTAGTATTTTTTATTTTCAATTAGGCAAAAGCACTTATATTAACATGATATGATTTGTCGATTTATAAAACCATAGTAAACTAATATGAAAAATTAACTTATTTTGATTAAGGAACCTTATTTTATTATATATTTATGTATATACATTTGACATCACCACTTTAATGGACATAGGTTGCTTTGTTAAAAGAAAATTATAAAAAAACCTACACGCCTAATTAGAAATTAGATGTTTTGAGAAAATTTTTTTACAACTTTTTTTTTAAATTTATAAAATTTTAGAAGAAAGTTGTTTTGTCAAAAGCAAATCAACAACAACTCTAATTAAGTGGTTTACTTTTTGTGTGATATCTCAAAAACCTAAATACTTATAAAGACGCTGATTAGTGTAAACAAAGCTTAATGGAAAGTTTTCTTTATGATTAAAAAACTAAGAAATTTTCTTATTTCGACTTAAGATGTTTTGTCAAAAGTCCAGACTTGACCCTACTCGCAATAAGCTAGATGAGCTAAGGGTAAAAACGAGATTATTTATGACACAAGTTGATTGCATATGAACGTACACTCCGGTTTAAAAGAGAATAAAAGGGAACCTTTTCAGTTAAACCTGAATACATAGTCTAAACCAGCACTAATTCTTAAACCTAGGTACTGATTATAGTAATAAACTTTTTTTTATTGAAAGTCCTTAGATTATTTTTGCTCAATCGTACTCTCTTGCTTGCTTCAATTTTCTTTTTTCTCCAATTGTAGGTATAATATAACATATTTAAGATACAAAGTCTTTTCATTTACATTTTCGTGTAAATAAGATTTAAACTAAAAAATTATGCATTTATTTAATTGAAATATTATAAAGGCCTTATTCATAAAAAATATTTCAGTTTAATAACAGGTTTATAAAAGAATTTCCTATGGAAATCTGTTTAATAAACCTTTTATAAATCAATAATATTTTTTATGAATAGGGGGGTAAATTTCCAACATTAAAAATCGAGAACATGTTGCCTTTTTGCACTCTTTCATTAAACTACATTTGTACATACAAATTTCTTATTAAATTTTGCACTGGTCTACAACAACAATAAAAACAAAGCAAACTCATTTCTGCGATAAGAGAAGAAAAAAATGAAAAATAATTTAGAGTGCCATATTCGGCTGTGCCGTATCTTTTATACCCTCCACCGAAAGTTAGAATATTTTACGAGTGGGCTCTATATGGCATCTATAAATTATTAACCAATCTTTCTATAAACAGTATTATAATTGGTTGCGGTTTAGAATTATGTTAAATTATTGGACGACCATCAGATAGTTTTATGATTTTATTTCTAGTCACATAAAACCAGTGTTCGAAAATAAACACTAAATATCGCCGTTAATGTTTGGTTCGGTAGATCTGTGGAAAACACAAACGCTAATAGTGTTTGTGTAGAAAATCATTAAAAACCCCGTTTCCCTGTTTGTCATCTTTCGAACACAAAAATAGTACCGTTCTTATCCAACTCAACAAAAAGATTAGAACATTTAATTCCGTTCGGTTTTTTTTTTAACCACAAACTTCATTGTGTTCGGTTCAGCCCATTAATGTTCGTTCGTTTCTTTTGTGCGTAGCACCCTTCTGGCTGGTAAAAAACCAAACATTTTTTACAAAAACAAAATACTAGGGTATTCATTTAATCTACCTTTTGCTTTAATCGGTTAATCGCTCGATTAATTAACCGAGGTTTTGGTTTAATCGGTCAATAATCGGTTAATTTTGTTTTTGATCGGTTAACCGATTAATAAAGTTTTTTTTTTATAAATTAAGTAATTTCAATATGTGACAGCGCGGAGAGAAAGGGACCAGTAAGGTAAAGGGAACAGTAAAAACCAACTACACAAAACAAGAGGTAGGGACGACCTACGCGCGTTTTCAAGGTTGACCAACACGTTCCTGACGTCATGAGATGTGTCGCTTTCAAATGAGACCAATACCAACACGCTCAGTGATGGTACACCAAAGATACACGTATTTAAATCTTTAAAATGGCTCTACTGAACAAACCACCACACGGCATCAAAATCTCAATTTACATAAAAAGTGGATTAGGCGGTTTGCATATTAATCCTACGATATATATTTCTAGTAATTATTTAAAGACATAAGACTTTATGACTACCTTGTGAATCCCCCAAGTATGTAAATATTTATAAAAAAATGGACTGAGATAATTTTATTAGCTATTTCAATAGTTAAAGGAGATCTTATAAAATAATCTTTTAGAAAAGTAATTTGGTTTAAATGTTTTGGAGTAAAGCGATTCTTTTCTTTAATTTTGACAAAATTGACTTAGAAAAAATTCTTTCACTTATCGTAGATCAATATCTTATTTCTCAGTCCTTTTTCAGGATTTCTCTAAACATATAAAATATTCCATTATGCCCTTAGAGTCCTGTTTTAGTTTTTAAAAATGTTTTTTTCGTTTAATTTTGTTAAGACTGATATGAGAAGGTATGAGAAGCAACAAATAAAACAAAAAAAAAGGTGTTGGCAATCAAACATTTAACCTATTTTTCGCCACATTCCTGTTGATTGAACGTTGAAATCGGTCGGCGGAAAATGGGTTAAAATGAAAATCACAGAGCACCTTCGTTTTTATGAAAAAATATTTTCTTAACACATACCTTTTGTATATCGTCGTTCGTAAATTATTGTGTTATTTTACATATATTATAGAACACAATAATTTACGAACGACGATATGAGACGAAACAAATAATTAAAAACACAAAAAAATATGTTATAATACTACAAAAAATTAAAAATTTTATTAGATCGGTTAATCGGTTAATAGACTGAAATTAACCGGTTTAATCGTTAATCGAAAAAAGCCAATTTGAAATTAACCGATCAGTTAATCGGGTAGTAATTAATCGGTTAACCGATTGACGGTTAACCGAATGAATACCCTACAAAATACACATACAAAAAAACAAAAAGCAAGCAAAATAATTTATACAAACAAAACATATACACAATACACACACAAAGCTGTTCGTACTGCGGTCGTTGCTAAAATTTTTCGTTTGTTCTTTACAATGTAAAAAAATAAACATTATAGAACGTTAACATATAATGTTTGTTCACAGTATCACTACAATTGTTCTGTTTTTTAAGGGTTGTGTTCGCCTACACAAACTCTAAAAAATAGATATCGTATCAAGAGTCGTAACAATAAAATGATTTTCAGGAGGGGAATTTGTATTGGACAAATTGTCAGCTCAGAATTGGTTTGGCGCATATCATGGTTAAATTACCATGCTATGCGCCAAACCACTTCTGAGCTGACGAAATAGTAAATTATGGATCAATCATCACAAAATTCTGTAGAGAGATTCCGGTACTAAAAAACCGGAATTATACCAAATTTTAAATTTGTTTTGACGTTTTCTAAATTGGGCCAAATTTTTCCACAATATCGATTTGCTACGGGTAAACCCGCATTTAAATGATTTTCCAGAGTGGCCTTTAATGGGGCGTATGATAAATTATGAACCGAAAATTTTACAGTTGGATGGATTTCTAATCAAATAAAACTATGGCAGACCAAATTTTATTACAATAGCATTATTTGTTGCGGTTTTAGGCGCACAAAATTTTTTTTTCCAAAAGTAAAAGTAAGGCCTATAGTAAATTTAGGACCGATCTTTACGAACTTAAGTACTATGAGTTTTACTGCCTGTTTGTAGAACGCGAGCATAAAAGTGACTCGGTTAACTTACATTTAAAACAAAATTTCAAAATTTGCCTGTTTGTAGAACGCGAGCACAAAAGTGACTCGTTTAAATTACATTTAAAACAAAATCAAATTTTGAAATTTTGTTTTTGTTTTAAATGTAAGTTAACCGAGTCACTTTTGTGCTCGCGTTCTACAAACAGGCAGTTAGTTATATAAACCGTAATTGTGCAAAATCTTAAATCAATCCGTGCCATCCGGCACCATTTATGTTAGTTCAACAAAATTATCATTTTTTTTAGGTTTGTTGTTCGAAAAATGGATTCATAATAACTATTATCCTACTGAACTGATTTTGCTTGATTTCAATTTGAAACCACTTAGGATAACTAGAAACAACTTGATACTTGTTGACTTTTTTTTCTTTTAAGTTGTACGAAAGTATGCGCGTTTTCAACAGACAGACGGACATGGCTTTATAGACTTGGAATTACTCAAGGACCCAGAATATACATACCAAAATAAATACATACTTTATGGGGTCTGAGATGAATATTAAAAACGAAATTTCACACGGAATGACGAACTTAGTATACCCTCATTCACCACTAGCTGTGGAGCGTATAATAAACATGGCACATCTAATGAAATTGTTGTAGTCAATTAAAACAAAAAATTTGTTGCCATTTGTTAATCACAAACACACACACACATACAAGTTACAATGATCTAGGTGCAAATAAACACTTATTTTACACACAAACATTTTAATAACAACTCACAATCTTCTCTACATAAGTAGAGTGCAGGGTGCAAATTTTTCAACACAATGACTTGACAATGAGAATTTAATATTTTCAATTATGCTTTTGTACATTTTGAAACTGAAACAATCATAGTTATATTAAAATGCAAAATCAATTTTTACTGTTAATTCATTTAAAATTTTTAAGTAAAAATAACTCAATTTAATAGATCAATTATTTTTTAAAAATTCTTACTGCCAATTTCACCAAGTTCAGTTATAATTTACTATCAGTTATAACTGTCAAAACATAGTTTTAACTGGAAGTTAAAGTAATGGCTAGTTTTAACTGAATTTGGTGAAATTGGCCGTATTTTTCTATTTTATGATTATTTTAAATAAATATTTTATTTGAAGATTCCTTTTAAAGAAATCTCAGCAAAATAATAACAAATACAAAACAAGATCATCAACTCTCAATAGGCTTACAAAAGAATATTTTTCGGATTTGATATTTTTTTACTGCTGCTCATTTTATTTTTTAGAATTTAAGTCTTTAATGGTTTTGAAGCGTCTTATTGATAAGATGACAACGTCTTGTGTGTATTCATAACGTATAATGTTGCCGGTAAAATTAATTTAATAAAAAAAATGTAAAATTTGCTAACAATATAAAAAAAACAGGAAAAGTGTGTAAAATTTAATAAGGAAATTGATCATAAATAATCATGAAATTAACTACTAGTTAATAGTTTTGTTAAAAAAGTATAAAAAGAAACGTGTAAGTTATTTTTTTTTTACTTCATTTTCTCTACGTCATCTTTTCCTACTTCGTCATCATTTTACCTACATATGTAGATATGTATGTATATAAGACATAACTTGTTTAACTTTTGGGCACGTTTAAAAAATAATATAAAACTGTAACGTCATATCGAGAATAAAAATGTAAGTGGACTTAAAGTGCTTACTTAATAACGATAATTGTCGGACATTCTTTGTTTGATTTCAATTATTTTATGTATGTACGTTGTTTTGAATGAAAAAGAAGACATACATACATAGTTAGATCGATATTCTTTAGGAAATAAAGTCACTAATAAATTTTCTTTAGAAAGTCAGTATACATACATATGTAAGTATAAAATTTAAGATATTAAAGAAAAATTAAGAGTTCTTCCAAAATTCTCTTTTATTATCTCAATTATAGCTGCAAATAATTGTGTACCTTTTATATCTTGTCGATGTTCTACATGTACTTAAAAAAAATTTATGCAATATTGTTTTGTTTTCATGACTATAATCTTCAATTGATTTGGTCTTTCTAATAATCGTCCAAACTATTTAGCAAATTATACTTTTGAATTTTACAATTAAATGCACAGCAAAAAATGTGAATTTACACAATTACACAGGGTTGTCAGATTTATTTTGGCCTTTTTCACCGTTTTCAATGTCTAAAATCACCAAAACCTTTTGTTATTAGTTTTTGGCATTTAAATATATATTTTTTAAGTTTTTAAAAACATATTTTACAAATCTTAAAAAATAAATTTTTTCCAAATCGCTAAAATTCACAAAGTGGAAAAACGTTGACATAATATAGGGTACGTTCGTAAATGCATCAAAACTGTGCATCACTGCAACAATTTTGTTGCTGATGCTTGATCAACAGTTGCAATTGTGATGCTGATGCTTTTTTACTGCACAACAGCTGTGCAAAGTTTGAATTTTTGAACACAAGCTTAATTTTAAAAGTTTAATGAGCGAACATAAAATTATAGAAAAATATGTTATCAACAATCGCGATGGCAAATTTTATTGAAAATATTTAACCAAAAGTAATAGTTTTCTTATAAATTACAAGAAAAAGCATCAAAAAAGAAAAATAAAACGATTTATTTAATGTTTAAAGTTATTGCATCAGAAAATTAACTGATGCAATATGTGCGTTCGTTTACTTTTCCAGTAAAATCCAGTAGGTGAGTAATATGAAAATCTTACAAATTTATGTGTACGCGAAATCATTTCAGTAAAATCCAGTACAAATTTTTGGGTAAACAAACGCAGCTAATAATTATCAATATTTGCTGCAGAACTGCGGCATCACTGCATAAAAAAACTTTTGAGAAATGAATGTAATGGCAAGTTTCTTACAAGTGATGCATTAATGAACATTCAACTTTACTAATGCGCAACTGATGAGCAACAACTGCGTTTACGAACGTACCCATATTTTTTGCTTAGTTTTGTGGGCATTTTTAACTTATTCGATTAAACGAATAAAATTTTAAAATTAATTGAATATGTAATTCTAAATCCAGGAATTTTATATATTACGAAATTTTTTTTCGATAATTTTTGAAAAAAATTAGTATGTACTTGAGTAACTTAACATTCTTTTTTAAATAAAACTTGTCAATGTAGCTCCAAATTGTTGCTTCACTTTCGGGCACTTAGATTTTTAAATAATCAATATAACTTTGGATTTTTTGAAACTTTTCACGGACATTTCATCCTCTGCTATGCTTCTGAAAATAATTTCCTCTAAAGAATCGTCCGAAGTATCTTGTTTAAAATATTTATTCATTGGACCAATTAAGTCCCCATTGAATTTGTTGGTGCAGCATTTTCTTCAAGTAATATGTTATAGTCACTGTGTAAGTGGTAAATTAGTGTAGTTATTGAAGAACATTTACGATGATTCATTTTTAGACACCTGTTACATTAAGCATTATTAGATTTATCCTTCGTACAATATTTTAAAGCCAAACTCATTCTAAAGAGAAAAACGCATGAACTATTTTGTTAAAAAGTATGGGCGTGTTCTAGAAATCGAAATGAAGTGGATTTAAAAACGTGCAAATTTTAAAAACGACCTGTAATGAAAGTTCATAAAAATATTCCATTTTATCTCCTTCATTTTTTCAGTATCTATTATTTTTGCAAGAACAACACTAAGCCACGAAAAACAACGGGCATTTTGTAAATAGTAATTTAATTTTTTTTTCTTTTGTGAGATGAATAATTAAATTGTGTTGAAAAATTTTAACAAAAAGATAAGCTAAATTACTCACTAAGCATGTCTGTTCTTTAATTCTAACGGACACAAACATTGTTGTTTATTCAACTTAAAACTTTAAAAAAAAATTATACATTTAACAGAAATACTATATATTATTATCATTCGATTAATCGGTATAAATTCTTCGATTAATCCTTTAATCGAAATTAGCAATTTTTAATTTTTCGAACAGTTAATCGTCTAAAACTGTTCGATTAATCGAACAAGAAATTATCGACTGAACACCCTAGTTAGTATTAAACAAATATGGGATATTAGGGTGGCCGTTATTTTTTTTATTTTGATTTCTTATATTCTCCCCCCCTAAATCGGTTCAGTTTTATGTAAAAAAAAATACAAAAAAATTTCGTAGCGATAAGTTGTGTTTTAGGTGGGGCGTCCGTCCCTCAAAGTTTGCCATCAAGCCATTTATTCAAATGTAATTTGTTTGCGTATGACTATCTTCTAAAAACAACATTTTACAAGAATATGATATATGAAAATATTTTAGCTCTTCTAGTCAACAACATAAGCCTCTAAGAAAGTTTTTTGCTAAAATCAATATTTTAGAAAATAATTAAGAAAATAAAAACAAAATACCAAACATTTTATATACGTTTTATATATATAAAAGGGGGATTTAATGTCAAGTGACCCAATTTTGAAATAGATGTCTTTCGATTTAAATGAAATTTACACCAATTTTAGTACTGTTAGATAGTAGCTTAGACACAAATTTTCAACAAGAGTTTCTGAGTTAGAGGGGGTCAAAGTTTGACATTTTGGCCATACAGGTGTTCTTTCTCATCCATGTAACTTATTACCTATTGGTGTAAGCAAAATTTGTCCCAAGTAGCTTAGATAGCTTTTTGATCAAACTTTTTAAAAAAATTGTTTTTGTTTTTTTAAAAAATTTTTAAATTTTTTTTTTTAAATTTAACACTTGGCTAAAAAAAATAAAAAAACAAGTTTTAAATTTAAAAAAAAAAATTAAAAAATTTTTTTAAAAAAACAAAAAAATATTTTTAAAAAAGATTGATTAAATAGCTATCTAAGCTACTTGGGACAAATTTTGCTAACACCAATAGGTAATAAATTACATGGATGAGAAAGAACACCTGTATGGCAAACTTTGACCCCCTCTAGCTCTGAAACATTTTGACCGAATTTGTGTGTAAACTACTATCTAATAGGACTAACCTTGGTGTAAATTTCATCCAAATCGGAAGACATCGATTTCAAAATTGTGTCACTTGACATTAAATCGCCTTTTTATATATATAAAACGTATATAAAATGTTTGGTATTTTGTTGTTATTTTCTTAATTATTTTCTAAGATATTAGTCTTAGCAAAAAACTTTCTTTGAGGCTTATGTTGTTGACTAGAAGAGCTAAAATATTGCCATATATCATATTCTTGTAAAATGTTGTTTTTAGAAGATAGTCATACGCAAACAAATTACATTTGAATAAATGGCTTGTTGGCAAACTTTGAGGGGCGGACGCCCTCCCTAAAACACAACTTATCGCTACGAAATTTTTTTGTATTTTTTTTACATAAAACTGAACCGATTTGGATGGGGAGAGTATAAGAAATCAAAAAAAAAAGTTCTCCATACAACTAACGGCCACGCTAATGGGATATACATACTATAGTATGTATATCCCATATACATATATGTATATCTGAAACGCTTTACAAAACATTCATCATTGCTTTCATTTTTGGAACTATTTCAAAGGCGAGTTTTATTGGTGAACATTATTAGAAATACTCTATCAACACAATTTGCAGTTGAAATTACCAGTATATTTTTAAAATTACAAATTTTTACTAATTCACAAAAGTTTTATATCGTACTAGCGGACCCGGCAAACTTCGCCTCGCCCCAATTTTAAGCCTTCAGACAAACTTTAGAGTAATAATACAACACAAATATTTAAATTTTCCCGACAAATAAATAAATTAGGGAAATTAAAAATTAAGTTTTTTCCCCATTTTTCCGCAATTTTCCGTGCTTTACGCTAAGAATTTTCTATTTTTTCTTTTGAAAAGCCATTAAGGAATAATTCCATACAAAAAATCTATTTTCGATTTTTTTGATAAATATTGCACTGAATTTCAATTGATTGTAGAGTTGTGTCGTTCCGGAACGACCTAGTTCCATTGAACGATTCCCTAAAAGGAACGGTGCGGACTTTTTTAATAGTTCCTTTTTTATCGTTCCTCGTTCCGCAATTGCAATCCGTTGAATCATCACATGTATTTCTGTAGGTTAATTTTTTGTGTGTTGATCAGTGTTGCCGACTTTTGTGTATTTAGATCGTGACACATAAAAAATTTCTAATTAAATCAATTACTGATGTGATTCAAAGCAATATATTTTAGCAATATACCACTCGTTCACCACCAGCAACGGCATTACGCGCAGATTAAAACCGGATTAAAACAGTTGTTATTTTTTACAAACATTTAAGAAATTATATAATTATTATTAATATAGTCGTTACGCCACAACATGACAACAAACAATAACAAGTATTTGTTTATTAACGTTTTTACGAACGACAAAGAAGTTTTATCGTTCCTCGTTCATTCATTGTTCAAAGTAAAAAACAGGAACGATGAACGAAAGGAACGACCTAGTTCCTTTGATCTAACGGATCGGTCGGAACGATTCCACAAAAGGAACGATTTTGCACAACTCTAATTGATTGTAATGCTTTTACCGTATATGGACATAATGCGTGATTTATGACAATCCGGAATCAGTTTAACAATACACAAAACTCGTATAAATTGCAGCAAGAAAAATAGCACATTTACTGTAGAAAATTACAATGCCAAAATGACACCTGTCAGATTGCGCAAAGTCTTAGTCGACGTATAACGCCATCTATCGGATTTTGGCTGAGAACTTTCTATTTATTCATTTGGAAAGCCATTAAGGAATAATTTCACACAAAATTTCGTACAAAAAAATCAATTTTCGATTTTTCCAATTTTCCGACTTTTGCGGAGAGATTTTCCAGAGGCCAAATCATAATGTGCTTAAGTTGGCTTAAGCAAATGTATGAACACATGTAAATCATATGAGACAAACCATATTAAACTTAAGAAAACTTTTTGTTAAATTTTATGAAATTGTCATTTGCTTAAGCAAAGTGCGAAACTGTTCGCACATTCCGTACGGAATCAAATGTTTGTTGATTTTATTTTTTGTTTTTTTAAATACATTTGAGAGATTTTTTGTTAATTTTTGACAGTAGATTAAGCAAGGCTATGCATATTATGGTTGGGCCTTAAAACCGGTGTTCGATATCTCTCAGTTCATGTGGCTCCTAATTTTCGTACTTTTTTATGAATGATAAATGATCTTATTCGAGCCATGTCGCTAATTATACATATTTTTAAACAATTGTAGCATAGTATTCGGATAAATTTACATCCTGAAGAATGCCAAGACAAGCAAAATGATCGGTTGACAAGCTTCGAGAACTAACTTATCTTATTTCGAGCCACGTCGCTAATTATATATATTTTTAAACAATTCTAGCATAGTATTCGGATAAATTTACATCCTGAAGAATGCCAAGACAAGCAAAATGATCGGTTGACAAGTTTCGAGAACTAACTTATCATATATACTACCAAATAATGGGGATGGCCTGGCTGCGCGAGAGAAGACTGGGTGCTGGCCTCGGGTTTGGTCCGACTCTTTCTTTCCTGTCTATCTTTTAAATCTGTCTAATGCTTTCGCTGTTTATTTCACCTACTTCCTATCTTTATATAGCTATCTCTAAATAAGGCGTCACAATGGACCATATTGGTCTCTGGGCAAAGGTGTGAAGGAGACTTCACACCAGTATTTCTACTTACCTATCTATACAACCAAAATGTTTTTCAAATATTTTCCTTCTTTTGATTTTTAAAAAACTGAATTTTTTCATATTTGAAAACCGATTGCCGCTCTTATTGAAGTTGGTATGTAAAATAAGTCAAAACTTGAACTTATAGTCAATTGGAGAAATAATATATAATATTTATTATTTCAATTACACGCAGAGAAAAAATATGGTTGGGCATGGTTACGGCAACAACACTATGTTTAATGTAACAATATATTGTTGTCGTACACAAATAATTGTTATTTTTATTTAATATCAACAATATTATAGTTACTGTAAACATATCAATGTTTATCGCAATTATGAATTTGAGTATTGTTGACCGAAAAATAATTATTTTTCTAACAACTTAATTATGATAACTTTCTAAACATATTATATTTCTCACAACCATATCATGATATTTAATAGCCATAACATGATAACTTTCTATACATTTATCATATTATGTTAAAGATTCAATCAAACTATTTTTACTCTAATCATATTATGTTAGCGCCATTTGTAAAATAATTTTGAAGAAGTTGTGTTGTTTTTTTTATTTGTGAGCGGTTAAACAATTAAAAGATAAAATTCCATAAAAAAAATAAGTTTAAAGAAATTAAAATATTAGCGGAGTTCATTCAAGTATTAGTGATGTAATAGTGCAAATGCAAAATATCATAGTTTTTTGTAAAATCCAACAACAAACCACGCAGAGATTTCGTTATATTTTATAAAAGTGCTACGATATTTCTGTGGTTTTCATGGGCAACCGCGTATGTCTTAAAACAAATTGTTCAGGAAAGCCGAAAACCCATTCTAGATCAAACTATGGGCTAGGTATTGCACATTTTAAACTTTGTCATTACGTTACAAAACGGAATTGATTCATCTTTTTTCAAAAAAATATAAAGAGCGTTCAAAATTAGGCAATATGGCATCAACATCTTAAAATCAAAAAAAATTCGACACACGCGGTTGCTCATGAAAACCACAGATTTTTCATTTGCTCTTTTGCAAGCCTTATATTGAACTCCGCTATTTGATTAACATTAAGAAAAATTGTAAAAAGCCACAAAATAAAAAATCGATTTAAAAATATTTAAATTTATTTTGTATTTTTATTACAGCTATGAAAGGTGCTGTATCATAATATGATTGCTTCTAAATTTATTATGATTAACATGATGATAATATGATTACTTCTTAGCTTATTATGATTAACATGACAATAATATGATTAATTTCTTAGCTTATTATGATTAACATGACAATAATTTGATTACTTCTTAACTTAGTATGATTAACAGAATAATAATATGATTAAGGGAAAAATATTATGATGACATATTGCGAGTATATTGAGTCATAATATGTTTCAATAATAATCTTAATATGGTGACTACAATCATATTTCTTATCATAATATGTTGCTCTTAGAATATGTTTACCACAACCATGTTTTTTCTTTGCGTGTAAAACAAACGGAAAAAGCTTAAAACTTTTTTATATGTACTAACAAAAGTTAGCGTTAGTTTACAATGTCGATTTTAGTAAGTCAATGTTTTATGCAAAATTTGTCTTTAAAAAATAAAAAGGAATAAATATTAAATATGTATTTTTATTAGTAAAATTTTAAATTAAAATTAAAATCCGACCGTTAACTTCATTTCATAAACTTTAAAAGTTTAATTAAATTCACAAAATTGATTAAAATAAATGTCATCGTCACCATTATCATTTTAGTTCTGGGGAAGAATAAGTAAATCCAATGTAGACTGTGGTATTTGTCTTATTTTCATTTAACAACTATTCCTCATGTTTAAAATGAAAAAACCAGAGCTTAAAATAAAACTATTTAACACATCTTCAATAGGCAAATATGAATAAATACTAGTTTGTTTTTAAAACAAACTTTGGCAATATATTTAAATTTATGTATGACAATACTACTGAATACTATCATTGTTAAAGATTCTTTGCATTAATTATTTTATAAAATAAATCTCTACGGGGTTAATATACTTTTAAATTGGATTTTTTTGTATAAGATTCATATTTGCATTTTTTAATCTAGTAGAAAAAATTTTGCTTTGTGGCAATAGAAAGAAACAATGCAAAATGAAATAAACAATGAAAATTATATTTCTTATTTATAACATTTATAAAAACGATATTCAAAACCTCAAAAAGTAAAAGATTACTTGGGTATTTTACAATTAAGTACACATTGGAGCTAATTTTAAATAATGGACGAATAATTTTTTTCTTTAGTGACCCGGAAAATGCTGGTTGTCTTTTAGATTTTTTCCTTTTTCTCCTCAAAAATAACTGTAAAGGTAGACTTTAACACTTTCTAAAAGTTTTTTAACCATTCCAACTAGTTCTTATGTTTATGCTGAAACCGAATATGAACTCCGTTTTCTTCCACCACATCTTATTTATCAGATAACAGTCCATTTGATTTTTTTGCTGTATACTTATCTTTCAGTCGCCATCCAGAGTCAAGTGATTTTAAATACATTTATTTGAAATACGTATTTATAATACAAATACGTACTTTGTATTAGATATCGTTTGAAAGCTTTCGTTAATTTTTTCGGGCTTAAAGAAAACACCCTTTACATTTAAATAAATCTAGTGTTCATAAAATGAAGCTGTCTCTTTGAATATTGTTAAACGTAATTAAAATAATAATGAAGACAAGCTACAAAATACAAATCCGCCTTGGGGATTTCTAGGAGGACATTTTTCGGGGGGCAGATGATGGGCCCAATTGAGATCTTTGCTCTTCCACCAGGCAGGGTAATTGGCGTGGTGAGATGCACGGGCTGCACAAAATATCCGCTGGGTCATGGTGCTTATGGCCCTCTGTATATATGTATCTATCTATGTGACAAATGCTTAAGCTACCCAAAAATCTTTATTGTCTGCTCGTCACTACTTGCCCGAACAACTTGCATACACAAATAACTTGCAAGTTCCTGTCCTTGTAAAAGTAGATAAGCCAAGCGACTTTGTGGAGCCTGATAAGGGCACGTTTGTAAATAAAAACAAAGCTATTTGGCCTAGCTTTACAAAGATCTTTAGAAACGTTTCTCAAAGTGGCAAAGCGCTTCATCCCCGCAAACAGAATCCCCAATATTATACCAAATTTTTCATCCCACTCATGGCAGAAGAACGCGATTATCTGTATGCCTGTAACCCAGCCGACGAGAATTGAGCAACTGTCTTGATGGTTGGAATCGAAAATGATGTGTTCTTCTATTCAAAGTCTATCTGGTTCTAACAACAACACGAATTTGGCAGCTTTTTTTTCAACAACACATTGTATAGGGATGCCAAGAAATGCGCAATTCAGTTATGCAGAAATCTTACCGAACATTCTAACCAGAAAACATTATCTCCAAACCAAACCTCTCTAAGGGTTTTGGTCCTGATGGGATCTCTATGTTAAAATTTAAAAAACTCGATTAACCAACTGGTGATCTCGGACATCTGGAAGTTGCACGTATCATTCCAATCATTCTAAAGCCCTATAAATCCCCTGGATTTCTTTTTTATTACCCGTGGCAAAAGTTTTGGAATCGCTACTTTTTACATCCCTAAAGGAACATTTTTCAATTGCTTCTCACCAACACAGCTTCAGGGAAGCTTATAGCAGAACAAAGGCTTTGAACTTGACTAACACCCAAATAGATATGTCCCCAACAGAGGCCATTAGATATGATTGACCATTTTATGCTGATCAATGACATCATGAACTCTAGCAGTATAGTATTCAGTGCTTCTGAAAGACTAGTGCGTAGAGCACCTTTTATTTCAAAACAGCCTGATCTTTGTACTCTGCCCAGCTGGTCCACGTAAGAATGGGACGAACCATTGCAGTTTACAGCCATTTGACCAGTCTAGGGTTAAGGCCCCACCTGGTGCCAAACATTCTACCGTCAGGCATATTAAGCCATCGTAGCCCTCCTGACGCTGTGTTGAGTATTAAATCTCCATGCTAATTTTGAATCCGGGATAATTCCTATATATTTGGCGTGGTTCGATAGGAGGCGTTCGCAACCCCTCAGCCGTGGTAGCCCGCTCTCTGCGGCCCAGTTACTGAGCGCCTCAAAGGACTGGACATAATGTCATTCATCACATCCAGAAACGCACCCGATACTAATAACACCACGTTATCCGCGTAGGCTACCGTCTTGATGCCCCTATTATCCAGGCTGGTAAGAATCGAGTTAACAACAATGAGGCAGAGTAGAGGAGAGATAACCCTCCTTGGGTGTACCTCTTCTAACACTCTTTGATCTCACGCTGTTACCAAGGCAAAATATAACGGTCCTTGTCCTCAACATGCTCACTAACCATATAATGATGTACTCCTGATCATGACGTTAAAGGCGCCTTCAATATCCAGGAAGGCGGCCATGGTGTATTGTTTATATTTCTGTGATCGCTCTATAACCCTCAATGTCCAGTTAGTCCAGGAAATAAGGAACTTTGATAATGTAAAATTATAAACCTGTGACAAAAAGGAAAAAGTCCTTAAATCTACTTAAGCAAAATTTGAGTTTATGGCACCTTTGAAATCTCCGCGGTTCAAAATAACCATGGACGATTTTTTAGAAAGTTATGGCAAAATTACTTTTTGCTTATTTTTCAATGTGCAATATTATTTGAAATAAAAAATAGTGTACTTTCGATCTCGGACGTCAGGAAGTGAGGATTTTATTAGAATATAAATATATTTTCAAAAATAACCTTTAAAGTTTAAAACTAAAAAAGAAAGACTTAAGAACTTTTCCTTATTGCCACAGAAATATAGAATAATAAAATTGTTAAAAAATGTTCTATAAAAAGCTATAATAGTCATTAATATATTAAAGTAATCATAATATTTTTCAGGGCTGTGGAGTCGGAGTTGAGGTTTTTGTGCCGGAGTCGGAGTCGTAGTACCCACAAAAACTCGCGACTCCGACTCCAAAGTTTTTCGGCATAAAAAATTTAAAACAAATTTTCCAAAATAAAAATTATTCGAAATTGACGATGCAATATTTCAAATATCGATTTGAAATTTTTAAGAATTATTTGTATGCTATATTTAACCATTTAAAAGCTAATGCATTAAAAAAGTTAGAGTGCTATATTCGGATGTACCAAATCTTTGACAACCTTCACCGACAGTTACAATATATGAGAGCTATAAATTATTTAATAATCTTTATAAAACGGACGTCAGTATAAAAATTGGTTCCGGTTCAAACCAATTGTACACAGAAAAAATTATTGCTGAATTATTTTCAAACAAACGCTTGTTTGAAATTTTTTTTAATTTCTACAAATTTTTTTACTGATGCAATTAATATTTTTGTTTGATTTTTATTTTAGCCAACAGAAATGTTGACAACTATTCAAAAATATAATAAACGCGTTATTGGCTTCTAGTTTTCATAATTTTGTATGAAATATTTAACGCTCTTTATTGTTGTCGTGTTTTTGCATTTTTTTATTTGACCGTAAGCAACACTTCTTTATGTGACATATAAGAACAACAAAAAAAAACACATAGTCTATTTTTGGACGCTTTGAAAAGGTACAACTATAAGAAAGATGATAAAATATTGTGGCGAGGTTTGTAGTAAAAACAACAAAAACAATAATAGGTAATAAACGTTTCACTCTTTTTAAACAACAACAACATTAGAAGAAACAAAATACATTTTTTGTTGGTTTCAAAGTTGGTAAAAAAGAATGAAAAACAAAATCCCGTATTCAATTTTTCAAAAATGTTTAGTTAAATACCTACATCAAATAAAAGAAATAAAATGATGACGAAAAACATGTCGAGTCGGTCTGCTGCCAAGGAAAGGATACAGAACAGTGAGTGAAGAAGAAAAACATTGTGTGAACAAACAAGACTTGGTGCAAAAATTATTCCAACAAAAAAATGTGTCTCAAAGCCAGCCGGCGCCGTTCTGCTCTGCCTTCATCTACTTCTACAGTGCTTGCTTGTGTGCGCGTCATTGCTTGTGCAAAAACTTTTTTGTTTGATTCAGCAAAATTATTTGTTTGAAATTTATATGATTTTCAGTAAACTATTTGTTTGATTCAGTTAAATTATTTGTTTGAAAAAATCAGTGTTTTTTTTCAATAAACGAAATGCAAATAAATTGTTTGAATATACAAATTTTTTGTTTGAATTGGAAAAATAATTTTTTCTGTGTATACGACAATCAGAAAGTGTTACGCTTTTTTTTCTAGCAATTTGAACTAACTTAAATAATATATGTATTATGATTCGTAACAGTTTTTTTAAATGCGTAATTTAAAATTTGCAGTATAATGAATTCAAATATTAAGTGATGTTTTCATGTTATTAAATGGTCTCGTATTTTCTCTGTTCTTTATTATTTTAATTGTGTTAACTTCTTCGTAAAGATCCCAAATTTTTTTAGATTCTGAAATATCTTTAGCACTAGATTCATATAAGTTGTCTAAAGTTAATGTAATAGAGAATAAACTTTCAAGATTTATGTTGCACTTTTTAATGGTCTGTTAAAAAAGTTCGATTTTGATAACGACTTTCTTAAACACGTCAAAGATCTTGCACCTTTTTATGTAATAAGAGGTAACCAATTGAGTATTTCTCAATTATGTGCTATTGTGGCAAATTTAGTTTGAGTGATATTGAGGAAGTTAATAATGAATAGCTTGAGCTTAAAATTTTAGGAACATAATTAATAGAAAGAGCAACATATTGAAAATTTTCGCGAGGGCGTATTCAAAATAAAAACATTTTTAGATTTAATTTTTAAATAAAATGAGTTCTAAATACTTTTTTTCATTTCATTATTTAACAGAAATATAAAAAGCCTTACAACGTGTTTTTGTTTTTTCCTTTTAAAAATGTTGGCACTTTTGTAAAAAAAAGTTTTTTTTTCAGAAATGAGAGGTTTTTTTAAAAAAATTAATTATGAACTGATCGTCACGAAATCCTGTATAGTGATTTCCGTTATTAAAAATCTAAATGAAACAAATTTCAATACAGTAGTGAAATTTGTTTAAGCGCTTAAAGAGCTTTTCGGAAAGTTGCTTAATATGGGATCTAAGGTAAATAAGGACCGATAATCAGAAAATTGCATGGTATTATTTCTAGCCATATGAACCAAAATTGGACCAAGTTTTACAATATCTATAGCTGCTACGGTCTTAGGTGTATTTAAATAATTTCCTAAAGTGAGCATTAATATGGTGCATTATATAGAAAATTATGGACCGATCTTCGGTCGTTTTTTAACGAACTAAATTGTTTTCCGAGGGTAGGCTTTATAAGAGGCCTAGGGTAAATTATGAACCGATCTTCACGAAATTTTGCAGTGTCTTATAAAACTGTGATGTACCAAATTTTATTATGATAGCGATATTTATTACGTTTTTATGCGTACTAAACTGTTTTCCGGGAGTAGGCTTTATATGGGGCCTATGGTAAATTATGGACCAATCTTTACGAAAGCACATTTAAATATGATAGCAATAATTATTACGGTATATTATGGCACCTTTTACGTTAGTTTTTGTAACAAAATTGTCAATTTTTAAGGGTGGTGGTTCTACATTTTGATTGATAACTATGATCCTACTGATCGGATTTTGCTGAATTTCATTCCCAAACTGCTCAGGATAACTAGAAGCAATTTGACACCAAGATTAAACTTTTGTTTTAAGTTTTTCGAAAGTAAGCGTATTTTGAACAGACGGATAGACAGACAGACGTGGCTAAATCGACTTAGAATTACTCAAGAAACCAGGGGTATTAGATGCATATTAAAAAAGTTTCACATGGAATGACAAACTTAGTATATCCTCATTCTGTACTGTAATTACCATTTTTTAGGGTAATTTTGGGCCGCAACCGGTAGCAAGGTAATTTTATTTAAAAAACGGTTATTTAAAGAAATTTGGATTTTTAGTATACATATACATGCTAACATATGTATGAATGTTTAATAATTTTAACGTTTGATAGGTGATTTTATATTTAAAAATAGATCAATTTTATAATAAAAGTTAAGAACATAATGTTTTTGCAAATGATTTCGTAACAGCGATAAGTCCAATTAAGAAAACTGAAATTACTCTTGTAAAGTTATTATTAATTTTGTATTAAACTTTTTGTTTGTTTAAAAATCAACAATATTTAAACATACTTATCAAATAGCCGTGAGCTTATAAATTTTACTATAGTTTTCGTATTATTTTAAGTACGGATCTGGGATTAAATGGGGCTAAAGTTAAGTGTTTGGCACTTGAATAATCCGTATTTGAATCAAGCATTCTGTACTTTATTTAAGAAAATCTGTACTTACCGTACTATTGACACAACTTTGCCTTGGTTAAGTACGGATGGATTGATTTTTCTTGTGACTGTAACAATTCAAAAATTATTAAAGTACATAACTTTTTTTAATTATATAATTAAATGAATTAAACAAAACATTATTTTTTTAATGTTTATTATATACATATGCACGCTAAGCGAATTAAATAAAAATATTTTGAGTTGAATGAAAATACATATGTATAATATGTATGTATGTATGTACCTATTTTATTCAAAATTATTTTACTGCCATATTCATAAAAATACAATAATATTGCTTAAAAATGTATTTTAAACAAAAATTTCTAATCAAATTTTTTCTTAAAACACATTTAAAATTTAAATAAATTGTTTATGAATACTGCTCTTATGTGCTATTTCCAAATGACAGGCGATGGACTGGGTGCTTTTCATATAAATTTTACTACAAATTCAATCGCCTATCATTTGGAAACAGCACATTCATTGATGTTTTCGTACGGCAATTTCTTCTCAAAAACGGTAATTTTTAGAAGGCCGTACGGTTATGAAAAAATAAAAGTTAACATCACTCAGTCTCATATACATTAAGCATCAATATTAAAGTAGGAGTCGGAGTCGTGAGTCGGAGTCGCACTTAAAAAATTTCAGCGTTTGGAGTCGGAGTTAGTACTTTTTTCGGACGACACCACAGCCCTGATATTTTTACCGTTAATATTTATAGCGGAGGTTTTTTTTCAAAACTTGACTATTCCACTTTCGACAGAACGGATTTGTTTGGTAACATTGAAAACAAACTCAACGAAAATTAAATTGGGCCAATATAATTACACCAGAAACAAAACAATAAAAGGCATGATTTCGTCAAAAGTAGATTATTCCAGTTCAAAATGACATTCCAAAAGAACTATTTTCTCAAATTGTGCAAAAACACAAAAAGTGAAATAGTCAAGCTTTGAAAAGAACCCCATCAATTATAGGTACTATCTATATTTTCTTTTACTTTTATGAAATATCACACCACTATCCATTAGCTGACAATATCTTAAACCACAAAATTGCAATTCTAATGGCTTATAAATCAGTGAATGTTTAAACGCTTGTTTAGTTAAACTAAACTTAAATTTATATGTAGTTTTAACTCAACAGCTGTAATTCAGTGCCCCATATGTTATAGTTAAACTAAACTTAAATTTATATGTAGTTTTAACTCAACAGCTGCAATTCAGTGCCCCATATGTTATATGTAGTTTAAAAAATAATATTGTGGCAACACTACGTTAAATCTTGTAAAATTCATATGGCCTGTATTAGTAGTTTCAACGTCCAATTTTATGCGTTTATACTTTTACTGATTTAAAGATTTACTGGTTTAACGACATTTTAAACCAAAAATAAAGTTTAACTTGCACTTATTTATTAGCCCTAACAACTATTTTTATAAGTCTTTATTATTAATTTCTGTTATCAGAAGCAGAAACAGCAGCCACAGAGACGATTAACACTTGTTAATAAAACTTTTTTGTTTATATAAAAAAACGTTTAAAATCTGATTAAAAAAAACATCGGATTTTTATAGAACCATAAATGCAATAATAACTTAAAATTTAATCTCTTTCAAACTCATAAAAAAACGTTAAAAATTTATTTTATTACTATGTGAAACTTCTTAATTATTTGAATTTTTTCCGCGCATTTTTCCTTTGTGTTGAGAGCGGTGGTGATCAATCAATCAATTGAAATTAAATATTAAAAATTATTAACTTGTTAGGACTCGTAATTTACAGATTTAAGTTGGTAAATGTCAGCTAAATACTTAAAAAGCTAACATTTCGCTTCATAATAAGCTGTGGTCCTGTCTGTCATTCTCTAGGAATTTTCATACGCGACAAACAAATAGCAGTACTTAAATTGAGCTTATAACTTTGTTATCGACTTCAAAATTTTGATGATGAGGGCATATCTTATCGTAAACAATTTGATCATATTTCTGCTATAATATTTTGTTTTTAGAAATAAAATGTACTTTTTTTATTTACCACATTTTCACTTGTAGACACTTGTCTTTTGTTTGTGGTATGTATATGTTTAACTATATTGAAGTTTCCATAAGCTATTTAGCAATTTATTAATTCAGTCAATATTTACACTTCGTGCGGTCTGTGCTAAAGTTATTGCAGTTAAATAAATATTGTTAATAATAATAAAAATATAACAATAAAAAAATTGTATAAAAAAAATGCTTAAATTACTTACGCTTTGTATTTCCTTAATGTTTTGTTAAAAATATGCACAATATTAGGTGCGTTCGAGCAGTAAATAAGTAACTACTGAGTAAACTAAAAAATTACTCTCAAAAAAACTGTTGCCCAAAAAATATAGGGAACTGTAATGGCATAAATGTAGTGTTGTGTAAATGTTTACACTTTTGACTACTTACTGCCTGTTTTTATTTAGAAAACGTAAACAAGTGATTGAGTGAGAAATTATAATGAAAACAACAAGAAAAAACGAAAATTTGTTTTTGTTTTCAATATAATTTCTCACTCACTCACATGCTTACGTTTTCTAAAAACAGGCAGTTAACTCGTTTTCTTATCGGTACTCGATAAAATAATTTTAATAACACTAAGGCCGGGTTTTTGAGACATTGATTAAATTTAAACTTAGTTTAATGTAGCTTTAAATCCGGATTTTTCCGGCGAAATGTGATTTTGTTTTGGGGGGGATTCATAAGGTGTCATAAAGTCATATGTCTTAAAATAAAAACATAAAAAAATACGACTGTTGTGAACAGCCCCTCATAATTTATGGTATTTCTTTTCTGACAATAATGTTCCATTTATGCTACCATTCGCTCGGGTTTTTGTTCTATTGTTAAAAACTATGCAAAAATGTGGGAGTTGTCGTTTTCCTTTCTAACTATGTATCAAAAATAAATGGCAAAATTATTCCATTTCTTACCCCCAGTTATAATTGAGTGTGAGATAATACCATTTTTGCATCTGCGTAAAGTACTTTTTTATGCAAGCAAGTATTTTTGTATTTACTTTTGTCTTGCGTACAATTTGTGTTGTATTTTGATTTTTGGTTATGTTGTGATGGATATAAAAACTTTTTGTTTTCCGTTCGTTTTACTTTTATTTAATAATTATTTTTTTGGCGCAAAATTTTTAACAACAGCTGACCTTAATTTTTGAAAATCAGTGTTGTTAATGCTTATTGTAATTCAAAGAAAATTTAGTGTTGATTATCAGTTGTTCGTACAATCTTTGCATTCAATATTAACATGCTAAGTACACAGTAGTGTTGAGTGTAAAACCTAGCTATTATTTTGTTCCATTGTAATTTACATAGCGTTTCCATTTGAAAGTACTGGCAAGACAGTAAGAAAATACATATTAGTTGCCAAAAACACCGCTAACTGTCTTCGTGACGTAGGCGTCCAGACAGTAGTTAAGACAGTTCACTTTGAAACATATGTAAAACGTGAATGTTGCAGTTAAAGTTCAGCTAAACGTGTTTTATATGAACCAAACCAACTTAAAAACAGCCTAAAATAACTATATTTTGTAAAAAAAACATAACACTTAGCTAAAACATAAAAAATCAAAGCAAAATATATTTATTTGTCTGTGTGGTTGCTGTTATATTTTTGCAATTTTGCTGTTTCGCAAGGGTGCAACTTGTGACGTGAATACCCCCATTATGTTGGATTTTGTAAATTTTGTCTGGGTTTATTAAGTCAAAAGAATATTAATAATTTTTTTGCTATTGATTACTTAAAAAACAAGTGCATTTCTAAGTACCGAAATACTTCACACTTTTACAACTCTAAAAAATTAACATACTAAAAAAAGTTTCAAAAGCTTGTATTAAGCCATATAAATACTTCACAAACAAGTTTAATAAATTAATAGGTATTTATTTACTTTTTTATTTTGTCTAATTTTTATTTTAGCTTTTCTTTTATTAAACGATTTTTTCACAATTTTTAAGCATTTTGTCTGTTTACTTTTGCTTGTTTACCTTTTGAAACATACATACCCTTTCGATTTTAATGAAATTTGGTGAGAAGGTTCCTTTTATCCTATAAGGAACGTATATGAACGAAAAAAAATTAAAAAGTTTTTTGTCATAATTTCGCCGAATTAGCAGAATGTGTTAAGCTTATTTCTTCAATATCTCGAAAAGTACTGTACATACGAAGATGATTTTGATGTCATTTTATAGAGAATACTTGGAGCTACAAACCATTTATTGAATTTGGCTGTTTTTTTTTTTTATATAATACCTGCAACAGTTCTTTAAAACTCCGGAAACTTCGAAGGAGGTGTTTTTTTTCTTTTTTAAGATATGATCTTTTTTCTTTCGCAACTTTTAAAAAAATAATCTTAAATATAATTTTAATATCGTAATTTTGAGCAATAAGTACGCTGAGTTAGTTGCAAAAAACAGACAAGCCGGGCATTGCACAGCATATATTCGCGTAACTCAAAAACGGTTTAGTTTATTGAAATTAATAAGAAATCTTAATTCCGCAATAAAATAGGTTTTTGACTTAAGGTACGGTCACATATGGCAAACATTTGACAAAAAATATCAAATATTTGTTTGAACTAATCTGACCACAAAATATTTTTGGGGGGCAAACAGAAAAACAGCTGATTTTGGGCAAACAAAATTATTTGCTAGCAAACAAAAATGCTCCTAATGTGACCATTTAACGTCAAATATTTTCCTCGTTTTTAGGCAAATAAATATTTGTTCTTACAAAAATTTTGTAAGACCAAACAGCGGCAAATAAAAAGCTTTAAAATAAAAATTATTGAATAAAATTGAAAAAATTAACAAAATTAAATAATTTTTTAATGACGAAAAAACTTATTTACATACATATGTAAAAATGTTCCTGTGTTCTGTTTTTAGCAAAAAATTGCCGCGGCAAGTAGGATTTAAGTTGTTACAAAATACATTTTCCTTAAGTAAATATGTAATTTATTTAAAATGGGTATAACCTAAGAATCTATGTTGGGAATTATGCATTGCAAGCATGGCGTATCTATTAGGGTATTCATTCGGTTAACCGTTAATCGGTTAACCGATTAATTACTACCCGATTAACTGATCGGTTAATTTAAAATTGCCTATTTTCGATTAACGATTAAACCGGTTAATTTCAGTCGATTAACCGATTAACCGATGTTACATAACTTTAAATTTTTTGTAATATTATAACAAATTTTTCAATGTTTTAATTAATTGTTTCGTCTCATATACATGTTTAGAAAATATATTTTTATACAATATCAGCCCAATTATGAATAAAAATTCCGCGGGAGTTTGCTCCCTTCTCCCATTTTTATTCCTATGTTAATTCAATTGTAAAAATGGGAAAAGGTAAAAAACTCCCGGAGAATTTTTAATCATAATTGGGATGTATATTTCCTTCTAGCAAAACATTCTTAACAGAATAACTCGAAACAATTAGAAGTGTTAAAAGTTTTTTAAAATTAAATCAGGACTCTAATGGCATAATGGAGGATTTTATATGTTAAGAGAAATCCAGGAAAAGGACTGAGAAATTAGATATTCTTTATTATGGCTGCTTCTGATTCCTCCAGCATCCACGATAAGAGAAAAAAATTTTACAAGTCAAGTGTTGTCAAAACTAAAGAAAATTATCGCTTTAATCCTAAACATTTAAACAAAATTTTTTTTTTCAAAATTTATTTAATCAGATCTCTTTAAACTATTGAAATAACTAATAAATAATAATTTTTTAATTTAGTTATAAAATTCCGTTTAATAGGGAAATATTTGTCAATAAAATTATTGAACTACAGAAATCTTATTAAAAAACGACGTTTAAAATTCTTGCGTTTTCCGTTTTCGATTTGCAGAACACCCCTGATGATGTATTACTTTAAAAATACATATCACATATTTATGAATTATTTTTTTTGTTTGCTCGTTTTAGATCAAGAATTGTTATTTTTGTTTTTTTAATAATAAACCCCAAAAAATAAATAATGTATGCATTTTTAATTATTGAAATTACCTTATTTATTAAAAAAAACTTTATTAATCGGTTAACCGATCAAAAACCAGATTAACCGATTATTAACCGATTAAACCAAAACCTCGGTTAATTAATCGAGCGATTAACCGATTAAAGCAAAAGCCCGATTAAATGAATACCCTAGTATCTATATAAATTGATCAATTTTCGAGAGTGTACCAGTTTGGGGTCAGTGGACAATCATGGACCCGCCAAAATAAAATTATATAATGAATTTAAGATTTATATAAAACTTATTTGTGCCGAATAATTTACCGACATCGAAATCTTTATGAGATATTTTCGTCTTGAAGTGATTGTAGCAAGTAGCCAAGAATCAATTCTTGGCCTACCAAGACAAAATTTTATCACGACACACAAGCTTTTATATAAATTATTGCCAAAACCAACATTTTTAAGATTATTATGACATTAAAAGATATTAACAGAAGTGGTATTTGTATAAGATCTTGGTAAAATATGGATCGATTACAATAACATTTGGTAAGGTGATAATAGATTGTCTATGGGCACAAGGACTCTTCTTCAGAAATAAGTTTTTAGGCTATGTGAAATTATTGATCGATTCTTTCCACCTCTTATTACAATAAAAACGTAAACACCAAATTTCATTAATATCAGGTGTGTTCTAGGTATTGACTCGTATTGAAAACGAAAAATTTTTTGAATCCGCATAATTCAGAAATTGGTGTTCTGAAATCCGCATGTTTTTGTGTATTCGAAGTTCTTGTTCAAAAAAAAAAAGATTTAATGATATTTTCTTTGATAGTGCCCAGTAAAATAGGTGACTACGGTTTTTATATGGAGCTATCTTAACCCGGCGCCGGGGGGGTGGATTTTAGCTACAAGGACATGGGGGTTGGGTCATAATGACCCACTTATTAAACTCGAGGTTTTTTGCTATATTTACGAAAAAATATATACAATTTAGATTGAATCTAACCTTATTAAGGAAATAAAACATGAATTTGTTAAAAAATAACATATTTACTTTTATTTTAAACAAAAAACATTTCATATTAAAAAAGTTAACAAAGGAGGCTTCTTCTAGTTTAAATATAATAAACACTTATTTTGATACTGTGGGGATGGGTCATATTTACCTTTTTTTAAGTTTAAGCACGTGTTATTCGAAGTACAATCGCCATGCGACTGATTTGAAATTTATAACATTAAGAGAGAATCAATATCTCCAGCTACTGAGAAGAGCGTAGAGAAGAGAAGTACATTTTTAAAGCCACAGTCAATTTAAAAAGTGACGGGTAATTTTGACCCATCCCCCCGGCGCCGGGTTAATAATGGTGACGATTGCCGAAAAGATCGACAAAGATACGAGAAATTTGCAAAAATAGCGATAATTTTTAATATTTCAAACAAGCCATAAAATTGATTAAAAGTCCCTAAAACTATAAGGAATGGCAAAAATTCGATAAAAATGGCTAAATTAGCGGATATTTGCAAAAATTTGCCAATGGCAGCATCATAGCAAAGTTTAATATTTATTAAAAATCGTTAAAGCTGCAAACAATTGCATCTATCGCGAAAATTCACGAAAAATTGCAAACTTGGAAACAAACCCAAAAATTTATTGAGATGGCTAAATGGTTAAAAAAACAATATGTCGAAAAAAAAAATTTACAAAAATAGCGAAAATTCGCAAAAAATTTTAAAATTTCAAACAAGCCATAACATTAATTAAAAGTCCCTATAAGGAATGGCAAAAATTCTGTAAAAAATGTTAAATCAGTGGAAATTTGCAAAAATTCGCAATGTTTGTGTGAAAATACATATTGTTTTCATTAAATTGAATAAAGAACATTTTAAATTAAAAACCAAAATTATGTCTTTGCTAATTGAAAACGAATAAAAACATGTGGAGGTGAATTGCAGAACACAAAAAAATGCTGAAGTAATCCACTTTTGAGTAAATTCGGAATCTAGAACACACCTGATTATCTCAAAAATTGCGACATGTGCTTTGCGAATAAGGTTAACATGGACAGCTGGCCGGACGGAAAGACATTGTTACATCGATTAAGAAAAGCATGCTGACGAAAAATTAAAATTTTAGTGGCAAGTTCGTTCAAGTTCTTCCAAGCAGTTTGGATTGAAATTCAGAACTTTTGGTTCAGTAGAGAAGAGTTATGGACCGAAATGTGAAACAACCTTCCGAAAAAATCGATATTTCTGTTACAAAAACCAACATAATGGTGGCGGAATGCACCTTTTATCGTTAAATTTTGCACTAACTCAATTTATATGCCTAGAAATCATATAACTAAATTTCGTGAAGATCGGTCTATAATTTACAATAGATCCACTGTCTAAAAACACTTTATTGCTTGCGTCTAAAACCGTATCGAATAATGCTTTAGTTTCATAATTTAGTTGTATAAGAGATTGAAATTACTTCGACAAATTGCCCTTATCCCTTTATTTGTTATCTTAATCCTCGTTACTTTTAAAACTGCTGTTCTCGCTCTTCTGTACCATAAAACCATAAAAGTTTCAATATTTTGCATCAAAATGTTAATTTATAGTTTTAATAAACAGTAATTTTATTGATTTAATTTTTTATTTTTGACAATTTGTTCAAATATTTATTTTTAGGCAAATATCAAGGTATATTTACACAAGGTAAACTCGTTGGCCCATATGTTTGTCAGCTGTTTACCCATAGTTGGAACCACAACGTCAAATTGCGTGTATATGAGCCAAAATTTGTACATGTGTGCGTTAAATTGTTTTTGTTTTATATGAAGACAATTTTGACAACATGGTTCCTTTTATAGAGCAAAATGTCTACACTCCCAAATGAGTCTACCTTGTGTAAATATACCTTGGCAAATATTTTTATATGTGAACACAGGGCAAACATGTTTTCCCATTTTTTTTTTTAAGCTATTTAATATCTGTTTGAACAAACAAAAATGGGCAAATAAATGTGCGCAGTGTGACCAGCAAATAAAATTTTTATTTTTTTAAACAAATTTTTTAAAAATGTCGGCAAACAAAATTTGACAATTGTTTGCCATATGTGACCGTACCTTTAGTCCGTTTTTAAAATTTAATATTTTGCAGATACATATTACATTTTTCAAAAAAAAATTTTTTTTTCAGTATAGATATGGTTTGTAGCTCCAAGTATTCTCTTTAAAATTACATTAAAATCATCTTCGTTTATACAGTAGTTTTCGAGATATTGAAGAAATAATTCGGCTAATTCGGCGAAATTATGACATTTTGAATATGATATAACTTTTGTAAAAAAAAAATTTTAATTTTTTTTCGTTCATAATGTTCCTTATAGGATAAAATTAACATTCTCACAAAATTTGATTAAAATCGAAAGGGGTTAGGTCCCACTCTTGGTCGATTTGACATGGAATTACCCTACTGCAAAAATTTGTAAATACATACTCGTGTTCATACAAACATACATACTTGTGTCCTCATTTACTCTATTTGTGTACGCGAACGAACGCAATTTAGTAAAATACAGTAAAGTTCAGTAAAAAATAGTTAACAGTGCTCTCGAACGCACCTATTATATTCAATGACAATGCACAGACGAGACTAATTATTCCGGTATAAAATTGCAGTTTGTTTACAAGCGATAGGAAGGGAATGGTTTTTCGTTGGCGGGAAATTGCAACCGGCTTCAGCCCCACACAAGAAGCACAAAATACATGTAGATTTAAAAAACAGACAAACTTCAATATATAAAAAAAAAAAAATGATTCATACAAAGCTATGTGTGTACATATATGTATACATTTAATGCCAGATAATTTTGCTACCGTGTGTGATTGATAGAACAAAAATTGTTCGCTTAAAAAAATCTCGTCTGTGCACGTTCAAGCCATTCATGTGTGCTTGGTGCCTTTGTATTATATATTGGTTGTTTGGCAGACTGGAGTTTTATACCCACACCACACTAGTGGAGATAGTATTATGTGCTTGTGCAGATGTTTGCAACACCTCAAAATATGGGTCCTAGACTCCCCTTTACACTGACGTTATACGTTTCTTGATAGTTTTTTATTATACTGCTTGTTACAATTTACAAAAATTGAACGCTGTGACGTAAACTGAACTCAATTTTAAAGCAATTTGATTTTAAGATGTCGTAAAGAACACAATTTATTATGACAAAACAAAAATTTGCTCATTTAAATTGCAAATAGCTGTTTTCTTGGCTGTAAATTGGTGCCGCCATTACCAAGTTTGTATACAAAATTTTGACGGAACAACTAAGTTTTGCTTAAGATTATGGTCTTTAATGAAAATTTAAAAAAAAATCACATTTCGCCGGAAAATCAGAGTTTCATACTACGTTAAACTCGGTTTAAACTTTATCTACATCTCAAAAACCCGGCCTTAGTGCATTAAAACTTGAAATAAAATTTGAAGCAAAACTTGATCGTGTAACCAAGTTAAGTATACGAGCATCTTTTTCGATTGTCTTTATAAGTTGTTTTCTTGATGACATCTTGAAAATTGCGTGCAGCCTACATAACATCTTTAAATTTTTGTGAATTTGTGTGTGTAAAAAACTTGAAAGCAACATATGATCGTGTGGCTGCAGGGTTAGTACTATGTACTATTACCCGCTCCGCATTTCTGGACATATATAATTGTGTATGTTGTTGATGCATTCAACATTTATACTATTTTTCATTTACTTTATAAATATTTTTTTATTTAAGTGATTATCAATTAAAACGCAACGCCAAAAATAACATTAAAAGCAAAAACAATGTCAAAAATTTGTTATAACTTTGTTGTTGTTTTCTAGAGAAATTCATATTGCGTTTTAAAATTTTCAAAGCCACAAGATATGCAGCGTTTGAAATTTAAAAATTCAATATGAATTTCTCTAGAATACAACAACAAAATTATGAAATATTTTTGATTTTGTTTTTGCTTTCAATGTAATTTTACACAATTAAGGCCTAATTGTTTGGGAGGTGCCAATTCGACAAAAAAACTTCGAAAAAATTTAAGGCCTATTGCACCTTCCAGACCATCAGTAACATATTGTTATAAAAATCGATTCAGAGGTTTAGGGGTCTATATACTTATATAAAATATTTTTTAACTTAAGTGAAAATAAAATTGTTTTTTTTTTACATAAATATTTCGGTTACTTTTTTTTGCATAAAGTAACTTTATTTTTACATTTTTGATACAAATTTTTTTTGGTCGTGGCAACACTCATCATAATTTGGCTATGAATTACGAATGAGAGCGAATTACGAAAAATGACGTGCGAACATAGCACAACATAATGACAACTATCGTGAATAATTTTTACAACGTAATTTTTCCCCTTTTCACATATTTGCGATCATGAACAACTCCCATGAAAAAAATGTAATTCAAAGGAGAATAATAACGTGAAAAAATGTTCACGGAAATAAATTACCCTTATCATGAAAATTTTTTCCCTCATAATTTGTTCACGTTTCCCTTAGATTTTCTCACTTTATTTTGCTAGGGAATGAAGATTTCATGGGAACAAAAATTCCACTTGTTATCACGATAGGGGTGAATAATGCTCTGGCGGGTCAATGATCGATATGGGTCACAAATAGGGTACACTCGCGAAATTTATTTTAATTACTGTGGTATAAGCTATCATATGGTTGGGCTTGACCGACTATACTTTCTTACTTGTTATGAACTGTACTACTCGCTTTCCTTGAGAATTAACATCAGCTTATTAAGCAGTTGTTGCTAATGAAACTGGTCTTAACAAGTTGTTTTGATCTTGAAATAAGTATGTTATATTTAAAAATCGGCTTAAGGTTAATATGTTAAATGTTGTAAAATTTTACTTATTTATCTTTATTTCCTTTAAAATTGTGCCAAATATGAGTAAAATTATTTTTTTTATGCTAGGTTTCAACAGCATTTGTTTACAATAATATTTATGATAAATAAATAAACAAATTGGCATTATTGAGTTTAAAACGGAATTTTTTAACAATAATAAATATTGCATCAGAAAATTAACTGATGCAATAATTGCCAATATTTGCTGTAGTGCTGCGGCATCACTGCATAAAAAACTTTTGACATATGAGACTGATGCCAAGTTTCTTACAAGTAATGCATTAACGAATATTAAACTTAACTAAAGCTTCGTACAGACGGTGCACAGTGGCGCCATTTGAGTTTTTTCGTTGCAAAAATCATATCTTTTGAACCGAATAAGATAATTGAACAGTTTAAACAGCATATGATAGATAACTGTTCAGCCTATGAAATGAGCGTTTGGAAAGGATGCTACGCTCTGTAGGGGCCTAATTATGGGTTATCAAAGTTAAAATTAGTAGAAAAATCAATTTTATGGTAACAAAAAAAAATTATTTTTACATTTTTAGATTGTTTTTATTTTTTTTCTTTAGGGTTTTATATTTAAAATTATTACCCAACAAATTAACAAAAAATTATTTTTTTTTTAAATTTATTTTTTCAATTTTCTGTAAAATATTCATCACAGTTCGTAAGAGAAGGTATATCTAAAAGACTAACCATTTCTAAACTATAATTATTTTCTAACTCTATTCTTGACTTCACATTCCGCAGGGAAGAAATAAGTGGATCGGAAGATGCTGCCAACATGTTGAAGAGGTCCTTATTTTGCCTTACCCTTGATGCTTTGAATGTGTTCTGCAATCTATATTTTTTATAAAATTTGTTAAGAGACTCCTGTGCTTCTTCAGAAAGCTCTCCAATTGGCAAAGACTGGTACTCAATTATATCTTTGCCATGCGCCAATATTTTATGGACGGTCGGGATCAACTTCTTCTGTGGATACATTTCTGCTAAAAGAGATGCAGTTTTCGACGCATATTCTCCATATTTTGTAGAATTGACATTTTCTTTGGAGTTTAAAACATCCAAGATCGTTCCCAATCTTTTCACGATTTGATTGTCAATTCCAGTGATTCTAGTTACTGCCTCATCATTTTCAAAAAATCTCCTAGAAGTGTTTCCATCGTTTGAGTTACCGTATCCGTGCTTGGGACAGTCTACTTTTAGTCCAACTTGTTTAAAAAAAGCATCCTGTATTTGCTTCTTTCTGATATTTTCCTTATCCTTTATTGATGTATTTTCATCGAAGTTTTCCTCCTCTTGTGGAAGGGTATACGCCAGTTTTAGCAAGAATTCCATACACCTTATCCTTGCGTGCAATGGTGACATTCCATATTCGTAATTCTCCTCATTTGTAGAATCGTTTAAATTACCAAAGTTCTTCTGACTCTTTTTGCAAATCGGGCATGACATTGTTGAGGTTGTTTCTGTCAGTTCGTTTACGACTTTTCCGTCAACCATGGTCAGATGGAACTCGTAATTGCATTCAATATATTTTCCTTCTCCAATTTGCAGCTTTGTAGGCTTAATCTTGCTTATTTGTTCTTCAATGTCCTTCACCGTGGTCCTTATGAGTTCTGCCGATTCCCTTGCAAACTGAAACATTATTGGTCGGCAATGATGCACTGATGACGGACGTGGATTTTTCCAGTGTAGGGAAACATCAGATTTAAGCCGCAAAGGAACAACAGATGCCATAAACATATTTCCGTCCGATATTGTAGCGTCATCGGAAGATATCCTTTGCTTATAAACGCTTTGTCCGGATGATCCATCGCAGCCCCATTTGCTGATCAATGTCAACTTCTCAGGAAGAATTTTCACCTTATTTTCAGGAAGACTCTCCAACAACCGTTTTGCTGTATGGCCCATGAGATCCTGCAGATTGGCTTTCGCAGAGACTTCCGTAAACTCCGTATGCAGTGGTCGTGAATTTATTTTGGCTTGCGTAATATGCTTGTATCCGGGTAAAACGTCAGCGCCGTGTCGCTTTAAAGATGTCCGTAGTTTCTCATATTTCTCTTTGGAAAGTTCTAAGTCCATAAACAAGGCCAAGGCTTCTTCGGAACCATACTTTTTAATGTGTGCGTTTGTGGGCGTGGGAATGCTTTCCTTAATCCTTTTTAGTCGCAGTGGGCTTGCATCAGCAACAGATTTGGTTATCTGCGACCTAACTCTTTCACTATCCTTTGTAAATTTAATAGACAGCGCGTCCGATAATTGCTTCGTGGTCAAGTCATTGGTGGCATCGGCAAGTTTCCTCTTCCTTGTGAAAATTGAACACTCCTTAATACTTTTTTTTGCCTTCCTTTTGCTCCTCTGGTTATGTGGTGGGTTTATCTACTGCCAATATATCCAGGATGGTGTCTTCATTAAGCCAGTCCTCGTATTTGGAGTTGAAGTCTGAATGGTTCGATTAGATTTCACCCATTTTGCCTTAATATTTGCATATATCAGATAAAAATTATTTTTTATAATTTCGCTTCTCTCAAAATTTCCGTATAAGCTATCAAGTTCTTCTAAAGCAGCTTCCGTGAAAAAATTTGGTGTGGTTGACTTTCTAAACAGTTCAAATAATTTAAAATTGTTTAACGCCATGTTTTCAGTACTTAAATTGTTTAATGGTTTCAGTAATTGTTGCGCCAACTTTCAGTCGTAGACTAATCCAGGCGTTATGCTTATTTTGCAATATATAGGCTTATGCTACCATGCCTAAAAACTTACCTGTTCCCTGCATACATATGGATTTAGGCTGAATAATGAATTTTGATATTATGCACGTGTCCAAATAAGATTTGTGCCTACCAGTAGGGACCATAAGTCAATATTGTTCTTGACTATTTGCAATATATAGGCTTATGCTACCATGCCTAAAAACTTACCTGTTCCCTGCATACATATGGATTTAGGCTGAATAATGCATTTTGATATTATGCACTTGTCCAAATAAGATTTGTGCCTACCTGTAGGGACCATAAGTCAATATTGTTCTTGACCATTTGTACGCCAAAGTATTGTTTAAGTGAGGTACGTACCTGCTAATTTCAATGAGTAGTTTTTTTTTCAAACTATTAGATCAAACTACTGTCAGTCAAAACATATAAGGGATGGACGCCATACAATTTCTGCAACCATGTCTTTTTAACCTTTTTTACCTCTAGAAGCCAAACGGGCACGTACGGGCAGATAAAATTTTTGAATTATGTAAAGAAATAATCAATGAACAGGGTTTGCAAATATGGCAAATATAAAAAAATAAAGTTTTTTTTTTTATTTTCCGTCAAAGTTGAAAAATAGTGAAAAAACGGATAGTTTTTAAATAGTGATTTACCAGGAGAAACACAAAGCAAACAGTTAATTTTTTTTGATCATTATACATTTAATAAATACATCAATCAATACAAACAAAAAATAAGGCGATTCGTTACCTATTTCGTGATATTACACCTGAAATCGCAACAAATTTACTAAAAATTGTGTGTTTTTTTGAAAACCGAAAGTCAATCAACTTTGAACGGCTATATCTTCTAAAGTTTGAAAAGTTTCCTATAACATGGGTTTATTCAAAACTTCGTCGGCGCTCATGAAAAATTTTGATTTTTGCAACCTCGTTTGCTCTACGGGCGCTACTGTGCGGTGGTCAGATCTTACAATGTTGTCATTTTTCTGACAATGGTGCCTTAATTTTACACATCTGCCAAATGAAAATGAGATTACAATGTTCACACAGTTGCAAGACATTTTTTAGGCAATTTTAATGACAACATAGTAAGATCTGACCACCGTCTGTACGAAGCTTAATGCGCAAGTGATGCGCAACCACTGCACTTAGAACGTACCCACATTCTCTTGAAACGGGGAAAGTATAATAGATATCACGAGAAATTTTATACACAATATAAAGAAACTCATAGCGAACAATTCTGCATAACTTACTCCAAAATTTTATTTTACGAGTTATGACGACGTTGCAGCAAATGAGCGAAATTTCAAATTAAAATCTTAAATAATTTTCTATAGAAATATGTACATTAGGGCAATAAAAAAATGGTATTACTTGTTCGCGGTTGTTCACCCACAAAACGCAGTAAAGTTTGAAAATTAGATATTTTTTTTATTTATTTATCCAAAATACCCAAATATTTTTTTCAATCAATATATAATAATCAAACAAAATTTTTCACTTTACTATTTCAGTTATTAATAAAATTGTTTATTTAATTAATGTACTTATTTTTTGGAAAATATTACAAAATCGTTTTTGTGGGTGAGGTTTTTATTCCAAAATGACCCGAATATTTTGTTTTCGTAATATACAGGGGTGTCATGGAAATCGAAAACGTAAAACGAAAGAATTTGGAAGTTCTTTTTATTAAACTTTTAATCTAATTTTTACAATTTTTGCTAAAAGATTCTATTTAATAGAGCATTATTTGTAAAATAATTGTCATAAAATTTTTTTATTACAGAAATCTTATTGAAAAACGACTCTTTAAATTCTTTCGTTTTACGTTTTCGATTTCCATGACACCCCTGATATGTACATTTTTTAAAAAAATTAAAGCAACTAATAATTTTTTTCACAAAAAATTAAAGAAACAATAACTTTTACGATAGCTACTTTGTCAAAATGTTGTGCTGGTAGGTCCAAAGACCCCTACTAATGTATTGCATTGTGTTGGAACTAAGAAAATAGGTTATGGGAAGGAGGATAGAGGGAGTAGTGTTTGTGAACATTCGACTTGAACTTATTCATGTTGTAAGTGAGAAGGAAGACTTCAGCAGGAAGGTTATTCCACATACGAACAGTACGGCTAAAAACGAATTTTCCCTGTAATGCGCTGTACGATTCACCTATCTATTGACCACAAAAGGATGGGCTCTTGAGGAAAAACGTGTATAACGAACAAACGTACGGGTTTCGGAAACCAGATCCCTAATTTCGTCAGAACACATTCCATTGTAGTAACGATAAAACAGGCAATTACAACCCACATTGCGACGGTATTCAAGGGAGTCAATAGAATTGGATACCCTACTGTTTTTTCAATTTCGGGTGAAAAATTTAGAAATAAACAAAAAGCTTTAAAATAAAGAATTGATTTATATAAATCATATCTTGAAAGTAGAAAATGTTGTTAGCTAAGGCACGAGCTCTATGTGTTCATTTGTCCTTCAAGTTGTGCTGTAAAGGTCAACAAGAAAAAGAAAGACAAAAATGAAAAAACAAAAAAATGTACTTTGGACTTTAAGAAAAATTCTTGACAAAAGTACGAAAAAAAACAAAAGTAAGGAAGAACATGTAAAATCAATTAAAAATGGATAATCATTCAAAAAAGTAAACTTCGATCTACCAAAGGTTAAAATACAATTTGGTTTAAGGATTGATGTTTGACTATTGACGTCAGCAGTCTTCGATGGCTGCGAGTGTAAAACGGCAAATCCATTTGAAAAGATCGAGTGGTTGCGATCGAAACATGTCATGGTAACCTGCCGGCCGCGGTTCGAATCCCGGCCACGGTCAAGAATGAAAGATTATCAATAACAATTTTAATTAATTTTCATGTTGTAAAATTCCTTTCTTCATAAAAATAATTTAATGAAAATTAAATTTAATGAACTTAAGCCTAATTAGAAATATTAAAAATTTGGATTAAAAACCATAAATAGTTCAACAAAATAACCACAATATTAATTGTTGTTATTTATTATATTTTTTTAAATGATATATGTACTAGCTGTTTGGTCCCGACGCTGCTTGGGATTTTCTTAATGAAATACTGGAGAATTTTGTTAATAACTTGACCCCAGCGCTATCTACCATCAGTTAAAAAAATTTAAATATCACGACAACAGCGCCACCTATCGGTAGCTTTTTTATAAACCAACAGTGAAAGTAGACCTCTCCCACGCATGTACTCGTTTGAAAATCGGTTGAGTGGTTCTCGAGTTATAAAATCACGAACATAGGACAACTTATTTTTATATATGTATGTATATAGATATAGATATAGATATATAGATATAGGTATCTTTAACATTTGCTTAAGTGTCACAATAATACCATTGAAAACGATGTAGTGGAAGATAATCCAACGACATCAAGAAATGCCGAACTTGGTCCAATGGAAAAATACATTAAGAGAGACAGAAGAAATTGTAGACAGAAGTTTGGCTGAAGATGGTAGGCCTGCCAACGCCTTTTGAAAACCCAGAGTAATATCGGGTTATTAAGAAATTAAAGGTTTTACGATGTCTTTAAGTAATACAACGATATGGAGTTTAGATGAAATATTTTATGCATTAAAAAAAGAAGAAGTCATAGCGGATGGAATGGAAGATTTTCCATAGTAATTCTTTTATTCGTTATTCTCATCGATTAATCAAATAATTTTTAAGATTTAATCGTTTGATCGAACGAACAAAAAAATATTTGAACAATGGAAAAGCACTTTACAGAAGAAAACAAAACGGTTTGCCAACGCTACGGTTTACAGTCTGAAAAATTATTTGCCAATGTTTTTTTATAATTTTTTTTTTATATGTTTTCATTTTTATTAACTTTTAAATATAAATGTACATAAGTTACATACATATCTGTGGCATTTTGACAAAACATCTTAAGTCGAGATAAGATAGCAAAAAAGTGTTTTAAAAAAACTCGGTAAAAAATAATTTTTATCAAATAATAAAATAACCCGAAATTAAAGAAAAATTTCGTTTGTAATACAAAATTTTTAAAACGTAAACAAAAGTGTTTTTTTAATGAAAATTCGTATGATTAACAAAATTTTTTTAAACTTTTTTAATTTGACGAGATGTTTTGTCAAAATGCGACAGCTATATATTAAGTTATTATAAATATAAAATACTGATCGCAATTGTTTCATTTTGGTAAGAATACACTTACCATCTACCATGTTTAAAACTAATTCAATTTCTTTCTGGTTTAAAACTTTAACTATCAGGGGTGTCATGGAAATCGAAAACGTAAAACGAAAGAATTTTAGAAGTTTTTTTTCAATAATATTTCTGTAATAAAAAAATTTTATGACAATTATTATACAAATTATGCTCTATTAAACAGAATTTTTTAACAAAAATTGTAAAAATTAGATTAAAAGTTTAATAAAAAGAACTGCCAAATTCTTTCGTTTTACGTTTTCGATTTCCATGACACTCCTGGATATATTATTCTTTGCCGCTGGATGACAGTGGCTACTCCAAAAATAAAGCTGTATGTTAAAAATATTGCCTTTTAAGTAAATATTAAAGGTATTCACGCCAAAAGTTTTACTATTTCGAAAAAACATAATTAGAAAAATACAACAACAACCCCATGGTCAACTATTTCGCACAAATAATTGTCTATGTGGTTGTTGTTATGTTTCTGCAGTGCAACTTTTGACATGAATACCTTTATTATCACATTTGTATATAGAAAGTTTTCTATGTTTATTAACATATACTATCAGGAGCAACGGTTGTAATTTTATAGCCATAAATGTTACAAAAATAAGTGTTTTCGATTCAAGTGTATCTATAATTTTCCCGATAATGGGATATTATTTAAGGAACTCTTATTATGGAAAATGTAAAATTTTCTTTTAATTCGTCCTATTGGATTTGTATTAGATTAAACATTGGACTTTTAATTCCCTAAACTATTTTCAAAGTTAAAACTTGAAAATGGTGGTACATGTGTAATAGAAGCTCCTAATTACATCGTCTGGTATATCGTCGCCTTATAGTGAAAACCTGCTATCTAACTTCTAGAAAATTTTACAGGGCAGACAAAAAAATATCTAATGTTTTCTATTTCTAGCTTAAGAAGCAAACCATTATATATTTGGTTTAATTTCTAATATTCTATAGAGTCCCAAAACTTAAGAAAATGTTTTTCTCAATCGATGCGACCCACAGTGCTGTGATCCCATATAATGAAAGGACAAAAATAGAAGGAGTTGGCGCAAACTTCTGAAATTTCGTACAGTAGTTTCATTTACCTTAGTCAAGAAAATTTCAAGTTTAAAAAAAAATCGGGCCAAGGACATGCCTACCTCGTATGTGTCCTAAAATTGAAAAATTTAATTTAAGCTTCAATAATGCCCACAAAATTACAAAAAGTGGGCATGCTGACACGCATACAACTAGCAACTTGTGTGTAAATTTTCATTTAAATCGGACCAAGGACTCAAGGTCCTGCCATATATCCTTTTTCTAAAAAACGCTATAACACCTACAAAAATTGTCCGATCGTAATTTGGTACGCGATTCACACGATTTAATAAATTTATGTGCGGTTTTCACAATACAAGTGAGTGTACGTTTAGTTAAATTTATATGAAAAGCACTTATTTTTTTTTAAGTGCTTTTTTATAAATTTATCTACACGTTCAATCACTTGTATTGTGAAAACCGCACATAAATTTATGAAAACGTTATTTTCTTTGAAATTCAAAAGGTATGTTTTGAGATACATATTATTTCTAGGCTTTGTTGAAGAACTGATACATTTTTTTGTGCAATACACTTAGGTCTGTTTTTATGCGGATTTGAAGTTACGCGGTTTTTAAATCGACTTTTTTTGTCGTTTTTAACGTTGACATCGCTATTACATAGTAATTAAATTTTAACAAGGTATATACACTAGAGCAGTCTTTGCTGGCTGTCCCTTTTTTGTTTGTAGTTTTATATGTCTTCTAATTGACAAATTGACATAACGATGTTAAAGATATCTGTGGCATTTTGACAAAAAATCTTAAGTCGAGATAAGATAGCAAAAAAGTTTTAAAAAAAGTCGGTGGAAAAATCATTTTTATCAAATAATAAAATAAACCAAAAAATTTCGTTTAAAATACAACATTTTTCAAACGTAAAAAGAAATGTATTTTGAATGAAATTTCTTATTTAATCATACCTATTCTGATGTGCGAAAGAATTCTTTCTTTCGTACATATACATTTAAAACAAAAACAAAATTTTTACAATTTGTTTTTGTTTTAAATGTAATTGTTCGAAAGAAAGAATTCTTTCGCACATCGGAAATAGGCAGTAAGACGTTTTGTCAAAGTGCCACAGATTTACTTTTAACTTTTATAAAACTAATTTAACCAAATTATCACCAATTTCACCAAGTTCAGTTATAATTAACTATCAGTTATAGCTGTCAAAACATATTGTTAACTGGAAGTAAAAGTAATAGTTAGTTTTAACTGAACTTGGTGAAATTGGAGGTAAATATGTTAAAATGTAAGGTTTTGCCTCTTATGTGTTTTTTATATTGAATAAATGAATTGTTTTTGGTTAATTTTTTTATTTTATGATTTTTTATGCTGTTTTGGTCTTATTTTTACACCAAGATTCGAAGTTATGCGGTTTTTTAACTTTTCGGAACGAACGATACATTCTGTTCTTTTTATGCGGATTTCCTTTATTTAAATTCATTAAAATTAACTTACATAATTGTTTACTAGTTCCAGTATAAAGCATATGCATTTCATCAATAACAAAGTGATTTATGGGATCAAAATGATGATGTCCAGTAGAGGACTATATTTTTTTGATAAGTGATGTTAAAGAGTTGGTTTTATTTTAAAATGAGAAACATGAGCGGTCCCCGCAATTTGTCAATTAATTCTTTATTATTTGCTATTTTTATTTTACAACGGAAACCGAGTCCACAATTTTGTCAAAATAACCTTTTTATTAATTAATATGAAAAAATTTTCCAATAAATAATATCAAATTAAAAAAAAATTTTGTTTTCTTTTATCTTTTCAGCTTTTTTTTATAAGATTTCACAAAAAAGAAGCAAAAAATTTACAAAAATAAACAAAAAAAAAGTTTTGTAAATAAGATATAAAAAATACTTCTTGAAATTTGGATAATCTCCGGCCTACAACACAAAGAATTTAATTTCAATCTAACAGAAACTTTGGATAATTTTCTGCATACGAAGGGCAGTAAAACAAGGAATTTAATTTCACACCAAACATATTTTTAACTCCTATAAAAACACCATCAGCTTCATTGTGATATTATAAGTTTAAGTTTAATTGACAAAAAAACATTATAAATATTTCAAGATGAATTCCACAGTCGGATTTTTTGATGAACATATTGTTATGTTATATACTCATTTGGTTAATCAATATGTGCCCGAATATTTTATGGGTTTCGAATATACACCCTGGGTATTTTCACTATTAGGTTCAGTGGTTATAGGTTTAAGTGGCATTCTACCGCTGATCATCATTCCAACAGATGAACAACAAAATAAACAAGGATTTAAAGACCGTAAGTTTTTTCGTAAATATATTATGTAATGAAATTTCTTTATATAATTTTTGTCTTTTAGCTGGTGAATCAAAGTTCCTAAAAGTTTTACTCAGTTTTGCTGTTGGCGGTCTTTTGGGTGATGTTTTTTTGCATTTATTACCTGAAGCCTGGGAAGGTGACAATGAAAAAAGTAAGCTAATTTTCTTAATGTATTACTGTAATTTCTAGTAGTGTCTGTAGACTTGCTGTGTTTTTAAATTCCAATGGAGCTGCATTTGCAATCCGTTTAAAACTTGAACACTAAGATAACAATGAGCTGAACTTAAAAGTTTAGATCATAAACCATAAACCACTCACACCTTAAATTGGTAACAAAAGTATTCGTTTTGTATTAAAACATTTTGTTTTATCATCCATTTTAGCCACTTCTGGTCATCCCTCCCTAAATTCAGGCCTTTGGGTTTTATCGGGTATTCTAATATTCACAATAGTTGAGAAAATTTTCTCCGGTTATGTCAATGCTGACGAGGAAAATCCTCAGCCAAAATGTGTAGAAATTGCCAATTGTTTAATGCGTCGCACTGGAGGAAAAATATTAGAAGGTCAAACATCGGAAAGTTGTGGGGGTAAAGGAGGTTGTGACATCGAAGATGTTCCCAATGGTTGCTTTTTGCGTGCAAGAGAACAAAAGAGTAAAGAACAGCCCAAAAAAGTGGCTGGTTATCTAAATCTCATGGCGAATTCAATAGATAATTTTACACATGGTTTGGCAGTAGCCGGGTCATTTTTGGTCTCATTTAGGCATGGAGTTTTAGCTACATTTGCTATATTATGTATGCATTAAAAAAGAAAATAAAAAAATGGCATTTTCAACAGTTTTAATTTATTTTAGTGCATGAAATTCCTCATGAAGTGGGGGATTTTGCTATTTTATTGCGTTCGGGTTTCAGTCGATGGGACGCTGCTCGTGCTCAACTATTAACAGCTGGTGCTGGCCTTTTAGGTGCATTAGTGGCTATAGGTGGATCGGGAGTTACTTCTGCCATGGGTAAATATTTAAAAAAAAAAAAAAATTTATCTCTTAATTATATAAAATTTATAGAGGCTCGAACATCTTGGATTATGCCATTTACTGCTGGTGGCTTTTTACACATAGCATTGGTTACAGTATTACCAGATTTATTACAAGAAAACAATCGTATTGAATCAATTAAACAATTCCTGGCCCTGTTAGCTGGTATTGCCTTAATGGCTGTAATGACCGTACTTTTCGAACACTAAAACTAAAAATTAAAATGAAACTCTATATAAATATAATTAATAGCAGTTAAACATTTCGTGTTAATAAACTTTTTACCGATTAGAAAAAATTAGTTTTTAACGAAAAAAAATTAAAAAAAGTACAAACTTTTGCTCGGTAATATCTAAAATTTTTAATACAAATTTTTTTCTAAATTTTTATATTTTGTATATTTTAATATTTTCGGGGGGCAACTGATAAGCTCAACTGAAATCTATGATCTTCAGCCAGACAAGGTAAGCGGCTTCATACGTAGCCTGAACCTGACATGGTGATATATGCAGGGGGGCTATTATGTAATTCGATTCGAAACGAAAATACTTTCGAAAGAAATTTCCGTATCGAAAATGAAATGGTATTTTCTAATCCGTTCGAAAGCCCCACAGATTTGTATTTGTTAAAAAAAGGGAAAAACAAAGTGCTGCCAAATTTATAGCCGATAAATTTGACAGTACCTGTCAATATTGACAGAAATTTTTTGAAAAACAAGCGTTAATAAAAAAACGTTAAACTTTCCGCAAAAAGTAAATATAAGTGAAAACTTCAAAACAAAATAAAATAACAAATAACACTACGTGACAATTTTTTGACCAAATGAATTTTACACCTAATCTTTATGTACAATTTTCCGCTGAATCCGAATATGAAGTCAGAATTGTCAAAAGTAGAACAGTTTTTGAGATATAACCGTTATTTGTGTTTTTAAAAAAGATGCTGTGACTGAAATGCAAATATCTTCAAAAATTTTAAACGGATTATGTAATTCTTTCTTTCTAGTGAAAGGTTATAAAATTTCTAAAATAACCGTGGATTGCTGACTTCATATTCGGATTCAGCGGAAAATTTTACATAAAGATTAGCTGTCAGATTCATTTGGTCACGACTTTGTTGAAATTTTGTCACGTAGTGTAATTATTTATAAAAATATAACGGTCTAAGAACATAAATTCTGTTCCATTGTGGTTGGAAGATAGCAATAAAGAAAGTGATGCAATTGCAGAAAGAGTTCAACGGAAAATAATACGAGATACCTCCGACATTATGAGCCTTGATAATAGTACGTAAGAAAGATTTTTAATTATCAAATTTAATTATAAAAATACTATTTTTAGTTTCGTGAAAAACTTTCGGCTTAATAAAAATTCATTTATGTATGTAAACAATTGTATATACATATGTAGGGTGATTTAAAGCCACCTGAAAGTTCGACAGTCATTGCACCTTTGATGAAATTAGCTTCAACATTAAAATGTTTGGTACAAGGTGGATACCAACATCAGATTGACCAAGATCGTCTTGTAGGACTTTCACACTCACCAATTTCCATATGCTTATCTGAGGTATGCGAAGTAATCGAACAAAATATTTGTCCGAAGCATATTATCTTTGAAATGACTGAAGAAAAAAAGATGGAGGCGAAAAAATGGTTTTTTTTAATAAATGTGGAATACCTGGAGTAATTGGCCAAGTAACGATGAGCATTTATACTTCAACCGAAAACAGACATTTAACTCTTCTCATACCTAGTAACATAGCACATTTGTAAAAATAGTTAATACAAAATCGATTAAATGAAAACTCACTTTTTTCCACTTTTTCAATTCACGATACGGTGGACCAACCGCATCTTAATCCTTTGATAGTCTTTGCCACAAATCCTTCGACTTGCTTTTAGCATTTGCAACATTGAGGTGCCCCTTTGCTCAATATGCATGTGCAATTATAAAATCAACCATCACCATATTCTGTCTTGGTTTTGTAAACATTGCTTTGTTTAAGCTTTCCCTAAACACAACCCAAATTTAAAAAAATTACTATGTATACAAATTTTCAGACTAAAAACAAGGAGTTGTGACAACAAACACGGTATAAATTGTGATTTCAAGTCACTCACAGTTCTGAACATAGAGGAAATCGTATGTTTTAAATTAGATTTTACACTTTTTGTAAAAAGTTTTATTTAATTACTTACATTTTTAAATTTTTTATTGTTTTCGCAAGCACAGCACCTTTCGAATAATTTACGAAAAATTTAAATGAACTGACATTTGCTTTCGTATTATATAGTTGCAATTGTAAAAGGGTAATTTATAATTTACGAAAAGGGGTAAAAAAAATCCCACAAAAAGAAAATATTTCCGAACGTTCGAAAATAAATTTTCGAAAAACGTACTACATAATACAATTTATACGAATTCGTAAATCTTTTCTTTCGAATCGTATTACATAATAACCCCCCAGGCTGCACAAATGGCCGTCTGCGTCGCGGTGCATATTGCCTTCTAATACATATCCATCTAAATTGGTACTTTGTTTTTCCATTACCGAAATTCATTCAAAAAAAATTTAATTTTGTAAGCTATTTTTAAAAAAATAAAATTTTAATTTAAAATTAGCTAGAGAGTATAAAAAAATATAGATGTATATAAAATATACATTTTTAGATTTTTGTTGTTAATTAGTTGTTAAAAGAAAAAAAAACTATACATACATACATATTTGAATTTGACAAAAAATGTTTTTTTTTGTTTACTATTTCTTTTTTATTATAATGTTATATAAAGTTTGTATTATCTATTCTCCTATATTTTTATAGAAGCCATTTATAAATTTAAATTTTTAATTTGTTTTCTTTTTTAAATTTTTTACATTTTTAATTAAAATAACTTTTTGTGTGATATAAATAAAATTAAAGTGTTAAAAAAAATAATAATAGAAACAAATTTTATTAAACTTCACATATGAAGAAATAAACCTATGAATTTTGAATGAACAATTATTTTTAATTGGTAGTCAAAAGTCAAATCTACGCAAGATTCAAAAGGCTTATGACCTTAGTCATTATTCACTTGAAAGTAAGTATGTACCTGTAATACTTGTGTAACCCCTTTACCACTTGATACAAAAGTTTGTCAATTAGAAATAAGTATAGAATAATCACCCTTATCGTGTTTGGTGTATTTAAAATACGCCTACGACTGTTTGGTAATAGATTAAAGAGAACGTGAACTTATTTCCTTTAATCTATTATCAAACAGTCGTAGGCGTATTTTAAATACGCCAAACACGATAAGGGTGAATATCTTATGCAGACTGACTAAGCGGTGCCACCAATTCCAACATCAATTTAAGTTTTTCAGAAATACATAGCTAATTTTTATTATTTCCAATTTTTTCTATATTAATTTTTCTATATTTTATACATATTGCATAAGAGAATTATAAACCAAACGATGAACTTCAGGAGATATCAACTGAAATAAATGAAAGAGTAAAGACATGGAAATATAATTCAACCAAAAGCTGTCCGAAGCAAAAAAACAACTAACGGATATTTATTAAGAAAAGTTCCACCATTTGCAATGCCTAGATGGGTCAGCGCGGGTTATTCCAGAAGTCTGTAGTAGAATAAAAGCGACGGCAGTTCAATATTTAAGGTTTTTAAGTTCCAGCTTGATACATTTGCCAACAGAAATGCATGAAACAGTGAAGAAAAGGCCATGGAGCTAATTCTTGCTTTAAAGGAAACTGCGGCTAAAGGTTTGGAAAGTGTACCAAGTAGTTACAGGCACAATTATAATGAAATAATGGTCGCACTGCAGCGTAAATATAGTGGCAAACATAAGAAAGAGATATACAAAATGGAATTGCCGGGCAAAGTGCAAAAAACAAACGAGACCTAACAGGATTAAGCACTCGAGATTTAGCGGTTGGTGCAGTTTACATATCCAGGTGAAAGTCATCCATTTTGGATCATTTGAAAACAGAAGCATTTGTAAATGGTGTTCAAGATGCTGATGTAAAACTTGCGGTATGTGCATTACAAAAGTCAACATTTTGCCTAGCCCAAGAAATCGTAAGGATTGTTACGCGCCGTTACAAAACTTTAAAAAAAAAATCAAATAACGATCCAAAGACCGGTTAAGGGGGTATAAATGCTGGCCCGCTAGCTCAATCGCAAAATTTGCTCTTAACCAGGGTTTTGGCACGTAAGCATATCCATACTTCACACCCCTGGAAGTATGTTTAAAAATATCACGAAATTTACATATATGAAATACAAAAATCCAAAAATACCACGATCAAGGGAAGCGAAGAAATGATTAATTTACACCACACTGAGTGGTACCATGGCTTGGTGTTGCCATGTATGGGTACCTTATTCCCTACACCACCCTATGACAGGCTAGTACCCTACACTTTATTTTACCCTGTCCCATTTACAAAACAATCGTTACATTATGTGATACTTACCACGGCCAGATTCTTCCTAGCATCCATTTAGGAACTTTAAAAATTCATTTCAATTTTCTTCAAAAAAAAAAAAAATTAGTTTGTGGGGTGTTTTTTTTTTTATTATTAAATTTAGTAAATTTATTTTCATTTTTTTTTTTTCTTTTTTAAATTCCTATTTTCGTTGTTCTTACAATATCTCAATAATTAAATTTATAAAAACAATACTTATATAATTTATAAAATAAAAGTAGCGTCCAAAAAGAAAACAATGCAAAAGGGATAAAATGAAATAAAATTTTTTAGTTTTTTTTTTTTTTACAACGTATAAATTAAGGTAATGATTTTGGTTTAAACCTTCATTTTAGCCACTTTGTTGTTTTCTTTTCTTTTTTCTTAGAATAGTTTTCAATTATAAATACTTTTTGTTTCTTTTTTTCTTATTCAAATTCGTTTTCCATATCTCCCCTTTCTTTTTTTTTTTTTCCTATTATTCTTAATTTATTCTTTTCTTGTTTGGGGGAAAAAAAAAAACATATAACCTATTGCTTGAATTTTAGTTAATTCAGGGAAACTTATAATTACCTTAGTTCTGCTTATAGATATGTCGTCTATTTGTCAAATTTTACTAGAAAACTATGGTTAACTTTACAGGTGGAGTTTTCTTATAATTTTTTGTTGTTATTTATTTATGCTTAGTTTCTAGTCATTTTCTTTTTTTTCTTTTTGAAATTTTTGCTGCTTCTTGTTGTTGTTATGTTGTTGTTCTCGTGGCTCCTTGATGGTGTTATTGTTTTAGTTGTTATTGCAATCTCCGGTTATTTGATGTTGTTTTGCAGTTGTTTTATATTCGTGTTGTTTAGTGGATGATGCAATTCATTTGCCTATGGGCGAACTAATTTGGAGTCTTATTACGTCATCATTGGGCAAAAACGATCAATTATGACTTGCTTTTGTTTTCTCTTATATGATAATTACACACCGTTTTTCTGTTCTGAGGAACTAAAAATTCCTTGCATTTGCTTAATTACATACACACATAAGCTTCAGTTTGTTCTTTTTGTTTTCATGCCTAAACTATTCTTTTCTGTGACGCTTACAAATTTTTAAAATATTTTTACTATTTATAAATTTTTTCTTTTCACAAAAAATTTTGCCATAAGGGAGAACTGGTTTCGGTGTTCTTTTTCTTTTAAGACTTTTCAAAAAAAAATTGCACAAATATACGTTTTAGTTACATGAATGTCACATACATACATAGATTTTATTTTTATATGATTTCAAAATTAATTGTTCTATGGTTTTAGTTCATACAAATGTAAAATTTTTGTCCTTTTTGGAAAAATTTCCAAAGGTTTTCTTTATTTAAATTGACACTTTTTTTTTCCTTTTTTTTTATTTAATTTATTCGAATTTTATATATTTAACTTTTCCATACAAACTCAACTGCCCACGATCACCGCCAAAAATCAACTGCCTTAACATGTTCTGCCTAATTCCCTTTATACCATTGCATTCACAGAATGCATTATTCTTCTTCCCTTTGCTATTGCATCATCCAGAATCATTGTCATGAGAGAGAAGAGTGCATACAATTATGTGGGTATGTATGTACGCAAGCGAAAATGAGGGATGAGCAGAGCAACCGTAACTGCCTAAGGCAAGAGAAAAAAAAATGTGACATGCGCAGTTCATGCCAACACTAATAACCAGAGTACAGAGAACACGAAATGACCATGGATGACAAATGATATTAAAAGAAAAAAGATCTAGAACATTTGTTACCATGTTGAAACAGGTTCTTTTTCCTAACGGCAGAATCAGACCACTTTGTGCAAAAAATAAGAATGTTTCTTTATTCTCTTTTTAATTCCTTTTTTCCCTCTCAATTTTTTTTTTCTTTTTTGGTGTTAAGGTATTTAACAACGGGATGAAAGTTGTTACCAACAAGACAAACTACATACATAAATAGCATGAATAAAATTGCACAAGTAATAGAGATTAAATACATATTTATGTACAAGGGAAAAAGGTTTTTGCATGAACCATTGCATGTTTGGATTTATTGGGTAAGGGAAAAAATTTCCTGGTAAAATTCAAATGGGAAAAAAAAGTAATTTTAAATCCGTAACAAACCTGCTTCAAATCAAGATCATCGATATAAGGTTTGAACAGGCAGGATTTAGGCGCGAACATATTCATAGAAAATGAAGGTTATGTACAACGTGTGGCTCGACCCACGAAGCCGGGCAATATACAATAAAACGAGTTTGGACTAAGGTCGTATGTCAGAGGCATGAAATTTGCCGACGTACTTCCCTTGGAGGTCCTCGATTTCATACAAAGAATTTCCAATTTTGCTCCTAATTCTGCACTTAACAAACTTAGGGTTGAACTTTGCGTTAAGGCCCTTTTTAAAGTCACTTTGTGAGTGGTTTTTCCTAAAAACTTCTTGGCCAACGATGAAGTTAATCGGTTTAGTCCTCAGATTATATGTCCTACACGCTTTTTCATGGGCTTTATCTAGGTTTCCATTAATCTTGTCCCGGATAAGCTGTAATTTGTCATTTCTCTCAATCGGTGTGTCGTCACGAAGCATGTTTAAATGATCTAAAATTGTATAGCTTGATCCGTTTAGAATCATATTTTGGCCAAAAACCGCAAAGTAGGGCGAACACCCTATGCCCGCATGGAAATCACTTCTCAATATTTGTAAAATTTTTGGTATTCCCCTATCCCAATTTGTGTGGTCCGAATGGTCTTTAAGGAAATAACGAATCTTAGAAATCACTTCACGATTTGCCCTTTCTGAAGCGTTGGCCTGTGGTGAGTAGAATCCCGTGGTGATATGGGTTATGCCGTAAAGATCGAAAAATTCTTTCATCTCTTTTGAGGTGAATTGCTTTGCGTTGTCGGTATGTACAAACTGTGGTACACCGAAAGTACAGAAAACTTCATTTTGAAAAAAATCGATTACATTAATTGTGGTTGCCGTCTTCATGGGCTTTAAAAACAGAAATTTGGTCATATGATCGACTACAATGAAAAGCTGACAGTTTTTTGATTTAGAGCATGGGTAAGGTCCCAAAAAATCGCAATACAGCCTTTGAAAAGGGCGGCTTGTTTGGAACTGATTTCCCATGGGCGGACGCAGTGTTTGATTAACAGGCTTTATGGTCTTGCAGTCATCGCAATTTTGAATATACGTTTTAACCAGAGTTCAGAGAAATTCATATGTGATCACTCATATTCAACCATTCTTGAATTTTTTTCATAAATGAAAAATTTAAAATATGTAACTTTTTTCACAGTCATAACTGAATTGTTAATATTTCGACAAATTCATTTATGTTTTTGAGGAAAAATACATTTTTGCCTTTCTTCAGTCATGAGGAATGAGGAAAAAAAAATTTTTAGAAACGATCCTCACTAGTAATGTTGTTGTTGCTCGACAGTTTGCATGACCACAGCTCGAAATGGCTGTGTGTGTATTTGTTTGTGTAAAATATTTTTGGTAAAGGCAACCAGCCAAAGTGTCTGTTGGATTTTTTGTAGGAAACAATTATTGAAAAAAAATTAAAAGAACTGCACATATCGTCATCTTAAATGCAGAATAATGTAACATCACATTAATAAGTTTACATGCAAGGCATAAAACTTTGTAATATGTTAATTATTTGAAATTTAAAAGAATTTTAAATATTTCAGCTCAAAATGCGATATATCGGTTAATATTTTTGAGGAAAAAATATTATATTTATGGTTATTTTTGAAGTTGTGTGTGTTACGTTAAATTAATTTGTAATTTTCAGAAATAAAAAGACGTATCATCAAAAAATGTATATAAGTATTAAGTGAAACAAACATTTAAAATAATTAAATATTTTTTGTTAAATTACCGGAAAAATAGAATATATATATGATAACCACACGAATATTTATATTATTATAGATATTATGATATACCTATTATGTATAATTTTTTATTGATTTTAATTACTAATAAGTAGTGGTTTAAACTAAAAATTGTACTTCATTAAATTAAGCTATGAATTAATTTAAAAAGCTATCTTTTTCATTCTAATTTAAAAGTATTTTGATCTCCTTAAAATGAATTTTTTTTTACAACGAACAAATTTAGCAAATAAATATTTGACCTATTTGTCTCCATATAACGAATTATTTTAAATGACCTCTGCATCGCATACTTACAAAGATCCACTTGGAAGAATGCAATCCTTACAAAAAAAAAAACAGATTTTTTTAAATAAACTAATAAAAAATATTTCTTTTGTATTATAAACTTTTTATATGATGAAGAAGTTTTGTGGTCCAATACAGATTCATTATAGGGAAGTGCGACTGCATTTAAATTTATTAAAAAGGACATACATACATATATTAACTCAAAAATCTAAGGACCTGCAGATGTTGCCATTTATTCTTGGAAATTCTTAGCGTTTGGGAGTGCAATGAGGTAGGCTGCAAAATTTCAAAATTACTAACGGTTCGGTTCTTTTAATTTTAAAGCACTTTTTTATTTTTTCTTATGCAAAACTGAAAATTATTATTATAAATCATTATCTGTTCACTAATTTCACTAACACCGTAGTGACAATTATAAAACAGATTACCCAGTTTTGATGTTTAAAAATATTAATGTGCTCTTATAAAAAGAATTAAAAACTCTGCTAATTTTTTTCTTGAGTGTGATTATACATTATGTTGTTAAAAAAATTATATATGTATTTAATGATACGTCATTTTTAATTTTGAAAATAACTTGGTTATTTTTTAAGATAGAAGTTTAAAATGTTATAAAAATATGTAACGTGAATCGTAATCAACAAAAAAAGTCAACTTCAAATGTTCCAATAATATCTACATAGTTTTGCATTTACGCTAACGATATGTGTTTTGTTTGTAAAAAAAAATTCGTTGATGCCTTTAAAAGGTCCCTGTTTCTTTCGTCAAAAAGACGTACCTAAAGGCAGCAATTATTAAGAAAAATAAAATAGCCACAAGAATTTGTTGGTATTTTGTGCTTGTAAAAATATTTTGGTTTCTGTACAAATCGCGCCGGTGGTTTTTTTTTTCTTTGAAAATTAAAAAGGTCTTGTTTTGCTACAATTTGTGTAAGTAACCAATATACATAAAAACAAATGTGACACTAGGTAGAATTTTTGCAAAAGAAGATGTGTTTTATTGCCCTACCAGAAGAGAATGAGCGAGTTGTCACTTTTTTCACGTTGGTGTTAAGAAAATGATAGAATGAAATGACCTAAACCAAGTTTTCTGTCATTTCATTCTATCATTTTCTTAACACCAACGTGAAAAAAGTGACAACTCGCTCATTCTCTTCTGGTAGGGTGATGTATTAATGAAACTTTATTGTTTCGCACTAAATTTATTTCTTACTTTTTTTTTGCTACAATTATATAACCGAGCCCAAAGAGTTAACCTTACCATTTAATGGTAATTTATTTAACGTAAATTTGACCTGTTATAATGACTTTATACATTTTTGCAGGCAAACACAGGTGCGCATTTGGTATTTTGTAAAAAGTTATGATATACCATTAGGTAGAACTAAAATGTATGCACGGATGTTTGAATTAATTGTCCTGTTGCCTTTTCTTATTGTACATTTTTCTAAGTATTGTGGTTACCTTTTTATCATTGTGACAGGCAATAACTGCAAAACATTTTGCACTGGCAATGCAAAATATTTACATATATTCATATAGATAGTTTTTACTGAAAGCAGTTCTTAATAGGTGATTGACGTGGAGTGTGTGTCTAAGTTCAAAAGTTTAACAATGCCAAAAAACATCGGCAGGACATCAAAAGTGATAATGAAAGTGATAGTGATGATGTCCCTGATTGCAAAAAAAAAATAAAAAAACAATAAAGTTAAACACAACAATTAACAAAACAGATTTTTTGATACTGTCACATTTGCTTTTATGTATATTGGTTACTTACACATAAATTGTAGCAAAATAAGACCTTTTTAATTTTTTTTTTTTTCAAATATTTTTACTTACTTAAGAAAAGTGTTTTCAAAGAAAAAAAAACCACCGGCGCGATTTGTACAGAAACCAAAATATTTTTACAAACACAAAATACCAACAAATTCTTGTGGCTATTTTATTTTTTCTTAATAATTGCTGCCTTTAGGTACGTCTTTTTGACGAAAGAAACAGGGACCTTTTAAAGGCATCAACGAATTTTTTTTACAAACAAAACACATATCGTTAGCGTAAATGCAAAACTATGTAGATATTATTGGAACATTTGAAGTTGACTTTTTTTGTTGATTACGATTCACGTTACATATTTTTATAACATTTTAAACTTCTATCTTAAAAAATAACCAAGTTATTTTCAAAATTAAAAATGACGTATCATTAAATACATATATAATTTTTTTAACAACATAATGTATAATCACACTAAAGAAAAAAATTAGCAGAGTTTTTAATTCTTTTTATAAGAGCACATTAATATTTTTAAACATTAAAACTGGGTTATCTGTTTTATAATTGTCACTACGGTGTTAGTGAAATTAGTGAACAGATAATGATTTATAATAATAATTTTCAGTTTTGCATAAGAAAAAATAAAAAAGTGCTTTAAAATTAAAAGAACCGAACCGTTAGTAATTTTGAAATTTTGCAGCCTACCTCATTGCACTCCCAAACGCTAAGAATTTCCAAGAATAAATGGCAACATCTGCAGGTCCTTAGATTTTTGAGTTAATATATGTATGTATGTCCTTTTTAATAAATTTAAATGCAGTCGCACTTCCCTAGAATGAATCTGTATTGGACCACAAAATTTCTTCATCATATAAAAAGTTTATAATACAAAAGAAATATTTTTTATTAGTTTATTTAAAAAAATCTGTTTTTTTTTGTAAGGATTGCATTCTTCCAAGTGGATCTTTGTAAGTATGCGATGCAGAGGTCATTTAAAATAATTCGTTATATGGAGACAAATAGGTCAAATATTTATTTGCTAAATTTGTTCGTTGTAAAAAAAAATTCATTTTAAGGAGATCAAAATACTTTTAAATTAGAATGAAAAAGATAGCTTTTTAAATTAATTCATAGCTAAATTTAATGAAGTACAATTTTTAGTTTAAACCACTACTTATTAGTAATTAAAATCAATAAAAAATTATACATAATAGGTATATCATAATATCTATAATAATATAAATATTCGTGTGGTTATCATATATATATTCTATTTTTCCGGTAATTTAACAAAAAATATTTAATTATTTTAATGTTTGTTTCACTTAATACTTATATACATTTTTTGATGATACGTCTTTTTATTTCTGAAAATTACAAATTAATTTAACGTAACACACACAACTTCAAAAATAACCATAAATATAATATTTTTTCCTCAAAAATATTAACCGATATATCGCATTTTGAGCTGAAATATTTAAAATTCTTTTAAATTTCAAATAATTAACATATTACAAAGTTTTATGCCTTGCATGTAAACTTATTAATGTGATGTTACATTATTCTGCATTTAAGATGACGATATGTGCAGTTCTTTTAATTTTTTTTCAATGATTGTTTCCCACAAAAAATCCAACAGACACTTTGGCTGGTTGCCTTTACCAAAAATATTTTACACAAACAAATACACACACATGCTGTCGTGTTGTCCAGAGGGAAAAATTGCCAGCGCTTTCACTTTTTAGGCCTTAAAGAAGGTTTACAGCTGTATTTTAATAGACTTTTACTTATTTCACTCTGCCTTATTTTAAAAGTTCTTTTAGAAGGGTTCTTATAAAATATTTTACAAATTTAAATTTTCTATTCTAAGATCGAAATCGTTTTATTAGTAGTTATGTTGGAATATGTACCAAGTTTAATTATTAATTTATTCACTTCGCATTATTAGCAAATACAATTACACTGGAATAAAGCTTTACCCCCGTATTTATAAAAGTTTATTAAATTTAACATATGATTATTAAGGAAAATTTTCATAGAAAATTTGTTTTGTAAACCTTTATTAAATTTAAATTTTTTTTATAAATACGGGAGTTATTCTTTATTATTTTAAGAAGGCCTTTAAAGTAGATGCAAGAAGTCAGGGTTTTGGTCTCCAATAACACACTGTATAAATTAGAAAACTTTATATCGGCAAAGAGGCCTTCTATAAGGCCTCTTTACTGCTTCATTTTCCTGCTGTTAATGGTTGCGTTTTTTTCATTATGAGGAATTTGATTGTGAATTTTTTTAAATTTTTCATATCTGACAAATTCACTTATGAATTTTTTTGTTTGCTCATTTTTCATGAATGAGGAAATTCAAATTAGTTTTTTTCCTCACCCTCATGAGGATGAAAAAGCAGTAAAATTTTTAATTTTTCACGCTCGCTCATGACTGAAAAATGAGTGAACGTTTCGGTACTCTGGTTTTAACATCCCTTGCCATTTGTGGCCAAAAGTATTTCTGCCTGATTCTAAAAAGGGTTTTGTTAAAGCCGCTATGGCATCCCTCCTCATGAGCTAGTCTAGTAATTTCCATTGTCAAAGATTCTGGCAGCCATAGCCTCCATAAATTTTCTTCATCCATGTCATTTCGGAAATTCACTTTCTTGTAAATAAGGTCGTCGTTTAGACACAGGTCAGGAAAGGCATCGCCATTTTGGCGTATCTGTTCTCTTAGTCCGTTATACTTGGGGCTGTTAAATTCGGGTGAAGAAAAATCAATTTCGGGAGGGTTACAATTCAAATTTATCTCGTCGGTATCAAACCTAGAAAGTGTATCGGGGACAATATTTAGGGAACCTTTTCTATGTTCCATCACAAAATCGAAATGTTGAAGTTTCAAACTCCAGCGGGCAAGTCTACCGTTAAGGTCTTTTTGGCTCATGAGCCAGCGAAGACTGGAGTGATCAGTTATGATTTTAAAAGGGAGTCCCTCAATATATTGCCTAAACCGTTTGACGCAAATAATGGCCGCTAAACATTCTAACTCCGTTACGGTGTAGTTTCGCTGTGCCCTATTCAACTTTTGAGATACAAATGCGATTGGTCGTTCGCCCCCTACGTCATCTATTTGGTACAAAACGCCACCTACGCCAATGCGTGAAGCATCGCACTGAATCACGAACTCTCTACTGAAGTCTGGTTGAACCAACACCGGGGCATTTGACAAAGCCGATTTTAGTTTTTCGAACGAATCAACGGCTTCAGCCGACAAGCGAAAAGGTTTGTTTGATTTACGCAAACAATCTGTCATTGGGCCCGCGAGATCAGAAAAATTGTTAATAAATGCCCGATACCAATTTGCCATGCCTATAAAACGTCTTACCTGTCGAGGTGTCTTGGGACTGGGAAATTGAGTAATTGCCTCAATTTTCCCCGGATCAACTTTCAAATTCCCACCGCCTATAATATAGCCGAGATACTTTATCTCGCGTTGGCAAAATTTGCTCTTACCCACATTAATTGTTAACCCCGCAGATTTTAAACAGAATGCAACCTCAGAAAGCAATTTAAGATGGGTGTCGAAATCGTGACTGCACACGAGAAGATCATCAAGATAAATGAATACATTTTCCCTTAACCTAGCCGGGATTACCCTGTCCATCAGACGGCTCATTGTCTGAGGCCCGTTACAAACACCAAAAGGCATTACCTTGTACTGATACAAGGACCTACCCGGTACAGCGAATGCTGTCTTTTCCTTAGAGGACTCGGACAATCTTATCTGGAAAAATGCATCTTTCAGATCAATGCCACTGATGAAGTGTGTATCTTTTAAACGACTAAGCAGTCCGTTAATGTGTGGTAGCGGGTATGAATCCTTCTTGGTGAGCGAGTTTAGTTTCCGACAGTCAAGACAAAGTCTGATTTTTCCAGGCTTGCGAACAGATACTATGGGACTACACCAAGGAGAATTCGACTCCTCTATAACACCAAGTGCTAACAATCTATCAAGTTCCTTATAAATTTCCTCCTGCCTAGGGGGTGAGAGCGGGTAATGTTTCTGCTTAACAGGTAAAGCATCCCCTGTGTCAATGTGGTGTTCAAGTAAGGGCGTACAGCCGAGTCCTAATTTTTCATAGGATGGAAAATTTAAAATAACTTCTTCAAGGCGTAATCTCTGCTCTGGGTTAAGCTCATGACAATTCGCATCGGGTTTGGCAACAATTTCCATACAGGACAGATTTGAAAATATTTGGGGAGCAAGCGCGTACGCCTTCCAAAAGTCTATGCCAAGATACCCAAGTTGAGATAAGTTCGGTACAATATAAAATATCATGACCTTTGTAACCCCTTTAAACGTGACTGGTAATTTGCAATACCCCATAACTTCGTTTTTTGCCCCGTTGGCAGTTATGACAAAAGTTTTAAATTTTTCCAAACGAACGTTATTTCTAGCTATAAAGTCTAAGCTCCCTTTCCCTAATACTGACACGTTAGCCCCCGAATCTAAAAGGCATAATAACTCTTCATCAAAAATTTTTATCATGGCAAAAGGTCTATCATCATTTTGATATGGCAAACATGTGGTTTCAATGAGTCTTCTATATTTTTTCCTTTTCCGGTAGCGCTCTCTGCACTTGAGGATTTTACGAGAAATTACACAATTTGAAAGTCTGGGTAATAAATAATTGACACGGTTTGAAGGTCTGGGTTGAAAAAAATTGATGTTATCAGAAAGTCTGGGTGGTGGATAATCGACATTATCAGAAAGTCTGGGTGGTGAATCATTTTCACAATTTGTAAGTCTGGGTGGTAAATCATTTACACAATTTGAAAAACTGGGTGGTAGATCATTGATTGATCTGGCCAGCTTGGGAGGTAAGTCCATCTGTGACGGCTTACTCTCGTTGCTGGATATAAACTCGGGATTTATTGTTTGGAACGAGGATCCCCGGTCGCCCACTCGCTCCGCTGCTTGTTTTCCGCGTGGGTACCTTTACAATTTGGAGTAGTTACCCCCCTTTGTCCGCATTTATAGCAGAAAACATGCCGAGTTTCGTCGGGACAATATATGTAACTATGGCCAAATTGTAGGCAATTCCAACACTTGATTTTGGAATAGTCGCCCTTTACCCAGGTTCTGCCTAATCTAATGGCCTCAATTTGGGGATCGGATTCAGCAATCGAATCTTCAGAGTTTACCTCCACCAAAACTTCATTTACTTGGCGCTGTCTGCCAAAAGGAATTGATTTGTTCTCCAGAAGAACCTTTTCCGCTTTTCTAGCTAAGTCACGAAGACTAATCAAGTCTCTCGGGTTTGAAATAAATAGCATGACCTTAAGGTCCGCATGTACATTTTTCTTAATTATTTCAATCAGGGAGGAATCTGACATAGGGGTTGTTAAACGCAAGTTTAAGCGCACGATAAATGAATGAAAATCGTCATAGCTTTCCCTGGGGAGTTGTTTACGTGAAGAGATCTTAAGCAGAATTTCATGGTCGCTTTCTAACGCACCAAATTCACTAGATAGTGCAGCCCTTAGCATCGGATACGTAGCCCTTTGGTTCTGTTTTATATAATCCCAATAAAACGTTTCGGCCTTGCCCGTTAGAAATAAATGAAAATTTGACATAAGGTGGTCATAAGGACACTGGGATCGCTCAGTTAAAGTATCCACTTTAAACAAAAAATCTGACACACTACCCTCGCCACTATAAGACACATTCCAATCCTTAAGTCTGAAGTTTACGTTAGAGGAAACGTGTGAGTATGAATTTGCCAAAGTAGGCGTCCTAGCATTAGTTCCCGGTGTGGCAGAAGTTTCCCTACCATTCCCACTTAAACCTACAGATTCCCTCAGGGCACTAAATTCCCTCCTAAACTCATCCTGCGTATTTCTCAAGGCCTCCTGGAAATAAGCCATTAAATTTTCCATTATGCCCGCATCTGAAGGTTGTGTATTACCCTCACGATTTGTTTCCGATGTGGCCATTTCAACAATTTCACTATTTGCTACTCTAGGTGTTACGGACTCAATTTGAGCCGATTCTATGTCCGGAAGAGATAAGCTAAGAGGTTTGAGATCTGAATGGACAGAAGCGTGTTCTTCCGAGGGACCAGAAATAAGTGAACGGGACACAGACGAACCCCTTAACGCCGTTATGCTACTCTGCGAGTCTACTGACAACTTTCTCCCCGATGGAGTTGAACCCCTTCCCCTACCTTTGGACAGAGACGAACTACGAACGGTCGATTGTGCCCTACCTCTCGCCGATAAGTCAGTTGATTTTGGGTAGGAGACACTACGCGATAAGTTTTTAGCCGTGCTTTGCCGCGTGGTGGGCTTGTGCATAATGCACCAGTCAACCAGTGAGTAGAAACGCGGGTCTACTTAAGGAAAAGACAAATCGAACGAATTGTTTTCAAAATGCGAATCTTAAATGTGCAAAGGGAGATCAGTGTAAAGACAAGGAAAAAAAAATGCTCAAAGTGCTCAAATTTCGTAAAAAAAAAGTTTTTTTTGTGATTAGCTATTTGTAACTTGACTAATATTTTATTAAAGGGTATTTTTTTCTTTAATTTTAATTTTCAAAATGCAAAAAAAAAAAATTCTTTTTATGATTTTTTTTTTTTTCCAAACAAAAAAATTATTTTCTGGAAAAAAAAATTATTTTTTTTTTTTCAATTCTCAGGAAAAAAAATATTTTGTAAAAATGTCCCAAAAAAAAAGTTTTAATTTTTTTTTCAAAAAATTTTGTTTTATCTCGTAAATTAAGTTTGTTTTTCAAATACTCATAAAAATCTGGATGCTAAGAAGAACCAGCCGTGATAACTGCAACGATTGTTTTGTAATATAATAATGATAAAAAAAAACTATTGGATTTTATCAACAATAAAAAAAAATCTCATTCTTAAAATTCCCAGGTTTTCCGAAATTATCGCGAGGATTAAAAACCGAACTAAATTATTCTGCAACTTGTATTGCCACCTGATGGCAATTTACTACAAGGACTCTAACAAATGAATTCGATTCCGTACCGCTTCCCTAAAAACCGTCTACTAACGCAACGTAACCGCGCAACTCGATGTCGTCAGTTCGGACTTTTAATAAGCGAATTTTCAACGAAAGCAATACTCGCTGTTGGCAAACTTTCCGTAAATACATAATTTAATAATTGGCCGTCGCGAATGAAATTTCGGGTGTTGAATTACCCCAAAATCATGACCTTGCGTCCTATTAAATAAAATTCCGAAAGTCTAATTTAACTAAATCTTCAAAAAAAAAACTCAAGCGATAAATTATGAATAACCCGCTGTAAACTATAACATTTGCCTAACGTCACTTTAACTTTAAGCCAATGTTATTTTACATTGGTGTTATTTTCACGTTTGTCTTAATTTATTTTACGTTGGTGTTATTTTACGTATAATTATTTTTATAAAAACTTAAGCATCAATGCCACAGTTGGCATTTACGTTGGGCGCCATATATGTTACGCGCCGTTACAAAACTTTAAAAAAAAAATCAAATAACGATCCAAAGACCGGTTAAGGGGGTATAAATGCTGGCCCGCTAGCTCAATCGCAAAATTTGCTCTTAACCAGGGTTTTGGCACGTAAGCATATCCATACTTCACACCCCTGGAAGTATGTTTAAAAATATCACGAAATTTACATATATGAAATACAAAAATCCAAAAATACCACGATCAAGGGAAGCGAAGAAATGATTAATTTACACCACACTGAGTGGTACCATGGCTTGGTGTTGCCATGTATGGGTACCTTATTCCCTACACCACCCTATGACAGGCTAGTACCCTACACTTTATTTTACCCTGTCCCATTTACAAAACAATCGTTACATTATGTGATACTTACCACGGCCAGATTCTTCCTAGCATCCATTTAGGAACTTTAAAAATTCATTTCAATTTTCTTCAAAAAAAAAAAAAATTAGTTTGTGGGGTGTTTTTTTTTTTATTATTAAATTTAGTAAATTTATTTTCATTTTTTTTTTTTCTTTTTTAAATTCCTATTTTCGTTGTTCTTACAATATCTCAATAATTAAATTTATAAAAACAATACTTATATAATTTATAAAATAAAAGTAGCGTCCAAAAAGAAAACAATGCAAAAGGGATAAAATGAAATAAAATTTTTTAGTTTTTTTTTTTTTTACAACGTATAAATTAAGGTAATGATTTTGGTTTAAACCTTCATTTTAGCCACTTTGTTGTTTTCTTTTCTTTTTTCTTAGAATAGTTTTCAATTATAAATACTTTTTGTTTCTTTTTTTCTTATTCAAATTCGTTTTCCATATCTCCCCTTTCTTTTTTTTTTTTTCCTATTATTCTTAATTTATTCTTTTCTTGTTTGGGGGAAAAAAAAAAACATATAACCTATTGCTTGAATTTTAGTTAATTCAGGGAAACTTATAATTACCTTAGTTCTGCTTATAGATATGTCGTCTATTTGTCAAATTTTACTAGAAAACTATGGTTAACTTTACAGGTGGAGTTTTCTTATAATTTTTTGTTGTTATTTATTTATGCTTAGTTTCTAGTCATTTTCTTTTTTTTCTTTTTGAAATTTTTGCTGCTTCTTGTTGTTGTTATGTTGTTGTTCTCGTGGCTCCTTGATGGTGTTATTGTTTTAGTTGTTATTGCAATCTCCGGTTATTTGATGTTGTTTTGCAGTTGTTTTATATTCGTGTTGTTTAGTGGATGATGCAATTCATTTGCCTATGGGCGAACTAATTTGGAGTCTTATTACGTCATCATTGGGCAAAAACGATCAATTATGACTTGCTTTTGTTTTCTCTTATATGATAATTACACACCGTTTTTCTGTTCTGAGGAACTAAAAATTCCTTGCATTTGCTTAATTACATACACACATAAGCTTCAGTTTGTTCTTTTTGTTTTCATGCCTAAACTATTCTTTTCTGTGACGCTTACAAATTTTTAAAATATTTTTACTATTTATAAATTTTTTCTTTTCACAAAAAATTTTGCCATAAGGGAGAACTGGTTTCGGTGTTCTTTTTCTTTTAAGACTTTTCAAAAAAAAATTGCACAAATATACGTTTTAGTTACATGAATGTCACATACATACATAGATTTTATTTTTATATGATTTCAAAATTAATTGTTCTATGGTTTTAGTTCATACAAATGTAAAATTTTTGTCCTTTTTGGAAAAATTTCCAAAGGTTTTCTTTATTTAAATTGACACTTTTTTTTTCCTTTTTTTTTATTTAATTTATTCGAATTTTATATATTTAACTTTTCCATACAAACTCAACTGCCCACGATCACCGCCAAAAATCAACTGCCTTAACATGTTCTGCCTAATTCCCTTTATACCATTGCATTCACAGAATGCATTATTCTTCTTCCCTTTGCTATTGCATCATCCAGAATCATTGTCATGAGAGAGAAGAGTGCATACAATTATGTGGGTATGTATGTACGCAAGCGAAAATGAGGGATGAGCAGAGCAACCGTAACTGCCTAAGGCAAGAGAAAAAAAAATGTGACATGCGCAGTTCATGCCAACACTAATAACCAGAGTACAGAGAACACGAAATGACCATGGATGACAAATGATATTAAAAGAAAAAAGATCTAGAACATTTGTTACCATGTTGAAACAGGTTCTTTTTCCTAACGGCAGAATCAGACCACTTTGTGCAAAAAATAAGAATGTTTCTTTATTCTCTTTTTAATTCCTTTTTTCCCTCTCAATTTTTTTTTTCTTTTTTGGTGTTAAGGTATTTAACAACGGGATGAAAGTTGTTACCAACAAGACAAACTACATACATAAATAGCATGAATAAAATTGCACAAGTAATAGAGATTAAATACATATTTATGTACAAGGGAAAAAGGTTTTTGCATGAACCATTGCATGTTTGGATTTATTGGGTAAGGGAAAAAATTTCCTGGTAAAATTCAAATGGGAAAAAAAAGTAATTTTAAATCCGTAACAGGATCATACAAGGTTTCAAGGCTTTAGGTGAGAAGCAAACTAAATTACAGCGTTACACCAATTAGGGGTCAACCGAAAATGCATTTTTTTTTTAGTTACGTGGTTTTGCATTTCAACTAACGATATAATTGTTTTTTTTTTTTTTTTTTTTTTTTTTTTTTTTAATTGAGACGCTTACCCGGTACGAAAAATAAATAGGACACGTCGCGGACGGACGGCAGTTCCTATCATCCAGTATGGAAACTTGAGAAATGAGGAAATGGTGTTATATATACATATAACGATTATTTTTCAAATTTACACTAAAAATAAACCAAACTAAAAGAGAATTGCTAAGGAATGCACCAATGTAATCCTTGTTACATGGACTACCTTAAGATACATTGACTTTTTTATTTTTTATAAAATTTTTTTTTTTTTTGGGTTTTCTTTACTCAAAAATAATTTTTATTAAGAGGAATAAAAAAAATCCAGAAATAATTTTTATTTTTGAAGAATAAATCTCAAGAAATAAATTTATTCCTGAGGAAATAACTTTTATTTTTTAAGCGAAAAATCGTCACATCTGACAACCCTGGTACGGGAACGGGGAGTAAAGAAACAGAGCTATTGTGTACTTACGTTTTTACCCACATTGTATTGTATGTATATGTATGCATGGTGAAATAAACAGGTGGCAGCACTACGCCAGATGACGATTTTTTGCTCTTGCATTGTTTGTCTAGGTTTATGTCAAAGTTTTGTTTATGTTTACAAAAAGTCCACGTTTTGTGCTGTGATTATTGTATTTTATTAAAGTTTTTGATAATTTTAAATTAAAATAAATAAGATATTGATCCTAATTAAATAAAAATTGGATAAAAATTAATTTATTTCATCACGTTCAGTGGCACGCTGTGATTTTTCTTAAATGTATTTTTTGACGTAAACGGTGATGTAATTTCCATTTTTGTTGTAATGTTGTATTTGTTGCCGTAACGATGCCACCTGCTTATTCCACCATGTATGTATGTATAAATTTTTAATTTTTCACATTTTGCAAAATATCAGTGAAATACAGAGATGAAAAAAGTGACGTATGAAAAATGCCTCAATAATTTGCGAGGGCAGCTTCCGACGATAAAGAAAACGTTCTTTGGTAGTGATGTGGCAATATGCAAAAACAGGCCGCTTCTATCAACACAAATTGCGTGATCAAAACAAAGAATGCAAAAAGGGCAGCTTTCGAAGAAAAAGACAGAAAAAACACAATATTTTCTGCCTCGTGACGCCTATGTGTGCTCTGTGATATCAACTAGCAATAATATTTATCCGCTGTACAAATGTCACCTTATTCCGTCTGCTCTTCCATCTCAAAAAAGAAGTTGTGATCATGTTCGTGATATTTATGTGACTATTGTTACAACAAGAAAAGAGTATTATTTGAAGTTAATAAAAACTATAAAAAAAACACCACCTTTAATTTTTATATAAAAGGTATAGTATTGAGTTTAGCCTTTATTCAAGTAAAGAATTATCAAATTGTTTTATTAAAATTTTATTTTGAGTTGATACTCTTCTGTTAAAAAACAATATTTAAAAACTTTATTAAATTTTCAACAAAAGCGCGTCACATCTTAAAATAACACAAAAAAAAAAAATAAATAAAAAGGTTTCGAAAAATGGTACTGACTCAAATAGTCTTTTAAACTATAACCGAAAAAAGTGTTAAGAAAACAAGTTAAATTTATTTTTATTGAATTCAACTTTACTTAAAATGCAACGACAAACAGTTTTTTGCCTCTACTGAATTTTTTGAGTTAATATTAACTATATTAACACAATATACTGAGAAAGAATATTTTGAAAATTCCCTACATTTGTCTTTCAATTAAAAATCTATCTTTTTCATAAGTTTAAAGTTTGCGAAAAAAACCCAACTAAAAGGGAAAATTCCTTACTTTTGTGAATTTTTTAGATCTCATGAATATTAAAACAGTTTTTTTTAAGTGTTTCTTTGTATTATCAATAATTGTTTATATTATTTTACTTTATCATAAAAAAGGTTTGATTTGTAATAATTAATAAAACTTGGTTCTTGAGTATTTTACGGGTCACAACTCAACTCAGTTGAGTTGTCATTTCTTAATATTTGTATTATGGTTTACAACTTTGCTATATTGCGGTGAACAAAAACATAACAAAAATTATAACTGATCACAACCAGTTGTCTTAATTACAACTCAACTGAGTTGAGTTGTGAACCGTTATAGGGGCCTAAAAGTATTCACATCTTGCGAGAAACAAAATTGCAAAAGCCTAACACAATTATACAATTTTTCCGTATAAATAATAGTCTATGTGGTTGTTGTTGTTTTTGCTTTTTCGATAGAGTGCAACTTTTGACGTAAATACCCTAATTAAGTTTTTCTTTCATTAAATCTTACGTGGATACCCTTATTGTTTTATATTTAAATTTTATTTAGCGTTTTTTGATTAGAAATAGTTCAAATACTTTCAAGCAGTAGTAAAGGGTTGGCGTTGGCGAATACACCTGACTCATTTTTTGTAGTAGATTAAAGTAACACGCAACCATTGTTCTTTAATCTACTACAAAAAATTACTTATCCCTTTGTACACTTGCATACATTTCGGAGGAACGCATGGAAAATGTGAAATACGCATTCACACTTGAAACATCTACCATTAATAAAAAATTTCACCATTTCTGAAAAAAAAACTTATTTTTTTTAAATACTTTTTTCTACGAAAGTGCCAACATTTTAAAAGATAACACCAAAATGTATTTCTCATTCATTTTATTTAATAATTTTAGCAAAATTAAGCAAAATAAGGCTTGCAAAAAAGGAAAAACTTGAGAAATGGTAACGCTGCTTTTAAAGCAAAGTCAGTGATGCCACAATAATAATAGAATTTATTGCCACTTTTCTATTGATGACACTAAAAGAATCGAAAAATGTAAAAGGGAACAAAATGAGATAGTAACATTTTGTAAAGATGTTGAAAGATTTTGATTTTTAGCCCAATGTATTTCTTATGGGAAAATTCCAACATCTTCGCAAATTTATGTTAAATGTTGACAAGTGTAAAAAGGCTTTAAGTCGTATTCGCCAACGCCAACCGTAATCGGGATGAATATGTAAACATACCAATTTGTTCTTTTTATGTTTTGCTACTCGAGTAAATGACCATGCCTTGCCACAACATGTGTACTACTCGAATACAATTATATTCATGCAGACCTTTAATTAATACTCAAAAAAAATTGATAATAATTATATCAACAATAATGAGAATAATGACATAAACTATAATAGTAAATATTATAATAATAAACATTGTTGTTTTTGTTATTTTGAATAACATTTTTTGACATGTCATAATACATGTACATGAAAAGATTCGTTAAGAGTGGCTGTCATAACGTCCATAAAAGAATAAAATTTTCTCCATTTACACACCTTTTATGAATGAACAGTTTTTTTCTCAGAATTTAGCTTTTCCGCATACATTTTTTAGGAAAAATTAAACAAATTTTGAGGGAAAATTTATTTACGATGGATGTTTGCGTGCAAGGCGGAAAAAATGAAATAAAAAAGAAAATTTGGTATTTTGTTTAATTTAAAAAAGGTTTGCTTTATTTACCTTAAAAAATTCGTAGTGAACACTTAGTAGTTATGTCAATAACTAACTTTAGCTACAACAAAAGTTGAAGATGGCGAAAACAATGTTTTATTAACCGTTAACGGTATTTTATATATAAGGGAACACTCCGAAAGGATAAGGTTGCTAAAAAAGAGTAGCAAACCTTAAACCTTAACCGAGCAAACCAGTTATTATTTCAGTTAACTTAAACATTGCCGGCCACCTTGCAAGAATATAATGTATTGCAAAAAATTCAATTTAAATAAATTTATATAAATAAATTTCAAATTGCAAGCAATAATTCGATACTAAGTATATATTTATATAGATAAATAAAAAATTATAATATAATTTAGATCTATATATTTATTCAAATAATTCAATAAAAACGAAGAACATGGTTTTTACAACAGATCCAATAACTGATATTTGAGTGGTTTTTACGACAGACCCATCAACTGATATTTGAATGGTTTTTACGACAGATCCATCAACTGATATTTGAATGGTTTTTACGACAGATCCATCAACTGATATAAGGTTAATCAACACGGCGATAGACCCGATATGACCCAGCCAAATATTGTATATTGCGCCAGAAGACCACTAGGACTCGTAAAACTTTGTCCAGTAAGCACCTGTGAACCAACTTCCGGACCGAAAACCAATGCCACCTGACCCGAATGATAAAATGTTGGGTCCGCATATTGAAAAAACGGAAACAATGCACACACACGTTTATCCACGTCCTCAATAGGCGTTTTAATGCCGTTCAATTTTCTAATTTTCACGGTTAGTGAGATCTGTTTTGTTGGATCGTAAATAGATCCAACTCTGACACGACAGTGCGAGCCAGCGACATTAACTTTCAACTTTCTCACTAACTCATCGCTTATGTAGCTCATGCTGCAGCACAAATCAAGAGCAATCCGCACTTGAACAGACCCCTCACCAATAGAGAGCCTAGCCTGCAAAGTGGGAGAAAATGTGACAGCGTGACGTAGTGGTAACGGCGTCGTAAGACTAGAGCGTGGTTGTGTGGGTTTGGACGGTTTTCTTCTGGTTGCCTTAGAATCAGTTGGCGCTGATACGCCACGAGTAGGGGAACATAATAGAGTATTATGCTCACCCTGACATCTACCACAACTTTTATTGCTATCGCAACCACGAACTGAATGGCTAGTCGAGAGGCAGCGAGAACAGTGTCCAAAAGTAAGGACATGACGCAACTTTTTCTCGTGTGCCAACTGACGGAACCGGAAACAACCCCTTAAGGGATGTGATTTTTTGCATAGAGTGCACGGAAGGAGTTTTGGTTTTGAAAGTGGGACAGGTGCAGACTCAGTTTTTGAACCACGATCGTCAACTGGGGCTACAGAGTCATTCTTCGGATCCACCTCCGGCAAACTAGGCACCGCAACAATTGAGGCCGGTTCAGATGACGATCCGATGATTGCCCCCGAAACCGCTATAGCTGCTGGTGATAGTGGTGATAATGGTGAAGTCAGGATGGGATCAGTTACCTCCATTGCTTCATCATACTCCTCAAGCAAGGCATCCTCAAAAATGGTAGGTAAGGCGTCCATGTTACTAGGAAACAGTTTAGGTTAATATACATATGATAATACAAAATATAAATTAACTGGTCAGTACAACCAGCTTTGTAATTGGTCGTTTTACAACCCCGTTTGCCGTTCGTATGTCAACAACGCGAACATGATCGTCACTTCCCGGATAAGTCTTCGCTACCCGTCCTATTTTCCAGGAATTCGGCGCAAGTTGTTCATGACGAATCGCCACTAAATCGTTAACGGCCACGTCCCGCTCCGGAAATTTCCATTTGTATCTTTTATGCAAACCCTGCAAATACTCCTCTTTCCATCGTCGACAGAAATCTTGAGAAAATGCCTTGATCTTACGATACCGATTTAATATGCTCACATGTGTATCCAATATAGATGGCTCCGGCGGAGCCAACACAGGGCACCCTATCAAAAAATGGCCAGGAGTTAAAGCTACGGGATCATCAGGGTTGTCAGACATAGGGCACAATGGACGCGAATTCAAACAAGCCTCTATTCTCGCAAGTATAGTAGAAAATTCCTCAAATGTATATTTGACATTCTGAACCTCCCTACGAAAATGTGTCTTAAAACTCTTAACCGCGGCCTCCCACAATCCGCCCATGTGAGGGGCACCAGCAGGGATAAAACGCCACGAAAGACCCTGAATACCAAAGGTAGAACACATTCGGGCCTTACTTTCTGCAATAAACGTACGAAAGTCCCTTTCAATCTCATTAGAAGCTCCTACAAAATTAGTGCCATTATCCGAAAACACGGTCAAAGGGCAGCCACGTCTGGCAATAAACCGATGAAAAGCAGCCAAAAACGCGTCTGATGTCAAATCAGAAGTCGCCTCCAAATGAACTGCCTTTGTAGAAAAGCAGACAAAAACGCATACATATCCTTTCGTTATTCGACAAGACCTGCCATTAAAACTCTTCATGTCAAAGGGACCTGCAAAATCAACACCCGTTGTGCTAAACGGTCGATCCAACGTAGTTCGCTCGGGAGGTAAGGCTGCCATCATTTGACTGCAAGAGCGCTTTCTATCTAATAAGCAGCGTTTGCAACAATTTGTTATCCTCCGCACCAAGATCTTGAGCCGAGGTACCCAATACTCTATGCGAATAATGCGCAGCATCAATTGACTCCCACCATGAATAGAAATAATATGCACAAATTCAGCCAATAAAACGGTAAAACGGCATGAATATGGCAAAATGATCGGATACTTCTCCGTATACGACAAAGACGGAGATTTTTCCAGCCTACCATTTAGTCGCATTACCCCATTATCATCCAGAAAGGGGTTAAGAGATCGCAATGAACTTTTCGGTGAGATTGGTCTCCTTAACAATAGAGCCTGATATTCGTCGCCGTAGTAGGCCCTCTGAGCCAAAATTTCCAGGCGTTGCCTAACGTTAATTAACTCATCACTAGAGACCTCAGCAGAAGTGAACCTGTATTTGCCCCTTTGCGAAGAATGGGTCCTATAGAAGAATCTAAGAAGGTAAGCTATGACCCTAAGCGCACGATCTAGTTTCGAAAATCTCCCCAGAATGTCCTCATAATCAGCGGAAATGGTTGCATGTGCCCTCACAGTCCTGACCTCAACGTCCGTGTCCAGGGAGGGGAAGTTCTCCATGTTCCAACTGGCTTTATCCGCGCAAAGCCATGTAGGTCCATACCACCAAAGAGTACTCTTCTCCAAATCTGCTGGGGAAAGGCCTCTACTACCCAAATCCGCAGGATTATCCCCAGATTTAACGTGATACCAATTGTGGCCGACGTTCTCCTGAATTCGACAAACTCTATTAGCCACAAACGTGGTCCAATTACTAGGAGTTTTCTTTAACCAGCACAGAACAATTGTAGAGTCCGTCCAACAATAAATTCCCCGGAGCGGAATATCAATCTCCCTAACTACTGTTTTCACTAACTCTGAGGCTAAAACCGCGCCACAAAGTTCCAGTCGAGGCAAAGAAACCGTTTTAATAGGAGCAACCTTAGTCTTACATGAAAGCAAATGCGTATAGTTTTGACCGGAAGCCTCAATACGAATATAAATTACCCCCGCGTATGCTTTCTCGGAAGCATCCGAAAACACATGAAGTTCGGCCGACGTACAAGGCGCATATTTTACCCACCGGGGGATCTGAATATTATTCACTTCACTAAACTGCTTAACGAACTTCCTCCATTCAGCTCCCGTAGAGGGAAGGAGAAAGTCATCCCAATCAATATTATCCTGCCAAATCCGTTGCATAATAATCTTCGCAGTAATAATAACAGGACCTAACCAGCCCACAGGGTCAAATAATTTAGCTATCGTAGATAAAACTTCCCTCTTCGTATAATCCGACTTACTCACAATCGCCTCAGTTCTAAAATAAAATGAATCCAGCTGGGCATTCCATAAAATTCCCAGTGTTTTCGAACTGCTAGATTCTACAAACGTCAGTAGCCTCGAATCTACCAGATGGCCTAAAGGAAGATCCCTCAGAATTTCCATGTCATTCGAGGTCCATTTCCTCAGTTCAAATTTTGCCGAAGACAAAACCTTTCTCAATTGATCCCGAGCCCTCAAAGCAGAGGAAACATCATGAGCGCCCGTTAATACATCGTCAACGTACATAGACTTGCTCAAAATGTTAGCCGCAAGAGGATACTCATCCTCGGAATCATCAGCTAATTGTAACAATGTACGGAGAGCTAAGTAGGGGGCACAATTAACACCAAAAGTTACAGTCTGTAACTCATACGTTTTGACCTCCTCCGTCGGAGAAGCTCGAAATAATATGCGTTGATATGGCGTGTGAGCAGGATCAAGACGAATTTGTCTATACATTTGGGTAATGTCGCAATTAAAAACGAAACGATATAGCCTCCAACGAAGAATTAAAAGCACCAAATCTGATTGTAATGTGGGGCCCACATAAAGGCAATCATTTAAGCTATTACCGTTGGAGGTCCTATTCGAGGCATTAAATACCACACGTAAATTGTAGTTTTACTTTCAGGTTTAAGAATTGGGTGATGAGGAAGATAACACGAACCAGGAGAATTCAGAGACTGATTTGGAACGAGTCTCATATGATCTAAAACCAGATATTCATTAACGACACTATCATATAATTCCTTAATATCAGGTTTGCGTAGAAGAGAAGTTTCACTTCTCAAAAATTGAGCCATAACATTCTGTCGAGAAAATCCCAAATTGAGCAAATGAGGAAATTCTGACTTGAAAGGTAGCGTCACTACATAACGGCCATCGGAGTCGCGTCGCGTAGTTCTCCGATAATTTTCTTTACAAAACCTATCCGAAGGGGTCATTATCTTCCGCTTAGGTGTTTCCCCCATTTCCCAAAATCGATTAAGATTCCTATTCAAACTATCTTCCATAGAAACATCTATTCTAGTCGAATATGCCCTAACTGTCGGCTCCACAATAGATCCCGTAATGATATACCCAAAGACAGTGTTTTGAGCCACCAAAGTTCCTAAAACATCGCGTCTAATTTCGCTTAGAATAAGCCGAGGATATAAGTCTGCGCCCAAAAGTAAATCAACAGGTCTAGATTGATAAAACCGAGGATCTGCCAACTGGAGGTCCGAAAAATTGTTACGAAGACCAGGGTCCATTACGAATGAGGGTAAATTACCAGAGATATTGGGCAACACTAAGGCCAACGTTTCCAAAATAAGAGATTGATCCAAAGCAGAACTAATTTTAAGAGCGCAAATTTTTCGAGTAGTAGCCGATACCGTCTGATTAATGCCTGAAACTTTGACATTCGTCGAATGTGCGAATAGCTTCAAGCGGTTTCGAAAATGTTCAGAGATAAACGAAGACTCTGAGGCAGGGTCAATAAGAGCGCGAGCTGGGTATGTCATACCCAGGTGAACGATATTCACCATAGCGGTCCCTACAAGCACCCTGCGATTTTGGGCGACATGAAAAACTTGACGGTTCGAATTAACCGAAGAACTAATACCAGCTGACGTTGAAGGTAAGGACGAATTCATATTAGTTGGGGCCACATTGCGAGAAAAAGATGCATAATTATCCCTCGAATTAACGGAAGAATTCATGCCATTTGATGTAGAAGGTTAGGACGAATTCACATTGTTCCGGGGCACATTGACCGAAAATGAAGCAGAATTATCCCCCGAAATATTTTCACCATTAGAGACATCACGGTGCAATAAAGAATGATGTCTTTTGTTACACGTAGAGCAATTAAAGGTACTCTTACAATTTTTAACCTCATGTTCTCGCGATAAACAATTAATGCAACAACGAAATTTTTTCACTGTCGAAAATCTTTCCGATATTGACAGATTTTTAAATTTCCTACAATTCCTTAAAAAATGTCCCGATAGACGACAAAAAACGCAAGAATTAGAGGAAGAATTAGAATTAGAGTTCACTACATGAGCCTTAGTCTTCAGTGAAGAAGAAGATTTTGCAGAAGGTTGCGAATCTTTAAGATCTCGGACGCATTCAAGAGTTTGAACTCTTCCTGTCAAAAAGGTATCAAAATCCTTCCATTTCGACAAACCAGTTTTATTTTTTACACCCTGTTCCCATAAACTAACCGTAGACGTAGGCAATCGTTGAATACACATAAAAATCAAAATCGGATCCCAATTATCAGTGGGTACACTATAAAGCGCAAGAGATGTCAGGCAATTATTAATCCCGCGTTGCAAATTTTTAAGACCGGCACTAGACTCCTTTTCAACCGAAGGTAAATTAAATAATAACTTTAATTGATTATTAACTAGCATACGAGGATTCTCATATGCATCCTTCAAATTTTGCCAGGCGATCTCAAATCCATCATTGCTTAATGGGCACTTTGACACGATTTCGTTTGCATCGCCGGCGGTTTTACGAATCAAATGACAAAGTCGCTCTATATTACTCAGACGCGAACTATTAATGTAAATCGCCGTGAATAAATCCCTAAATGCGGGCCACGCAACATAGTCGCCATCAAAGGTCTTAACATCGCAGGGAGGCAAAGTTAAATTGTGATCCGAGTTACTAAGATTTGAACTATTAGATTTCGAGGATTTTCCAAAATTAAATGTTTTCTCATTAATAGTGGCCAAACATTTCATATATGCCAAATATGTGGCCTCGTATTTATTTGACACCACCTCTACATCCTCAGGTTCACTTTTCTCATAACCTTCAAAATAATCTAAGCAAAGCTCATGAGACAATTTAACTTTCTCCCATAATTTTTTCAATTCATCGCCTTGAATCTCTAAAGTAAACACGGTATGCATTTCCTCACGAAGATGATTGAAATTCGATTCAAATCTAATAAGAGCATCCGAAGCTCTAATAAATTTAGCAAGTGGTAACATTGGCATATTTAATGTTCTTTTTTCAATAAAAATTTAAATTAATAAAAAAAAAATTATTTAACGGAAACCAATCAAAAATCAAAAAAACCAATCAAAAAAAACCAAATAGAATTTTATTTAATAAAATTTAATTTTTATCGGCTCGAAGGACCAAATGTTTGCGTGCAAGGCGGAAAAAATGAAATAAAAAAGAAAATTTGGTATTTTGTTTAATTTAAAAAAGGTTTGCTTTATTTACCTTAAAAAATTCGTAGTGAACACTTAGTAGTTATGTCAATAACTAACTTTAGCTACAACAAAAGTTGAAGATGGCGAAAACAATGTTTTATTAACCGTTAACGGTATTTTATATATAAGGGAACACTCCGAAAGGATAAGGTTGCTAAAAAAGAGTAGCAAACCTTAAACCTTAACCGAGCAAACCAGTTATTATTTCAGTTAACTTAAACAATGGAGGTGATAATGTTTACTAAATATATATTATTTTACAAACACTATTAATGTAACTATCAAATTTAATAATTATATTAAATTTTATTATTGATTTAAGTGCAGTTAAGTTAAACTAGAATAATGCATAAATCTTGTCCTATTGTTGATTTGTGATTTGATGTTCTGGTATAACTTCGACAGCATAGGCACCATTTAAATCGAGTGTCGTTTCACCACGACTAAAACGTTCTAATTCAATTCGCACTTTTTTCGCTTGTAAAGCTGTTAAGTATTTTTGCATACGATAGTATCCAGCTTTTTCACGGAAATAATCCGTTTCCATACGCAATCGATCTTCCTGAAGTTTAAGCAGTACTTTCGTTTCTAATGGTGGAAGTAGATTGTTTGGCTGTGATGACTGGTGTAGTTGTGATTGATTTTGGTATTGAATTGTAGGTGATTGTTCGTTAAGTGAGTCGGGATGTGATGAGTGTGGTGACAGGGGATTGGCTTGTGGCATATTCTGCATCATCTAGAGAATAGTAACCATTTAAAAACAAACAAAAATTTAAAGTAATGCTTACACTTGGATCAAACGGTTCTTCATCGTAATTAGTGGGGTCTTCCTCTATTATATCATCATACAATGAATCATCCTTTTTAATATTTCCCTCATCGAATTGTGTCAAATGCTGGTCTTCCGTGTCATCTAGTTTACTCCATTTCGCATCAAAATCGTCCTCATCATCAGTTTCCTTTTTATGAAAATAACGACAAAGGTTTAAAAGTTTGCAAATCATTTAATTCTATAAAATACTCACAAAATCGACATGTCTGTTACGTTTTTTTGTCCTAATTATAATTTTATTATCTCCATTAGCTAACTGATTTGTTTCCACGGAATGTACCATGGCCAAATGTTTTACTATTGTCTCAGTATCCTTTGTCTCAAAGAAAGTATCGCACATATTACATTTGGTGCGATGATCTTCCAACTGTGAACAAAATTGCCAGATAAAATCAATATTTGGTGGCACCTTGAAATTTTCCTCCTTAATGGCAACAAAATCTTCCGTAGCTTTACTAACACGGCTATGTGTTAGAACACCATGCATACGATGCAAATGACGTTGTAAATTCGAAGTTCCCTGATATGAAAGATTTTTTTTACAAAAACAACATCTTACTTGATCCTGACTAATACGTGTACAATACTTCCAAACCACACTGGCTGTGCTCATGGGTTTTCGTCCAAATTTTTTTGTTTCATATTCAGTTACTTCGTAATCATCATGATTTTCCAACTCACTTAAAGATTCAGTTTTTGCAATAATCATTTGATTTAGTTGAGATCCAGGTTCTCCGAGTACATTGTGACGTCGTTGTAAATGTGTTATAACATTAGCCGTGCCATGAAAAGACATAATTTTGGTACAAAGCTTGCAACGTATTGTATGTCTTGAGAGTTTTTCAACATAGTTCCATACGTAACTAGCTCCTCGACGTTCTTTACGCTCGGCAGATGTTATGTCGACACTAGATCGACCACCATTATGGTCTTCATCGTAGGATGTAGTGTTTGAGAGCGATGCGGTAGCCTGAATAGTTTCATCGTCCATTTTTATAAAATTTGAGCGATTCTGTAAAATAAATATTAAAGAGAAAAATTCGATCATTTTAATTTACACAACTGAGCCTAAATTCAAATATTCAAGTTAGATCTTTTAGTACGGAGGCTATTCGTAGGCTAGCTCTTCTAGCTAAGCTCTACAAAATTATGTAGGTATTAGCTATACTTTTGTTTGAAATTTATACATTATCAAACCAATATAATAATCTGGTTTAAAATATTTAGCTACTTATCGATTGTCGAAACTGAACAATTTATAATAGATAGGAAAATAACTTGGTAAAAAAAATTTTAATAAGGAATTATAAGCCTGTTTTTTTTATAATTGTGATATTAAGCCTATTATCAAAACTTAAAAAAATGTCTTTTATTTTTGAATAAACAAGATATCACGCAGGGAGTAATTTGACTACATTAATACATATTTTTTGCTCAAGAGCAAGTATATTTTTATGAATTAAATTTAGCGCACCGTTCTTGAATGCATTTTACCAGTCGACCTGGTCCCGTCCCGTTCCGGCCATTATCATTTTAACAGCTAGCTTTTTTTATAGTTTTCAAGTTTATTTTTAGAAGTATAGTAATTTTACCTTTATTTCCTTAATTAAGCCCGAATGCAAACGTCTTAAATGTTTAGTGATGTTAGCCGTATTACCACCTCCAAAGTATAAAACTTTATTACACAAGTGACAACGAGCGTGTTTGGAGTCCTCTTTGGTACAATATTTCCAAATGAAACTACGACTTGGATGTATACGAACTAAGTTCTCTAAGCCCTTCTGAAAAACAACAAATTATAATTATGTATAACTTTTTAAAACTAAATTTGTAAACCAATCTTACGTCTTTTGGCTTGTTGATATCATGAGTAGAAGACAAATGTCTGGCTAAATTGCTAGTTTGACTGCCAACAGACGATTGACACAACATACACTGGAACTGGTTGGTACCATCAATCGGTTTGAAATAATCCCAAACAAAACTATATTTACGTTTTGTAGGGTCTTTCACTGAAGAAGCGTTTTTTCTATTTGTTTTTCTTGCAAAAATACCCAACGTTTGTTGCTGCTGAAAGTTTTCAATATCTGCCACCTCAATGTCATCAGAATTTGTACTGCCCTCGAATATTTCACTTACTTCGTAATCAGTTTCAATCAATGTTTCCTCATTGTCCTGAATCTGATATTCTTCCATTTATTTGTTGTTATAATGGGACAACGGATTTGTTTTGATTTGATTTTTGCAAATAATCGGTATTTAGCATTGAATATCTTAGTTTTTATCAAAAATTAAACTTATAATTGAGTAATCAGCTCACAAAAATACCAATTTATTTTTTCCAAAACTGTGAGTAGTTGTATATTCAACGAATGACAAAAGAAAGAGACGCTAAAAACAATCGGGTTCATGTTGATATAAATATAGAAATGGCGGAGAAATCAAAGCAATAAAAACAATAGCAACACTGGTTATGTTAACTAACAGTACAATACACAGTGGTAAACAAAGTAAATAATTAGCAAGGTAATTAATAATAGGGGTTTATATATGTAAAATTATTTTAATTCTTGTAATAATGCCTTTTGTATAAAAACAAGTAAGAGAGCTATATTCGGCTATGCCGAATCTTATATACCCTTTACATAGGGTCTTTACCTGACAATTTTTTGTCATACCAAACGTCAAACTTCATATTAAAAAAACGCTGACAAAAATTTTCGAGTTCTTTTTATATAGACTTTGACGTTTGGTATGACAAAAAATTGTCAGTTGAAGACGCTATGTTACCATGGTGCAACAAGAACAAAAAGTTATGTAAACACCATTCTTTTAAGTGATGAAACCGATTTGAGAGATGTATATACGTACGATTTTAGAAAGAAAGTCACCATTTACTTAGATGATAAAACTTGGACTTGGGAAGATCTATGATTCCCGAAAATGGGTATTGTTCAAAAAAAATGTATATGTTGGTCCTAACTTTTTTGTATCTGAACCGATTTTTACGAGTTTTTCAGAAAATATGTTCTACTAAAGATTTCCGAATTGATATATAAGGCGTATTCATAGGTTATATGACAGCCCAAAAATTCTAGTTTTTACAAAATTTTTGATGATTTCAGTACGGAGGTACACCTACTTCTTAAATTCCGCCCACATGTGGGAAGCTGTTTATTGATAACCTTAATGTTTGTACCTAATTTGGAAACTTTGGCTCTTGCAGTTCTCTAGATATACAGAAAAAAGAAATAACAATACAACAACAACAAGGGATTTTTGGGAAAAATTGGAGGTAGTCGTGGTTTTTTGCTCATATCTCAGCTTTTTTTGAAACGATCTGGCTGAATTTCAATAGCAAAATTATAATGAGCATACCTGATATAAATTTATACCAACCAAGTCCCCGTCATTTCTGGGGGCTTCGGAAAACCCATTTCAACAGACAGACGGACTTATGGACAACCGGGTTTTGAAGAAATTACAAACGAAATTACAAAGTTATATATGTACCATTTTACCTTCGGTTAAGGGTTTAAAAACAACTATTAGCGGTCAAGGGCTCACATGTGCGTATTTTTCAACGCTGTCAACACATTACTCAATAATTATTAATAGCTCTGTTTCTCTACTTTTTCAGTGCTCCCAGTTTTGGGGATTAATCCCCAAATTGGAGATTTTTTTTTTTAATCGGGGATAAAAATTTTGTGAAAATCCCCGCGGATTTTTTTGGAAAAGCACTTTTTTCGCTGAGGATTTTTGGGGATCATATAGTTGTTATTATAAATTTAATTTTTGCAATGGCAAGATAGATTTGATCAAGATGCGGGTACAAATTTTAGTATTTTTGCGGCTTAAAACTTTTTCAAGGACTTGTTGAAATAGTTTTAAATATGATTTTTGTACCAACTAGCGTTACTTCTGTTGAACTAGTCTTTTTCTGTAATGAATACAACCAAAATCAATAATAGTTATTAGAATTAATAAGATTAAATACATACTTTAAAATAATGCAGCTTGCTGTGAAAATTTATTCAAACAACTCAAATGCAATTTTTAAACAAACAACATGTAAAACAAAATTGCACTGGCTCATGAATCAAAAGATTTTGATTCCTTAGTTTTTGAAATGATAAACATTGACGCATAATTATTTTTCTTTTGCGTTTTTACGTTTCCTCTGTTACATACTATACATGCGTACATTGATACGTAGAACACAAAGAATAAATAACATTAGTTTAATTATATTACTCAAATAGATTTATTTAAATAAGTCGATGTATGCTTATTTTTCTATTGACATAATATAATTTTTTTTTTAAGAAAATGTGGGGATTTTGGAGGATAAGAAAATAGCTATTTTGGGGAATAATTTCCCTTCTTTAATTATCTATACTTGTTTTTCTTTGTATATAAAATTTGAAAAAAGTAAAACTTTTATCTTACTTTTGTCAACAACTTATACGGTGTAAAGGGTCCTAATTAAGATTAATATTTTTGTAAGTGTGTAAAAGGTACTTAATAAACTTTTGTTATTATTCTTGAGTGAGTGTTTTAAAAAAGAATCTAAAACCGTTGAAAACCCATACAATTTTGGATTTTTTAAAGACAATTTTCAAGCAAATATGTCTTTCCCAAGAATAAGTAAATATGAAAGACAATATGATAAAGGATATATGTATTTTTATTGCTGATTTTAAGGATGGCTAAAACCGATTGAACAAGCTTCAAATTCTTATAAAGTGAATCATTCGTCTTCAAAAACAGCATGTTCCTCACTGGAATCGCATAAAAAATGATTTAAAAAAACATGTCGAAAGCAGTCTCTACAAACAAAATAAAATAATTTTTTTACCAAAAATTTCTATGTGGGGATTTTTGGGGATTTCTTATTAAAATTTTTCTTACTATTTTTTAAAAAAATATTAAATTTGGTCAGAAAAAAAATCGATAAAAAAAAATGTTAACTTTTTATGGTTATTTTTTTTTGTAATTCGGGGTTTTTTGGCTTTTTTTTAAAAAAAGTACCTGGCAGCCCTGAGTACGGGAACGTTTTTCGTGCAAATTGGGATCCTGAGCAGATTTGACGATTTTTCGTCATTTTGACGATTTTTTTGAGAACATACAGTAAATTGACGATTGACGATTTTTTTTTACTAAAAGTAATAGTGTTATGACGATTTTCTGGCATCAATAAAACACTTACAAGAAATATTTAAAAATATATTGGGAACAGTCAAAAACGTAATTTTTCGATATACAAATTAAACAAAAAAATTCTTCCCCCAACACAAACCAGGTGGCTTTCATTAGAAGCATTAGTAATTCGAATTCTTCAATTGTATGAATGCTATCGATACTGCAAAAGATATACACTAGTGACCCGATTTGCGTTGATCCTATTTGCGTCTTTTTAAAAATTGGTTAAATCCGCTTTGTGTTTTTATGATTTCGATTTGCGTCGCTACATATGAGTGAATTTTTTCACTAACTTGGTGGCCATACGATCAAGTTTTCAAAGGGATTTTCCAGAAAAAGGGGTCAAAAAAAGGGTATTTCAATAAAAAAAAAGGGTCAAGTTTTTTATAAGCAGTATTTCTCATTTTAATGAACATAATAAGACCAAAAAATATTTATTTCAGGTAGGAAGTGCTCAAAAAAACATAATTTTTTTATGGAATGCCAAATCCTATTTTTAACACCTGATAAAAAGTTGGTTCTTTATCATTATAGCTTATTTTTTAATGTTTTTTCCGATATGTACGTTTTTTTTACCGATTTAGCGATTTCAAATAAATTTTAGGATTTGTTTTAAATTTTGCAATCGTTTGCGAATTGTAACCATGTTCGCGGTTAAGTGATTTTTTTCTCGTAAGTTTTCTGATTCTTAAAAGCTTTTACGATTTTTTGCTATCATACCGCTGTTACCAAATATTTGGGAATTTCTGTCAATTTAGCAATTTTTACCAAATGTTTTCATTCCAGTTAGTTTTAGGGACTTTTTTTAAATTTTATGGCGGCAATCGTCGCCGTTTTAAAAATAGCCCCATACATAAACCGAACACACCTATTTTACAGGGCACTCTCAAAACTGCTGATTCAAAAAAGGGCGAAAAGTTCAATACCTTATGCCATTATTAAGGGTGAATTTTGTAAGAATAAAACATGCTACTCTTTTAGAGAGCAAAACAATTTTAAGAAGAAACGCACAGCAAATTGCATTTTTTAAATAAAATATATATTTTTTTTTTTAAGAAACCACTTTACTATCGAAAATCTAATTTATAAGTCTGAAAAAATCTTTCAACACAAACTTTTTAGGAATGCTAACTACTTTTTAGGAATAAGCGTTCTACATTTTGTTATTAAATCTTCACTTGAAGTCCATTCCTCCATCTCTGCTTTAAACATATTAGGAGAAGAAAGCATGGAATTGTAAGTTTCTACTTTGAGTCTGTTCCATATCAAGCAATGCTTATTTTGAAAACATTTGTTTAGCAGTGTCACAAAATAGGTGAAAATGATACAAAAGTATAATAAAAAAAAGGGTCATAAAAGGTATCAAGACCGTCGAAAAAGGGTCAAATTGATACTTTAGTATCACAACGGTAACGCTGATTGACCATTGGCTTTCAATTTTAACTTTCCATTTGTTTGGCAATTTTACTTTCAATTTAACAGCTGATTACGTTTGGCTTTATAAATTGTTTTCTTGATGAAATCTTGAAAGTAAATTGCTTACAAATTGAGTGCAGCCTACGTCACAGCTTCCAATTTATGTAAATTTTGACAAGCAGTATATGTAAAAGACTATCAAGAACAACTTGATCGTGTGGCCGCAGGGTAAAGTCATAATGGCATGTGAATAATTTTTTTATTTGTGCTTTTAAAAAGGCAAATTCCCATTTAATTATGTTAGGTAAGTTATTCTAAGCATAGTTGCGTGTTAAGCTTCGTACAGACGGTGGTCAGATCTTACAATGTTGTCATTAAAATTGACTAGAAATGTCTTGCAACTGTGTATTTTCATTTGCACGCTATTTTCATTTGGCAGATGTGTTAAATTAATGCATCTGATAATGGCACCATTGTCAGAAAAATGACAACATTGTAAGATCTGACCATCGTCTGTACGAAGCTTTAGGAATTAAGAAGTTAGTTATTGCTTAAATAAATAATATCACTTTTTTATCATAAATAGATTTTCTTACTAAAAATTTATGTTTTTAAACCAATCAATAAAAAATCAGTGCAATAAATTGACTCAGGTTTGTAAAATTTAATAAGTTGAAGAATTTTCGACGATTTTGTTAAATAGTTGTGACGATTTTGACGAAATTTGTTAAAAATTTTGACGATTTTTTAAGAAAAAAGCTTAGCAACCCTGATCCCGAGGGATCCCAAAGTAGACGTATGAAAAATGCCTAAATCCAAGGTATATTTGTAGCAGGTAGTCTCGGAAAGCCAGCTGTTTATTTTTTAATTGCTTGTTTTGCGATACGAACTGTCAAATGTTGTATAGTAAACAAGTAAACAAGTTTTTTGTCTTTATCTTTTGTCTCTTTTCAACTCCTTTGCTGTTTGACAGTTCGTATCACATAACAACAATAAAAAGCCCTGTTGTTTGTTTTATTGTATAATTGTTGTAATCTCGCGGCTACCTGCTATAAATATACCTTGCCTAAATCATTTGCGAGGGCAGCTTTTGAAGAAAGAGAAAGAAAACGTTTTTGGTAGCAATGTGTTAAAACAGGCCGCTACTATCAACACAAATTACGTGTTCAAAACAAAAAATGCAAAAAGGGCAGCTTTCGAAGAAAAAGACAGAAAAACACAATCTTTTCTGTCTCGTGACGCCTCTGTGTGCTCTGTGGTGTGAACATAGTAAAATGGTACCCACAGACGAGGCAACAGTTGTTGCAACATGGGCATGTTTCACTAAATGTTGCTACGTGTGTTGTAATGTTTCTGGTTGCAATTCGTGCTAACTTTTTGGTTTCTCAAAAAACAAAACATTTAAATCGTGGTTATTCCAAAATACGCGTCGAAGAAGTGAACATTTACATGAAAATAAAAACACAACCAAACCAAAGTGTTTCCAAACACAATATTTCATCGTGTGGGGCGATGTTGACTGATTTTTCTCTCTCATTTTGTTGGAAGCAGTTGTTGGTTGCAGTGCTTTTGCAACTCTCGGAATGTCTGTGCTCTCGGATAAAGTTGTATGAAGAAAGAACTAGGAAAATGACAACAATTTGCAAATTATGAGAATTGGAAAACAATTATTATTGAATATAAAATTTTCCAAATTAATGGGACATAAAATGTGATAGGTATAAAAACAAAAAAAATCAATTTTTTTTTTTTTTTGTAGTAGTTTATTCAAAAAACGCAATACTGATGTTCATCGTCTGTGGCAAAAACTAAAACATAAGTAATAACACATGTACCGACAAATGTTTCCCGGTCTTTGGGTACCTTTTAATATCGAGTGTTTGTTGCTTTCGTTTCATTATACAAAATTATAATGAAGGTTTCATGAACATAAGTCGTATGTATTTTGAGGAAAATACAACCGTCAGGATAGGTTATTGTTTTTTAAAATATTTCAAAAAATAATTAGATCAGGGAAATAGGTAGGTCCAACTTGTGTTGTATAAATCCCTCTTTACAGAAGTGCTTAAATCACCCCATCCATTAGACAATATTTTGACATTTGCCGTCTCAATTATAGCAACAAAATGCCTGCGGTTTTTTCTATTGTTTCATTGTTGTACTACTGAGGTCACTTTGTTAATAAATTTTGAGACTATCAAGAACAACTTGATCGTGTGGCCGCAGGGTAACGTTTCGTACAGACGGTGGTCAGAACTTACAATGTGGTCACTTTTCTGACAATTGAGCCATTGTCAGATGCCCTTATTTCACACATCTGCCACTCACACTCGCTATAAGCGTTCGGTAATGTAAAAGCTTTGTTAAGCGGCTCATACACTTGCAATAAAATTGTATAATTTTACGTATAGTACAATGGTATCGCCAATGTGAATGTGATATTCGAAGGTGGCATAATATATTGGCAACAATCAAAAGACTTTTGATTTTTATTGCATAACGAAGAGAAGGTGAAATGTGTTGGCAACATTGTACAATTGCATAACCCCGGGTCTCCACGTAGCAATATTTATTGCGGCAAACGTCAAATTTGATTGCTTCATTAAATTTGCGACGTATAGACCGCATATTGCCATGAGTGGCAACCTATTCCGCAATGATTGCTCTTCTGATTGCTTGAGCAATTATTGCTTAGCAATCTGCCGTCAAATCAGTTGTAATTTATCTGACATTTTATTTCTCCCTACTGTTGTTTATTTATTTGTGTGTTTATTTATTAAAATAGCATTTTTTTCAAATGCAAATAAACAAAAAAGTAATACAAAACACAGCTACGACAATTACAATTAATTATTTTTATTAAGTTAATTTATTAATTGAAAAAAGAACATTTAACAACCACATGAAAACACAACATAAAACATTTGTTATAAATACAGCCACAAAACTTTGGACAACTACTCGCGGTGAAAATTGCAAATTTATGGCAAAGCAATTTCAAGTGTTCTCCAGCAATATAATCAGCAATTATTGCTCCATTGTTCTGCCGACGTTTTTGCTTGTACTTAGCAATAAATATTGCTACGTGGAGACCCAGCGTAATATAGGACAAAATGGAAATAATATGGCGAATATCATTTACAACAATATTGCAAGTGTATGGGATGCTTTACTCAATACATTTTGCTTTTACATAATATGATTTTTCTCATTATACATCATGTCGTAATACAATGTATTACCGTGTAAACTAGCATTTAACAGTTTTATTTGTATAATATCTTTAGTTTAGTTTTAGCATTGGAATAGCTTATCCCATCAACAATAAATTTTAGTTTATCCCATCAACAATAAATTTTAGTTTATCAATAGTATGAAATGGGAATTTAGCACATTTAAACGAAACCTTGTTAATGATTTGTTTTAGTTTAAGGTGTATAAAAGTGTTTTCCGAGAGTAGTCTTTCTATGGGTCCTTTGGTAAATTTTAAACCGAGCAATGCGAAATATCGCAGTAAGATTTTTAGTTGAATAAATCGAGTTTGTGCAAAACTTATCGGTGCATTCTGCTACCCATCGATGTTAGCTTTTGTAACAAAAATATTTATATTTTATGGAGGGTGTTCCCACTGGATTTCAATCCCAAGCTAACTGCCTGTTTTGCGCTCATCTTATTAAAACAGCCAGAAGCACTAAAGTTTTTTTGATAAAAATTCACACAGAATGACGAGTACACAGGGTATAAAAACTGACAGCTTTCCCAAAAAAGTATAAACCTACCCAACTGTAGAACATGATAAGGCTTAAATAAAAATTTTAAATATGTATGTTCTGTAGAAAATCCTTTTATTCCTTAGAAATTTTACTTTAAAAATCATAGCATCTTTTTATTTTAGACGGCTGATAACTTATTTAAAATCAACAGAGCAATATTAAAATTTAGCTGCTACTGTTAAATTTAGTCTTTGCTTTTTAATGTTCTCATATGATATCTACATAGCTGGTTACTTATTTTAAAATACCCATTACTTGTATATCGTTTACAATTGACGTCACTATTAAAAACAAAACCGGATTTGTGTATAGTAATTTTTTACCTTTTACCCTAAAATATTATACGAATAATTTTTTGTTTTAATTATTTTCCCCAACAATAATCTTTGCTTGTAACCTCAAATTGAACTTCGGATAAAACCGTTATTAACCGGAAATATGAATGACAGTGATTTGGACAATTTAAGTTACGAGGAGCAGAGTACAAAAAAGCGTAGTTTAGTATGGAATTTCTTTGAAAGAATTAGTCGCCAGCGGGTGCAATGTCGCGTGTGTAAACATGAACAAAATTATCAGGGTACTACGGGAAATATTTTAAGACATTTAAAGGCCCGACATAGTTTGGATGCTACTCTTAGAGGACAACAAGATCCTCAAAATCAAAAGCGTATAAGAGAATTAAATGAAATGATAACATCTGGAACAATACCAGTAAATATTAATCAAACACCAATAATTAAAATACGCAAAAGATCCACGGCTAGTGAATCGTCCGATATGAATGATCCTTACAATGATAATGATAGCAAACAAGTGGTAATTTTCGTATGAAAACTTTAATATCAAAATTTTAAAAAAACGAGGTTTTTTCATTTTAGAATTTTGAAAATGTTGCTGAACTGCAGGAAGACTGTATATATAACAACGATGATAGCGTACAGGATCAGAAATCATCGAAAAAAGCGAAATTGGAAGAAGACCGAATTTTAGCCGAAACGGAATATTTTCGTGAAAAGGCTGCTTACTTTCGTATTCAAAAACATTTGACGGCACTACAAGCTAAAAAAGTTAAATTGGAAATCGAACAATTTGTTGTAATCAATAAAAATGTTACTTAAGGCAAAAGTCTTACATTTATTTATTCATTCAGAGTTATACATCATGGTAATTTCACAATGATGTGCGCCAAACCCTCTTTAGGCTCCTTTAAGAATTGAATGGAAGATATACGAAGTTTGTCGGTAAAAGGGTTCGATGCTGTATGAGTGACACACTTTACTTTTTTCCTCTATTTCCTGCCAACTTTATCTGTCTGCCTTTCAATTTTCAATATGAGAAAGAGGTCTTAGGCCTATTAACTCATATAACATAAAAATACCTACCTATATGTTTACTTAAAAAAGCAATTTACAATAAAATTTTACCTCAAAACATAAAGAAAGAGCAAGGAGTAATAGCATTTGATTCCAAAATACAACAGAAATAAATATATGTACATACATACATACATACCACTTTCATAGTTAAGTTTATTATTATTATAGATATTTTCAGGCGAAACGCGTTATTCGTATTGGGAAAAACAAGTTTAAAAAGCAAAAATGTCCTTTGCTTCTAGTGAAGAGTGAAAAATATATTTTGAACAAAGCTGTGTAGAAAAATATCTTTTAATAATCTTATAGAAAAACATTTAGCTTCGACTAATGATAAAATTATAAAAACAACCTAAGAAACTTTTTTAAGATGCAAATGTGATTACCAGGGAAACCAGAAATGTGCTCTAAACAACATGTTTTATGCGCATTAAATATGCAGTAAAAACTTGAAAATATGCCCTGAAAATTGTTAAAAATATGCCCAAAAAAAAAATATTCAAAAATTGCTAGTTTAAAAACAAAATATTCAATAACTTAATAACAGTTCCATTTAATAAAAACAATCCTAAAATTATAACCGGTAAAGGCCAAACACTATAGTAATTACAGACGAATTTTCGAGATTTTACCCTATTTGGAAACGATAAGCAGTAATCGGCTCAAAAAACAAGAGCGATTTGTGCCGAATATTATCTAGATATTAACATGCATATGAGCAGTTCCAGCGAAAAGTCTACTTTTTGTAACGTAACGCCAGAAGTAATTTTCAAAAAACTTTATGTGTATAGTTAAATTTTTTATATTTTGGTGTAAAGCGCAACTAGCTCTACATTAAGTAACAAAAGGGATAACGGTTTAACAACATGGTCCTAAAATACAACCTAATTTGCATTCTGGCGTTACATTAAAAAGTAAACTTTTCGCTGAACTGCCCAAACGAGCAAAGATTTTTAAATTTGATAGGTTGGAAAATAAATCTATATAAGTCCAAAGTTTACTAAAAAAGGTTTTATACAAAACGCCTTGATCAATTCGCAGTCTTATTCAGTTTTGTAATGCAAGTCAAAATCCACTTTCGTTTTTTTAACTTCACGCCATGGCATATTTTTGCTTATACATATCTGCAAATCCTTAGCTTCGATTGTTGTAATTTTTTTCATTACTTTGCAAATATAAAAATCCTTTTTACATATTTGACTTCATTTAATTTTTTTACATTTTGTGGTACAAATATCACGACACGTCAAAATGGAAATGCCCATATGAGATTTTTTTTGTCTTAAAAAGATGTTAGGGACGGTCCCTAATCCCGGGATTTTTCTCCCCTCTGCCATTTTTCCTATGTAAATTCAATTGTAAAAATTGGGAAAGGGAAAAAAGGGCTGATAGAGAATTAAAAAAGCATACCCAAAATGATGCAATTTTAAGAGTTTCATATACTACCACTATGTATATGCAAACCTAAAGAAATTAAAAAATTCAGTGTTTAAAAAACTTAAGTCAAAAGTTGAAAAGTCGCAAAATTTTAACTTTTCAATGCTTTTACTTTTCTCTGCTTTTTAAAATCAAACATTGATTCTGTTAAAACTTATGAAAACAATGGGCAGTCGTGTGCTAAGTTTTCTTCTGCTTTTGATAAGTTAAAAAATCAAAATAACAAGCAGTGTCTTTCGGCCATGTTCTGTAAATCGAAATGAAGTGGATTTAAAATCACACAAATTTTGAAAACGAGCCTGTAAGGATTGTTCATGAAGATGTTCCTTTTTATATACTTCAAACTTTGAGTACTATTTATCTCTACAAGAACAACTGTTAAAAACTGGCAAAACTTTAGCCATTTTCTAAATAATTCAGATCAATATCTCGTTTGATTTCAATTCCACTTCATTTCGATTTGTAGAACATGCTCGTTTGCTTTTGAAAGTTATCAGAAGTCACAGTCGTAAAAGCAGACGTTCTTTTAGGTTTGTACATTTTAAGCAGAAAATATTCTCTTTTCTCTTCTGTACTTTTTTTTTACATTTATACATAATCATACAGATGTTAATTATTATTGTTGTTTTTTACAATATTTGAAGTGAGTTTCGTCACCATTCGTGTATGTGTGTGAAAATCACGAAATGCGCTCGGCCACTGGGGCATTTGTGTAAAGTAGCCCATACACGATTCAATTCAATTGTCAACTGAGTCGGTTGTTGTCCAAATCAAAGCGTGTATGGCTTTGTCACTTGATTAGTTTGACGGTGTCCGAGTTGGTAGAAAAAAAATCAAAAGATTTGTTGTTAATTTCAGAAACACAGCAGAAGTCAAATCAAAAAAAATGAAAGTTATTGCAGTTTTTTAAACACTGGCCCTGACGGTAGCCACTCAAATTGTATTTATTTAAAAGCTAGATACCATCAGCGTCGAAATTAATCAGGTTAAATATTGAAAACGGTTTTAAAAACAAAACGATTTGAAAACGAAAATATTTCAGTTTTCAGTATCTAATTGTTTTTAATACATATCTTTAAACTTTTCGCTTTTATTTTTAAAATTTTTTATTATACATGTTAACTGAAGTGAATTTTAAACAAAAAATTAAGAATATAATTTAGAAATGGATCTAAAAAATATTTGACGAAAATATTCAAAAAAAAGCGTTTACTGGTCACGCTTTCGATCAAACTTTACCTTTATTTTTAACTATTTCTATTGATTTGCTAACCTTTGTTTATTTTTGATAAAACTAGTGGTTATGTGTAGGACGTCAAATATATAATAGGAGTGAACTTTACTTTACATCTTTTAAAAACGACCATTTTGAAATCAATCGATTTCCATCACATACCTGAATACTAATAAAATTTTATTATTGCATTATTGAAAATTAGTTCTTAAATTAGGTGAATAGTAATATTTTTGTATTTATAACTAATATCTATAAGTATGTACATTAAAGTCTACCACTATTTTCCATACAATTGATCCAACTCAAATTTAACCTTTTTGGCTTGTAGGGCCGTTAAATGTTTTTGAATTCGGAAATAAGCCGCCTTCTCTTTAAAGTATTCAGTTTCCGCTTTAATACGTTCATCTTCCAATGATGTACGTTTACGATTTGTGGTAGACTTGGAACTGATATTGTAATTATTAAATTCGTCTTCTTCATCATTGTTATTACAGTGGTTGTTGGTATCAATAAAATCAACCAGAGGCTAATGAACGAAAAAAAACAACAACATTTAGAACAATAAAAACAAGTTAGAGTGCTATATTCGGCTTTGCTAAATTTTATATGTATATGTAGTTTAAACATTTTTTTATTTTTATCTTTAAGGTATTTATTTTTAAAGTGTTACTTTTTTAAAAGAGGTCAGGTTTTTGTCATAAGCTGTTCTTCTGAAATCGGACTGTAAAATCTTAGGCATAAATGTTCTGTAACTAATATTTAAGCCTTAAAAATTTGTATTTTTTCTTAGAATGTTTCAAAACGTTTGGTATTTTCTACACACATCAGTAATTTTTTATCAATAATAAGATCTATAAAAACTCCAGAAAATGGACTTTTTTCGAAAACAATAAAACTTTTTTGTATTCGTTTTAACCGCATTTACGAAAAGGACATATCCATGTAGACTTGGTGAAGTATTTGGACGATTTGGCTCATTTAAAAAAAAGTAAAGTTAACATACCTACATTCGAGACAAATTTCATCTTCCTAGCGTTTAAAATACAGCCGCTAGCGTGCCAAAATACTAATTTTGGTAAATAATGTGCCGATTGCGTTAATTTGCATAATTCACATACAAATTTATTCAAAATGTTGTCCTTTTAATAAGTATGGTGTAGCCGCTATAACGGCAATATTTTATATCGGGAGGAAAAAAGGTGGTAGTTTTCTATAAATTGGCTATTTTTTTACCAGTTATCGGTAATTATTATTACTAATATTTAACTAAACCTATTTAATATAAAAGCGCAGCTATAAAATCCATTAGCTTTTAATGAAATTCGAAAAATTAATCTTTATGTGTAAACATTTCAGACTATATTGTGTCATATTGGTTGATAGTTTTTTAATTACAACATAAGTATGTTTATCTATATGTTCTTTTTGAACCGTTTTTGCTTAATTATAATAGCAAAATTTCCAGCTTATCTAGAGTCTCAGAAACCCCTATTTCAAAAACTACACGAACAGGCGGATATTGTCAAATCAACTCTTTTAATCATTAGATCTAGCATATAAAAATATAAACTTATGTGTATATACCTCTTCATTATTTCCATATGGATCTATGTCGGGTTCATTATCAAATAGATTTACACGCTGACGTTTACGCCTATATTTTGTTTGATGCTCGCCCTCTTCTTCATCGTCTTTTCCACCTTTGTCATTATTTTGTTCGGCATTATCATCAAAAAGATTACATTCATTTTTAATACTAATAGCTGCATTAGAAGGTTCAAATGGCATGCCGCAAATGGACAGTGACTTCATGCGTTTAACATTTTCCGGATCAGACAAACCTATGGGTCTAGCATCTATGTCATGTTTAGCTTTTAAATGTCGCAAAGCATTTGCCGTATTACCCATATAACGTTGTTCATGATTGCATATACGGCACTTGACTAGAACACTGCTTAATTTTTCAAAATACTGCCAAACCAGACTAGCACGTTTACGTAGGGGCACATCCTTTGTGGACTCGTCGTTATCGCTCATTTTATAATTGTTAACAGTTGGGTTATTAAAACAACGGTTTTCAAATTCAAATTAGAAACAAATGTCGAATATTTTTATTATTCGCTTAATTTACAAAGAGTTAATATTATGATGATTTCTCTTCGATAATTCGAATAAATTTTATTGTATTCGTGTAAAAAACAAAAAAGTTTTTTAGTGTTATACAAATCATTAAATACGAGTCGAGTAACTGCGTTCCGTGAAAAGTAGTCGCAGTCAAACATAATCGGGTAACTATATTCGTTTTACAGTGGTTCTAACCTCTATTTGAGGTGTTCTTATCGTTATTTATTTCCTTTAAAATGTAATTTGCTCTAAAAGTATTGGTAAGTTCTTTTTTTTTCCATTTTTTTACCCTTTACCACAGGTGGAAAGAGTTTATTTATAAAACACTAGATTAAGACGGTGATTTTTTCCATTTTTCCGAGGCATAATTTTTGGTGTTTGCTTTACGAACGGTGTAGAGAAACAAGCGGGGTAAAGAAAAAAAATAAAATTTTCTGTTCTCTGTGTCTTTTTTTATATTTTCCTTTGCACATTCGTATTTTTGTCATGTTGCTTCATTTTATTTTTTATTTCAATGTGTAAAAAACACGGAACGCATTTAAATTCTTTGTTTTTACAAATAAGCAAGTAAAGAAGAATTAACGATAACAGGAAAAAATCATGATGAAAAATTACATGAAATTTGACAGGCAAATAGTGTAACATCTGGAAGGAACTGACTATAACTTTTATTTTTTAAGCGTGGAATAGGCAAGAGGGGTAAAAGCTCCCCTTTCCTATATTTTCTTAACAAATTAACCGGTTATATTAAAATTTGGCATGCAGACACAGTAACATCTGAAAGTAAATATGGAATAGGGCGTAAAATAGGGCAAGAGTGGTAAAAGCCCCCCCTCCCTATATCTCCTTAACTAATCAACCGATTTTCTTGAAATTTGGCAGGCAAATAGTGTAACATCTGGAAGAAACTATAGCCTATAATTTATATTATTTAGGGCGCGAAATAGGGTAAGAGAGGTAAAAGCTCCCCCTTCATATATCTTCTGAACTAATTAACCGGTTTTCTTAAAATTTGGCATGCAGACACAGTAACATCTGAAAGAAACAAGTTATGTGCATATATGGCAAAACAACGTTTGCCGAGTCAGCTAGTAATTAATATATTATATATATATAATATAAATAATGTCCTTATGTGCGTCTGTCTGTGTATGTGTTAAATTAGGTTTTCCGAAGACTCCAGATATGATGATGACTGGGTTGTTGTATATTTATGTCAGATATACTCCGGATTTGTTGTTAAAATTCATCCAGATCGGTCCAATCCAAGTGGTATCGAAACGGCACCTGATTTTGACAGTTCGAGCTCATTTGTTTTGATTTGTTAGTGTTTGGCTAAGAAAAGTTGACATTTCGAGCTATAAGCACTAACAATGCAATGCAAAAAACCCTATGTTGTTTCTGTTGTTTTTCGATTGTTGTAGTTCCGACACCACCTGTAGCTGAATTCGCCTTGGTCTATACTTGGTAGAGATAGGAGCAAAGCAGAAAGTTTGAGTTTATGGGTGAAAGGGGAGAGAATAATAGCCTGTTATCTTCCCCTCTCACCTATAAAGTCAGACTTTCTGAAAGGAAGCTTTCATTGTGTAAACCCAGACTTACAAAAAGTATAGATATATATATATATAAATTTATTGTTGTTTTTATACCCTTCACCACAGGTGGAAAAGGGTATATATAAGTTTGTCATTCCGTGTGTAATTTCTATAATATTGATCTTAGATCCTATAAAGTGTATATATTCTGGGTCCTTATGAGGAGAGATGTTAATTTAACGATGTCCGTCCGTCTTACGTTTGATATGTGTTTTCCGGATACTCCAGACATGATAGCGACTAGGTTGTTTTACATTTATGTCTTAAATAGTCTACCATTTCTTGCTATTGAAATTCAGCAAGATCGGTCCACAAATGGCTGAGATATGACCAAAAAAACACGACTGCCTCTTTTTTTGCCCAAAAATCCCTTGTTGTTGTTGTATTTTTTTTATTTCTGTATATCTTGAGAACGGCAAGAGCCAAAGTTTCCAAATTAGGTACACACATTAACGTTATCAATACACAGCATCCCACAAAATGTGGGCGGGATTGAACAAGTGGGCGTGGTACCTCCCGTACAAAAAATATCAAAAATTGTATAAAAACCTGATTTTTTGGACTGTCATATGACCTATGGTTACGCCTTATATATCAAAAGATCGAAAATTTTTAATTGAAAATTTTTTCTGAAAAACTCGGGAAAATCGGTTCAGATACGAAAAAGTTATGACCAAAATATTAATTTTTTTTTGAAAAATACCCATTTTCGGGAACCATAGATCTTCCCGAGTCCAAGTTTTATAACCAAAATAACTGGCAAATTTTTTCTTTAATACGTCGGTATATAAATTCGGTTAAGAAATAGCAGAGTTAGACCAAAATACTGAAATCCCAAAAATTACTCTTTTTATAATTAAGTTTGTTTTTTATACCCTTCACCGAAGGTCCTATACCCTATAAAGTTCTGGGTATTCTGGGTCCTTATGAAAAGCGAAGTTCAAATCCAGTTGTCCGTTAATGTGGTGCTTCCTATACAAAAATATTTTAGAGATCTGTATATCTATAGAACGGCAAGAGCCAAAGTTTCCAAATGAGGTTCAATAATCTTGGTTATTAATACACATACATACGGCAAAATATGGGCAGGATTGGAGAAGTAGGCGTGGCACAAAATAGATTTTTTTTATATCTGAAGAACGGTATTTATGTTTTCATCGCACCATAGTGAAGGGTCATTCATAAAAATATTTTGCGTTTTAAAAAATAACCGATACATAAATCTTTATATTACCCAACTATAGACAAAGTATGTGGTAACTCTCAATTTACATTTACACATACCAAAGCAATGTTTTGTAATTGACATTGTATCTACGCCATTTTTACTTGACGCGTCAACTTATTAACATTGTTCTAATTATTGCAGTTTCTTGTGTTCATGAACTAAACTAGAATTTAGTTTCTCAAATTAATGAAAAAAAATACAAGCACGCAAAATGAAAGTCGTCGGACGTAAGACAAGTGGCGCTTATGAATTATATGGGTTTATACCAAAAGTTGATAATGGTAAACATTCAGCTATTTGTACATCGTGTAATCGAGTTTTACAAAATACCGCTGCAGTACGTTTGCAAAAGCATAGGTGAGACATTTTTTTTATGTACAAATATAAAAGAAAAATTCTTGAAAACCAAAAAGTTTGTACATGTACATATGTATGTATGTATTTAAAGCAAATACTTATATTTATTCTAGAAATTCATGTGTAGCTGCTCGCGCTAGTGATTCCATAAATTTTCCAAACATAGAAATAAAGGTAAAGTAAACAATGAATGAACAGAATTTGTAATAAATTCACAAGTAAAATAAACATAAAAATGCATACACCCAATCCTGTTTTTGCACGGTCTTGTCTGCAAGATGTTTAAATAACACAGTTAACAAAAAATTAAACCTGAAACAAAAGCTCATAAACATATCGTTACCTGAAACGCAAAACCACCTAACAAAAATCATTGATTCTGATGTATTGCATCACCAAAAATGTCCGCAAAAAATTTTGGAATTTTTAGCATTTTAGGTGACGATATGTGTCTTAAAACCAGGATAAACTAAAACATTTCGATTTCTAAGAACATGTCCGATTACTTACTATTTCCGATGTGCACAGGAATTCTTTCCTTCGTACAAATACATTTAAAACAAAAACAACATTTTATGAACTTGTTTTTGTTTTGAATAATTATTCGAAAGAAAGAATTCTTTCGCATATCGGAAATGGGCTATTTATTATACTTTTGTAAAATACAATTTTTAAATTCTGTATTTATTGCATTAAATTCGAAAGTTAGATTATTTCAAGCATTATTATTCAAAGATCTTATCAATTAACTTCTTAGCACATAATTTGTTTTAAAAGAGTAGCGACATAAAAATTATTAGAATTACTGCAACAATTTCCGGGCTGCCAATATATTTATTTATCAAAGCAAAAATAAACAGCATTGACTGCATTTTCCATGTTTTTCTAAAGAAATCATACCTATTAGAGATGAGCGATCCTGTGATTTTAAATGAAAATAGTGATTATCGAACGTAATTTAAAATTCACTGTTCCTTTAAACTGTTGATTTATTTATTTAAGAGTTCATCTATAATTAAAAGCCCAAAGGCCAAAAATATATAACATAGCAATAAAGTCTGAGAAGAGATACTATGTCGTCGCGTTCGTACCTAACATTAATTTTTACCTATTTCAACGTTTATTTAGTAGGGTATTCATTCGGTTAACCGTTAAAATTGGCTTTTTTCGATTAACGATTAAACCGGTTAATTTCAGTTGATTAACCGATTAACCGATGTAACAAAATTTTTGATTTTTTGTAGTACTAAACCATATTTTTGGGTTTTTAATCATGAGTGAGTTTCAAAACGGCAGTTGCAAACCAACTCGCTTCTTAAAATGCATTCTACAATGCAATCATGTCGAATTCTACAGTGTTATCTGTACCAAAGTGCACCAAAAAAGTTGTGTTTAGAAATATTTTTTCATGCAATATATTTCCTTCAAGAAATTCATTCTTCTTACAGTACAAAATAAGAAATTAAGGAATTCGGAAATGATCTTTTTTGAAAAATGCTCGGTGCTGAGCTTTGCCAGGATAAGTTAGATAATGACCTGCCAACAGAAGAAACCCTCGATACTAACACAACAACTAAATTAACCGAAACAATTAAAATTATTAAAAATTTAAAAAAATTAAAACAGCACTCTAATAGAATAATTGCAGATTTTATATGTTTAGAGAAATCCAGTAAAAGGACTAAAAAATCAGAAATTTTGTATTATGGGTTGCTTTCGATTTCTCCAACATCTACGATAATTGAAAGAATTTTTCCATGCCAAGTTTTATCAAAACTAAAAAAAAGTGCCTAATTAACCAATTCTTTTTCTAAAAGATTATTTTATAAGATCTGCTTAAACTATTGAAATAAAATGACCACGCAGTTTATTTTTTAATTAATACATATACATATGTATTCATTTAAAAATATGTATAACATATTCATAAATTATTTTTTGTGTGCTCGTTTTAGTTCAAGACTTGTTATGTTATTATTTTTTTTTTAATAAACTCCAAATGATGAATAATTTTTCATTTTTATTTATTGAAATTACTTAATTTATAAAAAAAATTTATTAATCGGTTAACCGATCAAAAACAAAATTAACCGATTAAACCAAAACCTCGATTAATTAATCGAACGATTAACCGATTAAAGCAAAAGCCCGGTTAAATGAATACCCTATTATTTAGCCTACAAGTTTTTAACCTTCAGTTTTCTTTTAAAATATGGCAGCTTCTACACCATAGATTTCTATACACAGCTAGATTTCTTTTTGTAGAAATAACGGGCATTATTAAACTAAATAATCTAGCATTTTATTCCCAAGCATAAAATATATTATCGCCTTATTTTTGTTTGTATATTTTCCTATTATCTATCTGGTAGCTTCTAAAAAATTTAAATAACATTTAAAACCTATAACAATTTTTTATATGTTTTAATAGAAAATATTTAAATAATGGAATAAAAAAAAATGTTTCAAGAATTCACAGATAAGATAGTTTTATAACAAAATTGAGAAATTTTTGAAAAGTGGAGTTAGGCCTTTTAGCTTTTGACACTTCCATATGTTTACAAATAAAGTTCAAACTCCATATAGACGTTCGTAAATTATTGTGTTCAATAATATATGTAAAATATAACCATATAGAACACAATAATTTACGAACGACGATATATTACCGTAGTAACACAATTGCACCGTATAAACGTAGTAGCTTACGAAATAGATACGTTATCAAATTAAAACGTATCACATTTTATACAAAAGCCCACTATAGCTGGCATAGACGTAAAGGCGTATCTACGTCGTACGTCGACATATACGACCACGTACTACAAATCAAAATGAAGTGGAATTGAAATCGAACGAGATATTGATCTCAATTATTTCCAAAATGGCTGCAGTTTCTCTGGTTTTCAACAGTGGTAGATTAAAGAGACCGTGAACTTATTTCCTTTAATCTATTACCAAACAGTCGTAGGCGTATTTTAAATACGCCAACCACGATAAGGGTGAATTAGTGCTCAAAGTATGAAGTACATAAAAAGGAATATTCTCATGAACATTCTCTATAGGCTCGTTTTCAAATTTTGTGAGATTTTAAATCCACTTCATTTCGATTTACAGAACATGCCCGATATATAATTCTATTTCATACGCCGTTTACGTACGAACGTATTGTGAAAGAAAAGAAAAATTAAAAATATAAAATTAAATTATTTTTGTGTTTTCAAATTGAATATTTGATAACAAAATAAAAGGATAGAAAAACATACAATAATTTGAATAAATTTGGATTTTTTTAATAATATTTTTAAAAGAATACAAAATACGTCTACGACCACGGGATTGTGGGTAAGCAAAGCGCACATTCATAAGACGCATTCAAAAATAAAGTTAGTTTTTCCTATAAGTATTTGGTACCATATGAAAGTAGATCAAATTCAACACCAATACCTGTAAAAATTGTTGATCGATGCTGTTTACTTTTTTTGTTATACGCTGCCAAAGTTGAATAATATTTTATAAGTTCGAAATATTTTTTAAAAAGTGAAAATTAATATATTTTAATTGCGATTTGAGAGAATTGTTTTTTAGAAAACACTTTTTTTTTAAATGAATCCATCAACTTTAGGTATTTAACTAATTTATTTATAATTTTTTGTAAAGAAAAGTTTTTAGGAAGTATTTTTATTTTTTATTGGTCAAAAAAAAATGAGTTTTTTTGAGGAAATGTTGATTTTCAAAATGTTTGTGAGAATACTTGGGCAAAACTTTTTATATATTCTTAAAATATGGTATTCCAACTTGCATAATCAAAAAAAAAAATCTTGCCCGTTTTTGCCCCATTTGAAAATATTTGAGATTTTGTGAACACACATTAACTTGTTTTTTCTGTTTTGTTTCGTTTAAATGATTACACTAAGTCACAAAATTTCCACAAAGTCATGCCCAAATAAATCTGACAGCTAATGCTATGTTTTCCCCTGTGTCCGAATATGAAGTCAGAATTGTCAAAAGTAGAACAGTTTTTGAAATATTCCCAAATAGCCGCTATTTGTGTTTTTAAAAAAAATGATGTGACTGAAATGCAAATATCTTCAAACATTTTAAACGGATAAAATTTCTAAAATAACCATGGATTGCTAGTGAAGATTGGTCAAGAAATGACAGAGTTACGGGGGACAAAAGTTCAATCTTCTTAAACATTTTATGATTTTGTTCAATTGTGCTCTTTTGAAGTTATTTTTTTAAACCAATGATTTAAAAATGTTAATGTCTTATTGCATATGATATTAGATTATTTTAATATGAACATTTTTCGCCCAACAATACATACATAGATGAAAAAAAACTACATTACTTAAGTTTACCACAAATAGCATTTGATTTGCTTATTCTGCTAAATATTTCCGATGTTGATGATGATAACATAAATTATGATTTTGATGAAGGTGAAGATAATTATGAAGATGATTTTTAATTCCATATTTTTGCAATGAATGTGCCTTGTTTCAAAAAAAATTATTGTTCGAAAAAATAACATTGATTTTTTTTTTTAATTTTTAGTTTATTTAATAAAACAAAATTAAAATTCCACTAAAATTTTACAACAAAAGTTTTTTTTATTAATCAATATACACAGAATCCAAAAAAAAATTGTTGTCATAAATTACAGGCTTCCCTGAATTAATCCTCGTTTTGCATATGTTTCACCCAACTGTGCGACGTACGACTACTCAATTGTGTTCCTAGCATTAGAGTTGCAAAACAATCGATTTTACTACCGATATTTTTATTTTAAGAGGACTATGATAGGGTTTCTCGATATCGGTGCCATCGGCTAACTTATTTTTTTTATAAAATTCGTTAGAAAATTTTATTTGGTGATTTAAAGTAGATAAAGGAAATAAACGAAACGTTATTAAAAGGTAGTAGCGTAACAACACAATAATCAAACTTAAAAATCTTATTTATAATAAATATGTACATAAATTAAAAAATGTTGCATCTATTTATTTGAAACAGTTTCAACTTAATATAAACATACAAACATAAACATATGTATATGTATACTATATACATACATATGCATATAAATAAATTTTTTTGCAGAGACGCAAGGCCCCAAGAGTTGAGGCAGTGCAACAACTTTGCGAAACCATACATTCAAATGTTAAAACAGAACAAAGTAATATGGAATTTGACGATGCAAATATTAATGAAAATGAAAATACGACATATGAGGATACAGTTGATGTAAGTAATCATTTCTTATGTAAATAATTAAAAAAAAATATATAGAATAATTAAAGAAATTGGAAAACTCATTGCAAATGATTTTAAAATCTTTTGAAATTGATTACAGCATTTAAATGTTTTTTTGTTTTGTTTTAGAATTTACACGATTATAAACCATCACGTAAATCTACAACAAAAAATGATAAAACTAATATAAAGTTAAAAGCCAAAATACAATATTTTAAAGAAAAATCTAAATACTTTCTAAGCGAAATGGATAATTTAAAATTTGAGAAAACCATGATGGTTTTAAAAGTAAAGAAATTGAGATTGGAAATAAAACAATTAGAAGTAGACAATTAACGAAACAAATTTAATTTTTTCAATAATTAAAAAAGCAGATTTTCATTATTAACTTATTTGAAAATTTGTTCTTTCGCACAGAACTGATTTCTAAGATCTTGAATTAATTACAAAATTATTCTTACAAAAAATTACATTCAATTTGTGAACAAAATTCTAATAAATTACTTAAGTAAGCTTATTTTTTAATTTACTTAAATTAAAAAAAGTAAATGTGAAAACTAATTGTAATTTCATTCAATTATTTACAAAAAGACTACAAATCCAGCAAAAAGATCACACAAAACCACCTTAAATGATGAAATAAATAATACTTCAACTGTTTCAGAGGTAACTCATTTCCTGAATAAAAATTTAATCCTACAACTTAGTACCTTTTTTTTAAGCCATGTACTATCTTTGAACATGAGGAAAATCCGATACAATCACCCCTAACAGTAAATCTAGAATCAACGGAGCCTTTTGAATCATATCATGCTACTATTTCCAATAACCTAGTTCCCGATATTAATGATGGGATGCATCAAGTCAACGAAGAAGATTTAATTAATATTGAAGAAGAACTTGATGTTATTCAAAATTTAATGCCACGTTCTAAGGAATCGAAACAATTGCAGGATGAGTTATCCAAAGCAGAGACCGAATACTATCGCTGTAAAGCTGCCTATTTTACTAAACTTACTGAAAACTGTAAAGTCAAAAGAACTTTAATGTTATTGGAATCTCGCAAATTACAATTGGAAATTGAAAAACTTACCAATGAATGTTAGGGTTTGTTTTTTTTTATTTTAGGTTATTTGTTTCTGAATGTAGTTGTAGTTAGTTTTATAAAAATAAAAAATCAAATTTGGATAAGAAACCATTCACATCTCAGTAAAAACCACTATTATTTTACACACAGCAAGTATTATAGAGGGAGATATCTCACTAACTGAACTTAACTTTGCACTCGATAAAACGAGGGGCAAAACCCCAGGCATAGATAGAATATCCTACCCCATTATTAGGAACCTTCCCCACCAAATTAAAAACAGATTAATCGATCTCTATAACCTTATCTTATCCAACTCTATCCCTTCATTTTATGAAATAAGCACAATAACCCCCATTGTTAAACCAAATGCCGATAAAACAAAATTAGAATCCTATAGACCAATATCCCTAAATCTATGTACCTCAAAATTACTTGACAAGATTATAGCCAACCGTTTATGGTGGTTTATCAACACCAATAAATTAATTTGCGCTCAACAAATTGGATTTAGAAAGGGTAAATCCATTGCTGACGCTTTACTTTTCATAGATCATTTAATTTCGGACTCCCTATTACACAAAAACCATTCATCAATTATATCTCTAGATTTCTCTAAGGCTTTCGATAAAATAGGAATCCACACCATAATCCACCAACTCTCAGAATGGGGGTTGGGTCCTAAAATAATAAAGTACGTTAAAAATTTTTTATCAAATAGACAAATACGAGTCAGAGTTCAGAATGACTTTTCCAAATTGTATCCCTTACATAATGGAATTCCACAGGGATCCCCTCTTTCCGTAATTCTCTTCCTTATATCTTATAATAAATTAAGCGAGAAACTTTTATCTCTCAAACAATACAACTTCTGTGCCTACGCAGATGATTTTTATATCATTAAAAAAATTGGAAAGGAGAAAAATGGAACTATTGATGTTAACACAATAATTAATCATATTGAAAATTGGTGTAATTACTCTGGTGCTAAATTATCCCTCGAAAAAAGCAAACATCTTCACATATGTAGGAAAAAATCGTGCAAACCAAAAGTTTGCACTGACTCTATTGTCTTAAACGAATGTTCATCGCTTAGGATATTAGGCGTAATATTTAATAATAAATACAATTGGAATGGACATATTCAACATATTACAAAAGACCTAAATCAAAGATTGAACATAGTAAAATGCTTATCAAACCGCAAATTTCAGTGTAACCTATACTCCCTAATATCTGTTATTAAATCGTTGATCTTATCTAAAATTTACTACGGCATTTATTTATACGGGTTTTCTCCTAAAACGACGCTTAGAAAGATTAAAGTTATACTAAACTCTGCCCTAAGAATAACATTTAAAGCTTTAAGATCTACACCAATCTACAACATGCTGTTCGAAGCAGGCATCAATCCCATTGAAACGAGCAGAGATATAATAACATTTAATATTTTAAAAAATATCCTCAATAGTTCAGATTCCCCCATATTTAAAATATGCTCTAAACTTTCAGTAAAACCTAATAATAACAAAATACAATCCACGATTAGCCGAATCTTTAACTTTGCAAGACTACAAGACCTACCAATAAAACCACATAGCAAACCTTTGACAGCTGCCTATCCCCCTTGGTTCCTACCATTTAATAACATTAATTTAAATTTAGCTCAATTCCATAAATCTGCAACACCTTCCGACACATATAGACGTTGTTTTAATGGAATTATATCCGAGCATGGGACATGCAAACTTATTTTTACGGACGGCTCTAAGAGCGATGATAACATTTCTTATAGTGTAACAACTACTGACTCTATTATAAAAACATCCATACTGCCTCCATACTCTACGGTGTTCACAGCAGAGATAGTGGCAATATTTGAAGCAATTCAATATTTTAGTAACACAACAACCGAAACTATGGCCTCTATTACGGTTTACAACTCAACTCAGTTGAGTTGTAATTTCTTAATTTTTGTATTATGGTTTACAACTTTGCTATTTTGCGGTGAACAAAAACATAACAAAAATTACAACTGATCACAACCAGTTGTCTTAATAACAACTCAACTGAGTTGAGTTGTAAACCATAATAGGGGCCTATTATTTGTTCTGACTCTTTGTCAGCATTACGTGCAATACGCAACATACATAATATATAATATACTAATAAGAAACTCCTTAATCGAAAACACTAACATTAAATTGCTGTGGATCCCTGGACATTGCAACATTCAGGGAAATGAATTTGCGGATACAGCTGCCAAAAGTTCTCTGAATTCACCCCTTTTTCTAACCTCAAACTTTAACATACAGGATATTTCTAGCCACATTAAAAACATATTAACCAGACGGGAGGATCCTTTCTCTGGAACATCGGACTGGTATAAGAGAATAAACCGGACAAAGTTGAATGTAGGGGATTATCTTAATTTTAACTACGGCTCCTTGGACAGCAGGTCATATGTAAAACTAAGACTTGGACACACATATTGCACACACAGATATTTATTCGATCACAATAAAATATTGCTCAAAATATAACACAATTCGAAATCTAATCTTCAATAATGATCCAATTACTTATCTTTCCAACCCATCACGGGAAAATATACAAGTGGTAACCAAATTTTTAAAAATTTCAAGAATAATTAAAGATCTATAGAATGTGAAGGGAGTTTTAACACTACTAACACAATTGTAACTTTATTCTAATCATAAGTACATACTAAGCTTAGGACCTCTGTAGTCATAGCTTTTTCTTGTTATCTTAAATTATTGTATCAATTTAGGATAATAAATTAATAAATAAATAAATATTTTACACTATTATATTTTACATTTTTAAGTCTACATTAGATGTGTCTAAATTTGGTTGCCAATAGCATTTTTTTCAGAAACGGAATATAGAAATAGAATGAGGCCCAACTATAATATCTGTGGCCTTTTGACAAAACATCTTAAGTCAAATTTTTAAAGTTGAAAAAATGATGTTAATTATACGAATTTTCCTTCAAAAAAACATTTTTGTTTACGATTTTTAAATTTTGAATTATAAACAAAATTTTTCTTTAATTTCGGTTTATTTTATTAATTGATAACTATGATTTTTCCACCGATTTTTTTTTAATTTCTTTGCTATCTTATCTCGACTTAAGATGTTTTGTCAAAATGCCACAGATATGCATAAGCTAGCTTAAGCTACTGTCAAAAATTAACAAAAATATTAAAAAAGTATTTAAAAAAACAAAAATAAAATCAAAAAATATTTTATTCCGTACGGAGAGGGCGATCTGTTTCGCACCTTGCTTAAACAAATGCCAGTTTCATAAAATGTTCGACAGATATGAATCACATGTATTCGCACAATTGCTTAAGCCAACTTAAGAATATTAAAGTTGGGCCTTTAATCACAGACTAAGTTATTTTCGCATAGGTTTTCTGGGTTTCGTAATAAATAAATTTTTAGCTTTCATTTAAAAATCGGTTTATATGAATAGCAAACCCGTTCTTTTATTAATGCTTAAAGCTAAGATCTCACTATCGGCTCAAATAGCACAATCTGTGACGATTTTTATCGTGCTATATCGGCGCACATTTAAAAACATTGCACAATTCATTCCTGGGTGGTCCCATTATCGTCGCACATTGTGACAATTTTTTTCGGTTCATATCGGCCAAAACTCAATTGCGACAATAATCGGTTACACTATCGTGCTATTTGCTTGTTGGTAGACTTAATTTTACTTCAGAAATTCTCCGTCTGAATATTCCATTATGTTTCTTAACAATTTTAAATATTAATATATAATAAAAAAATGCATTCAATTTTATTCTTTTTTTGTAATTGTAGTTTTGTAAACAGTTGTTTACAAACCAGGGATGGCAACATCGATACAACTGCAATGTTTTGGTTAAAGCGAATTGTTTTGTTTTATTTAACAGTACAAATGTACTGTTTAACGTTTTAATACACAAATAATAGATAAAACAAATGTAATTTTCGTACAATTAAGCTCAAAAAAGTAAAATTTTAGTAGCCAGTTGGTGCAATTTAAAAATTTCGTTTTGCCATCCCTTGTATCGGCGCTGATTGGCGGCTGTGATCGACGCACAAGTGGCCGATAAAAATCGGTATATAAAAGAGTGTTCACATTATCGGCACATCAACGTTAATTGTGATTGTCCACAGTCAGCACAATTTCGGCACAGATTGTCGTATATTAAAAAATTTTGACCGTTCATACTATCGGCACATGAAATACGACAAAAATTGGTACATTGCGCCGATAGTGTGATCTTAGCTTAAGAGTTGTACTTTGGCTTATTTATTTATTTAATTGTTTTATTGTAATACAATAAGCCTAAACAGTACAACGGCTTAAGTACTTTTAACTTGAGATTATTATATTTGCTATTATAGAATTTCTTGTTCTGTATTTACTCTCCTCGATTATTAATCGAAATTCTAAGAACTAATTGTCAACGAAAATTTATTTTTTTTTAATAAACCAAAAGTATTTGAATTAAAAATTTTATATATTTTATTCAATTTGAAAAAGAAATTTCTATATTTTTTATAAAATGTCAAAAAATGTACAAGCCAAAGATGCAAATGAAACGGAAACTAAAATCAATAAAGAACAAGTTTTACAAAATTGTGAAGTACAGCAGGCACCACTGCCTATTGCACAACAATCGGAAAACTTAATAATATACGATAGACAACAGTTATTGGTTGAAAAGGCTAATAATACATTTAGAGAACTTTGCCAAACTTTGGAAAATGAACAAGCTAAACTATTAGAACTAGAAGAAAGACGTAAAAAGCTTCATGAGGAAATGTTAATTCTAAAGGCTGAAATTGAAGTTGAAAAACAGGCATTTAATTTTAATATAGCTCAATCGGTTGCAGAAAATCTTAGTATACTAAATAATGAAAAGGGTAACTACATACATATTTATGAAGTAATAAACATAAAAGATTTAAAAGTTAAAAATTTATTTTAGCTAATGATAAAAAGCAAGCAGATGATGAAAACTTAAGATATAAAAATGTATTAGATTGCTATGGAGAGGAGGAAACTCTACCAGATACTGTTGGTAATTTGCAGGTCAAGCATAGTCAAGATATTTTAAATGAAGAGCCCGATATTCAAGATCACGTTCAATATATAAGAAATGAATTACAAAATGTTCTAACAGAATGCATTTCCCAAAAATGTGCAGTTATAGATGAATAATGTTCAATTATTTATATTTTATTTTTTAATAAAACAATTTTAGCTTTTTATAATTTACACTGTTGTGTATTTTTCAAAGACTTGAGTTTAGATGAATAATGTTCAATTATTTATATTTTATTTTTTAATAAAACAATTTTAGCTTTTTATAATTTACACTGTTGTGTATTTTTCAAAGACTTGAGTTTTTAAAAGACCACAAATATTTTGTTTAAACATATTTAGTTTTTTACATTCTTCCGAGTTTTGTAGATAAAAATAAAATGTTTCTAATAGTAAATTGATGTCCTAAAAATAGTTTATAATTAAATTTTTGTTATATACGACTCTTTTACAAATTTAACTAACCTGCATTATATCATCTTTAAATTTGTGTGCTTTAATAGTTTCCATTAAAACGGCTATAAATTTTTCAAAGAATGTTTTTAAATGTGGTTCTATTATAGAAAAACGTATAGGTAATATTGTCAACATAAATATTTTATGTATTTCCTAAAATCAATGGTTAGTTATTTTATATTTTTTTAAGGTTAAAAACAAATCAAAAATACCTGTATCATTTGTTTTGCGATTTCTGTTGTTTGCAATAACTTGTGTGATTCTATTATAAACATCTGTAATATTCCTTTAGCCCATCTATAGCATGTGTAACTAGTATTTGTATTTGCTAATAAACGGTATTCATTTACGTTGTCTTTTAGTTTAAGGTCTTTATTACACAACTTTTCAAATTCCTTGTTATTAATTGTGAAATACACAATTAATTTGTTCACAAACTTTAAAAGACAAATGGATGTGTTGTTATCTGGTGCCAGGCTTATATTACGTAATAATACTTCCATCATATCATCTAAATAGTTCCACTGAAAAATAGAAGTATATTTATAATTTATATACATACATATTAAACAAAATCCAAAGTACATACTAAGTTAACAATATTTATTAAAATGTTTTTTATTTTATAATGAAATATTTTGCACAAATGGCATTAACAACGGCGATATAAATTCTTAGGAAAATAAAGAAACCACGAAACTTAATAATTTCATTTAAACATTTCTTATACTAGATTGCAAAATATTAATATATAATTTCAAAATTTTCTATAAAAAGAAAAATTTTGAAAAATGACATATGAGTAATTCCAAAGTGTTGAACGTGACAGTCGTACGCATCAAAAATGCAATAACATTTAAAACAACAAATATCTTTACGTTCTTTTAACCCTTAAATTATAGTACTATTATCTATGCTAAAGTTTATGGGGGGCGCGATTCTAGGTCAAAGATAATGGCAAAGAAGTAGGGGTTCGATACGTGACATTTCGAACGTGAAATTTTTTCCAAAATAATTTAACGGAAAAATGATTAAAAAAAAATGTTTACCGGTAATTTGAATAACATGTTTCTCTTTGGACACTTCCTTAGATTACAGACCATGTAAGAAAATTTTTTGGAATAACTTTCATAAAATATCACCTCTTTTAAGGAAGATAATATTAAAGAAAATATACAATAAAACATTCTCACAAATAAGAAATTAGGTTGGCACAACTTTGCAGTCTGATTGTTTATCTAAGTGAACAACTGAACTGTTGGTTTCCTTTTTGCCAGATTGAGACGTTTGATAAATGCAGTTGTTAGATTTGTGTATATTGTTCGACGTAGGGACCATTTTTTATTTTTGGTTTTGTGAAAAGCTTTCAATGCTGCTCTTTTAATAAGCTAGTATCGTTTCGCAATCTAAGTCTTATAAGCTTATAAAAAGTGGCAAGCCCTTGGCGCTCCGTATTGCTTTCCTGTTCTCGCCTCGTACTAGGAACCCACACCTTATCGTTCCAAGAATTATTAGGTCAGCATTTGCTAGATCTTTGCTCGTCAGAATTATTTATCATTGGAACCACATAACTTTAGAATTACGTACTTCACGCACTCTAATAACGCTTTCAGATTGAAACTAATGACACATTTTTCAGATGCCAATTAGTAGTATTATTATGTATTTGCTTGAAATTTGATCATATACGCATTTCCCTAATTGGAAATTTGAGATTTATATATGTCCTTGTGATTTTTTTATGCTCGGGGGAGCGAATGAATTGAGTTATAATAAATAAATAAATTAAAGCTTCGTTCACAATCAGAGAAACAATTTCGTTTTTTCTTCTATCTTTTTTCTTCCCAAAGTATTTCATATATTTTCCTTTCATTTTTTGAACAAAAATGTAACTAAAATTTTTTTAAAAATGTAACTAAAGTTCAGTCAACTAGAACTTCAGCAACAATTTGTATGAAATTGTTTCTGAAGTTTAAAATAATTTTATTTAGTTTTGAATGAAAATTTTAACAAAATGTTATAAAAAATGCATAATATTGTTGTGGCTAAAATTTGCCAACGGTTTCTTAATGCTCTATTATGAACACCAAGTGAAAATGTTTTTTGATTGTGAACGAAGCTTTATGGGTAAATTTATAAAATTAGTAAAATCTAAATATTTCTTTATAACAATATCGTTAAATAATCAGCTTTTAATAACTTTTAAATTTTCGGTCACGGTGGACCTTTTGACGGAAATGTCCATATACCGCAAATCTTTGCAAAATTTTCCTCTGATACCATCTTTTTAGAAAATTTGGCTTTAATCTAGTTTGTGGATGCAGATCTAAATAAAAAAGGTACATAGGCTGATAGAAAATTGAAAAATAGGAAGAAAATATAAACTGGAAAAAGTCTCGGAAACGAAATGCTTCGTGCTGGTGGAGTACAAACTAAAACTTTTTTAAAACCTGGCATTACCGAACTTTTGATAACTTGTGAATTAGGATCATCAGGCTTAAGCCATTATGAATGACGGCTTAATTAAAGTTTTTCAAAGTTTCCTCTTTAGTGGCTTTGCTGTTAAAGAGCTAATTAAAAGTAATAAAAATCTTATAACTCATCCCCATATCATATGTAACGTACGGAAAGACAAAACCGAAATAAATTATTTTAGGAAAAGCTAAACTTTAAACAGTCTGTCTTAACTAATAGGTACTTATATTTACAAATATAGCCCATGTTTAGTTTTTTAAATTGTATAGATTGTATAAAAAAAGACCTTAACTTACCGTAAAACTATCGAAATTTTGATAATAATCTAAACATTTTATTAAACAATTCCATTGTTTATCAATTAATATATTCGAATCCATAATATGAATATCCTTAAAGACAGCGTCATAAATAACGCTATGGATATTCATTGAATAAATATCATCATTTGACTAAAATAAAAGAAAAATATGAAGACAAATACCTATTAGTTTTAATATAAAACATAATTAAAGAACTTACCCCTTGCTGCAGCATAATCAAAAACATTGTTGTACTTAAAGCTTTATAATGGCTTTCATAGCAAGATCGTATATTTAAAGCTACCGATAAGCAAAACATGAGGAATTTATTGCTCATACCTTGGTCGAGATCGGAAGAACAATTATATCGAAACTTAATAAGTTAATTTGGTATGCATTATTAAAAATCAAATTTAAATTAAGTATGTATTATTACCTCCAAATATTTAACAAAACTATGCACTGCTCCTAATTGTTTCTTCCAGTTACCTACATGTAATTTTTCCTCATAGTATTTGAATATCAATTCCTCTACATCTTTATGCAAGTTTGAGAAATTTTGTAGAATTCTTTCGCCATGTTTAATAAATTCGTTTCTATTTAGCTTAAAAATTGCAACAGGACAACAGACTTCACAAAGCAAAACAATAAGCATAGCATGTATCTAAAATACATAATAATTTTTCTATTATTTACATGTCAATAGTCCCCATCAGTTTTTACTCAACTTCCTGTTTTGTCCTTTCATTTGGGTCACCAGTCCATACAAAATTGTTGGGCTCTTGTTGTAAATAATCGTATAAAAGTGGCAGTTTTATTTCTAATAACTTGTGATAGGATTTAAAATGATCTCCTTCAATTGGAACGCAATCAAGGTCTTGCTTAAGTTTCGGTAATAGACAACATTGTATTAAATCTTTAGTTTTGTCCAACGTATCCATAGTAAAATCTCGATCTAAAGAATTTATTCACCCATGTGCTGAAAATCGCATATCGCAAAAAAAATGTGATTACGAATTAAAGTCACTAAATTGGTGTGCTGGAAATCGCAATCACAAAAAATTTTGGTATTTCAACTCGCAAGCAAAGACCAAAGTGACTTCAAAGTGAACTTGTATATATTACAATATATGAGTGTTAGGCAGCAGAAAAAATAACATTATAATGAAATTTGATGTGTTTTTATTTAATGTCTTTTAAAAAAATACAAACTTTTGTTCAATTTCAATAAAAAATACTTCATTAAAAAATTTACCTCTTTTATTTTACTACTGTGTTACTTTTGTTTACTTTTGAATTGGCGATTTCAAAGTGAACAGCTGCTTTTATTTCTGTTCGAAAAACAGGTATTACCAGACTCTTACACACGCGTATGTTTACGACAATTTTTATAACTTTGGTAGTGAATTTTTACATTTAGCCTTTTTTTGCAATAAAACCTATTTAGTTTTATTAAATAAATTGTATCACGTTGCTTAAAAAAATAAAATTTGCAGATCTTATACATACTAGTTAACAAATTAAAGATATGGCATCACCTTCTTTTATGGCATTTGTAATTGTCAAAATACTGCCGCAAAATATTTAAAAACAAATTAAAGAAAAAACATATAAAATATGTAAGTATTTAAAATTTTTGTTAAATTATTTACTAATGCTCATATGTAATAATTTGTGCATAATAAATACAATGAACAGGCCACCACAAAAATCTACCGAACAGTGCAAAGTTTTCTTAGAATTCATGGAGGCTCATCCTGATATAGCCAAGGGATTTGTGAAGGGCGATAAGGTGAAGCAGGACCAGTTATGGGGGGATTTAACATCCCGTTTAAATGCATGTGGGCCACCTAATAGGGACACTGCCGTTTGGAAAAAAGTAAGTACATGTATTGTGGCTAGTGCTTTATAATCCAAATTTTTTAATCTTCCATATTTTGCAAAAATATTAATAGACCTGGAGTGATTGGAGAAGGAGTATAAAAACAAGACTGGCGGAGAACAAATCGCTTCTTCAGAAAACTGGTGGCGGTGAATACCAACAGCACCATTTGACAGAAGTAGAAGAGCGATTAGCTGTTGTTTGCAATATCTTTCATGCTGTAGAAGGAATATCAAATGCTAAATCGTTTGGGTCCGTTAAAAGGAAACAAGATGACTCTGAATTTTGTGAAATTATAGAAATGTCACCCAACTCGACGAATCCTAAGTCTCCAAACAACTCATACACATCAAAAGTGCCTTCCCCAGTTTTGTCTCCTTTAAAAAAACGTAAAACATTTTGCGGAGATATTAAAGACATTATTGGACAAGAAAAGAAAAATTTTGAATATATGGGAACATATATTCAAAAACTTTTTGAAATTTTGATGCCTGGTATTTTGTATACACAGCCTTGAGTTTAGCATTAGGAGCATTGCGCGCCACAAACGCAATCTTTTTAGCTATGGGTCTTAAATGCTCAGGCGAGTATTTCGAATGCCATTCCAAAGTAGAATTCCAATGTTTATTGCTTAAGCCGCTGGGAATATTGCTGTTTTCTTTCAAAAGGTTTATTTTATTATTTGATTCCAAATACAGTTGCCAGATAAAAGTAAGTAAAAAATCGTCAAATTAGGTGGAAAATTGGTCAAAAGCAGAGCTGCCAGGTAATTTTTTCATTGTCCCCAAAAAATTAAAAAATCCCCAAATAAAAAAACAAAATCTTACAAGTTTATATATTTTTTTGTTTTTTTTCTGACCCAATTTTAACAGCCAATCCCACGATGTCACACGTTAACGTTCGCATAGAAAATAACATTAAAAACAAAAACAAATTTTAGAAATTGTTTTGGGTTTAAATGCAATTTTCTATGCGAACGGGAACGTGTGACATCGTGGGATTGACAGTAAATTTTTTTAAAAATAGTAAAAAAAAGTAATTTCAATTTTTGGGAATACAAAATTTTAATTTCAAAAGATTTTGTTATTCGTGCTTAATTCCCAGTTTTTATTATTAATAAAAACACTTGAAATTTATTGTTGATGGGATAAGCTATTCCTATGCGCATTTCACTGGTTGCTTAGGCCAGATCATCAGGAAACTTCATCCATAAAGATTTTGGAAAAACTAAAGATATTAAACCAAATAAAACTGTTAAGCGTATAAGACTTATAGCAACAGTTCTACTTGTAACAATATCAAAGTTTAAACAAAACACATCAACAATAAACAGTGGGTTTATCTCATCTTACATTCCCCACTACAATTAGTTGAAATTCTCTCAACATTAATTGTAGTTGTAAGTAGGTTAAGAAAAACAAAATTAAAACAAACAACAACTTACAAAAGATGTTGTCAATTAAGTGTTTTTTTAGGCCGTGCACTTGCCTGTTTATTATCAAAAAGTAATTTCAATTTTTGGGAATACCAAATTTTAATTTCAAAAGATTTTGTTATTCGTGCTTAATTCCCAGTTTTTATTATTGATAAAAACACTTGAAATTTATTGTTGATGGGATAAGCTATTCCTATGCGCATTTCACTGGGTGCTTAGGCCAGATCATCAGGAAACTTCATCCATAAAGATTTTGGAAAAACTAAAGATATTAAACCAAATAAAACTGTTAAGCGTATAAGACTTATAGCAACAGTTCTCCTTGTAACAATATCAAAGTTTAAACAAAACACATCAACAATAAACAGTGGGTTTATCTCATCTTACATTCCCCACTACAATTAGTTGAAATTCTCTCAACATTAATTGTAGTGGTAAGTAGGTTAAGAAAAACAAGAAATCCCCAAATAAAAATTTTTAGAGAATGATTTCGGCATGTTTTTAAAAATCCTTTTTATGCGATACCAGTGAGGAATTACAAGCAATATGCTGTTTTTAAAGACGAATGAGCCAATTCATAAGAACCAGGAGTATGTTCAATCGGTTTTAGCCATAACAGAGCGTATTTATGTTAACTCATAATTTGAAAAAAAATCAAGGAAGAAGGTGCAGTGTAAAAACTGGCGCTATCTTGCAAAAATTATTTTTATTAATATAAATTCTTTCTTATTCGACTTTGTTATTTAAATATGTACTAATCTATTTAAGCTTGAGGTCTTTTTTTTATATACAAAATATTAATCTTATAAATTTTTTTTTTGTTAAAGTAACATTAATATTGTTTTATAAAAAAGAACTCAAACTTAAAAAATGAATATAAGTTTAAATAATAAAGGTCGATTAAGAAAAAAATTATATTAATAAAAATAATTTTTGTAATTTAATTTTAGTGGTTATTAAATTCTTTAATTTAATTCTTTTACTGCAATTATAATTTGCTACAATTTCACAAATTTAATTTTTTTCTCATGCAATTTGCTTCTACTTTTTTATCTTTTTTGCTTCTTTTTTCAATTGACAACCAAATTTGACGTTTTATGATAACAATAATTGTCAACGAAAATGGACTAACAATTATTGCAACATGAATTGCCGGCAATAAATATGAACAAATAATTGCTGTCTACATTAAAGATAACATAATTTTGACATTTACTGCAATATATGTCGCAATAATTATCTCTGGTATAGACGGGCAGTTAATGTGCAAATAAGTAAACAAACAAAAAACAGTTGACAGGAACGGCTTTTGTAACGCGCGTTGTGTAGCTTGCAATTGTTCATGCGCTAAAGTTTTTAAACGCACGACACACGTTGACGACTTAACATAGCGCCTTTACCTGAAAATTTTTTGTCATACCAAACGTCAAACTTCATATTAAAAAAACGCTGACAAAAATTTTCGAGTTTTTTTTATATAGACTTTGACGTTTGGTATGACAAAAAATTGTCAGTTGAAGACGCTATGTAACGCGTGTTATGTACTTCTACCTTAAGAAATATTGCTCTGTTATTCTGCCGACGTTATTGCCAACTTGCTGAGATATTTATCTTTAGTGTAGAAAAATTTCCAAAAACGATGAAGTCGTTTCGAGTGTCAACCCTACAAGAAGACTGCCGGTTATTTTACTAGTTAAATGAACGGTAGTGTTGACCGATATATTGGTTAAAGTTTCGATTAGTTTATCAAGAGCAAAATGAAAAAACTAACCGAAACTCTTGTGTACATGTGATTTTGCCTCTCTGTCTAACTAATTAATACCACTCGACTACGGAATATATATCTGTACTGCTTACTCTTCTGCTTTTTAGTTGTCAATGATAAAATATTAGTTATTCATAATCTAAATATTGGCTAATACTTACCTTTATAAAAAATACTTTTTGTTTTTGATTTTCATTTTATATTAAATTTTAATTAAAAACATTATAATCGAATTTCTTAACACATTGCAGTCAGGAAATTAGATTTCAGAAAAGTAAACACCCCGTACCATTATTTATGTGGATGCTCTATAACATTTCACTTCTTAAATGAGTCTGGAAATGTAGGTAAACGTACGTGTACCCAATCAATTAATCGTAGATCTTAAAAACACATTTTATTTTGTTAACAATTTGTGTGCAAAAAATTAAATACTTACTTGAAAAGCTATCAAGATTTTTAATAATAATTTTTGTTCCTTTATTATCACCAGCAAATCTTAAACGATTATCCTGACCAAAGCCACCACCCGAATGACCGCTACCTATTGAACGAACACTCCTTCGCACATGACCTCTGTTGTTTCCTGAGAATCCACCACCACCACGTCCTCTGAAGCCACCATCAGTACGCCCTCTACCACTAGAGTTCTGAATACCGCTGTTTGACGGTGCCACTTTTTCTTCAAGAAATTTTTTAACTCTCTACTTTAGCTACAATTTTTATAAGTAAATTAATGGAACACAAGTGGCAAATAATAAATTTAAGCAATTCACAATTTTTACAAGTGTGCGACAAAAATATTTTAAATAATTGGCATTTTTTAGAAATTGTTATGTACTTGTTTCACTCTATCATATATGTCAGAGTGGAACAACTAATGTAAAATTGTTGCAAGTGTGTTAGTAAATAATTTTTTTTTTTAGTTTTAGTTATGCATTTCTTGTAGGGAAATTTTTATCGTAACATGTACTTGTCATTTTCATGCCACATTGCATTCACACTATCATACTTTCTCATATTCCTTAAAGGCCCAACCAGAATGTGCATAAACAAACTTAAGCTACTGTCAAAAAGAAAACAAAAAGCCTCTTAAATGCATTTAAAATAACAAAAAGAAAATAAAAAAAGGTTGATTCCGTACGGAATAAGCGATTAGTTTCGCACCTTGCTTAAACAAATGACAGTTTTATAAAACTTAACATAAAGTTTCCTTAAGTTCAATATGGTTTAACACATATGATTTACATGTATTTGCTCAGTTTCTTAAGTCACGTTATTCACATTCTGGTTGGGCCTTAAGTTTTTGACATGTATTAATACAAATTATAACAGTGTAAACTAGCTAGGAATTGAAAACAAACAAAGACTTAAATATTTATTGTTAGTAGTTGTTCAAAAAAAATTGATTTGGCTTAAAAAATGTTACAGTCTTGGCCCAAGAACCTCTTAAGCTGTGTTCACATTGTGTGTATTTGTCATATGGAATGTCACTTTTCTACTCACATGTAATTTCATGTGTATGTCAAAATTTATTTTTACATATGGTTTGTAATTTACACGTCCACATATTGGTATGTAAAGTACACTTGACATAACCTATCCAAAAAAAAAACAATCTTAAAACAGCTGAGTGTATAAAAATTAAATTTTTTTTACGTGAGCCAAGATAGCGTCGACGAAATAGCGTCGAATTTGGGAATTTAAAAACCGGGAAAACAAAATACCCAAATTATCGTCTTTTGCAGAATAAGAACAAAAAGTTAGCGTCGAATTTAGGAATTTAGAGGGATTTCAAAAAGTAAAAAAAAAGTTAGCGTCGAATTTAGGAATTTAAAAAGGGGAAGTAAAAATAACTAATCTTTAAAAAAAAAAATACAAAAAATAGTTAACATAAATTAAAAAATACACATTTAGGAACAAAATAAGCGATGCGTACAAAAAATCGTACGGTCTGTTCCCGAGATATTTGGGTGCATCCAAAATGGTCAGTAAAAAGCGTTGCTGATTTATCCCATGGAACACAGGCTTTTGCACGGTATAAACTGTATATATTCTGAAAGTAAATCGTTTTCCGCACAAAATGAGCGATGCGTGCAAAAAATCGTTCGGTTAGTTCCCGAGATATTTGGGTGCATCCAAAATGGTCAGTAAAAAGCGTTGCTGATTTATCCCATGGAACACAGGCTTTTGCACGGTATAAACTGTATATATTCTGAAAGTAAATCGTTTTCCGCACAAAATGAGCGATGCGTGCAAAAAATCGTTCGGTTAGTTCCCGAGATATTTGGGTGCATCCAAAATGGTCAGTAAAAAGCGTTGCTGATTTATCCCATGGAACACAGGCTTTTGCACGGTATAAACTGTATATATTCTGAAAGTAAATCGTTTTCCGCATAAAATGAGCGATGCGTGCAAAAAATCGTTCGGTTAGTTTCCGAGATATATGGGTTCATCCAAAATGGTCAGTAAAAAGCGTTGCTGATTTATCCCATGGAACACAGGCTTTTGCACGGTATAAACTGTATATATTCTGAAAGTAAATCGTTTTCTGCACAAAATGAGCGATGCGTGCAAAAAATCGTTCGGTTAGTTCCCGAGATATTTGGGTGCATCCAAAATGGTCAGTAAAAAGCGTTGCTGATTTATCCCATGGAACACAGGCTTTTGCAAGGTATAAACTGTATATATTCTGAAAGTAAATCGTTTTCCGCACAAAATGAGCGATGCGTGCAAAAAATCGTTCGGTTAGTTCCCGAGATATTTGGGTGCATCCAAAATGGTCAGTAAAAAGCGTTGCTGATTTATCCCATGGAACACAGGCTTTTGCACGGTATAAACTGTATATATTCTTATTGTAATCTCAGTATTAAATTCCGATGAATAAAAGGCAAGATGTTTTATAAAAAACAATTAAATATTTATTTAAAACAATAAATAATATTTAAAACGATTTCATTTAAAATTATTTTTCAACTGAAAATTTTTATAAAATTTTCTGAAACTTATTTTTCTGATTGCTTGGATTTCAACACCCCCTCTCAATCAGATAATCCGATAATATTTCTAAAGTTTTGAAAACGAGATGTATCTGTGGCTTTAGTAAAAATATCTGCTAACTGTTCACTTGTTCCAATATGCTCTATCTTGATTTTATTACTAACCACACTGTCACGAACGAAATGATGTGTTATATCAATATGCTTTGCACGTTTACTTTCCAAATTTGTTGCCATTCCAATACAACCACGATTGTCTTCATACAATATAACTGGTTTATCTTCCGGCATGATATTGAGATCATGAAGTATTCCTTTTAACCAAATAGCTTCTGTAGTAGCCAAACTCAGAGCCATATATTCAGCTTCACTAGAAGATTTTGCTACAGTTTGTTGTTTTTTGCTGCACCATGAAACAGTACATCCAAAAACTTTAAAAACATATCCGCTCACTGATTTTCGATCAGTTGCATCTGATGCCCAATCAGCATCAACAAACCCAATAATGGGTTCATTATTTGTGAGTTTAAAATGTAGCTTCATCAACGATGTTCCCTTTAAATATCGCACAATTCGTTTTAAATGCTGCCAATGAATTTCATTTGGATTTTGCTGGAACCTTCCCATATAGCCAACAGGATAACAAATGTCAGGTCGAGAACATAACATTATGTACATTAAACTACCAATTAGTTCTCTATAAGGTTGGCTGCATTCTGATTTTAGGTTTTTAGTTAATTGCAACCCTTTTTCCATTGGACTTTTAACTGTATTGCATTCAACCATTCCAAACTTTGATAATATTTTTTTCAATACCTGCATTTTGCGAAATTAAAACTTCTCTTCCCTTATGTTGGATCTTCATGCCAAGAAAAAATTTAAGAACTCCACAATCAGTCATCTCAAAACGTTTTGACAAATCTTGCTTTAACTTTTCAATACTTTTTAATCTACTACCAGCAATTAGTAGATCATCAACATACATTATAATAATAAGATCATCATTATGGTTTTCATTTTGTTTTGTATAAAGGCAATAATCATGTTTGGATCTTTTAAATCCCAGTGAAAGAATAAAATTGTTAAATTTCATATTCCAACATCTTGGAGCTTGCTTTAAACCATACAAGGATTTATTTAATTTACAAGCCATTCTATCATTTGCTTGAACTCCCTCTGGTATTTTCATGAACACGTCTTCTTGCAGATCACCATGTAGAAAAGCAGTCTTTACATCTAAATGATGAAAAATATATTTACGATGCAAACCAACAGCTAACACTACACGTATTGTTGTCAATTTAGCTACAGGTGCATAGGTTTCAAAGAAATCAATACCTTGCTTTTGTTGAAAGCCTTTTGCAACCAGTCGAGCTTTATATTTTGTTGGATTGCCATTTTCATCTAATTTAATACAAAAAACCCATTTCGAATTTAAAAGTTTAATATTTTTAGGAGCTTCTACGATTTTCCAGACTTGATTTTTGTCCATGGACTTGAGTTCTTCAGAAACTGCTTGCAACCATCTATCAGCATCATCCACAAGTTTGATATCACGATATGTTTCTGGAATTGTTTTGTTTGTAACAGAAACTTCAAACCCAGTTATATAATTTAGTAGTTTTCTAGGCGCGTATCTCTCACGATTACTACGACGGACTGGAACAGCTGCATCAGAGAGAGTTTCATCATCTTCAGTTAAATCTGCATCATCATTATTAACTATAATTCTGTTATCAGTATTTTCTTCATCTACAGTTTCATCTTCGCTTATGTCAGTTCTTGCTACTGCAACTTCATTTTCGTCATATCTTGATTCAGAAATAGACACAGCATCATCACATTCGTTTTCCCCCTCTTGCTCGTGTCTTCTTTTAACAGTAACAACATCATTTAAAATTCCATTGTTTAATTGCATGAATGGAAAAATGTTTTCTTCAAATTTTACGTCTCTTGCAATTATGACTTTTTGTTTTTCTATGTCCCAAAGGCGATAACCATTGGGAGCATATCCAACCATTACACACTTTTTACTTCTTGCATCAAGCTTTTTCCGACACTGACGTGGAATCCAGGCATATGCTTTACAACCAAAAACTTTAATTTTTTTAAATGTTGGCTTGACACCTAACCACATCTCTGCGGGGGTCCTAAAATTATCAAGACATCTTGTCGGACAACGATTAATTAAATATACAGCCGTCAATGCAGCTTCAGACCACATCGCTTTCGGAGCATGAGACTGAATTAACATTGTTCTTATCTTCTCTGTTATTGTGCGGTTAAACCTCTCCGCAACTCCATTTTGTTGAGGAGTGTACGGCACTGTCGGTTCTACTTGTATACCTTTGTTTTTGTACCACTCATTTTGTTGTTTAGATAAGTATTCTGTACCTTGATCAATTGTAAGCTTTGATATAAAGTTTCCATTAAACATGCTTGTAGCAAGGGCTTCATATTCTTGCAAAGATTTGAAAACGTCAGACTTTTTCTTAATTAGGTATATCATTGCAAAATGTGAAAAGTCGTCTATGAAGCTTACGAAATATTTATATCCGTTCCAAGTAATTGGATCAAAAGGTCCACAAACATCAGAATGTATTCGTTCCAAAACCCTTTTAGCTCTAACACGATTATCATCAAAAGGTTCTCTACACTGCTTACCTTCAACACACACGTCACAAAAACCAAGCGAATTTGATTTCAGACAAAGTCCGCTAATAAGATTAGCCTTTTCTATCTTTCGAAGTATATTTTCACCAATATGCCCAAGTCGACGATGCCATAAGACAACATTATCTACAGTATTTAATAATGCAGATGAACTATTAACATTAACGGTTAGTTCATATAAATTTCCACATAAATTGGCCGTAGCAATTACTTCTTTGTTCTTCAAAATAACCGCTTTATCATGCAAAAACTTTACTACTATATTGGCATTAGTAAGTTTTCTAACTGATAGCAAATTATCGCGTAAATCAGGAACATAAAGTACTTCTTTAATCTCAAGTGGTACACCTTTGTTACTTATACCGTTTATTTCACCATATTGTTTTGCTATTATAAATTCCTTGTTTTTGGCTACATTAATTTCAACCGGATTTTTCATCTCCTTCATATATTTAAAACACCATTTTTCATTTGACATATGATCACTTGCTCCAGAATCTAACTTGAAAATAATATGTTTGCTGTTATCATTACACTTTTGTTTTAGTTTACTGTTAACCATGAAGCAAACACTTTTATTTTTAACCATTTGCACTTCAGAATTTTTACAATCACGGGCCTGATGACCAAATTTGTTGCAATTGAAGCATTTACCATTGAACTTCTTGAACTTTTTGGACTTCTTGCCAACAAAAGCAGTTTTCTGTTCAATATCTTCTTCATTTCGGTCAGATATTTTTGCTTCCTCTGACATTAACCTCTCTTTAACTAAATTAAACGTTAGCTTACCCTCTTCAACATTTTGCAGTGCAGTTACCAATGGATCAAATTTTTCTGGGAGGGTTAAAAACAATTGTGCTAATAAATCAGATTCTTCAATGGTAGCGCCGGTCATCTTCAATTGTCGTATCAAGTTTTCAAATGCCATTATGTGGGCAATCACATTATCACCTTCGTTCATACGCATTCTTGATAATTTTTTACGCAATAAAAGTTGATTCACCAACGATTTCTTTGCAAACACAGATTGTAAGCTATCCCACATATCTTTTGCCGTATTCTTTTCGCGAACATAACACAAACAATCTGAATGTAGAAATCCAACCAACCGATCTTTTGCTTTCTTATCGTTCTTCATAAAATTGCCATTCAGTCCTGCATCAAAGGGTGGATTGCCGGTTAGAACTTCCAATAATCCCAAAGAGTCCAAATGCAATTTTACGCGAAACTGCCAATCATCGAAACCCGAGCCATTAAACTGCGGAATACCATGAGATTCTTTTGAGTCGCCCATAACCTATTGTAATCTCAGTATTAAATTCCGATGAATAAAAGGCAAGATGTTTTATAAAAAACAATTAAATATTTATTTAAAACAATAAATAATATTTAAAACGATTTCATTTAAAATTATTTTTCAACTGAAAATTTTTATAAAATTTTCTGAAACTTATTTTTCTGATTGCTTGGATTTCAACAATTCTGAAAGTAAATCGTTTTCCGCACAAAATGAGCGATGCGTGCAAAAAATCGTTCGGTTAGTTCCCGAGATATTTGGGTGCATCCAAAATGGTCAGTAAAAAGCGTTGCTGATTTATCCCATGGAACACAGGCTTTTGCACGGTATAAACTGTATATATTCTGAAAGTAAATCGTTTTCCGCACAAAATGAGCGATGCGTGCAAAAAATCGTTCGGTTAGTTCCCGAGATATTTGGGTGCATCCAAAATGGTCAGTAAAAAGCGTTGCTGATTTATCCCATGGAACACAGGCTTTTGCACGGTATAAACTGTATATATTCTGAAAGTAAATCGTTTTCCGCACAAAATGAGCGATGCGTGCAAAAAATCGTTCGGTTAGTTCCCGAGATATTTGGGTGCATCCAAAATGGTCAGTAAAAAGCGTTGCTGATTTATCCCATGGAACACAGGCTTTTGCACGGTATAAACTGTATATATTCTGAAAGTAAATCGTTTTCCGCACAAAATGAGCGATGCGTGCAAAAAATCGTTCGGTTAGTTCCCGAGATATATGGGTTCATCCAAAATGGTCAGTAAAAAGCGTTGCTGATTTATCCCATGGAACACAGGCTTTTGCACGGTATAAACTGTATATATTCTGAAAGTAAATCGTTTTCCGCATAAAATGAGCGATGCGTGCAAAAAATCGTTCGGTTAGTTCCCGAGATATATGGGTTCATCCAAAATGGTCAGTAAAAAGCGTTGCTGATTGCATGTAATAATCCTGTGTAGTGGAACAGAATTCGACAGTTTCTAAAGAAATAATTGCCATTCTTATTGCTCGTGTGGTCGGGGGATAACGCAAATGTTTTTTTTTTACAAATGTCAAAATAAGCAAATTCGCCTTTGAGTGTAAGCAAATAGCCAATTCGCCTAGTTTACTGTCAAAACAGCCAATTTGCTTTGAAAAAATTTTATAAAATTTCCAAGAACCAGAAATTGATTTGGAACGCGTTAGGCAATTGTTAAAAATGGATGAACTTTTGGAACAGGAAAGGCAAAATACATCAAATGGTTTTGAGAGCTGGGGTATTGGGTTTACTTTTGCATTCCACGTATAAGCATGAAGTAATGGAAGAATTATGTCGACAACAGCATCAACAATTGGCTGCAGCTCAGCATCACAAACAAATATTCATTTCTTTTAATAAAGTCAGTCCCGTGCAGTCGATTTTAAAATCGTTTAAGAATAATTTGCAACCTTATCTCACAAAGGAGTACACCTGCATTTTTTTTGTTTTGGCAAAATACTAGAGAAATTGAATTTAGATTATTACAGTGGATAGATATGACTACTGTTTATAATTTTCCTGCAAAAAGTGAAAATGTGTTAATTTTTAGATAATGGTTACAGGAACAAGTGCAATATTGCAATATTTCGCATATTAAAATTGTGTTCTTGTGTAGTGAGTCAGGCCTGTCACAGAAATCAATTCCGATCGAGAGTGGAAGTGATTTCGTATCTTGCTTCTTATTAAACGAAATCACTTTCGATCGGAATTGATTCCTGTTACAGGCCTGAGTGTATGGATAGTATTTCAAATGATTATGACAATAGTTCTTGTTCGGTGGCGACTGTTTCTTTGCTAAGTTACTATTAAGTTTTAGAAAACAAACGTTTGCATGTCGGAAAGATGCAGATTTATTTCCTCATATTTTTGTATTTGTTAGGATAAATTACATACTTTTTGTTTTTTTCACTCTCACAAAGCATACTTCCAGTGTTTGGTTTGGTGCGATAAGTTTAGTACTGTTTTGTTCAATGTCCATTGATGACTTCAATTTCTGAAGAACAAGACGACCTATATTAAAGTTGAAAGTATTCCAAGGGCACTAATAGGTAAATACGTAAAACTTCATTATTATAACCGTACATTAACCGTGTAACCATGAGGTAATGGAAGAATTATGTCGACAACAGCAACAACAATTGGCTGCAGCTCAGCATCAAAAACAATTAATGGAAAAGTAATAATAAAAAGACTTGTGACTATTGCAATAAAACTTTTAACCAATAAAAACAGTAATTTAAAATGAAAGGAAACATATTTATTATACCCACACCACAATAATGAAAAGGGTATTATGCATTTGTGCTGATGTGTGTAACGCCTTAAAATAGTGGTCCTAGACCCATCTTAAAGTATGCCGATCTACTCAGAATCACTTTCTGAGTCGAACTAACGATGTCCGTCCGGCTGGCTGGCTGTCCATGTAACTTTGTGCGCAAAGTACAGGTCGTAATTTTGGAGATAATTTTATAAAATTTGGGTCATAGGTTCTTACAAGGACCAAGCCTATTAAAAATGGGCCGAATCGTTAGGACCACGAGGGAAGATAGGGGGAAATTTCTTCCTCTCAGAAACTATCAACCCGATTTTAATGAAATTTAAAGCATAGATAGAACCATATCTATATGGACACAAAATGTATAAATTTAAAAAAAAAAATCGGACCACGAGGGGAGATAGGGGCAATTTCTGCCTCTCAAACCGATTTTAATTAAATTAAAAACATAGATAGAACCATATCTATAGGGACACATTAGCTATACAGTTTTTAAAAAATAGGACGACAAGGGCAGGCAGGGGGCAATTTCTGCCTCTTACAAACTTTCAAACCGATTCTCATGAAGTTTATAAACATAGATTAATACATATTTACATGGACACTAAGCAGCATGATGTGTTTTTAAATACTGTGGTGTTGGGTATCATATGGTAGGGCTTGACCGACTATACTTTCTTACTTGTTTTTTATCGCAATTTTTTTTAAATAAAGTATAGAAACAAAGTTAGAAAAAAGATGATCATATCGTCATATTAAATGCAAACGGACGTAACTACACAAAATTGAGGATAGGAATAGTTTTCTTGTTTCAAAATAATATTATGCGTATATCACATACTGCATGGTTTGGTATCTCTTTGGTTATTGTATAGGGTATACTAAGTTTGTCATTCTGTGTGAACCTCTAAGACCCCATAAAGTATATATGTAAGTATATTCTGCCTCCTTAAGTCGATTACGGATCGCGCTTTTCACAAAAATTTTCAAATATTACAATGAAAATTGTCCTGAATAAACGTTTGTTTAATTTAATAATCGTTTGGGAATACGGGATTGTATGTTTAGAAAAATAAAGTGTAGATTTCCACACAACCACTGAGGTACTACACATTGTGCGTTGTCATTTGTTTTTAATGGCTGACTTCCCCTGTAGGCATACACCATTTGAATCAGTTTAACTGATTAACGAATTAGAATAAATGTTTAAAATTTTACTTAATTGTTTAATCTTCACATAATTTACATATAAAGTAATTTAAAGCTTCCTTATTACTTCTGCTAATACCATAATATTTCTTACAGTATGTACAAACATACCTTAAACATATTTTACAACAAAATTTTATAATAGTTTTTATTGTATCATGCCCACAATGAAGACATATATATGTTAAAGAGTCCCCATATTTGTGAAGCAAGTTTTTTAAAACCAACCTATATTGAAGTTGGTCCTCAACAATACAGAGATTCCGACAAAAAAATTGCTAGAAGACTTCATTAGAATAGGATATTTAACGCAAAATAATGCATGTGACATTAATTTTAAACATACAAGAATTAATAAAGAATCATTCATTGCCTACGGTTATTGTACAGATTTGGAATGTAATCTTTATACATTCAGCGGCAAAATGAATGGTGAAATTCTTGTATTAAGGTCACAAGATGAGATTGTTCATTGTATTAATAAGAAAAATACTTACCAATGTCGAGGTGCGCAAAGATGTGTAGAGAAGTCAGAACTCTCTAATGAAACAGCATTAAGCTACCAAAATAAAAAAATTAACAAACAATCAGATGAATTACGAATAGTAGGTCGATCACAAATGATTAAATCATTATCTAATATTAGAAATATTAAAGCTGAATCAGCAGCTGAAGAAGATAATGATTCCGATCCTTTTATAGATGCCTACATTATGTTTAAAAATAAACCTAATAAATACATTCAATATTTATCTACTAATTTAGATGTTTTTATGTGGTCTAAAAAGCAAGTCGAGATTTTAAGACTACCAGGGGTGTCATAGAAACCAAGTCGGTTTTGCTCATTGTCGGTTTTGCAAACCAATATTGGTTTCATTTGGTGTCATGAAAACAAGTCGGATTTGTTATTTTCGAATACAAATAAAACCGATATTCGAATCAGCTGTTTAATGTTTTGGCTCATGTGTTTACATCTTTAAATGCAATTTTTGTTTGACAATTTTGTAAATTAGGATTTTTGCGCTAAAATATTGTTAAAATCTGTGTTTTAATTATAGAAAAGAAAATAAGAAGTGGTAATAAAGTAAACATATAAAATAAATGCCATCGTTGTATTACTTGCGTTGCATTTGCTGTTTTAATTTGTGTAATTTTATTGTTTTGTAAAAATATGTATGTATGTAGGTATACAGCGAATTTATTAAAAATAAAAACAAATTTGTTGTTTAACGTTATAAATAAGTAAAATGACAACTGCTGTTGTTGCATATTTGCTGTTAGCAGAAAAAGTGAGAAGAAGACTTTTGCAAATTTGCAGCAGCCCGCTGCCGGAGACTACCGGGAACATGCAAAAAATATTATTTCACCAATTTATCAATTTTATTTACTTCTATCTGTAGAAAACAACTAACTGTTGTAAAAAATTAAATAAAAAATTAAGCTTTTAACAACTATATTTATTTCCAATAAAAAAACAAGAGCTGTAAGCTGCTTGGTTTATTTTCAATAAAAAACCGATATCATTGGTTTCTGTGACACCTAAAACCGACAATAATTTTAGTTCGAACAAAAAACCGACAAAATTGGATTTCATGACACCAACGTATTTTTTTTGTCGGTTTCAAATCCAATACCGATAAGATTGGTTTCTATGACACCCCTGTACATAACGATTTCATATTGAAAAAAATTAATTATACTCTTCATGTTGATGCTACTGGACATGTAGTAGAGGATATGAATTTTCCAACTAAAAGAATATTTTTGTATTCGATAGTTGGTCATATAAAAGAAAGTAAAATTGTATTTTCTGTAGCTGATGCTATACTATCCAATCATACTAGTTATGATATCGGAAAATTTTTTAAAAGGATTCATTCATATTGTCTAACAAATAAAATAAAATGGCCAATATGTAAACGCATTGTTACAGATGTTAGTTTTGCTATAATTGGTGCAATAATAAAAGAGTTAAACGATATGAAAAGCCTCTTAGATTATTTAAATGTATGTTTTAATTTTTTAAATAAGAGCAAACGAAATATATCGTTTGTTTGCGTTCAATTTTGTGTCAGCCACTATTCAAAAATTATATGCAAAGATATTGATAATGTGGTTCCGCTGACAAATGTTACATTAAGAACATTTTTAAGAGAAGCATTAGGTATAGTATTCAATTTGAATAATATATCTGAATGCTTAAAATGGTTTGAGGAACTCACAATTATTCTTTGTACAGAAAAATATGTACAAAAAGTAAATGATGCATTTACTTATTTTAAAAATATATCACATGATAAAACTTATTATATCAAAGTAGAAGTGAATTATGAAGAAGAAATTTCGTTTAGCCAAAGAGACGAAAATATTGGAAATATATCCAATTTAAGCCCATTTCGAATTTTATTTAATAAAAGCAAAGCAGAAATTGACAACTGTTGTGAAATCGATGCACAATCAAATATCTTTTTCTGCCCTGAAATGGCGCAATTTATATTGGAAAAATATATACCTTTTATCCCCATGTGGTCAAATATTATTGGATCGCTTATTGACAGTTCTGGTAACAGAGTTAGCAATGGTCCAATTGAAACATACTTTAAAGACGTTAAACATAACGAATTAAAAGGCAGAAAACACAAACTTGGTCGTTTTATTCGAAAAATGAGAAAATCAACCAAATCACGAACAAAAAAAATAAAAATTTTGTATAATGACGTGTTTGGTAAGCCAATTCAGCCTGGCACTTTAATTACGCCCTCCAAACGTAAACGACCATTTAATAAAAAAAAATCCAATATCAAAATTTTAGAAATAGATGCAAAAAAAAAAACTTTCTAAAATAACAGAATCTTGGAATAAAAAAATGAAAAGACTTCCACATGGACTATTTAATAACCCTGCCGTCAAATGAGTAGCTAACTACAAAAAAACCCAACTTTAAGTTAGCTTGTATAGACTAACTTAAAGCCAACTACTACGCAATGCAAAATTTACATTAACCAAAGTGTATACAAACACTGTGTTGTATATTTTAAGTAGTGAGAGCCAAGTCGTTAGCAAAAAAATCAACGTTGTTTTTGTTGTTATGTTATGACAATTTAATCTCATATTTACGCTCTTAATTGAGTAATGGCAAAAAACATAGTTTTTTTATTCAAAAACTAGACTGCCCCAGTAGGCTAGCTGGTAGTGAGCAAGTCTATCAGCGCCGAGGTTGCGGGATCGATTCCCGCCAGCGACTCTGGTTAAAAAAAAAGTTGAATAAAAACAACTTTGATTAATAAAATAAAATAAAAGAAATAAAAGAAAATAAAATAAAAAAATAAAATTTTTTTATTTTTTTGAAAGTATTCATCCAATGAATAACATTCATGGATCGGCCTTAACTTAAACTAACTTAACTTAAAGCTAACTTAAAGTATTGAGTTTATAGCTAGCTACAAAAAGTTAACTTAAAGTTAACTGAAAGTAATGCAGGGTCGGACAATTGACTACTTCCTAGGACATCGCAATGTTAAAAAAGTTAGTAAATTACATATAAAAGTAATCCAATTGTCAACCACCACTACTTGAGAAATAGTTAGCTTTAAATTAATTGAAAGTTAACTGAATTGCCTGCAGGGAAGTCCTTTGAAATGGTCAACAAATCAATGAACGAGTTTGAAAGGAGCAACACAATGATTAAGGACCATACAGAAGTAAAAAGAGAAGATGGGGTTGTATTAAAAAATCCAGATATAGCTTGTTGTAAACAACAACATTTACAATTTGATTATGATGGTAAATATGTTAACCTTACCACTGATCAAAATGCTGATGATAATATTGAAAATACTATTGATGGAAAAAACATTAGTAAAAACACTATTGATCAAAAAAACATTAGTGAATGTATTGAGAAGCCAACTACAAGTTTCATAAGAAATGCTAATTCTTTAGTACAAATTGATAATAATACCCCAAAAAATGCAGATTTTAATAATGCTGAAAAACGCCGTAGAAATCTTCATAAGTTTGCCCAAAGTGACATCAACTTTTTTTTGCTTAAACTTGAAAATGTTTATGAGCAAACGCATGGCAAACACTTTTCTTTAACGTCTTATATTGTTATTATATTTTAACTTTAATATATTTTAATTTTTATATACATACAAACATTTTTATATTAATTAATTTTTGTTTACAATTATTAGTAGAAATTTGTAACCGATTATGGCCTTTAAGGCTAGGTTATTGGTAATGTAAAAATAAATAAATAAATAAATAAATATAACACTAACAGATTTAGAAACGCTGAATGGTAAAAACTGGCTATCAAACGTTATTGTTGATGCGTGTATTACATGCCTTATGTTTGAAAATAGAGCCGTTAGTTGTTCCTACATAGCTTGCCAAATTGATGAATATGGCTTTAAAAATGAAAATCTAGTTATTGAACAATTTTTGAAACAAACAAAAAGAATCATCATTCCACATTGCTTTCAGCATCATTTCTATATATTATTTTTAGATGTTGATAAAGGATATATAATTTGTATTGATCCCAAAGGTAATAAACAGAATAGTTTTAAATTTTGTGATTATTATTTAAATATCCTGACAAAAAATTTTCCAAAAACTAAATGGATTATAAAAAATGTCGAACAAGATATTCAAAATGATGCCTGGAACTGCGGAGTATTTATTATACAATTCGCAGAACGTTTTCTACAATCTAGAAGCTATACAAGCCTTGAGGACCAACTTCAATATAGGTTGGTTTTAAAAAACTTGCTTCACAAATATGGGGACTCTTTAACATATATATGTCTTCATTGTGGGCATGATACAATAAAAACTATTATAAAATTTTGTTGTAAAATATGTTTAAGGTATGTTTGTACATACTGTAAGAAATATTATGGTATTAGCAGAAGTAATAAGGAAGCTTTAAATTACTTTATATGTAAATTATGTGAAGATTAAACAATTAAGTAAAATTTTAAACATTTATTCTAATTCGTTAATCAGTTAAACTGATTCAAATGGTGTATGCCTACAGGGGAAGTCAGCCATTAAAAACAAATGACAACGCACAATGTGTAGTACCTCAGTGGTTGTGTGGAAATCTACACTTTATTTTTCTAAACATACAATCCCGTATTCCCAAACGATTATTAAATTAAACAAACGTTTATTCAGGACAATTTTCATTGTAATATTTGAAAATTTTTGTGAAAAGCGCGATCCGTAATCGACTTAAGGAGGCAGAATATACTTACATATATACTTTATGGGGTCTTAGAGGTTCACACAGAATGACAAACTTAGTATACCCTATACAATAACCAAAGAGATACCAAACCATGCAGTATGTGATATACGCATAATATTATTTTGAAACAAGAAAACTATTCCTATCCTCAATTATGTGTAGTTACGTCCGTTTGCATTTAATATGACGATATGATCATCTTTTTTTTAACTTTGTTTCTATACTTTATTTAAAAAAAATTGCGATAAAAAACAAGTAAGAAAGTATAGTCGGTCAAGCCCTACCATATGATACCCAACACCACAGTATTTAAAAACACATCATGCTGCTTAGTGTCCATGTAAATACGTATTAATCTATGTTTATAAACTTCATGAAAATCGGTTTGAAAGTTTGTAAGAGGCAGAAATTGCCCCCTGCCTGCCCTTGTCGTCCTATTTTTTAAAAACTGTATAGCTAATGTGTCCCTATAGATATGGTTCTATCTATGTTTTTAATTTAATTAAAATCGGTTTGAGAGGCAGAAATTGCCCCTATCTCCCCTCGTGGTCCGATTTTTTTTTTTAAATTTATACATTTTGTGTCCATATAGATATGGTTCTATCTATGCTTTAAATTTCATTAAAATCGGGTTGATAGTTTCTGAGAGGAAGAAATTTCCCCCTATCTTCCCTCGTGGTCCTAACGATTCGGCCCATTTTTAATAGGCTTGGTCCTTGTAAGAACCTATGACCCAAATTTTATAAAATTATCTCCAAAATTACGACCTGTACTTTGCGCACAAAGTTACATGGACAGCCAGCCAGCCGGACGGACATCGTTAGTTCGACTCAGAAAGTGATTCTGAGTAGATCGGCATACTTTAAGATGGGTCTAGGACCACTATTTTAAGGCGTTACACACATCAGCACAAATGCATAATACCCTTTTCATTATTGTGGTGTGGGTATAATAAATATGTTTCCTTTCATTTTAAATTACTGTTTTTATTGGTTAAAAGTTTTATTGCAATAGTCACAAGTCTTTTTATTATTACTTTTCCATTAATTGTTTTTGATGCTGAGCTGCAGCCAATTGTTGTTGCTGTTGTCGACATAATTCTTCCATTACCTCATGGTTACACGGTTAATGTACGGTTATAATAATGAAGTTTTACGTATTTACCTATTAGTGCCCTTGGAATACTTTCAACTTTAATATAGGTCGTCTTGTTCTTCAGAAATTGAAGTCATCAATGGACATTGAACAAAACAGTACTAAACTTATCGCACCAAACCAAACACTGGAAGTATGCTTTGTGAGAGTGAAAAAAACAAAAAGTATGTAATTTATCCTAACAAATACAAAAATATGAGGAAATAAATCTGCATCTTTCCGACATGCAAACGTTTGTTTTCTAAAACTTAATAGTAACTTAGCAAAGAAACAGTCGCCACCGAACAAGAACTATTGTCATAATCATTTGAAATACTATCCATACACTCAGGCCTGTAACAGGAATCAATTCCGATCGAAAGTGATTTCGTTTAATAAGAAGCAAGATACGAAATCACTTCCACTCTCGATCGGAATTGATTTCTGTGACAGGCCTGACTCACTACACAAGAACACAATTTTAATATGCGAAATATTGCAATATTGCACTTGTTCCTGTAACCAGGCTTGCCAGAAGAATTCAAATTAAAAGTGCTAGATCGACAAAAAAAAAGTGCTAAATTGTTCTACAATAAGAAATAAAAGTGCTAGTTTTGTTACATTGATTTTCATTAATACAATAAACAATTTACATTAATATAAACACTTATTTTAATGTTATTATATAATAAATATATTTTAAATTAAGTTGTTACAACTATTTAACATTTCAATCATGTCATTTTCGTCTTCCTCATATACCAACTCATTTTGGTACTTTTCTGATAAACCGATTTTTTTCACAATATAGTCCGATATGTTTAAAGTGTGGCAACAAACGTTATCTAATTTTACGCCTTCTTTTATGAGTATAATTGAACATAACAGTTCTGTTTTCATTCTAGTTCTAAGTTTACTTTTTATTAAGCCCAATAAACTAAATAAACGCTGTACTTCTGCGTTTGAAAATGGCAAAACTAAAAGGGAAAGTACAAAGCTTGACAAATTTATAAAGGGATTTTCATTAATGGAGTTTTTAAAATTATGTACTTAAATCCAGAATTCGGTGGTATGTATTCATTTTTGTATTTTTGTATAAAAAGGTAGCATAAATGTACTGATTTTTCATGATGCACTTAGAGAATTGATACTTTACTTGAATTAATTATGTGAGTTATTAAGTAGTTGTGGGATATATAAAGTGCTAAAAATGCTAAATAATTATAAAAAAGTGCTAAACTAGCACTTAGCACTTTTTTTAAAATTCTTAGTGCTAAATCAAATAAAAAAGTGCTATATCTAGCACCAAAAGTGCTAAACTGGCAACCCTGCCTGTAACCATTATCTAAAAATTAACACATTTTCACTTTTTGCAGGAAAATTATAAACAGTAGTCATATCTATCCACTGTAATAATCTAAATTCAATTTCTCTAGTATTTTGCCAAAACAAAAAAAATGCAGGTGTACTCCTTTGTGAGATAAGGTTGCAAATTATTCTTAAACGATTTAAAAATCGACTGCACGGGACTGACTTTATTAAAAGAAATAAATATTTGTTTGTGATGCTGAGCTGCAGCCAATTGTTGATGCTGTTGTCGACATAATTCTTCCATTACTTCATGCTTATACGTGGAATGCAAAAGTAAACCCAATACCCCAGCTCTCAAAACCATTTGATGTATTTTGCCTTTCCTGTTCCAAAAGTTCATCCATTTTTAACAATTGCCTAACGCGTTCCAAATCAATTTCTGGTTCTTTTTTTTTTTTTTTTTTTTTGGATTTGGGTGCAAGATATGTTAAAAATCATATGCTTGCAATGGCAAAACCTTAGGTTTATATGCCAGGACTAGAAGATTTGTATGCTATTCCTTCACATACAGTTGCATACTATAAAAGGGAGGTGCTACAAGGATTTCACAGAACGACCTATACCATCGTATAGGAAGATGGAAAAACTGAAGTCCACTCCACGGATTCTCTCCAATTGAATTTTGAATGGTATTCTACCAGTAGCTAGTTTTTTTTTAATTTTAAGAGTTTTGACTGGAACTCTACCAGTTAGTTAAAGAGTTTTAAATGGTCCTCCACCAATATCTATCAATTTAAGTCAAAAATCGTTGGCCACTTATTTCCACATGGTCACCGCCAAGCAAAATAAGGTTAAAACGAATGCATGTGATTAATGCCGAAAACACGAAAAACTGTAAATTATTACAGTTACACGACGCCACGCCATCAACCAATGCTGTGAAACGCAAGAAAGACAGACAAACAAGAACGACCTGATTGTCCTTAAAATTAATGACAACGAGCGCGAGCTGCTTCCCCGTCCAGAGCAGTTTTACGAGTGCAATTTCTGGTTCTTGGAAATTTTATAAAATTTTTTCAAAGCAAATTGGCTGTTTTGACAGTAAACTAGGCGAATTGGCTATTTGCTTACACTCAAAGGCGAATTTGCTTATTTTGACATTTGTCAAAAAAAAACATTTGCGTTATCCCCCGACCACACGAGCAATAAGAATGGCAATTATTTCTTTAGAAACTGTCGAATTCTGTTCCACTACACAGGATTATTACATGCAATCAGCAACGCTTTTTACTGACCATTTTGGATGAACCCATATATCTCGGGAACTAACCGAACGATTTTTTGCACGCATCGCTCATTTTATGCGGAAAACGATTTACTTTCAGAATATATACAGTTTATACCGTGCAAAAGCCTGTGTTCCATGGGATAAATCAGCAACGCTTTTTACTGACCATTTTGGATGCACCCAAATATCTCGGGAACTAACCGAACGATTTTTTGCACGCATCGCTCATTTTGTGCGGAAAACGATTTACTTTCAGAATATATACAGTTTATACCGTGCAAAAGCCTGTGTTCCATGGGATAAATCAGCAACGCTTTTTACTGACCATTTTGGATGAACCCATATATTTCGGGAACTAACCGAACGATTTTTTGCACGCATCGCTCATTTTGTGCGGAAAACGATTTACTTTCAGAATATATACAGTTTATACCGTGCAAAAGCCTGTGTTCCATGGGATAAATCAGCAACGCTTTTTACTGACCATTTTGGATGCACCCAAATATCTCGGGAACTAACCGAACGATTTTTTGCACGCATCGCTCATTTTGTGCGGAAAACGATTTACTTTCAGAATATATACAGTTTATACCGTGCAAAAGCCTGTGTTCCATGGGATAAATCAGCAACGCTTTTTACTGACCATTTTGGATGCACCCAAATATCTCGGGAACTAATCGAACGATTTTTTGCACGCATCGCTCATTTTGTGCGGAAAACGATTTACTTTCAGAATATATACAGTTTATACCGTGCAAAAGCCTGTGTTCCATGGGATAAATCAGCAACGCTTTTTACTGACCATTTTGGATGCACCCAAATATCTCGGGAACAGACCGTACGATTTTTTGTACGCATCGCTTATTTTGTTCCTAAATGTGTATTTTTTAATTTATGTTAACTATTTTTTGTATTTTTTTTTAAAAGATTAGTTATTTTTACTTCCCCTTTTTAAATTCCTAAATTCGACGCTAACTTTTTTTTTACTTTTTGAGATCCCTCTAAATTCCTAAATTCGACGCTAACTTTTTGTTCTTATTCTGCAAAAGACGATAATTTGGGTATTTTGTTTTCCCGGTTTTTAAATTCCCAAATTCGACGCTATTTCGTCGACGCTATCTTGGCTCACGTATTTTTTTTTATTTTAATATGGAACGAAAGGTTGATCAAATAGTCATCATCTGCTCCGGCCCCACTTCTTTTTTCTTTTGCTTTTGCAATTTCTCGGCTATATTGACCGCGCAAGTATGTTATTTTATTCTGGAAATATATTGCATTACATTTATTACAAACAACAATTGCCCAATGCCTTACCTTAACTTCATTAGGCTCAATAGATGAATTGAAAATGTTTAACTTGTCAGCCATATCATTGAGCGCTGCGTACCTGGCATGCTTATTGTGGTAGAACTTATTCCGCGGGTTATACAAGCATTCCTTCTCTTGCCATATATCTATTAACAGTAGTACCGATTCTTTACACCAGTCCAACTGGAAAAACATAAAAATAAATATGGAAATTGTCATAAAAAAAATACATATGTACTTACTTTTGTTAATTCCTTTTCAATTTTTCCCTCCATTTTCAATAATAAAATTGGTTATTTTTATTTACTATTATAATTATTAAGAATTAAGCACGACAAACAAAATCTTGTAAATTGATTATAATTTATATTTATTAAAATTTCAATTAATTTTTGCCGCCACAAAATTTTGTTAATAAAAAACAGCTGACGTCAGATGGTTTGTCACTTGAAAATAGAACTCGTTCTAAATAAAAAATGTCATGTGTACTGCACACAGAGAAATAACACTTGATATTGTTTGGAGGGGTTCAGACGATATGTACAAATTTAACATGTGAAAAAGTGACATTCCACATGACAAATACACATAATGTGAACACTGCTTTATTTCGAAAAATGATACAAAAACATAAAAGTCATTTCCCATCTCTGTTTCGTATTTTACTAAACACACTCAACATTTGACATCCTACATTTGTCATGTGACAATACTTCTACATAAAAATACAACTCTGTTATTAAAAGTGAAAAATATACACTGTCGTCTCCCTGTTTGTCATATGATCAATTTTCATCAGACGAAGAAAAATGCTGCAAAATTTAATTTTTTTATCTTTGTGCGTAGTGGCAAGTAAGTAAAAGCCGAAAGCATTAATAATTTCATCAAAAATAACAGGATAATGAAAAATATATATGTTGATAAGCAACTAAAAATCTTTTTAACTTGGAAACAACACTAGTGTTATTGATTTTCAAAAAGTCAGCTGAATGTCTGTGTGTCATGTGCATACTGAAAAAAATGGAAATCCAAACTACTTATACTTATAAAAAATAATGACTTAAATTTTCTGCTTTATGTAAAAAATATAACTTTTGTATTTCAGTAAAGGCTACTGGTGAATTTACCGTTTTAAGCGCCCCCGAATCCTTGTCTTTCAATGGTACTGATCCCTTACAAAGTCAAGATATTGGAGAAGTTGTATACGTATCTCTCGGAAATCCCGTGTCTGGACGCAGTCAGTGGCCGGGTTTGATTATTCAAAATCCCTTCAACTTAGCCAAGGGTGTCATTGTCGTAAGTTTAGATGGCACTGAACACAGTAAAGTTTCTGCTGCTGGTAAGACTTACTCAATTGAAGGTAATTCCGTTGATCAAACTTTGAATGATGTTGCTGATCGATTGAGAGCCGTCAACGAACCCGTTTGTTCCTTATCTTATAAACAATTGGAAGAAGAAAAATTATGTTTAAAAAATATCATTGGTGATGTTAAAATTCCTCCTGTTTCTAATACCAAATATTTGAATGGTAAACTTCACTATGATGATGCTACATATTTGAAAGACATTTCAGATGTAAATGCTATTGCCGAAAACTTAGATAACTTACAAAAGCTATACAATTTCATTTACGTTAGTATTTCTGTCGATGGTGTTGTTAAGAATCATGGTGAAAACTCTGAAGCTGTCAATGAAGCACTTGATCTCTTCTCTACTGCTGTTAAACGCTTGAACTCAGCTGCACAAAAATCATACAACAATGAAGCCCTAGTTGTAGTTGTTGTCAATAAAGATGATGGTAACAACCGCATCAAACGTGATATAGCTCCCAAGGATTCGCAAGTAAGTTTACTGCCTATTTCACGATGTCCTGGCGTAGCCAGGATAAAATCTAGGGGGGGGGGGCAAAATTTTTTTTTGGTAAAATGCTTTTTTGACTGCCTTCTACTCAATGCAAATGGATAAAACTTTGCAGGCATTCACCAGGATAAAGTCTTGGGGGAGGCAAAATTTAAATTTTTTTTTTTGATAAAATGCTTTTTGGACTGCCTTCTACTCAATGCAAATGCATAAAACTTTGCAGGCATTCATACTCCCGATGGTAATACACGAATACATGGGCGTAGCCAGGAAAAAATCTAGGGTGGCAAAAAATTTTTTTGATAAAATGCTTTTTTGACTGCCTTCTACTCAATGCAAATGGATGAAACTTTGCAGGCATACATATTTCCGATGACAATACACGAATACATGAGCGTAGCTAGGATTAAATCTAGGGGGGCAGAATTTGTTTTTTGTGAAATGCTTTTCTTTACATTCACTTCGCAGCATCAAATCTTGCATCCATTTGCGTTAAGTAAAAGGCGGCTAAAAAAAGCATTTTACAAAAAAAATTCTGCCCCCCGTAGATTTCGAACGCTTTAATTCGCACAAATTACATGTAAAACAAAAACAAATTCTCAAAGTTTGTTTTTGTTTTACATGTAATTTGTGCGAACGAAAGCGTTTGAGTGACATCGTGAAATAGACAGTAACTTAGTATTTTTTTTAATTATTCCAGAAAAAAAAAAATAAATTTAATTTTCTATTCCAGAATCTGTACAACTTGGCTGAATACTACAATCAAGATTACCCCGTAATATTCAACATAATTTTATGGTTCATGGTTGTCTTTGGTTTTTCTCTATTGGCCATCTGCTATGCCATCGGATCTATGGATCCTGGTCGTGATTCCATCATCTATCGTATGACATCCACTAGAATGAAGAAAGATAATTAAATAATTTTTTGATATAGTGGCTAATAGCTCATAATGTTTAGCAACATCTCCGCAACAAAAAATGTTTTGTTCGTTTTTCTTTTCATTATTGTTTTTCAAAAGATACGAAACTTTAATGTCTTGTAAATTTCTAAAATAACATCTTAAATCTATTAAGACATCTTATTATCTAATAACAAAAGCAACAACTGTTATTAGTTTACTATAAGCTTAAGTATTATTTGTTAAAAAAAATTAGGAGGAACTGGGGTCTTTCTTAGTAAATTTTATTCTAATTCCCCTCTAAAAAAGAAATGAAAACCTAAAACTTTTATTTCTCTATTTTTGGACTTAAATATTTTGTTTTTTTTTTTGTTTATAAAAATAATAAATATTATAAGGGTATGTTCTGTAGATCGAAATAAAGTAAATTTAAAACCGAACAAATTTTGAAAACGAGCCTGTAAAGAAAGTTTTTAAAAATATTACTTTTTAGTACCAATTAAATTTACAGGAACAGCTCTTAAAAACAAGGAAAAGCTACAGAAGTTTTGTAAATAATTGAAATTAAACAGCCCAATTATGAATACAAATTCCCCGGGAGTTTTTTTCCCTTTTCCAATTTTTACAATCTAAAAATCTCGTTCGATTTCAATTCCACTTCATTTCGATTTGTAGAACATGCCCGATAAATATGCTAACTGTAATTTAGCCATCTTATAAAAATGAGTTTCTATGTAGCGTCAAAAAAAGTAATTTAACTTGTAGTAAAAAAGTAATTGAAGTTAAATGTTAAATAAATAAGTAAATATATATTTATAGGGAACGGTAAATCGATTAAAATTAATATTAATATAGGTCCTCTAGTTCTTCAGAAATTAAAGTCATCAATGGAAAGTAAACAAAAAAGTCTTAAACGTATTGAACCGAACCAAACACTGAAGGCGAGCTTTGTAAACATCAACATAAAATAATAGAAACACAACAGGTGTATGAAACCATGGCATTCCTGTGAAATTACGCTAATATTTTAACATACCAGTGTGTGAGCGACATTTAAATATACATAGGTATTTTTCGAAATTTCAAGGGAGAATTTCTGCAGCTTTTCGACATCAATGACATGCAAACGTTTGTTTTCTAAAGCTAACTTAACAGTAACTTACCAAAGAAACAGTCGCCACCAAATAAGTTTTGTCTTAATCCTCTAAAATACTATCCATACATTGACTAATTTGCAATATTAAAAAACTTTTATTATAAAAAATATTGCTAAAATGCATATTTTTTTTAATAATTTTAATCAAGAACACAATTTTAATATGTGAAATGTATGTACATACATATAAGGTATAAGCTTGCAAATCTAACTAAAACGTTTTTGAAATCGATCGAAAAAAAAGTCGATCGAAAAATCGAAAATCGATTTTGAATCCATTTACCATTCCCTACATATTTATTGAATATTTAATCTAAAATCTTAAGTAATTGTTTTGTTGCGAATTACTTTAAAATTCATTCGATTTTTTAAGGTAAGTGATGTCAGAATATCGAATTTCACCAAGTTCAGTTAAAACCAGTGTTCGAAAATAAACAGTACATTATTTAGCGTTCGGCTCACACACCCAAGAAGGATATCGTTTCTTTTAGTGATTGTGTAAACGAACATAACCCTTTATACCGTTCGTAACTATTTGCAAGATAGAGAAGAACATTATATAATGTTCTGTTCTGCCCCGGTAGGCTAGCTGGTAGTGAGCTAGTCTATTAACGCCGGGGTTGCGGGTTCGATTCCCGCCAGAGAGTCTGCTTTCTTTCCTTCAGACAAGCGCAGAGCTTCGCCGGGTTTAGCTTAGTGAATTAAAAAAAAAAAAAAATATATATATGTATATAAAATTTATTAAAAAAAAAAAAAACAATTGTAGTGATACTGTAGACAAACATTTATATGCAGGGTAGGTATTTCCTCGCAAAGAATTCTTTTTATTTTATCTTTCCCTCTTCGTTTCGCGAAAAGAAGAGATTTGTTGTTTTTGTTTCGTTTCTATAAACGAAGGCGAGAAACTGCTGTGTTTTCTTTCGTTGATATTTGTGCTGAAATAAAAAACCATTCGTTTGGCTGAAAAAGAAGGAAACGAAATGGAGAGAAGAAGCAAACAAAATTGTTTCTTCTTTCTAAATCGAAGGAAAAAAATAGAGGGAAATAAAAGAAGGAAAAAACTTTGTTCATTGAAATTTGTTTTAATGAATGTCTATGTAATAAATTGATTTCGTTTTGGTAAATTATTAGGGAATTTTTCAAAAACGAACCAAGTCTTTGCTTTTAATTTTACTTTATAACAATATAATTTCAATAAAAAACAGAAAAAGAATTCTTTATTTTTTCCTTCCTTCCATTCGATATTTCGATTTCATTTTTCTTTTCTAATTTTATTCTCCTTCAGTTTGTTTCCTTCTATATCATTCCTCTTCGTTCTGCTAAACGAAGAGAAGCATTTGTGTTTGCTTCGGCAAACACAAAAGAAGGAAACAACAACAATATTTTCTTCTTTCTCGCGATAATGATAATCGAAAAGTTTTGTACAAAAAAACCTTCGCGAGAAAGAAAGAAAAAAGAAATTCATTTACCTACTCTGTTTATATGTTAATGTTCTATAATGTTTCTTTTTTAAACCTTTTCTTTAGCTTCACTTCGGAAAATCAAATCTTGTAACGTTAATTTAACCGCCTTATACTCAATGTAAATGGATGAAACTTTGCAGGCATACATATTTCCGATGACAATACACGAATACATGGGCGTAGCCAGAATAAAATCTATTGGGGGGTGGGGGTCAAAAATTTTTTTGTTTTTAGTAAAATGCTTTTTTGACCGTCTTTTACTCAATGCAAATGGATGAAACTTTGCAGGCATACATATTTCCGATGACTGTACACGAATACATGGGTGTAGCCAGGATAAAATCTAGGGGGGGGCGGTTAAAATTTGTTAAAACCTTTTCCTTAGCTTCACTTCGGAAAATCAAATCTTGTAACGTTAATTAACCGCCTTATACTAAATGCAAATGGATGAAACTTTGCAGGCATACATATTTCCGATGACAATACATGAATCCATGGGCGTAGCCAGGATAAAATCTAGGGGAGGGGGGTTAAAACCTTTTCTTTAGCTTCACTTCGGAAAATCAAATCTTGTAACGTTAATTTAACCGCCTTTTACTCAATGCAGATGGATGAAACTTTCCAGGCATACATATTCTCGATGACAATACATGAATACATGGGCGTAGCCAGGATAAAATCAAGGGGGGGAGGCAGAATTTTTTTAAATGCTTTTATTTAGCTTCACTTTGGAAAATAAAATCTTTTAACGTTAATTTAACCGCCTTTTACTCAATGCAGATGGATGAAACTTTCCAGACTTACATATTCCCGATGACAATACATGAATACATGGGCGTAGCCAGGATAAAATCTAGGGGGGCAAATTTTTTTTTTGGTAAAACGCTTTTTTGACCGACTTTTACTCAAAGCAAATGGATGAAACTTTGCAGGCATACATATTCCCGATAACAATACACGAATTCATGGGCGTAGCCAGGATAAAATCTAGGGAAGGGGGGTTAAAACCTTTTCTTTAGCTTCACTTCGGAAAATCAAATCTTGTAACGTTAATTTAACCGCCTTTTACCCAATGCAGATGGATGAAACTTTCCAGACTTACATATTCCCGATGACAATACATGGGCGTAGCCAGGATAAAATCTAGGGGGGGGGGCAAAATTTTTTTTCGGTAAAATGCTTTTTTGACTGCCTTCTACTCAATGCAAATGGATAAAACTTTGCAGGCATACATATTTCCGATGACAATACACGAATACATGAGCGTAGCTAGGATTAAATCTAGGGGGGCAGAATTTGTTTTTTGTGAAATGCTTTTCTTAACATTCACTTCGCAGCATCAAATCTTGCATCCATTTGCGTTAAGTAAAAGGCGGCTAAAAAAAGCATTTTACAAAAAAATTCTGCCCCCCGTAGATTTCATCCTGGCTAAAAAAAATTTTCTAATGAATTCCTTACTAACTGCAGTTTTTACCCCTAAATATTAAAAATATTTTCATTTAAATTTAAAAAAAAACATGACTGCCGCGAGTACATTTTAATATTTCAGACCGAAAGAAATACAACCAATCATGTTTAAAGCTACCAATTTTCAATAATTGAGCATTTTGTTTCATAACAACGCGCCCCACGCTTTTCTTTAAGGGATGTGTGAGTTGTTTTCCATTTTGATTTAAAAGTTTATGTTTTTTGACTTTTAGTCGATTTTTTTGGTATTCATATGTAAAAAAATTTTCTTATTTACCATGGAAATTGTAATGTATTAATTAAAGCTATTCGTTACTAAAAAGTCAAAAATAAAAAAAATAAAAAAAAATTTTAAGAAACGCTTTTCTTTACCTTAATAAATGATCAGTTGTGAACACAGAATAAATATGAATACCAAAAAAATCGACTAAAAGTCAAAAAATAACAACATTTCAAACAGCATAAACTTTTAAATCAAAATGGAAAACAACTCACACATCCCTTAAAGAAAAGCGTGGGGCGCCCATACCAACCTAAACTTAAAAAAAAAACATGACTGCCGTGAGTACATTTTAATATTTCAGACCGAAAGAAATACAACCTATCATGTTTAAAGCTACCAATTTTCAATAATTGAGCATTTTGTTTCATAACAACGCGCCCCACGCTTTTCTTTAAGGGATGTGTGAGTTGTTTTCCATTTTGATTTAAAAGTTTATGCTGTTTGAAATGTTGTTATTTTTTGACTTTTAGTCGATTTTTTTGGTATTCATATTTATTCTGTGTTCACAACTGATCAATATATTAAGGTAAAGAAAAGAGTTTCTTAAAATTTTTTTTTATTTTTTTTATTTTACCTGGCAAAAGCGTCGAACACGAAGTTAAAGGAAATTATATTGTATATATAAATAATTTAAAGTTGTGCGAAAATGGCTTAAATATGAAGAAAGTAAGTTGAGTCTAATGGGTCGTTTTTGGATTGGGGAATGGTAAATTGATTTCCATTCCAATCGAAAATAGATTTTTCGCAATTGAATTTACTTATGCAATTTTATACTGAAATAGATTATTAGACTTTTAAAATCGATTTTTGTATTTTTTATCAACATTTTGGCAATTCTTAATTTTAATCATTATTTTTTTTGGGTGAACATCCGTGTGTAGGTATGTTTATGCAAGTGGCCAGGTCTGAAGTAAAACAAACCAGTTGTAGTTTTACATAATTACCTTTTAGTACCCTTGGCATACTTCCCACTTTAATATAGGCAGGGCTGGGCAGTATTTGAAATACATGTATTTGAAATACGTATTTAAAATACAAATACGTATTTTGTATTTGTATTTTAAATACATGACGTGCAAGTATTTTGTATTTTGTATTTTAAATACATATCCAGCAAGTATTTTGTATTTTGTATTTTAAATACATACAATAAATATAAGTAGTTTGTATTTTGTATTTTAAATACATAAAAAAATGGGAGTATTTTGTATTTTAAAAACATAGTTTACAAAATATATTCTGTCAGTTTATTGATGGTTGATTGCATTTTAATCTACCAAAATATAAAAAAATATGGTGTCACTTTTCATCTTTCGTGAAAAAAGTTTCCGCACCGAAAGCGTTGAAGTTTTGTTTTTATTTTTTATTTTCATTATTAAATCAGTAGCTCTTGTCTTAAATAAGTTCGTTTTTGTTTAAATTCATATATAATCTTCAACATTAAACCATTTTTCATAAGTCTAATGCAAAATCAAAAGGGTTTCAATTTCCAAAAATAAAATTTACACATAATATGGAGTTTTAGGAATCGCTTACGGTGCGGAAACTTTTTTCACCGAATCAGCTTAAAAACAGTTTTTTATTATCAAAACAAAATTCCACACATGGCGCTGGAGTGGTATTTTGCACTCAAAAAAAGTTAAACCTTAATGTACATGACGTGGAAGTATTTTGTATTTTGTATTTGAAATACGTACAATAAATGGAAGTATTTTGTATTTTGTATTTTAAATACATACAGGATGTGTAAGTATTTTGTATTTTGTATTTTAAATACATACAGGATGTGTAAGTATTTTGTATTTTGTATTTTAAATACATAACCTGAAAGTATTTTGTATTTTGTATTTTAAATACATGACCAGCAAGTATTTTGTATTTTGTATTTTAAATACCGCAAACCATGTATTTTGCCCAACACTGAATATAGGTCCCCTCGTTTTTCAGCAGTTAAAGTCATCAATGGACAGTGAACAAAACAGTCCTAAACGTATCGTACCGAACCAAAGACTAAAAGTGAGCTTTGTGAAAATCAACATAATATGATAGAAACACAACAGTTGAATTAAACCATGGCATACCCAAGGTATATTTATAGCAGGTTACAACGAGATTACAACAATTGTACAATAAAACAAACAACAGGAGCCTGATTCTGGCAGTCGTGATCGGGTAAATTCTCGATTCGAAAGCAATTTATTATCTAATTATTTCAGTCAATACCTAACGAATTGGAACTATTTTTTCAGTGTTGTAAAGCATTAATTTGAGTTTTACAGTACTGAAAAAATAATTTTGATTCGTTCAGTATCGACTGAGAAAAAATTGCTTTCGAATCGAGAAATTACTCGATCACGACTGCCAGAATTAGGCCCCAGGGCTTTTTATTGTTGTTATGTGGTACGAACTGTCAAAAGGCAAAGGGTTGATAAGAGACAAAAAAGACAAAAGATAGAGACAAAAAACTTGTTTACATGTTTACTATACAACATTTGACAGTTCGTACCACAAAACAAGCAAATAAAAAATAAACAGCTGGCTTTCCGAGACTACCTGCTATAAATATACCTTGGGCATACCTGTGGAATTAAGTTAACATATAAACCGACCAGGGTGTTAGCGATATTTAAATATATTTATTAGCAGAGTGGAAAAACAGAAATTAATTTATTCTAACAAATACGAAATAGTAAGGGAATATCTCTGCATCCGTCCGACATCAATGACATGCAATCGTTTGATTTCTAACTCTAACTTAATAGTGACTTAGCAAAGAAACAGTCGTCACCGAACAAGAACTATTGCCATAATCCTTCGATATACTATCCATATATTGACTAATTTGCAATATTTTTAAATATATTTAACTTATCATAAAAAATATTGCTAAGAATTCGATTTCTCTAGTACATATTTAGCAAAAAAAAAAAAAGAAAAAAAAAACAGTTGTATCCATCCCTTTTTGTGATATAAGTTTGCAAATTTATCTTAAACAATTTTTGAAATCGATTTTCAGGTGCGATTTATCGATTTTAGAAACAAACAAAAAAAAAAATCGACCGAAAAACGATTTTGGAATCCATTTACTATTCCCTATTATAGGTGCGTTGTCCGTTGCCAAATTTATATTATGTATGACAACAGTCAACTAACAGCTTGTTAGTTGACTGGCAATCACGAAATTGTAGTTTATAATGTGCGATATGTATATATAAATGAATATTTTTTACGATTTTTTTCTAAACAAGCAACTTTTTTAAAAAATGTTCGATTTTAATTTCGATCGAATTCAATTTCCAGAATATGGCTGTTAAAGCTGAAAAAACTAAACATGGATTATTTAAAATCATAGAAATATGCAAAATTAAAAAAAATTAAAAAACCGATAATTATTTTAAGAAAAAACATTTACTAAATAAGCTCAAATTCCAATAAAATATAGCTGCAAACATCGATTTATCGGTACAAAATGATTATCTAAAATTAGCACAAACTGTGAAATAACTAACAACTAAAAACTATTGTAAGATCAAAAAGTTTATTAAAAAAAACGGAAAACTAATAAAAATTATTAACGGTAACAACTAAATAGATTCATATATGTACGGCCCAAAAATTTCTTGACAAAAGGAACATTTTAAATAAGTCCCTTAATAATAACCATTTGATATGGCTAAAGCTGATCACACACTAGTGATTCGTGCTTGTGGTTTGTTAGCGTAATATTTCTCCACACACGACGAACAAATCACAATTACCTTAAACTTCAAAAAGACAACATGAATTGTGAAGCGGACGATGCAATAACATTTGTGATAATTTTTTTGTTTACACAACAAAAAAAGAAGTAGGTTAGGTTAAGTTAAGACGGGTTATGTGCCCAAGGGCACACTTTCACTCGGAGACCAGTACGGTCCATTGTGAATACCTTAGATGTAAAGAAAAAAGTAAAAAAGAGAAAAGTAAAGAAAAGAAGTATGAGGTGGATTAAATCCAGAAAATTAGTAAGTTAGTAGGCAATATGAAGAACAATTTCCCTCTCTACAGTCCCCTCAACAGAAACAACCGCACTATTTCCCTGACAAGCCCCAGTAGATCAGCCGGATTACATCCAGCGATGCACCCCAGTTCGTCGTAAAACCTGTCTCCTAGCCACTTCTGTCTGAGACCCTGCATCCTAGGACAATGGCACAGTACAAGCTCAATCGTCTCCAGCTCCCCTGAATCATAGCATAATCTGCAGAAGTCCGGTATGGTGTTGTCCCATCTGCCTGTAAAAGCCCTAACGAGACAATGACCCGTCAAGAACCCTATAAGTGTTCTAAGACCACCCCTATCCAATCCCAGTAGAACCCTGGTTGCCCCCGCGTCCAATCTAGGCCATAATGCCCTAGACACCCTGCAATCCACTCTGTCCCCCCAGGATCGGTAAAAGTCATCCCGGAATTTTTCCCGTATCACACCATAGTAGTAACATAGGGGAGGCTTTACCCCCTGTCCCTTATCACTAAGTCCAGATTCGAACCCCCTATCGCGAGTTCGTCCGCCACCTCATTTCCATCAACCATGCAGTATCCAGGTACCCAACACAGCCCTACATTGAATGCCTCCATGAGTTCCCTAAGAGCATTTCTACGCTGTATACTTAAATAAAAAAATTTTAAAATTTTCACGCACAATCCCACTAACATCGAACAAATCACAAGAAATTAAAAATTTTCAATTACTTACGCACAAATCACTAGAATGTGGCAGGTTCAAAGGAACGGAAAATCTAACTGTACTTAAAATAAAAAAAGGTTCTTAAAAAATAAAAATCAATAATATTATTTATTTCCAAATAGAATGTGGGAATTATTTACTGACTGTTTTTCAAAATAATATTAAAATTTTCGCTTACGAATTTATGTTGAAACAACAATAAAAAAAAAATCATATATGTTTTTGTTTTCAATATTAATTTCTAAAAGAAAATTTTTATTTTAGTTTGAAAAAACAGGCAGCTAATTTTTATAAATTATTTTTATGTACATATTATATTATTTTGGCTTAAGCTAAAAGCTTGTGAAATATGGAGGCACTAGGACTGTTGAAATAAAGCTTTATAAATTAAAAATTTGACTAATAGAAGCACATTCGAAAAAATGCTTAATATAATAAAACTTCTTTATTTCCTCAAACCTTTTTTATGTAAGCCCCCATACATACCTATTGTTATTAACAGTGCTGTAAGTAGTACTAATAAAATACAGCTCTACAAAACCACAAACATGTAATTTGGCCATTATTAAAAGGTGGAATCGCTAAGCCAGATGTTTATTGTTTGCTTGCATGTGCTTATGTATAAAATATATTGAAGTTGCAAAATTATGCATGTGACTAAGGTATATTAAGTATGTCAAACTGTATATAGAAAAATACTACACATGCATTGCTTCTAATACTGAGGCCACCTTACTTCAATTTAACATAAACATACGGTAATTTTAAGTACAAACAACAAAATTGCTGGAGAGCAGCAATATTCTAAAATTAAAAGAAATTTAAATTCTTATATTAATAAAAGTTATTTACAAATATGTCTATTGAAATTGAATCGGCTGAGTAAGTACTTTATAAAACGTCAAAACAATTTAAGCAGGCTAAAATATTTTTCTCAATCATCTCTAGTGTTATCCGTCTGATCCAGCAGTATCTTAAGGAATCAAATTTGTACAAGACTTTGCAGGCATTGCAAGAAGAGACCGGAGTTTCTTTAAATACAGTTGATAGTGTAGACGGGTTTGTACAGGACATAACAAATGGGCACTGGGATACAGTTTTAAAAGTGACACAAAGTCTCAAGTTGCCGGATAAGAAATTATTAAATTTATATGAACAAATCGTTTTGGAGTTAATTGAATTGAGAGAATTAGGCGCAGCACGTTCACTTCTAAGACAAACAGATCCGATGATAATGTTAAAACAACATGAGCCAGAACGTTACTTGCATTTGGGTGAGTCGTTTAATTAAAAAATTTCAAATTTTCATAAAATACAAGTAAGAGTGCTAGATTCGCATATCCAAATCCTATTTATGTTCATGCATACATATTCACCTTTTACCACTTGTAGTTTTTTCGGTTTTCTGTAATCATATTTATTTTGTTATGATAACATGTAATATAAAGCCTCTATGGCCAATATAAAAATATTACATACCATCAAAAATAACAAAGATTACTACATATTATATACCTATAATACAAAATAAAAAATATAATAATTTAATAAATGCCAGTTTACTAAAGATAAAAACATATAAACCATTTAAAACATTTGCTGCCCAGCCAATAACAAATGTACCTATGTATATAAGCAAGTTCAATTTCTGCATTCAAAAATCGTACAGTCAAAAAAAAAACGGATGAGTTTTAAACGAAAAACATAATGAAAGTGGGAAAACATAACCAAATCAAAAGGTAGTTGATTCCATCATCTAGCAAACCTAAATCTAAAAGATCTTTCAAACAGGGTTGAAGAAATTCTTGAAATTAAAAGTTGTTCCTACTCGAACATGAAAAGAAAAAAGAATTAAAAAAGAGTAGTGGTCTACGACCTTTTATAACTTTATAGAAAAATGCTAAACTACGATATTTAAGTAAGTCCAAAAAAGTTAAGCCAAAAAATCCTTAAGAAACAAGAAATATCGACGCCAAATACTATAAACAAAACGTACTACTATGTTTATCAAGCGATTTCTTCTTTTTAAGTGCACCGCACATGTGCCAGAATAAACCTAAAACCCATTAAATATTTGAGATATCAAGGTCCACGATAATCTAGCTTTAATACGATAAGTTAAAAACAAATTATTTGAAAAAGAAAGTTTGGATCTACAAAACTAATATGCACATCAGCAAAAAAAAATAATTTCAGTGTCTAGAATAAACCGATTGCCCCGGTAGGCTACCTGGTAGTGAGCTAGTTTATCAGCGCCAGGGTTGCGGGTTCGATTCCCGCCAGAGAGTCTGGTTTTTTTCCCTGCAGACAAGCGTAGAGCTTCGCGGGATAAGATTAGGGAATTTAAAATTTTTACGGCGAACATAATCAACATGCTCTTAGGACTAATAGTTAAGGAGTTATTTAAAGTCCATTCAAGGACACGTTTAAGACCTAAGTTAATATTATTTTCAAAAACATCATGAAAGTCACAAAATCCCTTAAAAAAAAGGAAAACATCAGTTAACAAAAGAAGGTAAACTGTTAATATAAAAAGTAAACAAAAGAGGACCTTAAACGAATCCTTGAGGTACTCCAGAAGAAAGTGTTTGTACTGAAAACTATTTATATGTATTTTAAAAATTAAATTTAAAATTTTTTAAAAGGTTCTAGGTTTCTGCTCTTAAAATTATTCTGTAAGTCAAAAATTGCATTTCAAAAATAACTAGGGTTTTTAAAAACTTTGGTACTTTTTTCATACCTCGGCAATTTTGATCCGATTTTTTAACTTTTCTATGAAAAAACAAGTATAAAGTATGGTCGATTAAATCCGATCATATCACACTCTAGGTCACAGTATAAACACACAAATTTTTAAAGTGAAGCATATTTTGCACCAAGCTAGAGATTCCTCTAACAAGGTTAAGATTTATATAAGAATGGTTGTACTTAAGTGATTTTAGGGATAGGATATAGCTCCTATTATAAAAGTTATTTTTAATAGGCTTCGTCCTTGCGGCAGTTAGAACATATGTATGCACCAATTAGCTGCACAATATCAACCGTACGACCTAAGCATTTGCAATACTTTCAAAATTCATAGATTAAAAAAAAACATTACTTATTTTTATGAAAATGTAGTCGTTCCTAAGTACATATCTATAGCTTCATTGCTAATAAAAGATTGCCTTCAGCAAAAAGTATGAAATTTTGAGGGAATAGGACTACATATTTAAAAAAGCTTTATAAATTTAAGTTTGACTCATGGAATCACATTGGAAAAAGTGTTCAATAAAATAAAAAATAATTTATAAAAAGAAATAATTCTCATTCTATTAGTGAAAATGAAAATTATAAGTGTACAAAATGATTATTACCTGGGAAACCATTAATATGGGTAATTCCAAAGTGTTGAACGTGACAGTCGTACGCTTCAAAAAAGCAATAACATTTGAAACAACAAATATTTTTACCGTCTTTTAACCCTTAGTGCTATAACTAAGAAAGTACTGTTATCTTTGCTAAAGTTTATGAAGGGCGCGATTCTAGGTCAAAGATAATGGCAAAAGAAGTAGCGGTTCGAACGTGAAAAAAATAGAAGTAGTTTTTGTGGCCATGTACAAAAGGGCGTAATTCAGCGAAATCTGGCACAATTTTTTAGTCAAACTACTTTCAGAATTTTACGTAGCAATGTAACACTTAAATGTCTTTGGTTTGATTCCAAACTGAATAATGATTAAAAAAAATAACATTTACCGTTAATTCAAATAACATATTTCTCTTCGAACTCTTCCTTAGATTACGGACCATGTAAGAAATTTTTTTTAGAATAATTTTCATCAAGTATCACCTCTTTTAAGGAAGATAATATCAAAGAAAACATGCAATAAAACATTCTCACAAATAAGAAATTACGGTTGCACAACTTTGCAGTCTGATTGTTTATCTAAGTGAACAAATTTATGGGTAAATTTATAAAATTAGTAAGATCTAAATATTTTTCTATAACAATATCGTCAAATAATAAGCTTTTATTAACTTTTAAATTTTCGGTCACAGTGGACCTTTTGACGGAAATACCCATATGCAATTCCATGTTTTTTCTTGTGCGACCAATGAAGGCACAAACAATATATTTATCCGTTTTAGAGCCTTTTAAGAATTTTGGCATCGATTTGTTAGTGCATGTTTTTGCATATTTTAACATTTGCAGCATTTTTGTGCATAATTTAGTAAAACGAGCATTTTTGCAGCATGTTTAAGGTTTTTAGCGCATATTTTGCCCTTCTAAGGCATATTTTGATACATGTTACATATTTTTGGATGCTTATAGGAGCTTTCGCAGAAAATAATTTTTTTTTTTCTGTTTCTCCAATTTCGCCATCTGAATTTAATTTTTACTCTCAAATTGTAAGACAAAGCAGGTTGTCATTAATGATAAATGTTATGCGATATGTATAGTACATAGAAATGTAGACCAATGTTTTAGTATACCGATCGACTCAAAATCACTTTTTAAGGTGTTCTAACTATGTCCAACATACGCAAAGTACAAGTTCCAATTTTGTAGATAATTTGATCAAATATGGATGAGGTCTGTGTTAATGGTGAGAATCGGTCTATAATTTCACATATTCCCCATAAAAACTTCTTTTCAAATAAGACTCTGTGTCAGTAAGCAATCTAAATATGATGGTATATAAATAAAATTCGCCCCACAAATATTTTACTGTAAATTTAATTATTTTCGAATCTTTTCACATTTGCCTAAAGCTCCCATCCTTAAATAGCTGTCACTTAACACTTGTTAACAATTTAGCGACCGTACCTAAAATCCCTTTAACACAAAACGTATGGATGTTATCTAGATAATATTTGGCTCAAATATCTCTTATATGAATTTTTACCTAATGTGTTCAGCGATAATATTTTTAGGTCCAGGGGTCCAGGTGTAATAATGGGGGCTTATATGCGACATATAGTCAATTCTAGACCTACCGTTTTAGGTATTACATATAAAATTATCGACGTGAAGCTTCGTAAACTGGATAACAATTTTTTCAACGCCCTTTTTGTTTTCTATATATTGCGATGCCATTTAAAGTTCTTATCATATTCCATTAACTGAAGAGCAGTAAAGGTCTACAGGTCGTCATTAATGGAATTGACTCATGTTTGTACCTAGAAAAAATAAAAAATTCCTAGAAGAGAAAGGCTTTAAAATAAAACATGTAGTAAATCTTAAAAATAGGGGAAAAAATCCCCAACCACTATTTCGAGTGGAGTTAGCGCCCGGCGACGTCAAGCTAAAAAAAAAACGAAACGCATCCTATTTACAGTTTGAAATATATCCTGTACAGAAAAATCACGATAGAAAAGAAATGGACCCGTTCAGTGTTAAAACTGCCAAGAATTTGGTCATACTGCTACTTACCCCCTGTTTGCGTAGTATGTAAGTGGTGAATTACATGGTACATTTCTTTGCGATAAGTCTAAAACCGACCCTTACGTAAAAAAGTGTAGCAACTGTGGCGGTAATCACACTGCTAAATTTAGAGAATGCCCTATATATACTATAGTCAACCAGTCGGTTGGACCGAAAACTAATCCACCTCGAATGCAGGTAACAAAGTAAATACTAATGACATTCAGGCTCCGCAGCCTAGTAATAACAGAACCTCTAATGCTAACTTCCTAAAATCAAACCATGTGCCAATGCAAGGTGCCTCTCCAAGTAAGGATGGAACTACAGTTTCTAATTTAAGTCGTCTAGAAAAAACCATGGAAACATTAGTGCAAACAGTAAATAATTTAACGAACACAATGGGTAATATGACGCAGGAAATTCTTAGAATGCAATCGATGTTATTGCAAGCTGTACTTAACAAGCCATGAACAGTTTAAAAATTGGTTCAAGGAACGCAAACGGCATCCGCCAACATAAAAATGTTCAATGGTTAAATACTATATGATACGAGATAGAGCTTGTGGAGGTTCTGCCATTTTGACAAAAACCCGAGTCAAACACTACCTAATGTGTGATCATCGTGAAGATTATCTCCAAGCAACGAACATTTGCGTTGGGGAATTAAATAGAAACCTAGTAATTTCATCTTTATACTCCCCACCTAGATTTTCAACATCAGGAAGCCAATATTATAAATATTTTAAATCATTTTGACCTTGTTTCCTAGGGGTCACGACTTATAATACCAAAGGATCGTGTTTTATTTAATAAAATTTCGGACAACCAACCTATTGGCCTACTGATCAGCAAAAAATTCCAGATGTCATCGATTTCGGCGTGGTTGAAAACATCCCCATAGAAACGATTCATCTTGAAGCTACCTTAGAATTATCTTCCAACCACACACCTACAATTATTACTATCATTAACACCAATAGGATTGTATCTCCGACTGGTTACTTAGCGACGTCAGCCACACAAATTAATTGGTTAAAATATAAAAAAATATCTCAGTACCCATTGCACAGAAAATATTCCGCTTAGTACACCGGAGAATGTGGAATCTCTATTGTTAATTTCAATTTCAATTTCGACAGTTATCTGAAGCCCCAAAAAAAAACAAGAATTATGAAAATGTATTCCACAAATGTTGAGCGTCTCTTGTCTGAAAAAAGGAGAGCTCGAAGAGAGTGGCAATTGCACAGATCCCCTTAACTTAAGAACTTACTAAAAGAGTGTACAAAAAGGCAAAAAGGTTTCTCTGGAAAAATATCTTAAGGAACTTGATGCAACTTCACAATCAGACTACTCATTATGGCGTGCACCTACATATATCAAAAGGCCAGTTGTCTCCAAATCACCATTAAAAAACTTGAATAGAAGTTGGGGAAGAAATGATATTGAAAAAGGAAATCTGTTTGTTAATCATTTAAAAAACGTATTTACCCCAAATATATCTTACGATATTGCGGTCGAGTTACCACCTGTTGCTGCTAGAGCAGCTGTTCCCCTAAGAAATGAGATAAGAAAAATCGAAAAGGCTATTTGTGATTTAAAACTCAAGAAAGTCCCTGGTTTTGATAAGATCAGCCACAAAATGCTTTTGGAGTTACCCAGCACAGCAAAGAAAATTATTCTTTTATTTTTAGAAAACTACTTAGTCGGTCGAAAGTTAATTATTAACCCATTATTGGCCGCTATCATAACAAGCTGGAATTTTTTAAATCCCTTGCAGTGAGGTGCTTTTAAGACTTCAATTAAGAATATTTTTCACAAAATTTTGGCTCCCGATTTGTAGTTGTCTTTATATGGACTGGTCGAAAAATCGACCAATGGCCGAAAACAGTAAAAAAAAAATATTTAATTTTTTTGTAAAAAAATATTGCTTTTTGCCTAATTTATGGAAATTTATCTAAAAATGTCTTTATTATAAATCTAAATGGTAGTCTTTGTAAATATATGTATTTTTGCATGTAAATATACATAGTATGTGTCTTATAATTGAATTAATTATGGTGGATAAGGGATTATGAGTAAAAAAATTTACATAAGCACCTGCCGTGCCCGACCAATCTCATGGTGGTCCTAACCACTAGCTAACAAATTGTGCGTTTACCAGCCTTTGAAGTCGACTTTTTAAGATCTCCCTTCCCGTAACTTTTGGTATAAACCAATAGTCAGACCGGAGTCGTGACTACTGACTACCGTGGCACCAAAAAGGTCTCTGGTCAGCCGCGATCTGATGAGATATGTCAATTTAGAACTATTCCTACTACCCGATTTGACCAGAGAAAGTAACACAACAAAGTGTCATTTCCTTTGAATTCACATACCCTTGAGGATTTTGGAGCATGTTAATATCCTTAACGTAAATCCACTGTATTGTGACTTTAGGTCGAAAAAAGATTTGTGAAAGAGAACCATTGTAATGAAAGTTTAAACCATCGGCTGGGCAATACAGTTTAACATTAGCCATTGGTTCGACTCAGGAGTTATCGATAATTACATTGGCTACAGCTGTCATTCCCGCGCTCATTCAGTAGGCAGATAAGATGATAGGAAAAATTGTCAAAAAAAAATATGTATATGTCAATCGAGAACGGGCTCGTGAATCATCCAGTAAATACAAAATAGTTTGAGCACCATATAAAATACTGTAGAATAAATCTCCACTTCCAGAGAATATGCAAAATGTGTTTAGTCCTAATCGTATTGGTTTTCTCTTAACGAACATTTTCCGGTGGCAGAAGATGGGTTAAAGAAGGTGATTATTTAAGCTCTCCTCAGCCAATTGACGCTGGAGTCATTGGGCCCACTTTTATACCTAATATATACCTCGGATATGCCAACAAACAACGACACCCAAACTCCAACATTTATTATTTTTTTAATATGTTCAAAAGGGTTTTGCTCAAATAACTTTAAAGAACCTAATGCATTTGGCTTACCCTGCCTAAGGGGTTTATTTTTTATAATATTATTTTTTGTTTTTTTTTTTGTTATTTTAAGTTAGTTATAAAATATGTAGTCTTAAGTTGATTATTTAAGTTTAGGAGATGTTATCTCAAATTATGGCAGTCTCGGAATCAAGTGCGGAAAAAACGACTCCCATTTTTTCTGTTTTATATAAATTAGTTTTAATTGTAAGCTTGTAGTAATAGGCGCCTTATTTTTGAAGATGTTACATTATAATATTAAATTCTCTCGTTTTTGTACTTTTTATAACATTGGAAAAGGCTAAATAAAGATAACTTTAATTTTCAATAATTTAAAAATTCTCTTCATAGAATGATAAATATTTTAAACATTTTAACAGAAAATATGTTACAGCGTGCATATTTCGATCCAAGAGAGGCTTATCCTGAGGGTAGCAGCAAAGAAAAGCGACGTGCCATAATTGCTCAAGAATTAAGTGGCGAAGTACATGTTGTACCCTCGTCACGTCTACTGGCTCTACTGGGCCAAGCTTTAAAATGGCAACAACATCAGGGCCTATTGCCGCCTGGCACCACAATCGATTTGTTCCGCGGTAAAGCAGCCATGAAAGATCAAGAAGAAGAAATGTATCCAACACAAATGTATCGACAAATTAAATTTGGACAAAAATCTCACGTGGAATGTGCGCAATTTTCTCCGGATGGTCAATATTTAATAACTGGCAGCGTAGATGGCTTCTTAGAGGTTTGGAATTTTACCACAGGAAAAATAAGAAAAGATTTAAAGTACCAAGCTCAAGATCAATTTATGATGATGGAACAAGCCGTATTGGCTTTATCGTTTTCGAGAGATTCTGAAATGGTGGCTTCTGGATCGCAAGATGGTCAAATAAAAGTTTGGCGTATTATGAGTGGACAGTGTTTAAGAAAATTCGATAAAGCTCATACAAAAGGTATAACATGTTTACAATTTGCTAGAGATAATAGTCAAGTTTTAAGTGCTTCGTTTGATCAAACCATACGTTTGCATGGATTAAAATCTGGCAAAATGCTTAAAGAATTTAAAGGTCATACGTCATTTGTAAATGAAGTTACTTTTACACCTGATGGTCATAGTATTTTAAGTGCTTCCTCTGATGGCACAGTTAAAGTATGGTCACTTAAAACTACGGAATGTTTGTCCACCTATAAACCTCTGGGCAATGAATTGGCTGTTAACACTGTGCTTATTTTACCTAAAAATCCCGAACATTTTATTGTCTGTAATCGTTCAAACACGGTGGTTATAATGAATATGGCTGGACAAATTGTTAGATCCTTCAGTTCTGGAAAAAGAGAGGGAGGTGCCTTCATCGCTGCTACTTTATCGCCAAGAGGAGAATTCATTTATTGTGCTGGAGAGGATCAAGTCTTATATTGTTTCTCAGTATCATCAGGCAAATTGGAAAGAACGTTAAATGTAATTATAATTTTTTTTATTTGAATAAACATTTACTTTGTAACTGATGTATGTATGTTTCGTTTGTAAATTTTAGGTTCACGAGAAAGATGTAATTGGTTTATCACATCATCCTCATCAAAATTTATTGGCTACCTACAGTGAAGACGGTCTATTAAAACTGTGGAAGCCATAATCACCATAAACTTAAGGTAATAATTAAATTAAATATTTATTATAAGATCTTTTCATCTGCCCTCTTTACTATTACTAAAATTCTTCAATGACGTCTGTCTTTATAATTCCCATAGAACTATATTAAAGGAAAAATAAAAGAAAACGTAACGAAAGCCCACGTAAAATCTTAAAACGAATTGAATTTAATTAATAATTATGCAAAGTATGACTGGCGATGTCTAAAAATATTCTGCTTAAAGTAAAACCAAATAAAAAGAAAATAAATACGTATTTATTGTACGTAAAAACTGTATGTAAACACTTCTTTACTCTTACTCTTTAATTGATGACAATAGATACATATGTAGATATTGTGTATAATCTTCCAATGAAATGCAATGTAATAATCCACATTGATTGTTTGAAGAAATTACATCTTCAGTCATTTATCGACAACAAACAGAGATACAACACTATAAACAGTTATTATTATTTTTAATATACTTTTCGACGACTTTAATTTAAAATGCAAAGCGATCAAATAATTGAAAAAATACGTAATAAATTAAGCGAATCTGATCCTGCTAAACGAACGGTTATGAATATATTTCAATTTCATTTTACTGACTCCGAAGGACAGCTAATAAAAAGTGTGGGTAGGTATAGGATTGCAAGGCACGACATATTAAACACAATACACAATGATTTTTATATATGCAATATTACCAAAAATGTTTAATTCATGTGTATTAGTTTTTGATTTTAAAGAATTGAATATCTATGAAGGCAATTGCTCTGAGCCTGATGCCGAAGTTACAATAAGTGATGAAAACTTTTTTATGGTGGGTTCCAAACAAACTACATTTGATGAACTTATAGCGGATGTAATTTTCTTGATTTATTGAAATAGTCTCACAAAATGTTTAAAACATTATTGTTTATTTTGTTTGTAGAACAAGGTCAAAGTTGAAGGGGATAAAGAAGCTTTCAATAAAATGGTGGAGAAAATGCGTTTAAGTTCTAAAAAAGAATAATTCACATTAATATTTTACAAGTGAAATTCGATGTGTGTAAATGAATAGATATAAAACTTATTATATTGTTTGGAAAAATTTGCATGCTAGATAAGCAAATACTCGCATGAAACCTAATTAGAAATAAAAAGAACATTACAAAACAGATCCATATTAATATTATGTATTTTTGTTAATATGTTTATTGCTGAATCTGAAGGACATTACAAAATTTTGTACAAGTATTTTTACAATTTGATCCCAAAAAGATAGGGATAAGTTAGTAATACAGTCTATCTATCATATGGTGGGTCTTTTCCGACTATACATTTTTTATTCTTTTTTATATATTTCTAAATTTTACTAATTCCAATGAGCATGTAAACTCGGCGGAAAACAAATAAAAGAAAATAAAAAATAAATGTTTGTTCATGTATTTTTTTCGCGCCAGTGCACATAGTTTGTGAGCTATAGGTACGGTGACCAAATTTTTATAACCAAAATGCAAAACAAAGTGTCAATGGGGGTATTCACGTCACAAGTTGCACCCTTGCAAAAAAGCAAAAGTGCAAAAACATAACAACAACCACAAAGACAATTATTTACGCACAACTAATTGTCTGTGTGGTTGTTGTTATATTTTTGCACTTAATATGTGTTAAGGATATGCACAATGTTCCAACGACCAGAAATAAAACCAACATATCGGGCCTGTTCGGAAATGCATCACTGCGCTGCATCAGAAAAGCAAACTTTTTTAATGCCGATAAAAAATAATTTTAATTTTTTTATTGTGTGACTATTATTTTTGTGGAATATTTGACAATTTTTTGGTCCACAGCTACTTCACTGATATATATTTCTGCGGAGCGCACGTCAGAAGGTGTTGGTGAATCACTAAACTTGTTGACAAACTCTATGAGGCCCCTCCAATCTGCCTTTTCTAATTTATATAGCTTCAGCGTTCAGAGACCACAAAGTTTGTCGGTTTGTCAAGCCTGATAATTATGAGCAAGTGGTCTGATGCCAGACAAACTATGGGTTGCCAAGTCGCAACGAACTATCAGAATTTAACCATGCACATATCAATTCCGTTTTGTTTTCTTTTGAAAAACAGGCAGTAAATTTTACTTTTTGAAAAAAATATTAAAAATAATTTATTTTCTTAATTAATTTTATATCTAGGTTCAAATATCTATCTTAATAACATGATTGTTTTACTTTTGGTTTTTCTTTATATTTTTGCGTTTTACTTTATTTTAACTTCTACTTTTATGAGACTTGATTTTTACGTTTTTTTAACCACAAGAGTGGAGAGGGAGGGTATTATGCATTTGTTCTGATGTGTGTAACACTTTAAAATATTGGTCCTAGACTCACCTTAAAGTATACCGATCGACTCAGAATCACTTTTTGTTCCAAATATATTTTAATTGTAGATTTGTAACTTGTAGTTTTGAGAAACAGGGCCCAGGGCGCAATTTTGAATATAATTTGATGAAATTTGTTACATATGTAGGTTCCAATTGGCACAAGGACCAAGCCTGTTGAAAATAATTTCATATAACCCCCATACAAGCTGCTTTCCGGATTAGGGTCTTTGTGTCCACTATCAAACCAATTTTAATGAAATTCAAAACATAGATAGATCCATATTTATGTGGACATATGAGCTATGCATTTTTAAAAAATAGGACTAGGAGGGGAGATAGGGGCAATTTCTGCTTCTCCAAAACTATCTTACAGATTTTTTATTATTTAAATTATGTCTTTTCATCCAATCAAATTAATAATAGCAACAGAATAGTGGATAGATCAATTTATAATCAAGTTGGATTTTCATTTCTTCCAGTTGAATTGTGCGAAATGGTTTCGGCTTTTTATTTAATTAAGTCAAATGCTGTTGGATTAGATGGCTTTAGGCTTAAGTTTATCAGGATTTTGATGCCAATTATTGGGAGCTATGTACTTCATTTAGTCAATACAATATTGGTAACGTCGAATTTTCCGTTATTTTGGAAGATTGCGAGGATAGTACCCATAAGTAAAAATAATTCAACAACTGGCTCTGGCGACTTACGACCGATATCCATATTGCCTGTTCTATCTAAAATTGTGGAGCATCTTATGAAGATTCAACTTTTAAAACATATTGATCATAATAATTATCTACATGATTGTCAATCTGGTTTTAGAGCTAATAGGAGTACTACCTCTTTACTGCTTGGCTTAACAGATAATATTCGCAATAATTTAGCTAATGAAGGTGTTTGTATTTTATTGTCATTAGATTTTACTAAGGCTTTTGATAGGGTGGATCATTATCTAATTGTTCAAAAATTGCACAGATATTATAACTTTTCAAGTTCTGCTTGCAAGTTAATATCTTCATATCTTTCTGGTAGAAGTCAATATGTTGTTAGTGGTAATCGGGCTTCTAGCTTGCTTCCAGTTCACAGTGGTGTGCCTCAAGGATCGGTCCTTGGACCTTTACTTTTTATAATGTTTATTAATGATCTTTTTGATCAAATTTCTAGTAATTCGTGTCTTCCATTTTCATTTGCTGATGATGTGCAACTTTTGTTTAAGGGCACACCTGAGTTTTCTGATGTATTGCAAAATGTGATCAATTATACAGTTCAATTGTTGGATAGTTGGGTTCTGGATAATGCGTTTGTAGTTAATACTGGTAAAACCAAGGCTATGTTGTTTGGCAAATGTAGTAGTTCTGAGTTTACCATTACTCTTAGTGGTGGTGTAATTGAGTTTGTTGATCGTCTTAACTGCCTAGGTGTAATACTTGACACTAAATTATCATTTGAAGGTCATGTTAATTTCATAATATCCAAGGTGAATTTTACTTTACGTAAATTGTACAATACAGATTTAATGTTGCCAACGTATGTTAAGAAACAAATTGTTCATGGTCTTATAATGCCCGTTTTTTTATATGGTTTGGAGGTGTACTCTGGAACAGTTGGCTATATTCTAAAAAAAGTAAAATTGGTTTTTAATCGAGTTATGCGATATCTTTACTCGTTGAGAATAAGACAGCATGTCTCACCATTTGTTTTAAAATTTTTAGGTTTTTCTTTTGTAGAGTTCATTAATTTTAGAAATCTTGTTCACTTTTACAAGTCATATAGGTTGCAAACTCCTGGATATTTAATTCAGTTATTTGAATTTTGTAGATCAACGAGGAATAGACAGTTAAAGATACCAAAATTATCTGCCGTATTGGAGCGTTCTTTTTATGTTAGAGTTGCACGATCTTATAATAAGTTGCCTCACTTTTTGAAAACTTTTGGTGTTTCTGCTAACACATATAAAAAAAGACTTTTTCTGGAACTTTCAGGAAATCAATCTTTTATATAAGTGATTCTATTTATGTGTTAAATATGCATTAAAGGATTAAATTCATGATATTTAAAAATTTATTTCTGTGAAGTTTGTTGTGTAGTATTTTCTTTATGAACACAAAATAAATCATTATCTATACTCTGAGATTTAACAAATATCCACTTAATATTTTTCTTCATTATTAAAATTTTCATTATTGTGTATGTATATATGTGTATATATATGTATGTGTGTGCATGTACATGTATTTACATATAAAATTTTCATATAATTTTTCTGAATCGTTTGTTTTGGGATTTTTCATAACTTAAACTCTTACATTTTAATGAAGCTATCTAACCCTTTTGTTATTATATTTTAACTTTAATATATTTTAATTTTTATATACATTCATACATTTATATATTAATTTTTGTTTACAATTATTAGTAGAAATTTGTAACCGATTATGGCCTTGAAGGCTAGGTTATTGGTAATGTAAAAATAAATAAATAAATAAATAAATATGTTTTAAATACTGTGGTGTAGGTGTACTTTCTTACTTGTTTATGTTATTTTTGTTTTTTCTTGTTATTTTTAGGTTTTTTTATCACTAATAAATGTGTTAAAAACAATTTTTAAGTACATATTTTTTAAATTTTTAGCGCATTTCTATTTTTATGCGCATAAAACGCAATTTTAACTGCATAAAAGTTCGGGCCATAGTGATAACTCATATAAATTTGGAGTGTTTTCGCTATTTTATTAAATACAGAACATTAAATTAAATTCAGAACAATTTTAGGGTTTTACTAAGAAATAATTTACAGAGAACAAAGCTCTAAAGCACTGTTCTGCTAATACAGAACTGAATAAATAAATAAATAAATAACAATCCTTTAACATTCAGCCAAGTTTTGGAAATCGTATTTAAGTAAAATTAAAATATAACAAATTTTATAAACGATAATTTTTTAATGTTTGTAAAGGCAAAAGTCTCGACTCCGTCGTTTTTGCCAACACGATATTCATATCTATATATATAAAAATAAGTTGTCCTATGTTCGTGATTTTATAACTCGAGAACCACTCAACCGATTTTCAAACGAGTACATGCGTTGGAAAGGTCTACTTTCTCTGATGCTTTACAAAAAAAACTCCCGATAAATGGCGCTGTTGTCGTGATATTTAAATTTTTTTATTGATGGTAGAGCGCCGGGGTCAAGTTATTAACAAAATTTTATTTAATTATTTATTTAGAAAATCCTGAGCAGCGCCGGGACCAAACAGCTAGTTTGCTATATAATTTTTATTATGTATATAATATTAGAAATTTTTTTTAAATAGTATTTAAATTAACGAAAAATAGATAAATTATAATTAACGACACAGCGTTAATATATGAAAGCTCACCTTCGTAGAACTGCAACTCTGAGGCTATCGTGGCGAAAAGATACAAACAGTTGTTGAACAGCTGTGTGGTGAGTCATCCACGGTAAAAAGGGAGTGCTTAGATACCATTATGCGACCAAAGGCGCATTTTACCCCTTGACTGCCTTGCCACTTTCTTTGCTCCTTTTTTTTAAATCCCCTTTTGTATTTTTAAGCCCCCTTTTCAACTAATTTCTTTTTATATTGGCAATCAATGAAGCTGATGTGCCAGTCAGCTTTTATAGTATGTATGTTCGTATGTTTTTACTTTAGCACATAACAGTAAAATTTTCTTAAATAAAGAAACATTTTCTCATGATTAAAAAATTCACGTTTTTGGTATGTAATCAAAATTTTCTTAAAACAAGAAATACAAAAGTATCTTGTTTTTATATTTCTGAGATCAAGCTGCATTTATTTAATATAAGTCTAGTTTTCTGGGATGCTAGGGAGTTCTTAAAATTTTTCAGAAAATAGTCAAGAAAATTTAATTTACGTAAATTTGAATCGACACATTGAGCAAATCAATAAAAAGTTTCTTATAAATACATTTATTAAATTTTCTTAAACCACACGTTTTTATGTAAAAGATTCAGGCTTTTCTTCGGATTTAGTAAAATATTAATGGCCGATTTCACCAATTTATTTAAATATCAATTTATATTTAAAATTCGTGTTTCATGTCAAATAAAAATAAAATTATATGAAAAACTATATTTAAATAGAATTGGTGAAATTGGCAACAAGCAACGAATACTTGATTTAAGTAACTATAGAATAAAAATAAATTTTTTTAGCTGTATTTAAGTAAATTTTAGTTCGCGTTGAGCCATAACTTTTTGCTTATACCAAGCCACACATACGTTTACAATAAGAAATTTTTGGCTTGGACGAGAATTTTGCAAAATTTTCGTGGTTTAAGCCATATTTTCTGTTGATTTAGTAGATACATAATTCTTTTCGTGTATACATACATACATATATACATTCGAACTAGGGAATGGTAAATCGATTTCGATTCCAATCGAAAATCGATTTTGTGGTAAAAAAATCAATTTTTTGCAATAGAATTTACGTATGCGATTTTATACCGAAATCGATTATTGGGCTTTTCAAATCGATTTTTTTTTTTATCAAAATTTTGGCAATTTTTAATTTTAATCTTAATTAAATCGATAAATTATGGGCATGCACAATAAAACTTGTTTTTTTTTGTGCGTACAATAAGTCTGTAGATATACGTATGAAGTTTTCCAAGTCTAAAGTTTTACTTGTACTTGGTATACTTCCAACTTTAATATAAGAGCTCTTGTTCTTCAGAAATTCATCAATGGACAATGAACAAAACAGTCCTAAACATATCGTACCGAACTAGAGTTTTTTTTTCCCGGACTTTTTCGATTCCCGGGAAAGCAAGAAATTTTTTCAAATTTCCCGGGATCCCGGGATCCCGCTCCATATAAATAATACAAAGTAAATTTTGTTATTAATTAATGAAAAAAACTTTTATAAAAAAACGTAAGGGAACTCACGCCTTTATTCCCTATTATTATGCTTTTATTCAGTATTATTATGCTCTGGATACAAGATAAAAAGATAACATAAGCATAACAATTTAATTCATAAAACAATAATAAAAACAAAATAAAAATTGAGGTACTCAAGATATAAGATCAAAAAGTTAATAAATAAAATAGATAAAATCCTTAAAAGATATATATAACATTTTTAATTGGCTTAGGAAATAACTTTCTAACACACTCAAAGCGCTTTGTAAGTCGTCAAAAAGTATATTCTTGATTTTATTTACTTATTATCATGTTTCCGAAAAATTTCGTTCATTTTTTACCGAGGTTGGACAAATAGTTAAAAGTGCACCGTTGTAGCATGCTTCGGATTCACAATCAGAAGCAATTTTTTCTTTTTTATAAACAACGTCTATATCAGTCAAATGTATGTGAAGGTTGATGCAAAAATAGCATCAACCGGACTGCTTCTTACAAACCTTTTCATTTAAATAGGTCCATTTGTAATCTTTAGGACAATGTGTTTTTCAAGTTGTATGTTTTAGTATCTTACACGAGTTTCCAAAATGTTATTTTATTTCGGTTTCCCCGCACTTCACGGGTATATAAACCAACTCAAATTGAAATTGAAAATTTGTGTTTATCACCTAATAAACATATCGCTCCTTCATTGCATCATAGTCATATCTCAAAATTTTAAGTAACTTTAGCAAAGTTTTTCTTCATACCTTCTCGTATTATATCTCAAAGTTATAGCAAAATATATCTTTAAATCGGTAGATTTTGAAAACTTTAATCGCATTTTGCCAAGATCGCTTGTTTTTGTAGATATGACTTTGTTGCAATAAAGGAGCGATATGTTAAGGTATCTCCTATTTTTAAGACTTGTTCATGGACAATGAAACTTTACTGCCTGCATCTTATTTTGAATTAATGTACATACTTTATTAACTCTTGACTTCACTAAATGTAATAATTATCAACTGTTGCACTACCCATTCTGCTTTTAGTAGATTTATTGCATCAGGAGACATTGATTTAAATACATGTACTCACTTCTTGTAATTGATCTAATCCACAACCTATCCACAGATAGGTTTAAAGTGTTTAAAAACACCCATCAACAAGATGCTTTTTATTTTTGCTTTTGCCACTGTCATTGACATTTTAAATTTTTTTATCAATAGCCAATGTTTTGTTTTTCGTTTGTGCAAAAATGCAAATCCCTTATTTTGTATATTTTTATTTTTTGGCAATTGCGTTTTTACCAGCTAGCGACAAGAAAAAGCGAAAGCTCAAAATCATTCTTTCGTCTTTTCCTTTTTTGCTTTGTCCTAAAAGAAGAGCTAGTTAAAAAAGACAAAACTAAAAAATCTAAAAATTAAATTCTTCCCTGGCTGGTAATAATACTGATGCCCGTAATTTCTACAAAAAGGAATCTAACTGTGCATAAAAATCTATGGTGTAAAAGCTGCCATATTTTAGAAGAAAACTGAAGGTTAAAACACGTTGGCAACACGTTGGTTGAAATAGGTAAATTTAACTGTTAGGTACGAACACGACCAGATTTCTTATTGTAAAAATTACGGACATGATTGAAGAAAAAAGCCGCTTCAAGAAATCACAGAGAACAAAAAAAGCCGCACTTATAAGTGCTTATAGCAGCCGAACTATGTGCTAATAGGAAGTTTTAAGGAACCGATGTACGTTTGAGTAGGAAATGATCAGCATTGGAGATACATTCATACGTACATACGTATGTACATATTTTTTTGAGTTAGCCGAGATTCTTATTGTTTTTTAACAGATAGCTGAAAGAATTCCTTTTATTGCAAAATATTTAAAAGTATATAATTATAAATTTTACACGTACGTACCTTTTTTAAATCTTTTTATCTTGAAACAATAAAATAAAATTAAAATTATTTTTAAGAACAATTGTGACTTTGTTGAAGTGTTAATTTTCAATTTCGATATTTTTAGTTAGGCTTGAGATCATCAAATTTAATTTTCATTAAATTGTTTTTGCCGAAGGAAGAAATTTTACAACATGAAATTTCCATTAAAATTTACTGATAATCTTCTCGGCTGAGCTGGGGCTCAAACCTGGGTTAAATTTACATGTTTCAAGAATCACCACATTCCCTCATTAGTAGTGGAATTCTCTAACTTTAACGATTAACATTAGCGTTAATTTTACCGGCACAATTTATTACTTGCGGTAACAATACAGCAATTCAGTAACTCAATTTTAACAATAAAGCTAAAAATTTCAATCAGGTGGCATCTTTGTTAATTTATTAGTATATTTAACGAACTAGCAAAAATTGCAAAAATTCGGAAAATTTGCAAAAATAGCGAAAATGATTAATTTTTCAAACAAGCCATAAAATTGATTTAAAGTTGCTTAAACTATAAGGAATTGCAAAAATTCGGTAAAAATTGTTAAATTAGCGAAAATTTGCAAAAATTTGCAAACTGCGGGTATTTATTAAAAATCGTTAAAGCTCTAAATAACCACAGGAAAAAATCGCTTATATCGCGAACATGGCTAAAATTCGCAAAAATTGCAAACATGTAAAAAACCCGAAAAATTTATTTGAAATTGCTAAATCGCGTAAAAAAACAAATTTTCCGAATATATCAATTTTTTTTTTGCAAAAATAGCGAAAATTCACGAAATTTGTGAGTATTTCGAACAAACCATAAAATTGATTTAAAGTCACTAAAACTATAAGGATTGGCAAAAATTCGGTAAAAATTGCTAAATTAGGGGAAATTCGCAAAATTTTGTTAACAGCGGCATGATGGCAAAGTCTACTATTTATTAAAAATTGCTAAAACTGTAAAGAATCAGAAAACTTACAGGAATAAATAGCTTCTACCGCGAACGTGGCTATAATTCGCGAAAAATTGCAAACTTGGAGAGAAGCACTAAAATTTATTTGAAAATAAAAACACAAAATGTCGGAAAATAACAAAAAAAAAAAAAAAAAAATATGCAAAAATTCGCGAAATTTTTTAATCTTCAAGCAAACCATAAAATTGATTTGAAGTCACTAAAACTATAAGGAATGGCAAAAATTCGGTAAAAATTACTAAATTAGCGGAAATTCGCAAAAATTTGCTAACAGCGGCACTTATTTTTTATGTAGAAAAGAATACACTATTTATATTCCCAAAAAACAAATTTTTTAATATTATTTTTGCAAAATGAACATATGTAAATAATGTGAATTTTTAAAATGGTAATGTGCCTTTTATTTGCCAAAATTTTTGTTTTTTTTTTTTTTTTTTTTTTTGAAAAATAACTACGAATTTAAAACAAGTAAGAAAGTATAGTCGGTCAAGCCCGACCATATGATACCCAGCACCACAGTACTTAAAAACACATCATGCTTATGTGTCCATAGGACCGATCTTCACAAAATTTTACAGCGTCTTTTCTAATCCCATAAAACTGTGTACCAAATTTTGTTATGATAGCGTTGGTTTTTAAGGTTTTAGGCGTATTAAACTGTTTTCCGGGAGTTGGTCTTATATGGGGCATAGGGTAAATTATGGATGGATATTCACGAAATTTTATGGCGTGATTTCCAGTCGAATAAAACAAATTTTTGCAAAATCTTATATGATTCCGTGCATTTTTCCACCATTTATGTAAGTTTTTGTAACAAAATTATCAGTTTTTAAAAGGTGGTGGTTCCACATTTTGATTCATAGCTCTGGTCCTACTGAACCGATTTTGCTGAATTTCAATCCCAAACTGCTTAGGATAACTACACGCAATTTGACACCCAGGGGCCAAATTATGGCAGTCGTGATCGAATACTTTTTCGATTCGAAAGCAATTTTATTTCAGTCAATACTGAACGAATCGTAATTATTTTTTCAGTGTTGTAAAAACTCAAATAAATGTTTTACAATACTAAAAAAATAATTTTGATCCGTTCAGTATAGACAGAGAAAGAATTAGAAATAAAATTGCTATCGAATCGAAAAAGTATTCGATCACGACTGCCATAATTTTCCCCCAGTTTGTTCATTTCTTTTGAGTTTTTCGAAAGTGTGTTTTCAACAGACGGACATGGCTAAATCGACTAAGAATTACTCAAGGAGCCAGAATATATATACTTTATGGGTGGGTCTAAGATGAATAATAAAAAAGTTTCACACGGAATGACAAACTTAGTATACCCTCTTCACAACTTATTGTGGTGGAGGGTATAAAAAGTCGATCGAAAAATTGAAAATCGTTTTTGGAATCCATTTACCATTCCCTAATTCGAACTTCTTTCTTCTTGAAGTGATTTTCTGCTCCCACGCAAATTAATTATAGGGAAGTTCGACCCAGCGTTGCCAGAATTAAGATTTTATCTTTTTTTTGAAGATTTTTTGACCAAAATAAGATTTGAAGATTTTTTTCTCAAAATAAGATTTTTATTTTTAGAAATAAAGATTTTTAATTTTACAATTTTACAACAATCAATTTTTAAAACAATGAGGTTTTGTATTAGCTTGTTGACTATTGGTTTTGCACTTTTTTGTACCCATTGTTTAGCATACACAAAAATGCCTCATTATTACTGGGCATATAAAACATTAAAAAAGCATCTTAGATTAGCGGTTGTTAATTTTAATGAAAAATAATTAATTGTGAAAAGAAAAAACGTATGTTTATAAAGTTTTATATATTAAAGAACAAAAACCTTAATGTATTTTGTATCGCAAGTTAAAGGAACTTAAGAAGTATTTTGTTTGAAAATTCCACATTACATGTCTATATACATAAGTGCTTAAGAATATCTTTTAAAAGGTGTACCAACATTATTTTAATAAATATTTCATTCGGAATATATTTAGGAAAATCCATATATTTTCAATGAGCTTTTTTTAAATGCAATTTTTTTAAAATGCTTTCGATAAAACAACGGTTTCAAAAAATAAAATATTAAATTGAGAACCCTTAAGAATTCACATGATGTGTGAGCTTCATTGCTCCCAAACTAAAATCTTCTTGCCCAAAACTGATATATCTCTAGTTTAATAATTTAATTTCTTCCAATGAAACTTCTTTATTTAGATATATGTACATACTTTTTTACGTTTTTATTTATTATTCTTCTTTATTAATATGTACTTGAGCTTAAGGTCACTTTTATTTCAAATAGTTTGTTTATTTTTTATATCGATATTTGGATTTCCTTTGGAAATCTTCTTCAGGATATTATATTTATAAAATTTAATAAAAATTAACAAAAAATTGTGTTTTACAATTAATTAAAATTAAATTAAAAAATTTTTTCAACATTCAACAATAACATTTCATAAATTCAAAATATTAACCCTAGAAAGATAATCTGCGTAAATTTTACGCACGAACTTTCGAAATATTGCTATATCTTTTTATTAAGCTTGAATAAGTTGCTGTGCACTTCAGACATTTCATATATAAACATGTTTTAAATTTTGTATTTGTATTTTTAAAAATGTAAAAATAAGATTCATATAAGTTTTTTCTTAATTAATCAATTAATACAACCATAAAGCAGGTTAAAATAATGCGTTATTTTTACGTATGATTATCTTTAACGTTTGTCATGATATGATTATCTTTTTAGGGTTAAAAAGAGGAAACAAAAAACAATTTTAAAATATTTCCCTTTTTCGTCAAAAAATTTATTTCTACAAATCTAACTTAAGCCATCTAAACTTTATTTTAGAAAACAACCAAAGATCTAAACCTATTTCCATTTTCGTCAACCTATTTATTTTTATTCAATAAATATCTATAAATCTGAGTTAAACCTTCAGTATCTTTTTTAAAATTAATCCTTTCTTCAAGTGGAATATTATTTATTTGTAACATTTCTAACATATATCTTCTTTTCTTAAAACCTTCTACGTTTAAATCTGGATAATGATTTAAATCCCTGCAATGAGTCGATAAAGCTGTACCATGTGCTGAATTATAATTTCTATATTTTTGGTCATGTTTATGTCCTGCTATTCTAGTTTTCAGTTTCGTCCCAGTTGTTCCTACATATATTTTTGCACATTGTTCATTATTATTCTTGTGAATAATCTACCAACATTATTATTTACCTTGTGTGCCATTCTATATTTCCCTTTGTCATAAATATTTGAGTTTTCTAACCTTTCTCAAAATGCGATTGATTCAAGTATTATAAAGTTGATTTTATCAAGAATTAAGAAAGAAAAAGTTATGATGATTGATTTACTTACCCGTATTACACCTTACAGAATGATAAAACACCAATATCATGCCCGATATGGTTCTTATTTTAGAAATCTTATGTACATATTTAACTAAAAATATAAACTAAATGAGAATCAAGAGTTCAAATTTACTTTTTAACCCTTAGTGGTGCACATGAGTCTCGCCAGACCTTTTTTCAATGTGTATAGAAAATTAAAACATGCGTAGGCCGGAGGGTTAAACACAACAAAAAGTTTAATGTTTTTTTACTAGATTTAAGAATTTCTTACTTATTTCAAGAAATTCCGGAATTGATTTTCGAAAGTAATCCCATTTAGGATTGTTTTGAGTACGTTTTAGAGTTATTCGTACTTGAATTTTTGAGTACGACTCGTACTTAAAGTAATCATCAAAAACTTCATTTATTCCGAGTGTTTTTCCTTCTGTGTAGTGGCACAAACTAAAGTAACTCAGAAGTTTTTTTTCCGTTATCATATTACAGTTCAATAACACTATGCTAGTTGAAAAAACTGTCAAGCGGGGCACCCGGCGGGTTAACCTAAATTGAGTACGTTGAATCCAGTAGTGCTAACCGTTTTTTTTTAGGGTAGCTCTTGTTTTCGAGATATACCGTTATTTCGAAAATGTAGATTTAATTGTAAAATTTAAAATAATTCGAACAGAATGTTCTGGCATCAACTGGAAGGTTCTTGAATCTACTACTATTTTTGGTTGTGAACTATAAATACAGGCTAACTTATAAATGTTTAGTTTAGTTTGATTGGAGACCTTAAACGGTTCAGTTCGTTACTTACAACATTATAATTAATTTCAATAAAGTTTGTTAAGTTGAATAGGCGTGGGTATTTATATTGATTAGCAACTAAACAAACTCAAAGGTTTATAAAGGAAATAAACCGAAACGCATTTATTAAAGGGAAAACGTTACAGTATTATGTATTATTAATACATAAGAACTTTTTTTTTAAATCCCTTTTTTGTGCCCCTTTTTGAAAAATGTGAACGGCAACGGTGTTCGAGAAAAGCTAAAATTCTTAATACAGGGGTCTAATCATCGCATTCGAAATCGAGTAAATTATCGTATCGATCTTATTTTTCTGCATACGATAGATAAATTTTGTGAACATTATAATTAATTTCAATAAAGTTTGTTAAGTTGAATAGGCGTGGGTATTTATATTGATTAGCAACTAAACAAACTCAAAGGTTTATAAAGGGAATAAACCGAAACGCATTTATTAAAGGGAAAACGTTACAGTATTATGTATTATTAATACATAAGAACTTTTTTTTTAAATCCCTTTTTTGTGCCCCTTTTTGAAAAATGTGAACGGCAACGGTGTTCGAGAAAAGCTAAAATTCTTAATACAGGGGTCTAATCATCGCATTCGATATCGAGTAAATTATCGTATCGAGTAAACGATCTTATTTTTCTGCATACGATAGACACTGATGTATCGAATGAAAACTCGAGAGATGTAATGTCTTTGGTTACTCGATGTCGAACGCTATCATCTCAAATTACGATACATTTCATTCGATATCGAGAGTCATGATACCAAAATAAAAAATTTCGATCAATGTTGCTCGATATAGTATGCGGTAATTGGACCCTTGGTCCAATGATAGTTTAAATATTTTAATATTTTAAATTTGTACATACATACTTACTTAATTTTGTATAATAAAAAAAAATTTAACATAATTGGAGTTTTTACGGTTCATTTAATTAAAAAATATTTTTAAATAAACTGTAATACAAACTGAATTAATCCGATATTTATTTTCAAATTAATACTTGGTTTTATAATTTGTTTTATTTATTTAAAATGAATCTTTTTATTAAAACAACTTGCTTAAATTGTTTTGTTTCTTATTTTTGGCAAGCACTTTTTGTTCAAAATAATATTTAATAATAATAATAATAATTAAATACAACATAAAAATTAATAACAAATTCAAATACATAATAAAATAAATGTTATAATAATATAATTTTTAAACGATATACATAATATAACATACACATAGATACAATTTTTTTTTGGATTTTTGCCTTCAATATATAAATAACATAATATTGACAAACATTTTATTATTATTTTTTTTTTATTTTAATGTTAAATTTTTATTTTAATTAAAACCATTTCTAAACATTTATGCAATTAGTTATTTTTTTTTTAAATTTCTTTTTAATATGATTTATTTATTTTTTTTAATATTCATTTTCTTTTAAAATTAATGTTAACATGGATTTTTTTGTGGGGGGGGGGGGGGGGGTTTGTTTGGTAATATTGTATTTATTTTACTTAACATACATATTAGATTTTATATGTTTTGTTGTTGGGGTTTTTTGTTTTATTTTTTTTATTGTTTAAATTTTATTAATTTCTTTTAACTTTGTTTTTTTTATTTGTTTTTATTTAGCAGTTGACTGAATTTTCGTAATTCTTCTGGCCTAATTTTACTAACAATACTCTTAATTTTTTTTTTGTTATTTTTAATGAAGTTTATAAAAGTAAACTATTTTTTGGATGTTTTTTTTTTTACAAACTTAAACAAAGAAATTACAATTGTAATAAAATCTTTAATTAAAAACAAATTATAAATTTTTTTGGATTTTTTTTTTTGACTTAATACTAAGTTTATTTTTATTTTTTTTTTTTTTTTATTAATTTATAATTTTTTAACAACAATTTTTTCAATTAAATTTTTGTTTTTTTCGTGGTTTTTTAATTTTGTTAACTTAATTTTATTATTTTTTAATCTTGTTTTTAATTTAACTCTATTGCAAAACGTAAGTGCTCTATGAAACCAATAACTTTATTTTCTTTTATCTCATTTTTTTGTTTTCGAAGAAATTAAAAAAAAAAAAATTATAAAATCTATAAAAAAGAAAAATATTTATAAAAATTTTTATTCAATTAGCTTATTTTTTTTATTATTAGTTTTATTATTATATTCTTTTTTTGTATTAGAACTACTAACATTTAATTTTAAACATTTTTAAATAATTTAAAAATGGCTGTTTTTGTTTTATATTTTAATAGAGTTAAAGTAAAATATGATTTAAATAAAAAGTCTATAAGAAAATATTCTTTTGAAATCACATAAATTGCAAAACAAATGTGTTTTTGGAAGGTTTAGACGAGTATTTTTTGCCAAACTGGGATTTTTAATTATTTAAATCAAACCCCTCAGAAAAACTAATGGAACTACTGAAAAACTTGAAAAAAATGTTTTTTTTTAATTTAAATTCAAAGAAAACCAATCTAAAGTTTCATTTGTCGTTTTAATGAAGTTAAAAAAAAACTCCTAGTTACAATTGCAACTTTTAAGATCTTTATTAAACACAATTTCTTGAATTTTTCCATTGTAAGTCATTCACAATAAATTGAATTTTTTAAAAAAATATTTTTTACTTTAACACTTTTTTTAATGTGCTGTTTTCACAACACAAGTGATTGAACGTGTAGTAAAATTTATATGAAAAACACTCAAAAAACTGAGTGACTTTCATATAATTTTTTATACACGTTTAACCACTTGTGTTGGGAAAACAGCACATAAATTTGTTTCAAGTGTCCACCATTTAATTTATTACTTAAAATTTTTGATATGTTCTTAATAAAAATCTGAAGTTCTTTACAACAAAGACAACCAGTAGTGTCACAGAAGCCAAATTCGTACGAAAGTGAAAATGAAAACGTTTTCACTTTCTCTAGCAATATTTTTTCGTTTTTAATTCTTTTCAAAATAGTGAGGTGTAATTATGTAATTACTAATTTGAGAGCACTTACATAAAAGAAACGTTCAAAAAATATTTCAAATGATAGAGAATCCTGTTGTTTCTAAGTTGTGTTTTGAAAAATAGACAAAACCTCTAGATAACAAATTTTTTGTATTTCTAACAGTTGACAAACTTACGGGCCTGTTCTGAAAATCACGTGATTTCAAATCGGATTTATGAAAACGCACGAAAGATGAAGAAGCAAACCAAAAACGGTACGAATTGAAAAATGTAAAAATTTTCACTTTCGTACAAATTCTGTGACGAACCTGAATAATTCACAATTGAATTTAATTTTTTTATAGTATTTAAACAAAGAAAAAATGTAAGCTTATGAATTTTAGACTAAATGAGTCGCCAATTTTTTGGTTCTGACCTATTCTACATCTCAGTTTATTTATTGTATTTTATAATAATGTTCGAAGACTGTTAACTACGGCAATAGCGTCAGACAATCACATTACACTTATCGTGGTTGGCGAATTTAAAATACGCCTGCGACTGTTTTGTAATAGATTAAGGCAATAAGTTTACGTTCTCAGTTCTAATTCGAGTAACCCAAAATTTGTATCAAAATGGTTTTTTATATTCACAAAAATCATTAAAAATTATCAGAAAATTTTTAAAACGCACAAATACATATAAGATTTATCAATGGGAGGACGTTTTACCCTTTTGATGCAAAGCAAAACGTCTAAACCTGCAGGCCCACGACAAGCGTTCAGTGCGTTTATGCATCGGTCCAAAAAGTAGTAGTGTAAAATTGTATTAACAAGTTACACTGCAAACGCGTAGAATGCATATACGTATCAAAAGCACGAAGTAATCCTGCTTTCTACTTTAGCATGCGTCTTGTGCGAATTGTATTGAAAGTAAAATTTTAAGTTTTATTAACGGCCAATTTCACCAAGTTCAGTTCTAATTAACTATCAGTTATAACTGTCAAAAACATATTGTAAACTGGAAGTTAAAGGAATAGTTTTAGCTCAACTTGTTGAAATTGGCCGTTAGTATTGCATTCGTTAAAGTTGTGTTTAACAATTTCTCAATAAAAACTGGATTTTTAATTTTAAATATTCCACATTATTTATTAAAATTTTTAAAGTCGAATGTTTTTATTTTGAATAACAAATGAAAAATTTTTTTTACCATAATTTTTAAAATTTTTCTCATAGACTTAAAACTAAAGAATGTGGTTTATTTTTTCCTATAAAAATTTTTATTACCTCTATTTTTAACTTTTTAAATTTTTTATTGTTATTTTAATGATTTATAATTTTTTTTTGTTTTGGAAGATTCAATTTTGATAGTCACTAATTTTTGTTTATTATTATTATTTTTTTAATTTGTGTTTAATTGTTTTTTAACATTCGTATCTTTGTATTTTGTTTTATGGTTTGATGGTGTGATTATGTTTATGTTGTTTTTTTAAATGTATTTGATTAATGGCTAATTTTATCTGAATTTTTCTCAAATATTTTAATCTAGGTCTATAGGGAAATTATATTCAAAATTGTCATATCTAAAGCATAGTATATAACACCTAAAGAATTTATTTTAACTTTTGCCAAAACGGTACTTATGTTATATTAAATATATATAAATGACTTACATAAGTTCTTTTAAAAATTCAATTTTTAAACCTTTTTAATATCACTCCTAAATCACCGTACAGACTATGAAACATTTGCTGCGATGCATTTGAGTTTGATGAAAGGGCCAACATGAATGTAAAATGTTACCTCTTTTTTATTAAGGGGAAGAAAAAGAGAGAGGGAAGGCATTTAAAATACTTAAAATGAATGATTCATTGTATGGACACGAATACAGTTTAAAAAGAAAATGAAAAATAGTTTTCCAAATAATTATATTGATCTACATTAGTAGCTATTTCAAATTCTAACACAACTTACCTTATGCCAATTAAAAACTGAACGATATAAACTGAACGTTATAAAAAATACTTCTTTGCTTAGGTTCCTTTAGGAATTTGCTGCGGCTATTTTAAGAATTAAAAGTTGCAAATCTTTCGATTTTGGTATTAGAATGCTAATTTTTAAGACTATTTGAATCATTATTGAAATTTTTGTTTTTAAGAATGAACTAATGTGATTTTTAATGCGTTTTAAATATTTTAAATACAAGCTGTTATGAAAATTGTAGTTTGATTTTTATATTATGTATTCCGATTGTAACACTTCAAAATAGTTTTAGATAACCTATAATGTAAAAATATATAATTGTCTTCTTCTGAAATTTTTAGCGATGCTAGTTGAAAGCACGATATGGCTTTCAAGAAAGACGAAATTTGGTAAAAATATTGTTTAGACAAAATCAACGCATTAATCCATCTAGATCTAGACTCAAAAACTTCTTTTGAAACTCCATGAATGGAAAGAATGAAACATTTGTTTTGCAGCACTTAATTATTTTGTATGCCTTTTCTCCTTTTCTTATTTTTCCTCTCAATAAAAAACTCACAAAAACTGCTTTTACGCGAAACAAAGTACACTTTTCCATTCTACTTTCCCTTATTATCATCAAACTCAAATGTTTTATAATATGGACAAGGACTTTCCAGTAATAATTGTTACAAATTCGTCACCATTCGTTTTGTTGCCTTATTGTTCTCCAATTTGACAATAAATTTATTTGAGTTTTGTCGCAAATCTGCTATTCACGTAAACATACATACAAAATTGCATAATGTAAACGCAAATGCAACTTTAATAAAGAAGACACAGAAGAAAAATGCGGCAACAAAAATCGCACAAAGTTAACGGGCAATATTACTTAAATTTTTTTTATTTTATTAATTTATTAAGAGTTACAAATACAATTACAAATTATATTCTAACTTTATTAACCGTGCAATAGTAACTTAAACCTTCAGCCCGTTGTAGTGAAATAGACCAGAGTCTTAGGCGGGAATCGAACCCGCAACTCTCACAAATCTCACTACAAACTAGACTACCGGGGTAATTTTTTATATTTAGATATTAAAAAAGTATACGGCAAGGCGAATATAAATTCTCACTAACAGCAAAATTAGACTTATGTTGTTTTGAACATATCGCTCATTTGCTGCAAGACCGGCATAACTCAAAAAATTAAATTTTGGAGTTAGAGATGCAGAATTGTTCGCTTTATTTTTCTTTATGTTGTGTATTAAATTCATCTTTATATCTTTTATACTTTCCCAGTTTGAAGAGAATGTGTCTTCTTTTTTCTAAGTAGTTAGAGAAAATCAAAAACTTTAAATGCGTTTATCTTGAAATGGATTTTTTTGAGTTATGCCGGTCTTGCAGCAAATGAGCGATATGTACATGTTTTATTGGTAAGTTGTTAAAAACTTTAGCATTTTTATTAAATGTTCGAATGACTACATTTTTTTTCAATATTTTCATACATAAAAGTAAATATAAAATTATTATGTTGAATGTATTTTGAATATTTGTTTCTGCTATTTCTCATTTTAACTGTGGTAAAAAAATGTTAACATTTTTATGTTGTTTTTTTTTGTTGTTAATGAAACTTTTTAATATGGTTTAACTGTTTGATGTTGTCTGGCTAATTGATAATTTTGTAATTAATTATTTTTTGTTAAGTTGTATTAATTATTTATGTGTTATGTGTGTTTTAGTTCATTTATTAAAGTCTATGTTTTATTTCTTTAAATATATAAGAATAATTTTTTTGTATCAAATATAAAAATCAACAAGTTTTTTTTTTGTTATATTATTTGCAATTTATTTTTTTTATTATTAAATTATTGCATTAATGCAATTAAATTTTTTTTTTGTTTGGCAAATTTTTAAGTTGTTTTATTTTAATACGTATTTTGAATTATTTATTTGCTTATTAAGTTTTTAGTATTTTTTTGTTTAAGGGAATTTTGTTTAACATTTTTCTCTATTTAACTCCTGTGATTTTTATAAATATTTTTTGTGTTTTTTTTTTTTATTTAGTTTTTTATTTAGTTAGGAGTTAAGTTTTATTTCAATTCATTTATATTTTAAAATATAGAATGATGCGTTTCTTTTAAATGGTTTTCTTTTTTAATTTTAGTTTAATATTCTATTTTTTATGAATTATTATATATTTTTTTTTGGGTGTTGTTAACTTTTGAATTTGTTTTATTTAATTTAATTTTTTTTAATTTAAAAAAATTATTTTTAATAATTTTTCTTTAGTTTTAGGTTTCATATGCTAAAAAAACATAAAATTCCTTTATGCTTCATTTATCAGTGTATATAATTTTTATTATAATCTCACTTAATAGAAAAATCAATATTCTTTTTTTCATTTATTTTAATCATTCTCATAATTTCTTAATTAAATAGTTTTTGTTTTTCATTGTTATTTTCTATATAATTTAGCTAACCCTAAAATTTGTTTTTAATTCTTTTTCTTCGTCTTTGGGAAATGTTTTGAATCAGAGATTTGTTTTCTTTTCAAATTTTGCTTTTAAAAAATTTGTTGTAAGATTTTTTTTTTAAATTTGTTTAATTGTTAAACATTCTCAATCTGTTGCACCACCATCATGTGTCCCATATTATCTGTTTCACATTCATTTAAAAATGGTATACTACCTATAGAATCATTGGATGTTGTTGATGAGTCATCAAGTGAATCGCCATTTATCAATATGCCTGGATAGTTTCCAGGTCCTATATCTAAACTAGAACCCGATATACAAATGTGTGGTGGTTGATGGATGGCTCTGGGTGGTAAAGGTGCCGGTGGTATAATTAAATTGCCGCTATTGATGCCATGTAAACTACCGGCTATACTGGCTCCACCACTTTGTAAATGACGTCGACTTGAGTTTAAGCCTAAAGTGAGGGGATTATAAAAGAAAGTAAAAATTTAATTACTAAGAATTTTTTAAAAAGTAAAAAAAAAAAATTCAAATTTATAAACATTCTAAAAAATAGGGCTTAAATTATAATTTGAAATTAAAAAATCAAATAATATAAAATTATATTATGGATTTACCTTAAGCATGGAACAATTAAATCAAAATTAAAATCTTCTAAAAACTGAAATAAATAAAAAAACAAATAAAAATTAATCATTGAAAAAATAATATTGAAATAAAAATATTGTTCACTTGAAATCCGATTGAAGTCATCACACCAAAAAGGATATTTCATATAAACTTTCTTAAAAATTCTTTTGTAATTCCATACTTTTTACTAATAAGCCATAATTTTCAAATCAAAATCCATTTGTGAAATATTATTTAAAATAAGAATATGGGAATTATTTTTTTTTATAAATTATTTTATTATTTAAAACATGTGCTTTTTAAGTCAAATTTCAATTTATGAAGCTTTCTTGGAATAGTCCTATTCCCTCAACATAGCACATACTTTTTGCTTAAGTCAACCTATGGTTAACCTTGAATCTTCAGATATGTACATTTACTAAGGAATGATCAACTTATAGGTTCTCATTCACTCAGGACTCTGCACCTATAATTTTATGTTGTATGTTCAGACAATCGCAAAACGCTTAACATTAGTGATTCTGTAAATCGGAATAGCAAGAAGTTTTGCGGCTTCAAATTGCAAAAATATGCTCAAGGGAATTAGAATATTTGTAAGAAAATATGGCATTTTGTATGCTAATTAGAGTTTTTCTTTTTCCGGACTTTTTCATTTCCCGGGAAAACGGGATTTATTTTTCAATTTCCCGGGATCCCGGGAATTCCCGCTCAAGACAAACCGATGCAACATATTATTTTTTTGAACAAATAAGATTTCCTGAGATCAATTAAATAAGTTTATAAATGCATTTTTTATTTCTGTGGCAAAAAGGAAAAAGTGCTTAATGGCACCTTCATCTTCATGATCTTCATGTTCAAAAGTACAAATGGGCAAAATTTCAATTATTTTGTAGGATTTTTATTGCCCAATAACATTTGGAATAATAAAAACTACCGATCTGTGACATTGGGAGTGCTTAATAATAAAAACTTAAGAAACTATAACGGCAGATAACTGACGATTGTATTTAATTTGGAGTAAATATCCAAAAGCCACCTTTAAAGTTTTAAATTGTTCTCCTATAAAACTAAACAAATAGACTTACAGCCTGTTCGTCGATTTCAAACGTTAACGTTCGCATAGAAAATTATATTACAAACAAAAACAAAATTCGAAAATTTGTTTTTGTTTTAACAAACGGCCAAGAATGAAAGATTATCAATAACAATTTTAATTAATTTTCATGTTGTAAAATTCCTTTCTTCATAAAAATAATTTAATTAAAATATTATATTATTATTTTAGTTCAGAATAAGCATTTACAGAATCGTTTGAAAGCCTATTTCTAATTTTTATCAAGAGAAAACACGTTTCCTTTCTATGGATGTGTGCCTTTGTAGTCGAAAGGAACATTATAGAATCTCTAGACACTTTATATTTTCATTCAAAAATTATAATTCTTTTTTAATAAAAATTATTTTTTTTTTTTTCGAATCGAATAAGTGTTTTTTTATTAATAACTTTTGTCATCATCTCTTACAGAATCTAATCCGGAAAATCTTTAATGCAGCTGCTCTGCATATAAAAACATTACATTTTTTGAAGCAAGTGGGAACAACTTTTTTTTCCCGAATAAGCCAATCAAAAACTCAAATGCGTTTTTATGACTTAAGACCTTTTTGCCTAACGGCTAAGATATATCTAATGACACAACTTATTTACAATTATATCAGCAGTACAGTTTCCATAATTAACTAAAATAAAATCCCGGGAATTCCTGCACAAACTTCCCGGGATTTTTTTCCCGAAAAATGTGAGGAATTATGGGATTTTTGTTCCGGGAAATCCCGTATGAAAAACACTAATGCTGATCAAACGAGTTTTAGAAGACCATAAAATAAATCCGGCATTTTACGATTTAAAATCGTGCGATTGGCAGGACATGGGCGAATATGTATGTCAATAAATGGAGAAAAAAAAAATAACAAAAATAGCTACAATTTCCACACCTTAAACTTTCGAATTTCGAAAAAGTACCAAATTTATATATATGTATATAATTTTTTATATAATTTACGAATGTGATAAAATTTTTATTTCTTTGTTTATTTATAAGATAGATGGGGCGAAAAAAAGTTCCAAAATACAGGTTTTACTCGCTTCTCCCAAAAAATGGCGATTTAAAACAAGTACCTGGCACCTTACCTTTTTTTTAAGGAACAACGTTAACTATTACATTGTTTTTATCTCTTTTAGTTAAAGAGATATTATGTTAGCGAGTTTTTACATTTTTAACCTTACCGGCTTCGCTAACTAAGGCTTTGCAACGATTTTCTGCTCTAAGATATAACAAAAACCGGCTTCGCGAACAAAAGATTTAGAATTTTGAAATTCGAGAACTAAAAAATTCGGGATTTTGGTTAATCTTCTGTCCCAGATCTTGACAATAATGTAATTAAAAACTAATTAATAATAATTCACTAAAAAGTGTCATAATAAATATTTACATATGTATGTTAGTTTTTGTAACAAAATTATCAATTTTTAAGGGTAGTTGTTCCACATTTTGATTTATAACTTTTAATATACTGAGCTGGTTTGGCTGGATTTCAATCCCAAACTGCTTAGGGGGACTAGAAATAATTTGACACCAATACTGTTCTTTTCTTTTGAGTTGTTCGTGATTTTAACCGACAAGCAGACAGACAGACGGATATGGCTAAATCGGCTCAAGTGCCCAGAATATATACCCTTTATGGGGTTTTATATGAATATTAAAAAATTTTCACACGCAAAGACAAACTTCTTATACCCTCATTCACCTCTACAAGATTAGTCCCGTTTAAACAAGCCCCACATGTAATTATTTTACTTAAAATAATTTTTTAATAAAAAATTAAATAAAAAAGAAAGCATGGATAAAAAACTGCTACCGGTTGTGTTATTTAAATTTTTAATTTCTTTTTTAACATTAAGTTAATACTATTTTTCTTTTGCTTAAAATTCCACGCGAAAAAGGTGCAGGGGGGCTACTCTCTATGGCGATGCGAAAACAATTTCGATGCGAAAGCTCAATGCCAACTTGGTACTCTCTATCACTTTCGCAAATTTTTTTGAAAATGAAGCAATACTGGTAACAAAAATGAAAGATGGCGCAGATTGACAGTAATGAAATGCTAAGATATGTAAAAATATTTGAAATTGGAAAATTTAAATAAAGTAAATAGTGATGATTTGCGAAAATAAAAAAAATAATTGATGCGAAAGACAAATCCGCAAACGCATTAAAGAGTACCAATCGCTAGATTTGCTACCATTTTCTTTCGCATCGCAATAGAGAGTAGCCCCCCAGATTATATTATTTCGCAGTTGTAAAAAATGTTGCCAGAAAAATGTCGGAGCTATTTCACAAAATAAACAGAGTACAACTCTATCCACATTATTTCATAGATATTCCGCACAAGTTTTTTTCATATGCGTTTCGACAGCATTTCACGTGAAATGTTGAACAGAGTACTAGGCTTTAGTGAAAGGAAATTTTTGAAAGTGGCCTTAAAACTTTTATGTATTTATAACTTAAGTCTTGATTAAAAAATTGTAGGGATTAATTAAGACTAGGAAGATTAAGTTTAAGACTAGGAAGATATTTTGAAAAAAAAAAAAAAATTAATTCTGCCCAATGTAAGCACCAATCACAAAAATTTAAGCTAAAACATAATACCGGATTACAACTGAACATTGATTTATTTCGGAAACGTTTTTCCGAAATATCTTTGAATGTTTAAAATACATATCGCACTTAATCAACAAGAGGGTATTAATTAACTCATTCAATTTTAAAATTTTCAGTAGAAGCAAAACCATTTTTAATTTTGACATTAAAGGTATATGAAAAAGAATTTATAAACCAACCGTTTGATTACAAACAAGTAAAATATACAGCACGATATTTTTACAGCGGGTATATATGAATATTACGCGTCGATTTTTTCCAAAAAGTAAAAAAATAAAAATTTTGAGTTGATACCCTCTTGTTGATTAAGTGCGATATGTAAGTTTGTACATACCTGTAGCACTAGTTTGTGAATCATAATGAGCATTACGATGTAAACCCATTTGATGAAGTTGTTGTCTACGTTTTCTTCTGGAGTGATAAAGTATGCATAGGAGACAAATTAGGAACGAGACGCCGAGAAGTGTTATTATAATTAGAACGCCGTGATCCTCCGCTTGCGCTTTTGTGGTACCTTTGTATGATGGATGGATTTAAAAGTATTGTTTTTTAATTTTTTACACAAATCAAAATCAAACAAAAGAGGATTAATTGGAAAGGGATAAAGAAAATTTCGAAGAAAAAAACAAGAGTAGAAAAAAATAAATTAATAAATTGAATTATTAAAAAAAATTATAGTAAATACGAATAAATATGTATTTACATATGTATATAAAATATACAATACATAAAGTTTGTATATAAACTTATTATATACATAAATGTTAGATTTGCATTTTAAAAATATTTTTTCTTTTTTACATACATATAAAAATAAAATGTTTGTTATTTGTGTATTGTGGGTTATTTTTTTTTAATTTAAGTTTCAATTTGTACTGTTTTGAAATGTGCTGTTTTTAATAATATTTTTATAGTCAATTCAGTTTAATGTTTTCTTTAAAGCAAAAAGCTTAAATATTTTTTTCTAATCTATGTTTTGAGCATTTTTAATAGTTTAGCTGAATTTCTATGCTAGTCTTTTGAAAAAATTTGTATTTATTTTACACAGAAAGTGCTTAGAATTTCTGGAATTTTTTTTTACGAAAAACAACCAAATAATTTTTTTTTATTTAAAAGTGCATTAAATTAAGACAATCACGTGCTGGCAATATTTTTACATTAATTATTACATTACATTTAATTTAATACAAAATACATACAGCTATTCTAAAACGATTTTACTGCTATCATTTAAATGAACTACTGTACATTTGGTTGATTTCAAAACAAAATGTTTTAGCGATCAATGGTGGTTATGAAAACGAAACAGAAAAGTTTCTAAGCTATTCTGAATTTACTAAAACTACCAAATCTGAAAAATTGTTTGTTATGAGTTTTTTAATGAAGTTTTTTTGTTCATATGTAAAATGGGAAAGCTTTTTCGCTTTTTCTTAAATTTTAACTCATATAACAAGTCAAGTGTTTTTGAAAGCGATTCGAAATGAAAGTTGATTAAAACGATGTAATGAAAAGAATTGATATATGTGACTTAAACGTTAAAAACAAAAGCTTTTGGTAAGAGCTTTAAAATTGTTTGAGCTTTTTAAACAGTTCAATAAAAATAAAACATTTGCTAATTGAACATTTTTAAAATACCCCGATGAAGCTTAAATTTCTTAGTTAACTTCATGTGCTTGTGGAATACTACGGCAGATAACACAATAAGGGTAATCACGATGGTCATTGTGCAAATTTGCAATTTGTAAATTTGAGTGCATATTATGATTGATCGTGAGCACACCAATTTTATTTTTTGTGCAAATGTGCTATTTTTCTAAAAATTTATTCTGGCAACACAAAAAACTTCTGGCAGCACTGTTAAAAATCTGCATTTGTTTACAATTATACACAAGCAAAATAAAATAAATTTTTTCTTTTTAAATTATTTAAATTTAATTCTCTATTTTATATTAACACCCACGACAATGTTCAATTTATAAGTTTCCTTAAAAAACAATATGGCGCTTTATATGTCAAACGTTTTTGTTTACATTTGTTTGCAACTGAGCAAATATGCACTACTAATTTTGCTCATGGTTTTTTTAGTGCAAACGAAGTAAAATAGAGCAAATTGCAAATACGTACATTTTGTTGTTGTTTTGTGCAAATGTGTGTATTTTTGCACGCATTTGCATCGTTTGCACACTTTGCACTACCCATCGTGATTTCCCTTAATATTACAAAAAAGAATGAAACAGAAATACCTGGGATGCGATAATTTTTTTCTAGTAGGTGTTGTCGAGTACAACAAAACTTTGAGAAATTTGTGAAACACCTCCAAACTCTCGAGTTACGGATAAAAACCCGGTTTTCCCTACCTTTTGCACTTATATGCCAGTAACTTTGTAAAATGTCAACCGATTTCAATTTCTCAACGCATTTGGAAAGAAGAAACTGAGACCTTTCGAAGATGTGAACACGATATTAAAGTTATATTGAGGTAACTATACGTATATCTCCAGCAAACTCAATTTTTTTAAAAATGTTCCCTATTTTTAAACTTTGAAGATGTTTTTACACATTTTTATACCCTTCACCACAGGTGGTGAATAGGGTATATATAAGTTTGTCATTCTGTTTGTAATTTCTATAATATTGATGTTGGACCCTATAAAGTATATATATTCTGGGTCCTTATGAGGAGCGAAGTTAATTTAACGATGTCCGTCTGTCCGTTGAAATGGATTTTCCGACGACCCCATACATGATTGGGCCAGGTTATTATACATTTATGTCACATATGGTCCGGAATTGTTTGCTATTGAAATTCAGCAAGATCGGTCCACAAATGGCTGAGATATGAGTAAAAAACCACGACTGCCTCAAATTTTTTCCTTTAAAGGTCCAATTAGACATGACATTACCATACCAACACTGTATTACCAAAACGACATAAACATACCATACAAACCAATTCAATTTTGGTTTCTACGGTCATACAGTGGCTATGGTAATACAGTGTTCGTAATGTGGTTTTTGTTGTTGTTTTTTTATACCCTTCACTACAAGTGGTGGATTTTATTTCTAATGTGTTTAATTTTACGCATACGCATACACATACACATTAATGCATGTATATGATATGCCGCTCAAATAAAGAAACAAACTCATAGACTCAATATATTTTAATTTAACGATTCTTTAGTAAAAGCATACCATCCAAACCAATTCAATTTTGGTTTCTACGGTCATACAGTGGCTATGGTAATACAGTGTTGGTAATGTGTTTTTTTTGTTGTTTTTTTACTCCCTTCACTACAAGTGGTGGATTTTATTTGTAACTAGCTTAACCCGGCGCGCTTCGCTACACTGCTTTAACCACGTTTGAACAATCTCCCTTTAATTGTTCTTGAGTTGAGAGGTATTTAATATATACATCCTATGGGAGGTATTTCCTACCCTTGCGCCTACCCGCTTTATTTTTATTTTCAAAAGTGTAGTATACCATAAGAGTGACTTCTACAAAGTTTGAACATTCTTACTATAACAGTTCTTAAGATATGTGATATTAAACATTGGCGTTCTAGGGGGTACCACTTCCCCCGCTGCTATTTTATTTAAATTTTGGGGCTCAGAAGATCCTACTACCAAAAGTTCAACAAAATGCGTGCAGCGGCTCTTATTAATATTTCTATCTATGAGGGGTACTCCTCCTCCTCTGTCTAAGCCGCCCATTAATGCATGTATATGATATCCGCTCAAATAAAGAAACAAACTCATAGACTCAATATATTTTAATTTAACGTTTCTTCAGTAAAAGCATTCGTAGCCGAGTTGTTAAGTTCTCTTATGAGACTGATGATATTGCCAGTTCGAATCCCAAAAAAGAATTTTTTTTTCATTTTTTTATTTAACTTTTTTATTTCTAAAAAACGATTTTAAGATTATTTCAAACATCAACTTTGGCAAAAGAGGAAACGGGCTTAGGTACATATATAAATTTTTTGTTTTTTTTTATATTCTTCGGCATGGCGAAATGAAAAGTTGGCGTGTCTCAATTAATATTTATTTATACCTATCTAAAGAACGTTATTTATGTATGTATATAACTTTTTGTTCTTATCTCATCATGGTGAAGGGTATATAAGATTCGGTATAGCCGAATATAGCACTCTTACTTGTTTTATTTAGGAACCGTATTATTTATGAATTTATTATAAAGTTATGTTTACTTATGTGTAAAATGCTACGCTTTAAAATAATCTAAGAATTATTTTATTTTTATGTTACTTTTTATAAAAAAAAAATTAATTAATGAGGTAAACTTAATTTTTTTTTTATAAAAAGTAACTTATAAAAATAAATAATTCTTAGATTATTTTTATTAAAATTTTAATAATAACTAGGTCAATTTTTAACGAATATTTTAAAACACTTTAGCATTTTACTAATAAATAAACATATGTACTTCTATAATAAATTCATAAATAATACGGTTCTAAATAAAAATACGTACAAAAATATCTCCAAAGTTAAAAAATAGAGAACATTTTTAAAAAAATTAATAGCCGTATTCATAACAGAAAGTTAGCCACAGTTTGTACACTATGTACAACGAGCTGCTAACTTGAATGCCGATAAAGGTTAGCAGCTTGTCGGCACAGAGTTAATTCATAACAAACTTTTCTCTATTTGTCAACTTTAAATAAATCAACTCTGAATTTTTCTGATGCTACATTGTATTATTCAAAAATGCAACACGTTTTGCATTAATCATCGCTGAATTTGTCATTTTTCCTTTTTTTATTTTTCCCTTCACATATAAAAATTTTAAAAAGTTTTTAAAATTAAAATAAATTAAGTAAAAGACAGTAAATTAAAAAAAATAAACAGTTAATTAAAAAAAACCAACAAAATTGTTTGACATTAAACGGCTGTTTTTCACAAGTTGGCAAACGTTTGGCAGCTCGTTAACAAGAGTTTAGCAAATCGTTAGCCAGAGTTTGGTTAGTGTATGTATAATGAATAAAATTTTTGCTAACTTTATGCCAAATTTTCATTATGAATACGGCTGTAAGTTTGTTGGAAAAATACGTATAGTTACCTTAATGTTTCTTAAATATCATGTTCACATCTTTAAAAGTCCTTACTGTCTTCTTTCTAAATCCGAAAGTTTAAATCGGTTGACATTTAACAAAGTTACTGGCATATAAGTGCAAAGCGTTCGCAAATTTCAAGGACAGAGGCTGGTTGTGCTCGACTAGAAAAAATGTTTCGCAACCCAGGTATTTTTCCACTGTGTTCCACAACAGTCGAGAGGCTATTATGCGTTTGTGCTGATGTGTATGACACTAAAAAAAATATTGGTACTCGATCCAGACTTTTAGTATACCGAATCACTTTTTGAGTCGATCTAACGATGTCCGTCCGTCCAGTTTGCTGCCTGGTTGTCTGTCCACATAATCTTGGGCGCATAATACGGGTCGCAATTTTGAAGATAATATGACGAAACGAAACTATTTGCCAGAAGTAGGGGAAAATCCTTACATGTAGGTATTTTTAATACTAAAATAGAAGGGTAGGGAAAATCGGACAGATTTTTTAAAATCACCAAAATGTAGGGATTTTTTCGTCATATCGCATTTTTTATAAAATAAATACAGAAAAAACGTTTTGTAAGTGATGTTTTCTTTTCCAAAACGTTTAAAAATTTTTCTTTTTACTAAAATCGCTTAAAAATATATTTCCAGAGTTGTTTATGGTTTAATAAGTTGGCGTCACTAATATGTATGTGTATGTTTTTTCTAAGATATCAATTATTTGAAATTTTAAAAGTACATACATATCGCACCTATTCAACAATACTGTATTAACTCAGAATTTTTAGTTTTTCACTTTTTAGAAAAAGTCGACAGGTATTATTCATATCTACCCGCTGTAAAAATATCGAGGTTGGTTTAAAAATACTTTTTCATATTAAATTAAAAATTGTTTTGCTTCTACTGAAAATTTTAAAATTTTGAGTTAATACAGTATTGTTGTACAAGTGCGATATGTGTTATTTTTTTAAGTTTTGAACTTATTTTTTGTCGAAGCTTTAATATATAGTTTTGAACCAAATTTATTTTTTATTACTAATGTTTTTTTTTATTTTAATTACAATAATGCGTAGGGATTTTTGAAGGGGAAATTTTTTTAACGTGTAGGGAAAAATCGGATTTTTTTTTAGCATGTGTAGGTATTTTTTCGAATAATCCACTGGCAAAACTGCTTCTACCTCACGTGATATGGGCGGAATTGTACCAAATCCATTATTTCAGAAGAAAAAACTAGTTCTTTGTCTATAACTCGGTCGTTTATGAACAGATTTTTGTTTATTTTTACTACACTTTAAAAACTAAAGATTTTTGGGAAATCCTGAAAGATTTATTGGTCCCCATTTACAATATGGTAAGTGAAAGGCAGACAGACGAAGTTTGTTGGCGAGGGGTTGTAGAGGTAGAGTGTTTAGTACATGACTATCTGTACTGGACATTTTTAGATATTTTTTGCTTATCTTTTACACTTTTCGGCATTTTCATGTTGTTGCTTCATATCATTTTTCCCACACCAATGTAATTTTAGTATCAATGCCTGTTAAATGTTCATCTCCGTCAACAGCAAAAAAGTAGAAAAAAGGAAAACAATAATTTCTGTCTGTCTATTGATTTCGCGATTGTGAAAGGTTTAGGCAACTTCAAAAGAGAATAAGAAAAATGTCTGCCTTTCAATTTCAACGTTGTAAATTGGGACTTGGTAAAAATTAAAGGCAGCCGTGTTTTTTTGCTCACATCTTAGCCATTTGTAGACCGATCTGGCTGTATTTAAATAGCAAATTTTTATATATATGATATAAATATACTTATAACAACCTAGTCGCTGTCCTATTTGGGGTCTTCGGAAAACCTTTTTCAATCAGCACACAGACACACGGACGGTGGAAAAACGAAAATTGTTCAATCACCTTCACTACTTATAAAGACCTAGAATATATATAAATAGTTTAGAAGGTCTAAGATCGTTATTGTAGAAATTACATGTGGATTGACAAACTTATACCCTTCCTTCCTGTGAAGAAGTGTAAAAAAATCCTACATATGTAACAGTTGTTTGATATGAGAAATGATTTATATCGTTCCATAAATTCATTAAGGCCTCATTTATTAGTCTTTCTGATACATTCAATTGTGGAGGAAGCGTTAATAGAAAGTCGTGACAGCAAAAAGTTTTTCTATAGACGAATTTACAAATGGACTTCTTTAGAAAATCTTGTCTTTCAAATTGCTTTTCATAAAAAACTGGTCTTTCAAAGTGAACTCATTAAAAAATTTGTCTAATTTTTAACAAAAAAAAAAAAAAAAAAAAAATACTTGTCTTTGAAAAGGCCTTCTATTTACAACCTCGTCTTCGAAAAATTTTTTTATAAGTTTCCTTAAAATTGTGTCTTGGAAAAAGTTTTTTATAAACAACTTGTGTTTTTCATAAGAAAATCGTCTTCTAAAGTTTTTTTTTCTTTGGAAAGGGTTTCTATAGAAAACTTGACTTTAAAAAACTATTTTTATAGAAAAAAAAACTTGGTTCCATTCCGTAGAAGAACTTGTCTTTAAGTGTTTTCCATTCAAAAATTTGTCTTCAAAGTATGTATTTAACTATAGAAAAACTGATCTTCGAAAAGATTATTTTTAGAAAACACGAAGCTGTCTTATATTTTAGTGTAACTCCTTCTTTATAAATTTGTGTTTAAAAGCCTAAAGGTCTAGAAAAGCTTACTGTAGTGTTTTAAAGCCTAATTGTGTTTTTAAGCTTGCGTTTAGAATCTTTAAGCTCTTCAAAAGCTTACTGTTAGTAATTATCTTACAGACCAAACGTATTCAATTCTAATTAACTAGAATATTTATATTTTTTTATTTATGCATTTAGGTCCAAAGTATTAATGTTTAATGAAAAAGTTTAGGAATTTTAATGATAGTGTCAAAATTGTCAACGAGTGGTATTTATGTTTTTAAATGTTATTTGTACAAATCAAGTTAAATAATTAAAATTATAAAAACAAGTACAAAATAATTTGTAAAAATATTTTGTTTAAAAATAGAGAGAGAGAGAGGGAAAAAGAGAAACTCACGTGTTGTTAAACATTTTTTTTTTGTAGTGATTAGTTTTTTATTGAAATGAATTTGTAAATTGATTAAAAACGTAGTAGAATTGATTACTAAATTAGCAATATGTACAATATTTTGGCATATAAATTTTCAAATAGTATTACAATATTATATTCAAACATATTGCTAAATTAATAATTTGTATAAATATTGATATTGAATGATTTGAAATTGTTCCGTCACCTGTGTTTTTTCATAAATAATGATTTTTTTTGATCATATTTTTGATTGTCATTGTTGTGGATGGGGAAAAAGTAGAAGAATAAGAATAGAAAAACAAGAAAAGTAGAAGAATACACATTTTATTGTATGTAGAAGAAAGGAAATTAAACAGACAGGAAGAATTATAGTGTGTAGAGGAAAGAGGAATATAATTACATCTCAATAATTATAATAAAATAAAGAAAATAAAAGAAGGTTATAAAGAAATTTTGAAAAAAAATAATCTTAACATAGAGGATGATTTGATTTTAAAATCGATTTAAATTGCTTTATTTTTTAAAAAATACACAACTAAAACACTACATACACTCTACTTAGATTAAAATTTTAAAACTTTTAAAAACAACAAAATTTATAATTTTAATTTATAAATTTTATTTTAAAATAAAATAAAAATCAATTCAAAATTTCTTTGCCATGAGGCAAAAAGGTCTTAAGTAAAAAAACTCATTTTTGGGTTTTGATTGGCTTTAATTAAATTGTCTCTATCTTTCGTTTGGTATCAATAAATTAAGTCTAGCACAACTGCTTCTAATCGTAAATACACATTCCGAAAAACTTCAGTTTCGACTTAAGACCGTTTTTGCCTAACGCAAAAGATTTTTAAAACGACCAAAAATTTTAGATAATGCAATCAAACAAGTTTTGAATTATTTTGTTGGGTATTTCAATACGAAAAGAAAACCGAGTGATCTTTTATTGAAATTACAATACAAGTCGTCAAAAGTTTGCTTTCGAATGGGAATAAGTCACAAATACTCCTAAAACGGGTAAGATGGTGAAAGTTAAAGAGAGGATATCAGCCTTTAAAATATTAAACTTTTTTTGAATTCTAATTTGTTTAACCCAAAATTTTGTTATTAAAAAAAAAGATATAAAATAACAACTCTGAATTTTTCATACTTTTGGAAAAAAATATTTCCGCCTTAAAATTATTTTTTTGGAAATCTTAAGACATTGGCGAAAAAAAGTTATGTAAATATTTTTTTTAAATAGGGGTGTTCTGGAAATCGAAAACGCAAGAATTTGGAAGTTGGTTTAAATACACTTTTTAATCTAATTTTAATAATTTTTGTTATAAAATTCTGTTTAATAGAGAAATATTTGTATAATATTTGTCATAAAATCATTTTATTACAGCAATCTAATTAAAAAACGACGTTAAAAATTCTTGCGTTTTCGATTCCCAGAACACCTCTGTATAAAACAAACTCTAAATAAAAGACACAAACTCCTTCACACTAACTAAAAAATAAAAAAAAAATTTTTAAATATCAAGTGCAACTTTAAAGGACATTGAATGTTAAATACATAAAAGAGAAAAAAAGTAAACAACTAGAATAAAGAAAACATGCATTACATTAATTAAAAACTATTTGCAATACACTTTCCAACGAAAAAGTTACCAAAATTTAGTTTTAAAAATTTCCCTTAAACTAATTTGCAGAGACAAGGACTTAACAGAAAAATAAATGTACGAACACTTTTCTTTACCCCCCGTTTCCACATGCAAGTACAAGTTCGAAAAACTCAATACACTCACACTTTTTTACTAACACATTTTTCGTACTTGCAGCTCAACTTGCAAGAGAATTAGCTTACAAGTAAATTTTTGACACTTGTCGCAAGTAAAATGACAAATGGAAAAACAGTGTTACCGTGGATGCGGTTTGTATCAATTAACTAGTACTTAGTAAAATAAAAGTTATGTTTATAGCCAATTTCTGTGTATTTATAAAAAATTAAAAAAGAACACAACTATACAACATTTAAACATAAATTTCAGACATTTAGAAAAAAAAAATTTAAATCAAAATATTCTTTTTAGTAATTTATGATAATTTATGATATCGGAAACACGGCAATACTGTATTCACATATCTTTAAAAATAAACATAACTTTTTATAGGGATCTCATAAAAGTTAAATAAAGAAAAAATGGTAAAGTTAATTAATTTATATCGTAGCCATGAGGAGAGTCTATGGATGCAACGATTTAAAAATAAAAACTAAAAGTTTAGTTGATGCCGACATTCCTGTGCAGCCACTCAAAAAAATTTAAATTTTGTGTTTTTTTTTGTATTTCCTGATTTTCGTAATTAATACGTATACACTACTTGCAAGTAATAACTTCCATGTGGAAACGTAGGGTTAGAACTTATCCTCGAAAATGTTCGAAATAGTTTTCTTACACTTATTTTTGAAATTGGTGTTTTTTTTTTTTTATAGAAAAACGTATTTTCCAAAAGGTTTTCTATAAAAATTTAGTTAAGAGTTTCCATAGAAAACTTGTCTTCGAAAAGGATTTCTATAAAAAACTTGTCTTTAAGAAAGTCTTCTAAAGAAAAATTTATCGTCGAAAGTTTTTCTATAGGAAAAGGTTTTATGTAAGGAGTAAATGTTCTATGCAGAAAAACTTCAACATACATGTACAATCTACATTGTACACTTATGAGAAAAAAAACATATTTCTTTGGGTTTTATACTTGAATTTGATACTTAGCACAATGTAGATTGTACACTCATGGAAAAACATATTTTTTTTCTATTTTTTATATGATTTTGATACTTAGCATAGTTTGAACATAGTTTACATATTTATAATTGAATTATATTTGAAATTGAAGAATGTATGGTAAAATAGTTATTATAGATATTTGTATTGTCAATTAATTAAATTGAATGTAAAATTATGTAGCGATAAACCGTTTATGTTACTGCTTGAATGGTTAATTGAAGATAAGTGTATTTTAAATCGCAAAATGTAATTTTAAATTCAAATTTAACGGCTTGTATCAGGGGGTCGATGCTTGATTGACGTCAATCACAATAATAATGTACTCTTTAGTACACTCAAAAGTGAACGAAAGAGAGGAAAAACCTTATCCATCCTTTGATGGGAATAAAAGGCCGAGGTGGCATGGGCTTATAAGAATTTTTCTTCTGGCACTTTTGCTTAAAACCCTCACTCAAGCAGACGACAAATCCCAACAATCTCACACAACATCTTGTTAATAAATTGGATCATCTCTTAATTAAATTGAAATCATCCACGGCTTGTTATTTTAGAAGGCAACCATTAATCAAACCGGTAAGAAATTTCTGTAAACCCCCTACAGAACACATTCTAATGCTGTGTATTTTAATCCCCTTATTTACTCTAATAATTATAACTTCTCGTACGAGCAATTATAATTATAATTGACAATAGGATCCTTGCTTCTGTTTTCCCAAGAAACAAGGCCCTACAATCAATTTTTAAATATTTAGGAACCTTAATTCCAAGAATATTCATACATATGTATGTATTTGGGGAGGTTTTCTACAAAAACAAAATTTACAAATTTTTTTAATCATAACTATTGTGGTTGGCGAATTTAAAATACGCCTGTGACTGTTGGTAATAGATTAAAAAGAACGTGAGCTTATTTCCTTTTATCTATTACCAAACAGTCGCAGGCGTATTTAAAACTCGCCATTCACGAAAAGGGTGAATGAGTTTTTATTAAATTATTACCTTTCGATGGAAAGTGATTTTTCAAGTATTTATAAAGTTGTTTACTCTTTTATATAAATGTTGGTTTATAGAAATTATGTTTGTTTTAGATACATAGTTTTTGTTTTTACGTAAATAGATTTTTATTTAGTAAATTAATTAGTTTAAAGTTTTCAAGAATATTTGTTTAAAAAATGTTTATTTTTTGGAAAAAGTGTTTATCGTCGGGTTCAAGTTTCATAGGTATTATTTAAGTATAAAAAGAAAGAAGAAAGTAAGAGAAACCCAAAGCAATAGATAAAAAGGAAACTTAATAACTAATAAAATAATATGATTAATAAAAAGGTTTTTATTAAAAATATTATCATAATTAAAAATATTCACAAAGTGTTCTATTGTATCATATTAGTCGTATTTGCTTTATTTTTATTAATGTCACATTCATGAAATTATAGCATATACAACAATATGAAACAATAGAACACTTTGTAAATTGCCCATATAATTATTTAAAATAATAAAAAAAAAAAATTAAAAAACTAGATACAAATTGTTATCTTTTCTAAGAAGAAAAGTCAACAATTCTATTTTTAAGTTTTGTTTCACACAACAAGTACTCGTTTTAATTCTTCTTTTTAATTTTCTTCAAAAACTCAGCTAAAATTTTCCTGCATTTTATACTGGAAATTTGCTGAAACTTTTCGTTATGCAATGGAAATAAAAATGTTAAAAAAGAAGAATCATAAACAAAATAAAACTTAAACTGATAAAAATTAAATAAATAAAAGTTAAAATAAAAAAAATGAACTGAACCGTTCGACTCACTCACGACTCACAGTGCAATTCGTCACTATCATCACTGGGACCACAGTTTTTAACACCATCACAACGCAATTTGTCTGAAATACAATAGCCCGCCACACACTGAAAATGATAGGTGGAGTCACACTGTAGACCAAATGTTGGAGGTACTGGTCCAGAGTCTTGTATTTCAGTCCAAACAATACGGAAGCCCTTTCAAAAGATAAAAAAACGTTTTTAATAATTTCGAAATAAATCAAGAAAAAACCAAAAATTCTTATAAAATAAACTTACCGGTGCACCAACAGTTTTATCACTGGTGGTAAAACTAATACGAGCCGTTTGTCCCGTAGAAATATAATGCCATTGTTCAATAGGTGGCTTTTCGCCACACAATTCCAAAGGCGGCTGATCAGAGTCAACATTAACCCAAAGACGTAAAACAGCAGCAGGACAACCGCGGTCTTTAAAGTTTAAATAAAAAAATAATAATAATATTGATTGAAATTTCTTTAATAAAGTTTAAACTCACTCGTTGGATCACCCTCCAACGAAAACTGCTCGAAATGTATCGACAACTTATAACCGGATCTGGCAGTCATTAGCCAATTGCATGCCATCGAAGCCAAGCCACGACCAGGAGCCTTATAACCAGCTGGATAGTTGGGAGAGGTTATAATGCCTGAATCTTCATTGGAAAAGTTGCCTCCACAGTCGCCTATTTCACTTTTGGCAGTTTCAAAAAAGTAGCGGGCCTTAAAACCACTAGCCACATTCTCTTGATCGGTATGCAATGTAATACGCAGACCCACTGCCCCCCTTGGGCTCTCGACGGGGCCGGGCGCTGTCATACCACAGTAGCGACCAAGAAAACGATCATTATTATCGCGATAGACGACGTACATTTCCAACCAATCTTCAAAACAGATAACCGATCTGCAACAAAAGAAAAATAAAAGAAAAGTTAAATTTTAATATATTTTTTGTCTTCTGCAAGTTCTTTAAAAAAAGCCTTTGTTCCTAAAAATTTGTCTAAGCAAAGTTGTTTTAAGAAAATCTTTGTCTTCAAAAAGTGTTACAAAGAAAAACTTTTCCTTTTAGAAGTTTTATGGAAAAATACCCTTTTCCGAAAAGTTCTTTATGTTTAAACTTTCTACTCGAAAAGTTTGTGGAAAAGCTTTGCCTTCGATAAGCTTGATCTTTGAAACGTTTTCTATAATAAGATTTTTTTTATAAAAAAGTTTATATTCAAATGGTTGTTCTTTAGAAATATTTGTCTTTGATAAAAATTTATATACAGAACAGTGCAGTCTAAAATTATTTTATTTATTACTAGCATTTAACCCGCTTCTTCGTAAGCGTCTCCCTTTTCTTCGTAGACATATCTGTATGCCAAGTTTATTTTTCTAGGTCTTAACTTGTTTAAATTCTAGCATTTAACCCGCTGCTTTGTAATCGGTCCTTTTCTCTCATCAACATATTTATATGCCAAAGGTTATGTTCCAAGGTTTTAACAAAAAAGTTCCCTACATTTTTCATCTCATATGTTGATATTCACCTTTAATTTTGTGTTTCTGAGTTCAATGTTATAGAAAATTCAAAAAGTAACACTCGTAGAACACAAAAGCAAATAAAAGAAAGTTAATTTCCCGTGTTATCCTTTTTGCATCTTAAATTTTATGTTTCTAGGTCCAATACTTACAGAAATTCAAAAGGTACCAGTTAAAGAATGATCTTTGATTCAATCGCATTTGAATTACTTAGCAATTATATATGCTTACAATAAAAATAACATTTCACTGAAATCGCTTCAATGCACGCAAAACAAAGCATTAAAAATTATTTACAAACTACCAATACTGTATTAACTGTCACATTGTACAAAGATATAAGCAAAACAATTTTACCAATTTATGGATTGCATGAGTATCAGGTGTTAATGTTTGTTTTTAAATGCATTAACCATATTGGTCACCAAAGCATAACATTTTCTCAACAGCAATTTAGTTTTAACACAGGAAACAGAACAAATTTAAGAATTCCTCGATGTAGACTAGAAACTACCAAGCAACGCATTGATTACGTGGGTGCTGTAAAATTCAATAATTTACATGCAGATTTGAAATCAATTAAACGAATTTCACTATTTAAATCGTCTTTTAAGCAACACTTAAGCTACGGTCAGGTCACACTTAATAAATATTTGATCAAATAAGCGTAACCCCTACTTTTGTTAATAGTTAGTGAGATTTAAAATGGTCTTAATATAACAAAATAAACTAATTATACTACTAGACATAGCAAAAAACAGTTTTTTGTAAGATGTGGTATTTTAATCAAAATAAATATTGATATTAAGCTAAATGATTTTTTAGTTTGGTTGTTGGTCCCGTTTTTTTCGTCAAATATTTGATAAGTCTGACCGTAGCTTTATTAAACAACTTTGAAGCTCTTTTGTAATTTTTTATTTTTTTGTAAAACAGTTTTTATACTTATTTTTTTGTAATTTAATAATCTTAACATCAAGTTAAATCTTTTATTTGTACTTTTGACAATGAATTAATTTGCCAACTTGCCTCAATAATGCCTTACGGCGCACAGAGGGATTTAACCATACAATGTGTGGCAAAAAATATAAGGAGTGCTCGTAGAATGTTAAAATTTTGCTCTGAGCCTTTATTTAGCTCAATTAAGAAAAATATAAAGTTTCATCAAAATTGGCCACGCCCTCCACCCACCGCCCATAGAACCCAAAATTTTTTTTTGGCCCAAAGTTTTTGAAACTTTGCTCTGAGCCTTTATTTAGCTCAATTAAGAAAAATATAAAGTTTCATAAAAATTGGCCACGCCCTCCACCCACCGCCCATAGAACCCAAAATTTTTTTTGGCCCAAAGTTTTTGAAATTTTGCTCTGAGCCTTTATTTAGCTCAATTAAGAAAAATATAAAGTTTCATCAAAATTGGCCACGCCCTCCACCCACCGCCCATAGAACCCAAAATTTTTTTTGGCCCAAAGTTTTTGAAATTTTGCTCTGAGCCTTTATTTAGCTCAATTAAGAAAAATATAAAGTTTCATCAAAATTGGCCACGCCCTCCACCCACCGCCCATAGAACCCAAAATTTTTTTTTGGCCCAAAGTTTTTGAAATTTTGGTTTGAGCCTTTATTTAGCTCAATTAAGAAAAATATAAAGTTTCATTGAAATTGGCCACGCCCTCTACCCACCCACTCTACACATTTAAGAATAATTTTATTTGAGTATAAACAAAATGCGTAAACTTTTAAACTCATTTTAAACTTCTTATTCATCAATTACACAGGCCAACACTCAATTTGCTTCTTTGAATTTATCAACTGATTCTAGTTAATTTTGGTGCGCTGAATTCAAATCTGTAATCAGTTTGTCTCTATCAGCTCTAGTTTTCATGATATGATTTTTTATACCCTCCACTTATGACCTCCATTTATGACCGTCTGTTAGTTTTTTCAAAAAATTTTTTTCATCAAAATTTCTTATTTACAGTTATGGTAGTTGCCATAGATCAACACTTTTTAAATAAACTTTGCCAACTGCAATAAACCTCTTCTTACAAGCAACTAACTTCTGATATTCAATTGGAGTGCAACAAGAAAAAATAACGTTCTCAAGAATATTGTACATATAAAATTCCCGTTAATCAGCTAGCAATTACACAAAAAATTTTTTTACGGAAAAAATGTTTTTTTTGGCAACTACCATAACTGTAAATAAGAAATTTTGATGAAAAAATTTTTTGAAAAAACTAACAGAAGGTCATAAATAGAGGTCATAAGTGGAGGGTATAAAAAAGCTATATCATGAAAACTAGAGCTGATAGAGACAAACTGATTACAGATTTGAATTCAGCGCACCCAAATTAACTAGAATCAGTTGATAAATTCAAAGAAGCAAACATTTTTTTTTAATTTTGTCGGGCTGTGTTATCATTTCTTTTACTACATCATCTAGTTCCAAAATATGTTTACGTGGTTGACGTCTTATACTACTTATATATCGTTACCTTAATATAAAAAGGCCCCAACTCATCAAAAACACTTTTTACAGGAGAAGGAAAAAACTTAATAAAAGCTGAAATAATATAGCTACACAAACATTGTCAATATAACATAACTTCTTTATTTTTAATCTAATTTGCTTGAAATTTTAATAGAATGTGTATTAGCAACCATTCTACAAGAATCAATAAAAAAACGGATTTCCAAAAATAATGAGTTGGGGCCTTTTTATATTAAGGTAACGATATACTACTTATATATACTTCAAATATATCTAAAAATTTTCAATTATATTCAAAGTAGCTACACATTAATTATTTTGTTTTGAAACGTACTTTTTAGCCAAGTGTAATTTTTATTAAAGAAATATGATTTGTTTCTGTGAGATTCGGCCCAACGTTTAAAAAAGTGACTAAGAAATCGCTTTTGAACTGATTTTTTCACAATTTGAATTTCTTTAATAGTAAGCACCATGTTTTTTGTTTTTATGAAATCAGTTAATAAATCCACATTATTATTGCAATTTATAAGTTCCTTGCACAATTCACTATATGAAACACAAAATGAACCCATTTTAAATATTAGTTACGTTTAATAATTTTCTTAAACTTTTTTTGGCAAATATTATTATTTCAAATAATCATATGGTTTTGTTTTTCTTTTTTTGTTATGCACTTTTTCGATATTGCTGTCAATCAGTTATTAAAAAGTAAAAGTAAAAGCCGAAAAGTATACAAAACCTTTTTTTGTAAATATGCATTGCAGTTTATTGTAAATATTCACAAAAAATACGTGAGTTTTATCACAAAATTTATAAGTTTGTTCAGCGATCGCAAAAAGTCGCAGAATTTTTTTACATAAAATGAAAGAAAACATTCCAAACTTTTATTTAGTAGTATTACCAACAGGTAGAGGTAGACCGAGCTAACTTATTTTTTTTCTAATGAAAACTGCAAATGCTAAATTTTTTGGAGTCATTTTGATTTGCTCAGATCTCTCAAACTATATATATAATTTAAATATTTTTTCTTTCCTATTAAATTTAAAATACTATATTTTAATACAAATGCTCTAAAACTATTGGTAGTTGAACCATATTTATTGTATAAACAACTGAAATATAGTAAAATTTTCATCAGTTTTCGTTGCATAATATTTAGATAACTTTAACACACTCTTTTTTATACAAAATTTTATTTTTTTCGAAAACAAATCATGGTTTTCTACTAATGAAACAGTTCTTTACAGAATTGCATCATTAGATTTCTAAAAAAAAACTGTAAAAAATAGACTTTTTGCCAAAAAAATACCACTGTGCGGCGCTGAGGCCGAAATTGAAATGTTTTTTAAATATTTTGTAGAAATAAAATTTTTTCTGTAGAAAAGTTTTTTCTATAGAAAAAAAAGTACCAAAAAGTTCCCTCATAAATTCGTATCCACTCAGGACATTGCATGCTGAATTTTATGTTTTAAGGTCCAATATTAACGATAATTAAAAAAATACCAGTTGTAGAACCAAAAAGCTGAAGAAAGATATTGTATTTCCCGTATTTCCCATTTTGGTACTATTTTTTCCCCCATTAAAGTATCAAAAATTGCAGTATTGTAGTGGGGGCCTATAATTTAATACGAATATGTCAATGAATGGAGAAAAATGTTTTGTAAAAAAAAGTACCAAAAATAGTTACGAATTTTACCCCTTAAACGTTCGAATTTCGAAATAGTGCAAAATTTATATAAGTATTTTTTTAATAAGTTTCGAATGTAGTATAAACTTTATTTCTAGGTTTATTGGTTCAAAAGATAGATGGGATGAAAAAAAAGAGCCGAATTTCAAAAAAGTACCAGACACCGCTTATTTTTCTAAAGAACAACGATAAGTATTACAATTTTTTTGTATCTCTTTTAGTTTTTTAGTTTTATAAGGTTATCGAATTTACTAGTTTTTACCCCCTAAACATTAGAATTTCCAAAAATCCCGTCTTAGTGGATCGATTTGGGGAGAGACCCACCTCTGGTCAACATTTAAAATTTTTAGTTTCAGGCGTTTAGGCTGTGCGATGATGAATCAGTCAGTAATGTTACAATTTTATATACATACATTTTTATTTCAAATATAACACTACGCCATAAAAAAATGAACCTCAAAAATTATATATTTTCTAAGCTAAATCGGGGCTGCTGATCAAGAATCGTTTTCGAGATATACGCGAAAATCGTGTTTTTCTGCAGTTGTTTTAGGTATTTCGAAAAATAGGTAATAAGTTACATGGATGAGAAAGAACACCTGTATGACCAAAATGTCAATCTTTGACCCCATCTATTTCAGAAACTTTTTGACCGATCTTGTTGAAAATTTGTGTCTAAACTACTATTTAATAGTACTAAGCTTGGTGCAAATTTCACCCAAATCGGAACACATCGATTGGGTCACTTGACATGAAATCCCCCATATATTTATTATGCATTATAATTTTATAATTTTTTTTAAATTGTTACTTTTAGAAAAATATTTACGTTCGCAAGTAAAGCAAGGCGAAACTACAACAATCCAAAAACAACAGAAACAACATAGGGTTTTTTGCATTGCATTGTTAGTGCCATTAGCTCAAAATGTCAACCATTATTAGCAAAACACTAACAAATCAAAACAAATAAGCTCGAACTGTCAAAATCAGATGCCGTTTCGACACCACCTGTAGTTAATTCGCCTTGCAAGTATAAGCTGTTCAGTGTGATTATTTTTATTAAAGATATTTACAGCCTGTTTTTAGAATACGTAAATAAGTGAGTGAGTGAGTAATTATATTGTAAACCAAACCAAATTCTCGTTTTTTATTGTTGTTTTCAATATAATTTCTCACTCACTCACTTGTTTACGTTTTCTAAAAACAGGCAGTTAATAAACGGTATTTAAACGACATTGGTATCGGTTGCCAACCTTGATATGAACAATTAAAAAAGATGTAATAATTTAGAAGGAAAGAAAACTTATGGCCAATTTTACCAATTCTATTTAAATATCAATTCATATTTAAATATAGTTTTTTATATAATTTTATTTTTATTTGACATGAAAAATGAATTTTAACTTATTTTTTTTCTAATGAAAACTGCAAATGCTAAATTTTTTGGAGTCATTTTGATTTGCTCAGATCTCTCAAACTATATATATAATTTAAATATTTTTTCTTTCCTATTAAATTTAAAATACTATATTTTAATACAAATGCTCTAAAACTATTGGTAGTTGAACCATATTTATTGTATAAACAACTGAAATATAGTAAAATTTTCATCAGTTTTCGTTGCATAATATTTAGATAACTTTAACACACTCTTTTTTATACAAAATTTTATTTTTTTCGAAAACAAATCATGGTTTTCTACTAATGAAACAGTTCTTTACAGAATTGCATCATTAGATTTCTAAAAAAAAACTGTAAAAAATAGACTTTTTGCCAAAAAAATACCACTGTGCGGCGCTGAGGCCGAAATTGAAATGTTTTTTAAATATTTTGTAGAAATAAAATTTTTTCTGTAGAAAAGTTTTTTCTATAGAAAAAAAAGTACCAAAAAGTTCCCTCATAAATTCGTATCCACTCAGGACATTGCATGCTGAATTTTATGTTTTAAGGTCCAATATTAACGATAATTAAAAAAATACCAGTTGTAGAACCAAAAAGCTGAAGAAAGATATTGTATTTCCCGTATTTCCCATTTTGGTACTATTTTTTCCCCCATTAAAGTATCAAAAATTGCAGTATTGTAGTGGGGGCCTATAATTTAATACGAATATGTCAATGAATGGAGAAAAATGTTTTGTAAAAAAAAGTACCAAAAATAGTTACGAATTTTACCCCTTAAACGTTCGAATTTCGAAATAGTGCAAAATTTATATAAGTATTTTTTTAATAAGTTTCGAATGTAGTATAAACTTTATTTCTAGGTTTATTGGTTCAAAAGATAGATGGGATGAAAAAAAAGAGCCGAATTTCAAAAAAGTACCAGACACCGCTTATTTTTCTAAAGAACAACGATAAGTATTACAATTTTTTTGTATCTCTTTTAGTTTTTTAGTTTTATAAGGTTATCGAATTTACTAGTTTTTACCCCCTAAACATTAGAATTTCCAAAAATCCCGTCTTAGTGGATCGATTTGGGGAGAGACCCACCTCTGGTCAACATTTCAAATTTTTAGTTTCAGGCGTTTAGGCTGTGCGATGATGAATCAGTCAGTAATGTTACAATTTTATATACATACATTTTTATTTCAAATATAACACTACGCCATAAAAAAATGAACCTCAAAAATTATATATTTTCTAAGCTAAATCGGGGCTGCTGATCAAGAATCGTTTTCGAGATATACGCGAAAATCGTGTTTTTCTGCAGTTGTTTTAGGTATTTCGAAAAATAGGTAATAAGTTACATGGATGAGAAAGAACACCTGTATGACCAAAATGTCAATCTTTGACCCCATCTATTTCAGAAACTTTTTGACCGATCTTGTTGAAAATTTGTGTCTAAACTACTATTTAATAGTACTAAGCTTGGTGCAAATTTCACCCAAATCGGAACACATCGATTGGGTCACTTGACATGAAATCCCCCATATATTTATTATGCATTATAATTTTATAATTTTTTTTAAATTGTTACTTTTAGAAAAATATTTACGTTCGCAAGTAAAGCAAGGCGAAACTACAACAATCCAAAAACAACAGAAACAACATAGGGTTTTTTGCATTGCATTGTTAGTGCCATTAGCTCAAAATGTCAACCATTATTAGCAAAACACTAACAAATCAAAACAAATAAGCTCGAACTGTCAAAATCAGATGCCGTTTCGACACCACCTGTAGTTAATTCGCCTTGCAAGTATAAGCTGTTCAGTGTGATTATTTTTATTAAAGATATTTACAGCCTGTTTTTAGAATACGTAAATAAGTGAGTGAGTGAGTAATTATATTGTAAACCAAACCAAATTCTCGTTTTTTATTGTTGTTTTCAATATAATTTCTCACTCACTCACTTGTTTACGTTTTCTAAAAACAGGCAGTTAATAAACGGTATTTAAACGACATTGGTATCGGTTGCCAACCTTGATATGAACAATTAAAAAAGATGTAATAATTTAGAAGGAAAGAAAACTTATGGCCAATTTTACCAATTCTATTTAAATATCAATTCATATTTAAATATAGTTTTTTATATAATTTTATTTTTATTTGACATGAAAAATGAATTTTAACTTATTTTTTTTCTAATGAAAACTGCAAATGCTAAATTTTTTGGAGTCATTTTGATTTGCTCAGATCTCTCAAACTATATATATAATTTAAATATTTTTTCTTTCCTATTAAATTTAAAATACTATATTTTAATACAAATGCTCTAAAACTATTGGTAGTTGAACCATATTTATTGTATAAACAACTGAAATATAGTAAAATTTTCATCAGTTTTCGTTGCATAATATTTAGATAACTTTAACACACTCTTTTTTATACAAAATTTTATTTTTTTCGAAAACAAATCATGGTTTTCTACTAATGAAACAGTTCTTTACAGAATTGCATCATTAGATTTCTAAAAAAAAACTGTAAAAAATAGACTTTTTGCCAAAAAAATACCACTGTGCGGCGCTGAGGCCGAAATTGAAATGTTTTTTAAATATTTTGTAGAAATAAAATTTTTTCTGTAGAAAAGTTTTTTCTATAGAAAAAAAAGTACCAAAAAGTTCCCTCATAAATTCGTATCCACTCAGGACATTGCATGCTGAATTTTATGTTTTAAGGTCCAATATTAACGATAATTAAAAAAATACCAGTTGTAGAACCAAAAAGCTGAAGAAAGATATTGTATTTCCCGTATTTCCCATTTTGGTACTATTTTTTCCCCCATTAAAGTATCAAAAATTGCAGTATTGTAGTGGGGGCCTATAATTTAATACGAATATGTCAATGAATGGAGAAAAATGTTTTGTAAAAAAAAGTACCAAAAATAGTTACGAATTTTACCCCTTAAACGTTCGAATTTCGAAATAGTGCAAAATTTATATAAGTATTTTTTTAATAAGTTTCGAATGTAGTATAAACTTTATTTCTAGGTTTATTGGTTCAAAAGATAGATGGGATGAAAAAAAAGAGCCGAATTTCAAAAAAGTACCAGACACCGCTTATTTTTCTAAAGAACAACGATAAGTATTACAATTTTTTTGTATCTCTTTTAGTTTTATAAGGTTATCGAATTTACTAGTTTTTACCCCCTAAACATTAGAATTTCCAAAAATCCCGTCTTAGTGGATCGATTTGGGGAGAGACCCACCTCTGGTCAACATTTCAAATTTTTAGTTTCAGGCGTTTAGGCTGTGCGATGATGAATCAGTCAGTAATGTTACAATTTTATATACATACATTTTTATTTCAAATATAACACTACGCCATAAAAAAATGAACCTCAAAAATTATATATTTTCTAAGCTAAATCGGGGCTGCTGATCAAGAATCGTTTTCGAGATATACGCGAAAATCGTGTTTTTCTGCAGTTGTTTTAGGTATTTCGAAAAATAGGTAATAAGTTACATGGATGAGAAAGAACACCTGTATGACCAAAATGTCAATCTTTGACCCCATCTATTTCAGAAACTTTTTGACCGATCTTGTTGAAAATTTGTGTCTAAACTACTATTTAATAGTACTAAGCTTGGTGCAAATTTCACCCAAATCGGAACACATCGATTGGGTCACTTGACATGAAATCCCCCATATATTTATTATGCATTATAATTTTATAATTTTTTTTAAATTGTTACTTTTAGAAAAATATTTACGTTCGCAAGTAAAGCAAGGCGAAACTACAACAATCCAAAAACAACAGAAACAACATAGGGTTTTTTGCATTGCATTGTTAGTGCCATTAGCTCAAAATGTCAACCATTATTAGCAAAACACTAACAAATCAAAACAAATAAGCTCGAACTGTCAAAATCAGATGCCGTTTCGACACCACCTGTAGTTAATTCGCCTTGCAAGTATAAGCTGTTCAGTGTGATTATTTTTATTAAAGATATTTACAGCCTGTTTTTAGAATACGTAAATAAGTGAGTGAGTGAGTAATTATATTGTAAACCAAACCAAATTCTCGTTTTTTATTGTTGTTTTCAATATAATTTCTCACTCACTCACTTGTTTACGTTTTCTAAAAACAGGCAGTTAATAAACGGTATTTAAACGACATTGGTATCGGTTGCCAACCTTGATATGAACAATTAAAAAAGATGTAATAATTTAGAAGGAAAGAAAACTTATGGCCAATTTTACCAATTCTATTTAAATATCAATTCATATTTAAATATAGTTTTTTATATAATTTTATTTTTATTTGACATGAAAAATGAATTTTAAACATAAATTGATATTTAAATAAATTGGTGGTGAAATTGGCCATTAAATTTTATTTTTTTTTATTTTTATTTTTAATGTGTGGTTTATAGAACACGAGCGCAAAACTCGTCCGTTCAACTTACACTTAAAACAAAATTTCGAAATTTGAACGGACGAGTTTTGCGCTCGTGTTCTATAAACCACACATAAGTCTTTTATTACTTTATTCATTTGTTTTTGCTATAAATTATTATGTGATTATTATTAATTAGTTTGTATACAAAATAATAATTATACTTCTTTTACAATTAATTAATGATTTTATTAAAAATGTATAATTTTGTCTTTCAGATTGTTTATAAACAACATATGGGTACATCCATCAAGAAGCTCTTGTTTTGAAAATCCATTAAATCTTTTATTAAGATTAATTCATCAACAAAAAAAGGTCTGGCTCAAAGGGGTTAATACGATTGGCTTTAAATTAAAAAAAAAACTGAAGTAAAATCAATTCCATTACAAGAAATATAAATAAAAAACTTTTAAGTTTATTATGTATGTTCGTTCGTTCCTTTATTTTTTTAAATTCCATTGCCATCATTAATTTTCTTCATTATAAATAATACTTGCATACATGCGAGTGTAAGTAATAAGTAGCAAAAACCACCGCGCGCATTACCTCTTTTTAATTCATTGAAAATAATTTTTCATGCACTTTATCCATCTCAGTCATCAGTCTCAGTCATCATTACGTCACTCTCAGTCACATCCATTTTTTTCGTTTTTATTTTTATGTATTAGCAATTTGTCTGTGCCACTTTTTTTAATACCAGGCGCACAGAATGTCAGAAAACACAGCAAGTAACTTAAAAAAAAAAAAATTTTACAGCATACTTTAGGGATGTAAATAGTATTTGAGTCATCCTGTTTTTAAAAACTTGCACAGGGCAACACAGATAATTTCCTATACTACCGCCTTAAAGTATATAATAGATATTACATGAATTAGAAAATTACCACCAGGGCTGCCAGATTAAATATTAAAAATCGCCAACACCTCCCTTTTTTAGTTTTTGACGATAAAACATACATTGGTGTGCTGGAAATCGCAAACGCAAAACGCAAGAATTTTAAAAGTCTTTTTTTTAGTAAGATTTCTGATTTAAAAGAATTTTTTGACAAATCTTATACAAACATTTCTCTATTAAACAGAATTTTATAACAAAAATTATAAAAATTTGATTAGAAGTGTATTAAAAACAGCCTCCAAATTCTTGCGTTTTGCGTTTGCGATTTCCAGCACACCCCCCATTATTTTTAAATTATTAAAAATAAATTTTTATAAATCCTAAAAAATAAATTCTCCGAATTGCTCAATTTCGCCATAAATGGAAAAAAGTGTCCATGATCTATATCTAATTTAATTTTTATTATTAGCAAAGTACAAATTATTGTCGCTAATACCATACCATGTTTACCACAAAATAGTTTATAATAACAGTAATTTTGTCCATAGTGATTAATAAACATCCAACGGTTTTTGTAAGGATTTACAAAAATCTCCAAAATATCTGTAACAACAATGAATTTTGTTTTTAATAACAAGTTGCCACGTTTTTCAAAGGGAAAATGCGTTCTATTTATTAGGGGCCTTATTCAGTAAAAATCCAAGCAACGCACAAAAATTTCATTGAAAGCAAAAACAAATTCAAAAATATTTTATAATTTTGTTGCTGCTTTCTATAGAAATTCATATTTGGTTTAAAAAATTTCAACGTCACAACATATGAAGCGTTTCAAATTTTAAAATTCAATATGAATTTCTGAAGAAATGAACAACAAAATTATAAAATATTTCTGAATTTGTTTTTCCACAAAACAATTGAAGCACAGCCGCGAATAACGTTTTAAGTTACAAAATAATTATTTTTCAGGAGAGCAAAAAAACGTTTTTAACAGGCAAGGGTTTTAATTTTTTATTTTTTTTCTTTAGATTATTAAAAATAATGGCAATAAGAACTTTTATTTAAAATATCAAAAAATTTAAAATTTAAATTACATGCGAATTTACAGTTTATAACCTTTTTTTAGTGGAAAAACGTGGAAAAACGTTTCATATCCACAATCGCGATGTCATTTAAAACGTTATTCCACGTTTCAAAACCATTTACTTTGTATCATTTCGTAAGTAACTTACAACGTTCTTCCACTAGTTGATTCTTTGTATGTCACTTTGAAGGCGTTAGGGTGCATAATTTTGGGTGATTTAAGGTTTAAACAGTCTAAAAGGGTAATGTTAACGGTTATCTGCAAAAAAACAGTTTTTGCAAAAAGTGGCTTTTACAACGTTATTCGCGGCTGTGCTTCAATTAAAGCAAAATAATAACTTAAAATTGTTAACAACAACTAACTGGAAAAGTAAAAATGTTGAGTATAATTTTTATACTTATTTTACTTAATAAATCATCGTTACACTACATTAATTTATTATTATTAATTTCTTATTACCATCTGTTTTTCTTCTTTACATATCGCTCCCAAGGTATATATATATAAGGTAGTCTCGGAAAGCCAGCTGTTTATTTTTTATTTGCTTGTTTTGCGATACGAACTGGCAAATTTTGTATAGTAAACAAGTAAACAAATTTTTTGTCTCTATCTTTTGTCTTTTTTGTCTCTTATCAACCCCTTTGCTGTTTGACAATTCGTTTCACATAACAACAATAAAAAGCCCTGTTGTTATAAATATACCTTGATCGCTCCTTTATGTCTAAAAAAAAATCGAACTTGGCAAAATGTGATTAAAGTTTGCAAAATGTACCTTTATACACAGATTTAATGAAATTAAGATAATATTGATTTTTTTTAAACATATATGAAGGTATGAAGGAACACTTTTGTTAAATAACTTAAAATTTTTGTTTTTTTGAGATATGAATATGTTGCAATAAAGGAGCGATATATTTTATTATGACTTTCCTATCCATATAATATTTTACTATAAAAAATAAAACGAAATCATCAAGGCAGTGATAAAATTATAGTAAATAAAACCAATATGACTCAGAAGAACAATTTGTGAATTGCCTTAATACAAAACTTACCTCCTTTTTCAAAAACATTTTAAAAATTTTGATAGAAAATAATTTTATAACCCTTAAATATTTTTTAGGAATAAAGGCTCAGTTAGCCGGGAGTAAAAAATATAAAAAATATACCAATATATTTCTTACAGATTGAGACGTAACAACTTACTGCTAACTATAATCGTTCTAATTGCTTTACATACAACAAAATGAAGCAGCTGATTTGCAACGTTACTGTTACTCTCAGCTAACTGAGTCTTAAGACATTTATTATTTGCATATGTGTTAGAGGTATAAAATTAGTTTTTAAGTTTTTCCATATTTACCGGTTGCAGCATTTCGCGGTATTTTCCACAAAAAAAATATGAATCAGTTCTTGTTTATTTTTGGGGAAAATCACTCGAAACTCTGAGACAAGTAAATATACCAAATACATAAGAAAAAAAATTTTGACCCTAAACATGTGTTTTTTATTAACATAGTTTTCATCAATGACCAATTGTAACATATAAATAAAAATACATACATATGTATGACAAAATTGAAGTCAATTTATTTAGTATTATTGTTCTATACGGAACTAAAAAGAATTTTTGAAATTATTAGATAAGTTAAGCTGCCTTTTATTTGCTATACCAGCATCTAGCGCTCCTTCTGAAAGGGTATTTTCGGTTGCACGGGCTCGTATTACAGATAAGCGTTCAAAACTCGGATGTAATGAAGAGTTTAATTCGAAGAAATTGTATTTTATGTATATAACAAGTTTTTAATTAAGTAATCCATACTTGATTTATTTGACTTAAATAATAATTTATTTATAATATATTATGTTTATTCTTAAAGGTTCAAAGAACTGAATTAGTCTTGTTACTAGAACAATTTTAAAATTGGTTAATATAATGTACATTTATCGTATTTTTTATTTTTCAAAATATCACAATTTTTAGGTTTAATTTATCAAATAATCCAAACAAACACGGATATTTGATTTCAAATTGAAAATGTTTTGATATTTGATTTGAAAATCATAGCATTCTCAACAAAAAGGGGAAATTATTTTCAAATTCAAAAATGCCTTTATTTTCAGCTTGCTTTCAAACGCAATTCAAATGTGGATTATAATACAATGTGAAATATAAATAAAAATATTCAACATTTTTTATTTTTTCGAATTTATTCTATGAGCTAAATTTCAGTTATGTATTTTATAAAAAGTCATTCCTAAAAATTTAAGGAATAGAACTATTACAAAAAAGCTTTATAAAATACATAACTGAAATTTAGTTCATAGAATAAATTCGAAAAAATAAAAAATGTTGAATAATATAAAGTAACCTACGAAAGGAGATAATTCCCAGTTTCTATTTGATAAATAAAAATATTTTATTTTTTTAATTTAAATTTATTATATTAAATAAACTGTGAGATAAACATTCGGCTAAAAGATGAAATAATGTTCTTTATGTCCTCAAATTCTTTCAAAGACGAAACAATTCGCTCCCTTTTATTTTGAGGATTGTAGCACAGCGATCATAAAACAAACTGATAATTTCTTCACTTTCCCGTTTTATTTTTTTAATTCGTATTTTTCATTGTAATAACTCACAAATAATTTTTATTTTTCACAAGAAATAAATCGTTCACTTGTAAAACACAGTTAACTACCAAGTAAAAATTTAACTTTAATCGCCATTTTTAATGTTAACATTTATTTTTCGCTTTAGTATTGCCAAGTTTAGTTTAAATTTGAATTTAACATTTGATACAAATTTGACATTAAATTGATAAAACATTTGATGTCAAATGTTTATTCTCAATTCATTATCAATTTGAATTTAAATGATAAAATAAACAATTGAAAAACGTTTGAGAATTGTGTTTGATGTCGAATGATAAAGTCGTTTCACATCAAATGTTTTACTTCGTGTTTGTTGGGATGAATAACATACATATGTATATGCGAAACAATTGTTTTTGCTCTATGATATTGTTTTCTTTTAATTTGGCGTGCTAAAACCTCTTACGCATTTACACAATTTTTATCTTTTAAAGTAACAAAAGTAACAATTATTGTCTGCCCAAGTAACATAAAGTAACAGGAAAAACCATCTTAAGGCAAACTGTTATTCTACAATGTAGAATCTACATGAATTATCTAAGTAACAAAACCTGCTCAAACAATTACAGAACATAACAATAACAACTTGTAACAGAAACGAAAATTACGCACTAATACGTACTCAAACCAATGACAAACACAAATTGTTCTTTAGCTTACTAACCAGATAAGATCGGCTTCAGAGTACCAATTTGAGACATTTAGTTTGTGTTACACCACCGGTTTAAGTTGAAGTAAATATAGGTTTGAAATAATATTCAGATTTCTAAACTAAAACTTGAAAAACGGGCATGTTCTAGAAATCGAAATGAATTGAAATCGAGCGAGATTTTAAGTTCAATTATTTACAAAATGACCGTAGTTTTTTCTGGTTTTAATAGTTGTTCTTATAAAGCTTACTGGTACCCACAAAATGAAATTGATAAAATGGAATATTTGTATGAACTTTCAGTACAGGGTAGTTTTTAAAATTTGCTCGATTTAAAATCCACTTCATTTCAATTTCTAGAACATGCCGGATAAAGATAGCTATTTTGGCGTCACCCTTGTTACTAAAGGCGCTGGTTATCAGAAAGCATTACGACAGATGAAGCTTTTTAAGCTTTAGTAAATCTATTAAAAGACTCGTGGGCTTATGTGTTTATAATGGTTAAAAAAAATTACACAGCGGAACAAAATTGAACTTTTTGTGTGTTGGTTGGAAGTTTGATGCAATTTTTTACTTATTTGAGGTCGCTGATTTCAAATTTAATCTTCTTTTTCCCTACCAGCTCGCATTTTTAAGTTACAGGTACTAATCGAATTTCAAACTTTTTTCCAAAAATTAAAAAATCATAACTTCACTCTTCATGAAGCGATTTTCAGAATCCTTCTTTTTTTTAAAGATGCAAACAAAAAAAAAAAAAAAAAAAATGGCTGAGTAATGGTTGTTTACGTAAAATTCCAAAAAACTACAATTTTTTATTTTTAAAAATCATGAAAAATCCAAAACATAAACAAGTCAAGTCTTATTACTTTCACGTTAAGTCACCCATGAACAAAATGAAACATAGATCATAAAAATCGATGAACGCGTTTCGCTTTTATTCACAATTAAGTGAAGGTACCTCATGTTTAAGTGAAGCAAAAAACGTCCATAACTCTGGGTCTCCACGTAGCAATATTTATTGCTAAGTATTGTTCGTGTACCAAATACCATATTCTTTATCAATTTTGTTCATTTTATGCAAGTCCAACGTCGAAAACAGCAATTGGAAACGCTCATATTCCTTATGGAACAAAATTCTTTTCTGACCAAATGATTTGCAGAAAATTTCAGCATGTAAAAAAGTGGGATAAAACCCCACTGAAGCTAAATTATTTGAAAACAAACATAATTCCGCCGTAGTCACGTTTAAAGGCCCAGTTAGGCGAACGTTGCTGTACCCGTAATGTACCGCACCGTACTGTAAGCACGTTGGTGCACTTATAGAACATTTAAAAATGTGTCATATGTGTTTCCCATACATAACCAAAAAGCAATAGTATACATAAAACAAAACACACAGTGATGGGAATCAAAAATTTTTAAATGGTGACCGCTGTGCAGAAAAAGTACCAAGTGATTTAAATGGTATTAAAACAGTATTTTGTGTATGTAAAAAACATTAATAATTTATATTTATATTATAGATTTACAATAAACAAATTTGTATTTTAGCATATATATTTTTAGCATACATATATTGTATTATGGTGTACGCACCAAACAAGGTTTTGATACTATTTAAAGCCTTTTACTTGTTTCACATTTCCATTGTATGTGTATATGAATTTGTTTATTTTTTCATCTTAACTTTATATGGAAATATGTTGTATTTTAAGTGGTTTTGTCTCAATTCCATAGCTTTACTGGAAAAAGTTCCAAAAAAAAAGTACCCGCATTCAATTAAACATACGAGCAGCCCATCACTGCTTTACAACTGTCACGTAACAACGGCATAAAAATCTGTTTTATACAGATCGAGACGTTCCGTCAACGTGACATTTAAATTCAGTAAGCATTTACATTGTTTGCAAATAACAAAACGAACCAGACGTTCGGCTAACTCTGCCTTAACTTTAATTTCATTTTTTAAATTTGTAAACAAAAATTTTTATTTTAAGTGACAGCTGATCGAAAATGTACTACTGTGAATTAACAAAATCACAATAGTAAATTTTTATCGAATGTGCGCCACAATACCAAATGAAAATTCGTTCGAGCAGCTAATTCGACTGCTGTCGAAAATAAAATTTAGTTCATAATAGGCACCTAAGACTCGATCTTCACGAAAATAAATCTTTGTTGGACTCGAGTCTTTCAGGGGTGTCATGGAAATCGAAAACGTAAAACGAAAAAATTTGGAAGTTCTTCTTAATAAACTTTTAATCTAATTTTTAAAATTTTTGTTAAAGAATTATGTTTAATGGAGCAATATTTGTATAATAGTTGTCATAAAATTTTTTTATTACAGAAATCTTATTTAAAATTCTTTCGTTTTTCGTTTTCGACTTCCATGACACCCCTTTATATTTTATTTTCTCAATTACATTACCGAGCCTTTAGGGCCTTTTATGGCTAATAAAAGCTACAAATTAAACAACAAACTTCAGTTATTAATACAAAAATAGAATGAACAAGAAAATTTTTCTAAATAAAATTTAACTTAGCTATCTTAAAAACGATAATGAAAATTCAAGTTCAATAAAAATTAATGCATTAAAAAACAAAGACATAAAGAATGCTATATAATATGTTTCTATATTACGCAGATAGAAAATTCCAACATGTTGGCAATTATTCGTTTTAGTGAATTGACAAGTTATTTAGCTCTGTAAATTTCAACAACTTAGATTTAAATAAGGGCAGCGAGTAAGAAAATCTTTTTAGATCTCTTGGCAAAGTATTCCAGATTTTTGAAACTCGAATCTGATACGATTGTCCAAAAGTGTTCAAACGTCAAATAGGAAAAATAAATCGAGGATTCCTTGTTGACCTAGAGTACTAAAAATTTGTAACAATATAATCAGGGTTGTCATTTACAATGCATTTATAAAAAAAATAATATTCTAATAGCAATACAATTTTCAAAAGATGTCCGTAGAAAGGTAAGCGTATGCCGCTTTACATGATCCCGAAATCTCAAACCAAAAATATAAAGAATAATTCTGTTAATTAAGGCCGTTATACACTATCCCACAAAGTCTTTATTAAATTACGAAAATGCAACCCTGCCATGATAAGTTGTTATGGTTTTTTCAAAATGTTCAAAAAATAATTAGATCAGGGAAGCATTTTTGAAAAATACGTAAGACTTTGTGGGATAGTGTGTAACGGCCTTAAGTTGTTTATGGAACCAAATTTTACTACAAAATTTGTTTAAGTACAGCTTACTCTCCCGTTAAGAGAGATAACACTGTATCCGCATTTGAAAAAAAAAACGTTGAATATTTTTTACTACAGGCAAGCCTCGATTTACGCGGTACTTCATTTACGCGATTCCGATATAACACAAACCAAAATGTGTAACTAGTAGTTACATTTGCTGGTAGTTACTAACTGTTCTGTGTTTAAAGGCCCAAATACACTTGTCAAATGCTTGTCCAGCCGGCGAATTTAACGTGTACGTGTGCTGAACGTAATATTCGCCGTCATATCTATATTTTTTGATTTTTGGGGATTTGCAAATGAGGTTGTATTTTAGGACCATGTTGTTCAACCGTTATCCCTTTTGTTACTGAATGTAGAGCTAGTTGCACTTTACACGAAAATATAAAAAAGTAAACTATACATATAAAATATTTTGAGAATCAATTTAAATACCTTCTGGCGTTACGTTACAAAAAGTAGACTTTTCGCTGGAACTGCCCATATAAGACTAGATTCAAGGCGAATTGACTAGAAGGTGAGGTCAACTCTACAACAACACTGCTTCTGTGGTCGGGTTGTCAAAAATATTGTTAGTAAAAAAAAGGTTTGTTTACATAAAAAACTAGTTTGTATACAAACTTTGCAAGTCGACCACCGAAAAAAACCACCATATATTGACTTGACCGCACCTTCTAGTGAATTCGCCTTGAATAGATGTATAATTTTATTTTTATATTAAAAAATATGTATTTCGATGATCACTAATACAATAATTTTTACCAAATCCTACCCCACCCCTGATCTATTAATGTTATACATGAATTTAACAATATTTTAGGTGCTTTATGGGCTTAAAATAGCACTTACAGCAGACTCATCAAAACATACATTTCGTTAAAAAAAAATTGATATTCATTCATACATTCCTTAATAATCACAAAATTAGTTTATATTTATAATTTGTTTTGTTTAAATAAATAAAATTTGGTTTATTATAAGTACTAGAAAAACTGTAGCGTGCGTAGTAAGGCGTGCGTCACAAAGGATTCACGGCTTTTGTCAAAAAATCACAACATTTTTTGGCTGCGAATAAGTAATTTTAGAATTCCCTTATATTCATGTTTTTTAGGTATAGATTTTGTATACCTTATGATCAGCTATGGGCAAATTCGAAAAGAGCGAACGATGTGTATACATACTAGAGGTCTGCAAGAATAAATAACAAGCAATTTCAACACACTCATTTGTTTTTTAACAGCAATGAGTCAAGCACACAATCATAACGAAACAAATAAAAGAATAAACAAACACAAAACATATAAAAACTCATTCAATTCAGTCAACTCAAGTCAAATGAGTTAAATATTCAAATACTATTTGAATATAAAATATCTATACCTACACATTATGTATGTATGTGTAAGCTTAAGTCTTATAAATCAAAGAAGCCACAAGCTTACACACATATTATGTAAATGTATTCAAATAAATGTATGCACATCAGTGTTGCCATTAGGATACAATAGATACATTTTTCGTATCTTTTGATGGCTTCAGGTATTATGTATAATCCTGAAATTTTCGTATCTTTTGAATCTGTACGCAAAATGTACTAAAACTTATTAAGACTGATCATCGTAACCGACTCAATACTAATACAATAGCAGATTTAATAATGGTGAAAGAAAACATTAAGGACGTTTCAACATACGATCCACCCAAATCGATGATAACTAGTAGTGCGAAGTTGTTCTGAGGAAATATGAACATCTTTTTTATTTTCAGGAAATTTATATAAATTTATATAAAAGAAAAATAAATCATCAAAAATCACGATAAAAGTTTAATTTTGTTGCACAGTGTAATTTAAACAAACATTAACCCCCATATTCATAACAAATATTTTTTGATATTGTTACAAGTAAGACTTTGAGTGTTTAAAACTCTTATTCGCTTTAGGGTTTTATTCGTATAATATTTTCAGCTTTTCTAAAATCTTAGGAAAATGTTTCCTGATGAGCTGGCCGAAGCAACCAGTGAAATTCGTATATAAAATTATGAAGCTAGCTTTCCCTCAACAATAAATTTCAGTGTATTTATCAAATATGAAAAATTCGGAATTTAGCACGTCATACAAAAATCGTATTAATGATATAATTGTCATTATTTGATGTATATAATATTCATATGTAAAAAGAAATTGTTATTTACTTATACTTATTAGTTCAATATTTATTAAATATGAAATAAAAATGCCACGTTAATAAATGTTAAACGTTAAAAATAGATTTTAAAATTTTTTTCAAAATGTATCTTTTTGGGAAAAGGTGTATCTTTTTGGAATCTAAAATGTATCTTTCTCGGAAGTTCACTGGCAGCACTGATGCACATTCAATAATTCAAAAATTATTCGAATGTTTTTTGTAAACTTGCTCTCTCTAACGGGTCATTCCAATGTTTTCTTATTTATTAGGGTTTTTTCCCGGGATTTCCCGTCCCCGAAATTTAGTGAAGTGAAGAGTTAATAAAGTACATTAATTCAAAATATGATGCAGGCAGAAAAGTTTCATTGTCCATGAACAAGTCTTAAAAATAGGAGATACCTAAACATATCACTCCTTTATTGCAACATAGTCATATCTACAAAAACAAACGATCTTGGCAAAATGCGATTAAGGTTTTCAAAATGTACCGATTTAAAGATATATTTTGCTATAACTTCGGTTCAGTTTGAGATATAATACGAGAAGGTATGAAGGAAAACTTTGCTAAAATAACTTCAAATTTTGAGATATGACTATGATGCAATGATGGAGCGATATGTTTATTAGGTGATAAACACAAATTTTCAATTTCAATTTGAGTTGGTTTATATACCCGTGAAGTGCGGGGAAACCGAAATAAAATAACATTTTGGAAACTCGTGTAAGATACTACAACATACAACTTGAAAAACACATTGTCCTAAAGATTACAAATGGACCTATTGAAATGAAAAGGTTTGTAAGAAGCAGTCCGGTTGATGCTATTTTTTTGCATCAACCTTGACATACATTTGACTGATATAGACGTTGTTTATAAAAAAAAAAATTGCTTCTGACTGTGAATCCGAAGCATTCTACAACGGTGCACTTTTAACTATTTGTCCAACCTCGGTAAAATTTTAACGAAATTTTTCGAAAACATGATAATTAGTAAATAAAATCAGGAATATACTTTTTGACGACTTACTAAGCGCTTTGAGTGTGTCAGAAAGTTATTTCCTAAGCCGTTAAAAAATGTTATATATTTCTTTAAAATATTTTATCTATTTTATTAATTAACTTTTTGATCCCATATCTTGAGTACCTTAATTTTATTTTGTTTTTATTATTGTTTTATGAATTAAATTGTTGTTTATGTTATCTTTTTATCTTGTATCCAGAGCATAATAAAACTGAATAAAAGCATAATAATAGGGAATAAAGGCGTGAGGTGATAATAATTCAAGTTCCTATTTCAATCTTCAATTAATTTTTTAGTATTGAAGCATTTCTTTTACTTTCTTTGTAAAGAAGTTCCCTAACGTTATTTTATAAAAGTTTTTTTCATTACCCAGTAAAAACTTCGCCTACAAAATAATGTGTTGAGTAATCAGAAAAACATAAGAGCACTACTTACAATTCTACTGAAAGAACCAATGAAATTTACAAGGGATGTCCCAAAATGAACGCATTCAAAAGCAAGTCATTATTTTTTACTTTAATACATCCAGAAAAAAGTAGTTATAGAAGTTGTTATAGATGTAGTTATAGAAGAAAGCTACTAAATAATGAGTTAAAGAAGCTATTCATTTTGAAAAAGTAAGCGAAATTTTTACTGGGAGTAAACAAGTTTTTTATTCAATTTATTCACTCTTATTTTTGTATACGGTTTACTCTCTTCTTGTCTTTTTGAATGTTTTTTATTTGAATAAATGTTGTGCACTTTGAGTAAAAACAATCGAGTGAGTTATTCAAAGCAGACCTCTAATACATACGCAAAAAACAAAGAGCATAAAACCAACAAATGCAAACGTAAACAAACAAACAAAAATGTAGTGGTGCCCATACCTGCTTATGATGCAAAATTTAGGAAAACACACTTCAACCTTTTTTGTGGCGTGCGTCACAAAACTTTGTGATCAATTATTTCGCAACAAATACCTGCTAAGAAATTATGATATATGTATTTGTAAGTACATATAAATGTCACTAAATACTATATATAAGTTGAAGCTATCTCTTTTGAAAGGCCAATAAATGTTTATATATCAATCAGAAAACGCGTGCGAATGTAGCGTTCGTCACGCAAGATTTGCCCATATATAACCAATTATTTAATATAAAGTTATGTTATTATGCATGCGCACTAAACAAAACATAATTTTTATTAATTTTAAAGATTTCTTGTTCCATTTAACTGATTTTTAGACATTAAGAAATGAAGTTTGTTTTTTCCCAGATTCCAAAAAATTTTTTTTTCTTGAATTTTCTTAATAAAAAATTCCTTTTGTATAAAAATAAAAACATATCACAAATTGACCCCCAATAATTTAAAGGATCGCCATTGATTTTGATCCAAAAGAGCTGGGTAACAAAACAACCCTGCTTAGTTTTCTAGATATGGGTATATGTAGGTTCCTAAAAAATTAATAACTTAAAAACTATTATTCGGAAAGATTTCGGATATTTGGCTGCCGAATTCTATGAATCAAGAACTTCAGAAAATATAAATTATGCATATAAAGAATGCATATATTTTATAAAACTATGGAGTTATCTTGTTAAAAAAAAATACATGGAGTTACCTAGTTTTTATATAAAAATTGGTATTTTTCTGGTTCTTGTTTTTCAAATAATTTTTAAATAAGTAACTATTTGAAAATTTCGATCTGACAGAGTGATAGTTAATTAAACACACTTTTTATTTTTGGTGTTGTCTCAATTTTCGCAAAGAGTGGAGTTACATAGTTTTTCCATAAGCCTACCGAAATAATAAAATAAACCAAAATGAATGAAAAATTTTGTTTATAATACAAAATTTTAAAACGTAAACAACATTTTTTTTAAAATTTTAAAACGTAAACAACATTTTTTTTTAAATTTTAAGTCAAAATGCCACAGATATATGCACGCAATAATTATAAAAAAATGACTTTATTAATTTTCACTTACCCATACGCCCCTGCTGTTACATTTGAATTGCCATCCGCCTTAATTTTAAAATGATCAAATACAATTGTCACCTGTTCATTGGGTTCGGCCAAGAACAAATACGAACAATTCGTATCCGACGGATAATTGGATGGATAGCGGGGACTATTCAATTCGCCACGTTTCTTTGACGAACTCACATACGTAAAACTACAACTGCCATCTGGAGCCGCTGTACCTGGAATTTTATATTCGGTTTCAAAAACATATTTGCCTTTGAAGCCACGACCCTGTAGTTCACCCGAGCTAAAGACCATAGCCAAACGAGGTCCATCACTAACAACACGTTGAGTTTCATTGCCGCACAATTCATAGTCGAATTTATCGTAAGCATCAGCAGTTTCCTGGCCCTTTAGGTAGATTTTCAAATAGCCATCGGAACAATTGGTTCTAAATAGAAATTTCATTGTTAGGTTTAGTTTAAAATACTTTGTTTGTTGTTACTGATTTACTTACTCTTTATCCTTGTCTTTACTTTCTACTCGGGGTATATTAAATGCCGTGAATTCCAAACGCACGCGTTCTAAATGTTGGGCATCTTGCATACCGTAAATGAAATATCTGAAATGGAAAAATAATTTATTTTAAGGTTCAATTTAAAAAATTAAGTTTCCTTCTTTCGTCATACTTACCTACAAACAGTTTTCGGTATATAAGGATAAGGATAATTTGGTGAGAGTACAAAACCTGTTGATTCCTTTCGCGACAATATCTTTTGATCACATTCTGAGCCTCGTATGTGAATGCCATCGTTTTCACCTTTGAGTTTTAAAACAAAGTATTTGATTTTGTTGGTGTTTGCCATGAAGCGATGTATTTGTTGTTGCATTAAAATTTTTTTTTTTTTTAGATTTTGGTAGGATTGCGATTTTAGAGTAAAGAATCGTTTTGTTTTAGAGTTTGTTAGATCCAATGTGTTTTTTGAGTTTTATTGTAGAGATAGTTTGAGGAAAGAGAGTTAATTTTGTTTTAAAATTAGTTTCTTTTTTGTAAGACCAATTAAATATATGTAAGTTCATAATTAAATTATATAAAAAAATTTTTTCGAAAAAAAATGCATCAAAAATTGTCGCTTTAGTTTAAAATATACAACACACACATACAAGAAGCTTTTAAATGCAAATCAAAAAAATTTTATGGCTGAAAACTTAATGAAAAATTATATTAAAAAAATTCTTATGAATAAACCAGAAACAATTATAGACAATTAATATTGACTTATTTTATGGCAAGGAATTGGTAAAATCAGTATCGGAAATCGACTTTCGACTTCTGTAATTATAAAATCGAAAAATCGTTTCGTTTACAACTAAAGAACTAACTGCCTGTTTAACGATTTCGAACGTCAACGTTCGCATAGAAAATTATATTTAAAACAAAAACAAAATTCTTAAAATACAACCGTCGGCTATACCAAATAATGTAAATTGCGACTTTAATGTTTGTTGTTTGCAAACGAGTTTGGAAAACATTCGTACATATATTTTATAAAAATGCTAAAAGCAAAATGATTAAACAATAAAAAATGTGCAAAGAACAAAATACTATTATTATTATTCTTTGTATTTTGTATTTTGCATTTTTAATTGTTTTTTAGTGTTAAAATTTTTTTCTCGCACCGTTTTTATTCGTGAGTTTATTTGACAGATCAAAGCGGCAACTTTTCTCACAAAAATGTTACAGACACACTTTTTCTGTTAATTGGCGAGTAATTTCCTTACGTGACAGCTAGTACTCGCCAAAAAAAGTTACAGATACAGTTTAGTGAGAAAAACAGCTGTTTGTTTCAATATATGGCATTTTTGTTTCATTTCACACATTTCAATCAAAAAGTTTCTCGACGCGAGAGTTACAGAACATGGGCACAGCATGTAGTTTTTCTTCAATTTGAGTCTATAAGTGTGTATAACTATATTTCTGGTTTTTCATTCAAGCAGCAAAAAGCAGGAAAAACAAAAAGTTTTCGGTCTCTCCTTTAAAATGTGTTGAAACAAATTTTGCAGGTCTGCATATTAAGCCGACGATATATTTTCCATTAATTTTTCGAACAAAATGTAACTGTTTTTTCAAAAACTTAATGCTAGAAACACAAATGGGTCGAACGACGAATTATTCGCAACTAAAGCTCGTCGTCAGAAATAGAACACATTGGTAAGTATCCCTACAAGAAGTGAATGAGCGAGTAATCACTTTTTTCACGTTAGTGTTAAGAAAATGATAGAAAGAAATGACAGAAAACTTTATTTCGGTCATTTCATTCTATCATTTTCTTAACACCAACGTGAAAAAAGTGACAACTCGCTCATTCTCTTCTTGTAGGGTATAAAAACACACACAATCATTGCGTAGACCGAAATTCGTCCTGCGTAACGAACACTGCGATTGTTTTATTTCTCGCTTTTATCGCGATTATTCGAATTCGCAAAAATTGCAAAATTCAAACAAACTAAAAAAATTTATTTGAAATCGCTAAATGAGTTAAAAAAATCAATATATGTATCCGATAATAACATAAAAAAGTTTGCAAAAATAGCGAAAAGTCCTGAAAATTTTTAATTTTTCAAAGAACCCATAAAATTGATTAAAAGTCCCTTAGACTTTTAGGAATGGCAAAAAATTGTTAAAAATTGATATATTAGTGGAAATTCGCAAAAATTTGCTAACAGCGGCATGATAGTAAAGTCTACTATTTATTATAAATCGTAAAGAATCAGACAACTTACAGGAACAAATCGCGAAATTCGCGAAAAATTGCAAAATTTAAAACTAACCTAAAAACTAATTTTTGTTTGCTAAATCGAAATGCAAAACACCAAAAATGCTTAAGTAATCCACTTTCGAGTGGACTCGGATTCTAGAACATGTTTTTTGTTCAAATATGGTCAACTTATTGATAAATGTTAACAAACAAATAAATTACAAAGAAATTTTAATAAAATTTATTGCTAGTTAAAAAAGATGAAAATGGATGTATTTATTTTTATAAATTAAAAAAAATTCAAGTCACATTGATACCTGGAATTTACGCACTAATTTGACGAATTTACGAAACGAATTCTTGCCGATGAATTCGTCGTACTATGCGAAGTTCGTCGTTCGTCCCAGTTGTGTTTATAGCATAATTCTACTTCTACTTCAGCAACAATTTGTATGAAATTATTTATAAATGATGTTTAAAATAATTTTATTTAGTTTTGAATGAAAATTTTAACAAATTGTTTTAAAAAATACGTTAAATTGTTCTAAACAAAATTTGCAAAGGTTTTCATAATCGAAAATGTGTATGGTTGCGAAAAAAATTGTTCTACTGTGAACCCCTAGTGTGAATATGTACTGCCATTTTTAACTTAAAGTTTTAAGCATCGTTCACAATAGGCAGCAACATTTTCACTGGTGTTTAAAATACAGAAACAGTTTTTAAGAGACCGTTTGCAAATTTTGCCCACAAAAATATTACTTGTTTATTATTATTTTTGAAAACATGTTGTTAAAATTTTGATACAAAACTAATTAAAATTATTATAAACGTCATTTTCAATTTCATCCAAATTGTTGCTGAAGTAGAAGTAGACTCAACTTTTTTTTAAAAAACTTTAGTTACATTTTTGTTCGAAAAATAAAACGACAATATATGAAAATTTTGGGAAGAAGTAGATAGATGAAAAAACGAAATTGTTTTTCCCATTGTGAACTAAACTTTAGTCTTAAATAACTTTATTATTGAAAATTTCCTACTGAAATATAACTTTTTTTTCAAGGAAATTAAAAGAATAGGTTTGTTACCATTAAAAAAAAACTTCTGTTAAAAAAATTGATTATCGGAAATGTTTTCTACTAAAAAAACATCTCTTCGCAATAATTTTCTACAGTTGAACTTGCATTCTAAAAGGTTTATTTTTTTTAACAAGACTTTTCTTCGAAAAGAATTTCTATGGAAAAAAGATTTTCAATATCTGTTTTCCAAAAAGTTTTATATAGAAAAATTTAGCTTTAAAAAGGAATAAATAAATAGAATAGAATAAATAGAATAGTAATTTTAGAAAATGGTTTGATATAAAACCTTGTCTTCAAGAAGGTTTTCTACAGAAAAACTTGTCTTCAAGAAGATTTTCTGTAGAAAAACTTGTCTTAAAAAAGGTTTTCTTAGAAAAACTAGTTTTCGAAAATGTTTTCTTTTTTAGAATAATTGGCTTCGAAGAGGTGTTCAATAAAAAAAATATTCTATAGAAAATCTTGTTTTTCCATAGAAAAGTTAGTATTTTAAAAATAATTTTCTGTTAAAATCAGTTTTTAAAAAGGGTTTCTATAGAAAACTTTTCCATAAAAAGATTTTCTTTGGCCCTTTAAAAAGTACATAAATGTATAGAAAAAATATTATTAAATTTTAATAAAAATGATCACCAAATAAAGAAAAATTTTTAGCAATAATAAACGAATTAAGAATTAACACTTACGTATAAAATCTAGTTTAACAAAACTCTCACTAAATTCATAAATTCCTTTAAAACCACGATTTTGAGAATTTGCTGTGCGTGACAGGGTAAAAAAATGCACAAATAGACTTGATTCGCTAGAATATAAAACTAAATTTCTTTGTTGTCCGCAATATGTACCAATTAATGCTGATGAATTGTCGGGACCATCATAAACTTTAACATAATCGAATGGGCAGCTAATTTAAGCGAATTAAAAAATTTTATAATTAATTTTTTTTTTTTTATAAATTTTGTTTTTAAAATAATATATTTTTTAAAATAAGAAGTCTTTGACAAACCTTAAAGTATGCTTTAGTAATAAATTGAAAAAGATTTCAAAATAAAGTATACTTTAAGGCAACTTTATAGAAAGTCGTTATATCTTAAATTTGTTTCTTAAGACAGCTATCAATGGTACTCACTGTGGTCCACCAAAAAATAGATCAAAATCACGAAATTCTAATCTAACTCTTTGATTCGATTCACCCAAGAATTGATATGTACAAGACATATCCTTGGGATAGGCACCCGGATAGGTGGGCGATATTAAAACGCCCGTTTTGTTTATACTCAAACTGGGTGTTATTGTATAGGAACATGGTGAACCAGCTATTGGTATGCCAATTTCATATTCCGCTATATAAAATTATTTAGAAGATACAAAATTTTAATTTAAAGTTTAAATATTTTTTAGTATAAAATTGTTCAAATAAAAAAATGAGAAAAAAAAGTGTAACACTTACATGCATTGATAAATCGAAATGTGCCTTCAAATAGATCGGGAGTCGTGATATTTTTATTTGTAAAAAACGAAATGGCAATGGCACGATACATGGAAATGCGTTGTCTAGGTGGTATTGTACCACAATAACGGCCACCAAATGGTGAGTTTATCAGTTCTGCTGGTTCCGATGATTGCACTTCTGAGTATATATCCATATACTCATGAACACATCTGAAATGATCAAAAAAAAAGCGTTAAAAATTTGATATGTTCTTTCATAAATGAAGAAGATTTATTAAAATTCTTAAAAATTCTAAATAAAAACCTAATTACACTGTGCTAGCTGAATCCAATGGTGCCCACTGTTTTTTCAGGTTAGCTCTTGTTTTCGAGATATACCGTTATCTCGAAAATGGAGGAGGTTGCACAACATATATTCGCGTTACTCAAAAACGGTTTAGTTTATTGAAATTACTAAAAAAAACCGAAATTCCGCAATAATATTTCCTAGGATGCTCCTAGATGGGTCAAATGTATGACCAACCCCACATTATTTTTCATCTCAATCATTTATTTCTAACATACCTACCCACTATATCCATTCCTTAAGGGGGCTCCCATACAAATTGTTCAATGCAGACTAGAGATATATTGAAGAAAAAGTCCCATAAATGCCCAGGAGTTGCCCCTAGTGGGATAAAATGTATGACCGACCTCATTTAGTTTTATGTCTTTAACATTTTCTCAAGACATACTTTCCCCTTATCTCCACTTCTTAGGGGGCTCCCATACAAATATTGGGTTTTATGAAATTCCTGAATTAATTAAAATTTGTCGACTTTTGTGAATAAAATCAAAAGTTGTAAACAGATTTTTTTCATTTATGGCTTGTTTTGTTTGCAGCTTAGTTTTTTATATTTTTTATTAGAAGCCTAGCTGCATTTTACAATTTTTTTTATGAATTTTTAAAAAACAAAAATTTCGAAATTTTGATACAAAAATTATTTAAAAAAAAAAAAATTATGTTTCAAAAACCACTGCTCATATTAAAAAAAGTTTTGCTTTTCTTAAAGGAAATTTTATTGCGGAATTTCGGTTATTATTTATTTCAATTAACTAAACCGTTTTCGAGTTACGCGAATATATGTTGTGCAACCTTCTCCATTTTCGAAATAACGGTATTCCTCGAAAACAAGAGCTAACCTTAAAAAAACGGTGGGCACCATTGGATTCAGCGTACCCGAATTATGCTAAAACGCCATGTGCTTAGCTGGTCTAAAAAAAGGGTCAATTTTCGAGCACAGTGTTATGAATGGATTAATATGTTAATCAAGAAGAGTTATATTCAGGGAGTTAGTTAGGGGGGGTGCTTTAAAGTCATGCGAAATAAGGCCATGATGGCTTTATTGCTCAATTGAATGGGAGATAAAGCCATAATGGCCTTATTGGACAATCATTGAGAGATAAGGTCATATTTAAAATTTTTCGCAAATGTGAGATAAAGTCATATTTTTCCAGAATATTGTTACTTTGCTTTAGTGTTTCCGGGAAAAGTCATTTTTTTATTCTTGTAACGCACGCAGGAAAACTTTATTCAGCGGAGCCACCTGCCGTGTCCTACTAGAGGAGAAACCACTTAAGCGCGGCCGCAGGCCGCCACGCAGAAAAACTTTAGTATGCGAAGCCAGATTCCAATACTTTACTTTAGTGTTTCCGGGAAAAGTCATTTTTTTTATTCTTGTGTCGCACGCAGGAAAACTTTATTCAGCGAAGCCACCTGCCGTGTCCTACTGGAGGAGAAAACCCGTAAACGCAGCCGCAGGCCGCCACGCAGAAAAACTTTAGTATGCGAAGCCAGATTTCAATACTTAACTTTTGTGTCTCCGGGAAGACTCTTAATTATAAAAATAAGAAAACTATTAATCAATGTAAAATGCAAAAGTTCTTCAAACTAAAATGAGAGATAAAGCCATTTTCTAATATCGCTAATGTAAGCTTAGGCCATGATGGCTTTATTCCCCATTCAAATGGGGGAAAAAAACAAAAGGCTTTATCTCCCTATTGAATGAGAGATAAAGCCATCGTGGCCTTATTTCGCATGACTTTAAAGCACCCCCCCGTTAGTTAGTTTGTTAACGTGGTATCTCAGAAACTGCGAGAAATCAAATAAAGTCTTGCAGGTGACTCCGCTTTGCAATTATGACACTACTCGCTAAAAGCGTAGTGCTATACCCTGTCCGTTGCCGTAAGATATGTCAGTAAATGCACTACCCTTAACTCCGATATCACGGAGCAACTGGAGCCCTCCAGGAACCTTTGTCTCCTGGACATAAGCGCCGGATATTCACAGAGATAGTGAAACACCGGCTGGCTTTATTACTTGTTACAATACCATACTAAAAGGCATATAATTCATAAGCTTCCTAACTTTTCTCTAGACAATGCCTTGAGTTCATTATTGCATGGTAACGTATTCACCGCACAAGGGCGATTCTTTGTCAACCCATTTGTTTGGAGGTATGCTTTGCAACACTGCGTTTATGAAGTCAGCCACCGTTTCCTATTTCTGAGTTTCGTCGTGTGCATTATATGGTAAGCCCAGTCTATTCGCATTAATTCCTATTATTCCTAATGACCCGTTAAAACTGTTAGCTTAGATATGTCTCTTCGACCACTTCTCCTAAGCTGTTTTGCGCGATTCACATTATCGGAGGACCACGTTAGCTTTGTGATCTTACAGGTGTCTAGATTGTGCCATCTCTTGTCAGCTTCGCACTCGAAGTGCTTAAAACTCCGCTTTAATTATTCCAAGGTATCGCCGTGGATAGATCTAAATCCGAACCTGTCCTGGAGAGTTTGCCTGCTGGTTCATAGCCATAGTGATTTATGTGCGCAGGAACCCATACTAAGGTGATGTCAGCCAAATGATTAAACCTAGCAGAGATGTGTAATGGTGGATAGAAGGGCTGCCTGGTGATCGAAATAAATACTGTTATTTCCCTAAATGTTACTGCCATATTGAAGAGGACATGCTTCCCTTATTGGCAGTATTCCAGCTTGAAAAACACCACATTCATCCGGAAGAGACCGAACCGTACGTGTACTCTCTTATACATAACTCACCGTTAGTTTTCCCCTGCTTTAATCGCGCACGGATGGAATTAAAACTTTCAAAAGCCTTTCAATGTTCATGTGAGAGGTGACATTGTATTAGGTCGTTTCGAGATCCGTGGTAGCAATATAACACTTGAAACGCCAATTGTTCCCTATCTCATATGGCATAAGCACTATCGTGTCAAAATACATTTTCCGGAAGCATTATTGTAGGAAAAAAATAGTTTTATTTGGCTGATTTTTTAAACCAAACAAATCAAATAGTTAGAGAGGAAACTTGTTTAGGGGCAAGGAGAAATAATGGACCGATTTGGATTATTTTTAATATTTGATACTCTTTATACTAAAAAAAAAAAAAAAAATATATAGCGCGCAGTAGTTATTTGTCTATATCTCGATCATTTATAAACATATTCTGTTCATTTTCACTACCAGAACTCGGCTAAGTTTATTCCAGGGGAAAGTGAATAAATAAAATTTAGAGAAGACACAATGAAAGATTTATTGGGAAAAATTAGAGCTTGTCATGGTTTTTGCATATATCCCAGTCATTTCTAAATCAATCTGAGTAAGCTTAAATAGCAATCTGTTGCGCATTATATATGTGATATAAATATAAAACAACCTAGTCCCTATCATATTTGGGGTCTTTAGAAAATCCATTTCAACATACACACGGACATCATTCAATCAAACCCGCTGCTCAAAGGATCAATATTGTAGAAATTTCAAACTGAATGACGAACTTATAAATGTCCTTTCCACCTTCCTCTTGGGGTATGTAGGGTTACAGGACATTCCTCATTCTGTTGTTGCATTCTCTGGGGAAATCGGGTGCAACCAAATCCTGGAATTTGGTAGAATACAAAATTGACAGATCTTTTCAGATCGCGGCTCACCAGATCGTATCTGGCACCACAGGAGTAAGCAGCATATGGTGGCACGTTACAAGACTGACTATTGGCTGAGGACTATTCGGGGATTTCGTGGTGGTTGTGGCGCACAGCACACAGAGGCGTCACGGGACAAAATATATTGGCCCATATTCATAGTCAAAAATAAAGTCGTACACTTTAGAACAATGTTATTGACATCCATTTAAAGCCGGTTTTAACTTAAAGTCGACTTTATTTTGACTATGAATAGGGGCCATGGTGTTTTTCTATCTCTTTCTTCGAAAGCTGCATTTCTGTTTGAAACACCTTTATGGCCATTTTCTCAATGTACCGACAAACTGTCTGTTACTTAATGTTAACATAAATTTATTAGACCGATAAACTGTCTGTTAACAATTTTGGGTTTCTCAATATACCTACAAAAAACATTGTTTTTAGCTGGCAACACCTTTCAAAATACATGTAAAAGTTGGGAGTCAGCTGATTGAATGTATCTGTACGTCAAATAAACAGAAAATAAATAATTGGCAGATGAGTGCCGGTTAGTTTTGCAACAGGATAGAAGCAAATGAGACATTGAAAAAACCGAATTTCTTTAATGTGCAGTATTTCGTTGGGAAAAAAGATTATCAAATAATGAGAAAACGGCCATTAATGTTTTAATACAATGAATACAATTTTATTGGCAAAACAGTTGTAAAAATTAACTTTTAAGTTTACCACAATACAAGTAACGGCCAATTTCACCAAGTTCAGTTAAAACTAACTATTACTTTAACTTCCAGTAAACAATATGTTTTTGACAGTTGTAACTGGAAGTTAATTATAACCAAGGCGAATTTATTACAGGTGGTCTTAAAAGCCCTGCTGATATTAGCTAAAATCACTGTTGGATGTCAAAATTTTGTTTATTCTCTTTTATTATCTTTGTTTCTGTTTTGTTTTATTTCTGTTTTTGACATTGTACAATGATTTTACAAATTGCTTGTGGTTTTTGTACGAGTTGTACTTGTTGTAGTACCGAGATTACCTGGGATGAATTCGCCTTGATTATAACTGAACTTGTTAAAATTGGTAAATAATATTTAAGTAACTAAATAACGTTACAAAACAAAATAATACAGTTTTTTTGTTTAAAACGAAATGTTTGATAAACTAATTCTGTTGTTTAACGTGGTTTGTGTTTTTACACATTGCTTTCTGTTCCTTTCTTTCACCTTTTAACCTCTGTGTGCTCTGTGGTTGTGGTTTGGAAGGGAGATCCCAAAAATTCTGCTTCGAGGGCTGATTTTTCACCTCGTGTGGAAAAGTTCGGCATATGGGCGGATTTCACACACGCTGGCAGTTGGTTAACGCATTGTTCGTCACCAAGTGGTTAAGACTACCTTGGGATAAGGCCAACATGGCAAGTGCTCAAAAAAATATTTTCTACTCACACCCTTTCCATCTGTGGCGAAGGGCACAGTATGTAAATTTTGTATGAATGTATGTTTGTACATATGTATTTCTTAAATTAATTTCCCCTCAAAGTATTTCGTAATTTTAATAAATATGCAGGCTTTAATACTCCTGCTGTGACTATACATTAATTGGTATTAAAGTATTATAATTTTTTTTTATTTACTGAACATGTTTATGCCTGCTAATTATGCCACATTATCAATTAGCAGGCGACTTGTATGATGATTTTACAAAAACAAATAATTGGCTTTAAATTAAGTTTTAATTTTAATTAATGGATTTAAAACACAATTAGGAACATTAATTGAAAAATTGAAGTAGTAAGTTCGATGTACATACATGTGTAGTACAAATTTAAATTAAATAAAATCACGAATGGAAAATTCGGTAAGGGCCCTCCATTCCACTAAGGACCTTGACTTAATCCTATTAACTGATATCACCCTAATTGACCTTTGGCTGTCAGTAAATATGTAAGCGATGGGGCGGGTACCATATTCGATTCAATCCATTTCACACATTCCGTAATAGCACGGACTTCCGCCTGTAAGCTTGTAGTGTGATCCAGAAGACGGTAGAATATCTCGGTTTCTGGGCTTTCAACATAGACCCCATGCCCATTTTATTCCCCAGTTTAGAGCCATCTGTGTAGCAACAGATCCCCACAGGCGTTTGCCCTAAAGTTTCACTAGACCCTTATCAGGGATCATAGTCTCGCATTTCCGAAATTTTCCGTCACCGGTTTTCGGTCGGGCATGTCCGATGAACATATATATTCAATCAATCTATCTAATATACACTGATGACGTGCCCTGTAGTCACCTATATATAGCTCGACGAGAGATAAGAGACGTTCGGCCGCGAGTGCCGCCTTGTACCCCACCAGCGTTTCAATCGGCGGTATATCCAGCAGTGTCCCTAAAGCCTTGGTTGATATATTGCACATCGGCCCACTTATTCCCAAGAAACATGTACGCTGGACCCCCTGAAATGGTCTTATATTGCACGCTCTGTCCATCAAGGTCCACTTGATTACAGAAGCGTAAGTTCGGATCGGTCTAATCACACTTCTGTAAAGCCAATGTGTCATAGTTGGACTAAGACCTCTTTTCGGACCTATGGATCTCCCAAAGCGCCCAACACCGGCTCGCCCTGTTGGTTCTCTCCTCTATGTGGTGTTTCCATTTTAGTTTTCGATCCAGGATCACGCCTTAAAACTTAACCCAGTCTGTCACTTGCAAAGTGAACTAGAAACAATTTGACACGTTTTTGTTGAGTCTTCCGAAACAGACGGACAGACATACGGTAATGGCTACATTGACTTAGAATTACTCAAGTACCCTGAAATTATATATTTAATGAGATTTTAAATGAATATAAGAAAAGTTTTACACAAAGAAATTAAAAACTTAGTATAACCTCATTCATCACTTGTGGTGAAGGGTAAAATCACTGAACTGCAGAAATTTTTTTAATAAACCTTTTTAAAGTTATCAAGTATAAAAAGTTATTTGTTATAAAATATTGATAAAAAGAATAAATAAAAACTACTTACGATGGTAATTCACCAACGGCCGAACCGCTAAAATAAAAAAAAAGAAATAGAGAAAAAAAATTAAAATTGTTAAATAATTAAATCCAAATATTAAGTGCTACAATTAAATACAGTATTTATCGGTTATAAGCATTCCTGAAAATGCACGATTTTCGGTGCATATAAGCGGGAAATGCAAATATAAAAACTCGTTTATATGCACATATGGTGCTTACAAAAAAAAACTCGTTTAATTGCATCAGCCGTGCATATATAAAAACTCTGATGTTTGCATAATGGTTGCATATAGACAAAAAGATATTTAAAGTTTTTATATTAGTCTTTATTTGAAAAAATATTTTCCCAAAAAAAAAAAATTGATTAAATTCAGTATGTATGTATATAAAAAATATTTTTGTACCACAGGTAGCATTTCATTGAAATCATTGTTTAGATTAATAATAAAAAAAGTAAAAATCCATTGCTTATTAGAACTGTCCCAGCAGTGAAGTGAGTAGCGATTTTATCAAGTGCTTGTCATTGGAGGTACATAGTTGCTAGAGGAAAATTGTCAGTGTTCGTTTTTTTGCTATGCAAAGTGTTTTTGACAAGAATAAATATATATCGCTACTCATTACACTAGCATTTTAAAGTAAAGTAAAGTAGTAAAAATTTGTATGTAATTTTATTTAGTAACACGCTCATTTACTTTTTTATCTAACAGCTGACTTATGACAGTGATGATAAATATAGGGATGATACTTCCGAATTTATCATTTTAGAACAATTTTGGTACAATTTTTGCAAATTTATGAATGATGCGTATAGAAGACATTTTTTCATGCAATTTATTCAAATTGTATAAAATTTTGCTTGCATAAAAGCGAGAAATGCATATAAGCGAAATGCTTATAGAAGAAATTTCCATGTATATTTTAAATTGCGACCTGAAATTGCACGAACTTAAATGCAAAAAAGCGGGAAATGCTTATAACCGACGTGCATATAACCGATAAATACTGTATTAATTATTTTTAATAATTAAATTATTTTTTTTCTCATAATTTTTATACATACTCTGGTGGAGTTCCTCTTAAATTAAATGTTTTAAATATGACTTCAACACGTTGTCCAGGTCCTGCTAGGAAAGTGTATAAACATTGACGTGAATGATTTTTAAGATTGTGCAATAGGGGAGCAGAAAATGTGCCATTTTGAGGGCCACCGATACGGGAGACAAATGTTTGATCGCATTCTATAAAGAAAAGATATTACAATAAGAAAGGGAGTGAAATTGTGTTTAAAGAGGTTTTGGTAACACATTTAGTTAAAGAATTAAAAAAAAATTAAAGAATTTTTTATAAAATATTTTGGTTAGTTATAAATTAAATGAAAAAAAACTACCGTAAAAAAAATTAAAAATAATTACAGCTATTTTTACGAGCATGGTGATAAAAATGATGTCTACTTTCAGTTGTATGTAGTATTAAGAAAAAATTTAAAATTTGTAGCATACATTTAGACAATTAATTAATTAATTTGTAATTTGTTAATTGCAAAATTTATTGAATATGTATGTATATATGTTCTTAGAAAATTTTAAAAAAAATTAATGTGTTAAGAAATTTTTCAGAAAATTTGCTGTTTTAGAAGAAACTGTTTGAAAACAAAGATTCCCAACATTTATAAATTTTTGGGAAAATTAATCGAAAATAAACTATTTTGCGTAAAGATTTTTTTAAAAAAATTGCTATTTTAAAGGATTTTTTCTTTTAAATTTGTCTTTTTAATTGGAATTTTTTTTTAAATGTTATAAAAGGTGGTCCAACCATGATGCGCTGCATCAGTGATCAAATGCTTATATATTTATCAGTGAAGTTAATGTGTACCAAAAAATTGTGAAAAACTCCACAAAAATAATAGTCACACAATAAAAAATATTATAATTATTTTTATATCGGCTTTAAAATAAGTTTGCTTTTCTGATGCAGCGCAGTGATGCATTTACGAACGCACCCTGAGTCGCACCTTTACGTCAAGTTTTTGCCCAACTTAACTTGATGTTTGGTTTGTTTGACAAATTCAACCATGGAAAGGTACACAGTTGAGCAACGCACTAAAATTGTTGAAGCCTTTTACGAAAATGGACGTTCAAATCAAAATGCATATCGTGCACTTCGAGATTTTTTTGATCAGCATATTCGACCAAATGTGTCCACAATCGGAGAATTGTGCGCAAATTTCAGCAAACTGGGACTGTGGAAAATGTGAAAACCACAAAAAGCGACTGTTTGGTGCGGTTTATGGGCTGGCGGTGTCATCGGGCAGTACTTCTTCGAAAATGATGTCGGCGAACCAGTTACCGTGAATGGTGTTCGCTATCGCGAGATCATAATGGACTTATGGTAGCCAGAAATTGAGGATATGTACCTGAACGCTATGTGGCTCTGCACAGCCAACGAAACAATTATTCTTTTGCGCGAGAAATTCAATGGCCGTGTTATCTCACGTCGTGGCGATGTTAATTGGCCGCAACGATCATGTGATTTAAAATCGTTGGACTTCTTTATTTGGGGATATTTAAAAAAAAAGTGTAAGTCGATAAGCCAAGAACAATTCAAGAGATAAAGGATGAGAAGATTCGGCACATTACGGATATTGATCCTCAATTTTGTCTGTGTCATTGAAAATATGGACCATCGGATACAAGTATGCCATCGATGTCATAATAAAAAATATTAAGATAATTCTCTGCAAACTTGTTGTTTTGTTTACAATTAACATCGTGCGTTTTAATTGGACCACCCTTCATTTTTACTTGAAGGCGATTTTTGCTCCAGACCAGTGTTATTTGTGTGTTTGTTTTATCAAGTAAAATGTGAGTAAATTATATTTTCTAAAGAATCGCTCTAAACTAAAAACAAAACTTAAGTGTGATTTATTTGTATATTGAATGTGTTTCTGTCTAAAATAATTTCAAAAAAGCTTTTAGAGTATAAGTACACATTAACTTAAAATTTTTTTTAAAACTACAATTAAAAATTTATTTTATTTTAGTTCAATAATTTCAGATCTTTTTAGAAACCTACTTGGTGTTTTAGTTGTTCTCGGCAGCAGTTCCAACAGAGCCACTACCGGTAACCTGGGTTGTGCTAAAGCCTGTGGATTTGGTGCTCCTCTTACCACAACAGAAGCCTCATTGGAGTCCACTGCCGAGTTGTAAAACCAATTTGCAAAAGTGTGTAGCAGAGTTTTAAAAAAGATTTTATTCAGTTTTTTTAACGAATTAAAGAGAATAAGAAAAAAAAAAACGTTTAATTGTTTAAAATTTTATTTCAATTTTTATTGTACTTTTCATCACTTTTAATGTAAGTTATGAAATTAAGCATCAATTACATATTTATAAATAAAATAAAGAGAGTGTGTGGGGTTTTGGCATGTGTGTGTGTGTGTTTATTATCTACTTGTCATGTTGCGACAATTTCATATTATGACATTAATATGTTTTGTATATTCATTCGCATTGTGTTTAATAACAATAATAAAAATAATTTATGTTAATAAAAAAAACCCCAAAGAGAACTACTAAAACACGTCTATTGAGATCAGGGTTGTCATGTCCCGAATTCAAGGTTCGATATCCCTAAAAATCCCTATCTCAAAATCAAAATCCCTTATTTCGTTCCAAAATTCAAATAATTTAATAACACATTAGTAAAAGAGCTTAATTACTTATCTACATTTTTCTTTATATAAAAATCGTGTGATTTCCCGGAAATATAAAACATTAAAAAGTTATTTTTTTAATAATTAACATAAGGAAAATAATTTGTCCACACAAAAATCTGCCCCCAAATTAATGTTAAAATCCCCAATTTGGGGATACATCCCCTTCATTTGGCAACACCGGTAATCAAACATGTGTGTTAAAATAATAAATTGTTATTGTTCGCTTGTGCTTCTGTGCTCGAGTGCTCGTTTGTCTGTACATTTCTTTCCCAACAAACCAGAGATAATTAACTAGAAACAAAGCTTACTCAAACATGACTCAAAACGTCATGCATCGTAGGTTTTCACAACAACATTTCTCTTTAAAATAATTATAGAGTTAATTTTCCATTTAAAATTTTGATATTAGAATATTTGAAAAACGCCAAATATTTCTAAACGTTTTGATAGTAAATAATTTGATATCAAGGAAAAAAGTCGTTACTTTTAAAAGGTTTATTTTTTTGTTTGCTGGGTTGTTTTCAGTGCGTGGAAAGGAAAACTGGGTTTTTTTTGCTGACTGTGATTTTAATTTAAATGTTAACTTGTTGTGTTTGTGTTGCTACAGGAAAAGTATTTAAAATATTTTTATTAAATTTAATTGAGATTTTATTGTAATAATGTTTTTTATTTCATTTGAGATTTTCATCAATTTTTTTTTATTAAAAAAGTAAACTTGGTAATTTCAAATCGAATAAATAGTGATCTATCGTATTAAAAGTAAAATGATTTATTTAGAACCGAATAAAAAGTGAACCAACCGGTTCATAAATATTGAAAAAAAAAAATTAAACCGTTTCATTTAGAATCTAGCAAAAAGTGAACCAACCGGCTTTTTCGAGAGTGGCCCCTATTTCGGACCCATGTTCAATCCTGGAATCGCCAAAACAAAATATATATGATAAGCTTAATATTCATTCAAGAGTTGTTTGTGTTGAATATTATCTAGATAAATATATTCAAATGCACGCAGAGAAAAAACATGTTTAAATACGGTCACCTCCAACAAAACTATGTTTAAAGAAAATTTTAAACATATTCATCCCTATCGTGAATAACATGTGGAATTTTTGTTCCCATGGAATTTTCATTCCCCTCGAAGGGAAAAAGCAATCGTGAATCTCATGTGAAAATTTTTTCACGCTATCAGTTCCAGTGAATGTAAAAAAGAAGAAAGATTAAAAAAAACAGAAATCAAAAAAAATTTTGTTCAAAAATATGCACGTACTATAAATTAAAAAAAAAAAATTTAAAATAATAAAGCAAAATATTTAGTATCGGAGGGATAGTTTGATTACAACGTTAGTTTTTTGGACTTTTTAAATTTTATGTAGTAAAATATTTTCTAAAATTCTGCATTCGAAAGCTTCACAAATCCACAGCTAATCGACTTGTTGTTTTACATTTTGTTGACCAATATATCGGTTTGTGCCTTATTAACGGAAATAGCTCTTAATATTCGATTTATAGGAGGAACTACTTACATACATGTTCTGTTCCCAAGCAAAAATAAAGTGAAAAAAGCTAAGGGAAATGTAAACAAATTACGAGGGAAAAATCTTTTCACGATAAGGGAAATTTTTTCCCGTGAACATTTTTTCACGTTATTATTCTCATTTGAATTACCTTTTTTTCATGGGAGTTTTTCATGATCGCAAATATGTGAAAAGGGGAATAATTACGAGGGAAAATTATTCACGAAAGGGGTGATTATGTTATCCCAAGAAAAACTTTGATAACTAATATGCATGTGGCAGTGCAAATAAAACTGAACTGGCAATATAAAATTAAGTAATTTGTTTTTATTTTTGGTTTTTCTTTACCCACTTACAACTACATTTAGAGTTGACAAAAAATTAACCAATTGTAGTCGGGACTGTTGTTGTTTTTGTTTAAGCTTTGATATTGTTACAAGTAAAACTCGGACTTATAATTCTTATACGCTTAACAGTTTTATTTGTGTAATATCTTTAGTTTTTCTAAAATCTTTGGATGAAGTTTCCTGACGATCTGGCCTAAGAAACCATTGAAATGCGCATATGAATAGCTTATCCCATCAGCAATAAATTTCAGTTTATCGATAGTATGAAATGGGAATTTAGCACATTTAACCGAAACCTTGTTAATATTATGTTTAATTTAACCATATTATTGTCACCGACAATTATATTATGGTTAACATATTCTTCCATCAAGAAGCCACAACCATATTATGATTGCCTCTTATCATGTTATGGTTAAATATGACAATAATTTGTTTCAAAATTAACAATAGTATTTTCTTCTTTTTCAAGAGAGGACTATTTTAACCATAATATGGTTGTCGCTGACAATAATATGTTAAATTGAACATAAAATGTTAAGCCATATAAGCCATATTTTAACATGTTTTTCTCTGGGTGTGAGATTTTTTTGTCTTTAAGTGGTCTCAGGGAGGCCTTTGTTATGAGAATTACGGTCTATTTTGGACCTACCACCAGCGTGGCCATTTTGGCATTTTTGCAGCTAGATTTAGCAATTTTTTCTCTGATTTAGCTGCACATTTTTCATTTAGCAGTTAGCATTTTTTTTTAGCATTTTTCAATTACATATTTAGCATTTTTTAGCATTATTTAATTTAAGAATATTGAAGTAATCTTGTTCTGAAAATCTACCACACTTTTTTGTTGAATGTACATACAAATTCCTACTTTTTTGCTATAGAAACTGTACAATCTTATAAAAGATCTTTCATATCAAATTGTTTTAAGCATTGATCATTACGATTTTGAAAAGTTTTTGGAAACGAAAAGAGATACCATAACTTTTGAAATAGAAAAACAAATATGAATTACATGCCAAGATTTTATAGCTCAATTAATATGCAGCTTTGACAACGATTGCCAAAAAAGTTTTATAATGTAACAAATAACTTTTTTTTGTGTAAAAAACAGTTTCAAGCAAGGCGAATTCACAAAGGTTACCGCATCATGAGATAGAGGTATGCTAGCTATCCCTTTTTATTGAAAAATACTATGTATTTTGTTTTTGTAAAAGGTTAGAGTGAATGTCAAAAATATTTGTTGAAAATATAAAAAAGGATTTTTTTTGTTTATAAAATATATACAATTGCTTTAGAAAGTAAATCTTGTTCCTCAATTGCAAACTAATTGTGGCTCCACTTATTCCTTACGCATTTCTAATTTATTGTGTTTATATTTAATATTCACTTTTTTATTTTATAAAATTTAAATAAGTTTTTTTCTAAGTATTAAAATTTTTATTAAATTTTAAATTTGAATTAATTTTTTCACAAATTGTAAACAAAGCATTCTGCATACACAAAAAACAATTAACAGATGACTCGAAAATGCCACCTGCATGAATTCGCCTTGGTTTAAAGACTAATAGAAGAAATTACAACTTTGGAACATCAGTGGCAGAAACTAAATTCATATGAATTGTTAAATAAGAACTCAACAGTTGATTTCTGGATAATGTATATGGATATAAAAATGCATTAAATGAAAATCCAGTCAGTGAATTAGCTTCTTTTGCAATGAAGTTTTTGTTTTTGCCATTTAGCAACGCGGAAGTTAAAATAGGTTTTTAGTGGTATAAATCTCTTAAAAACGGAAACTCGAAATAGAATGACGTTAAAGACTATGTATTTGCTACTTTATATTAGGTGTGGTTTAACATGTTGCGGTAGTTTAAAAAAAATGAACGATCTCATTTAAAATTGCGATAAGAACATACATATATTATAATGATATCTCGATCGATTCTACAGAAGTTGAAGAAGAATATTAATTTGATGACGTATTTAATTTATAAAATGAAATTTTTTATTAAACATGTTATGCATTTTATTGAAATACTAAATAAAAGCCATTTATAGGTCAAGGTCCTTTGATTTTTTGTTATGGTATGGTGCCTTTTCTTTAAAAACTTTTTATGAACGTATATAAAGACCGAAATATATTTCTTTCATAGTTTTAAGACTTTTTATGTTTACTAAATATTTTATTGTTATTTTGTAATCAGTTTGTTCTATTGATATGATGTGAGTTTATAGGGAAGAATTATGTAAAATAAATCATATATAAAGGTATATTAGCTTAAATAACCAAAAATAACACAATTTATATTTTAGCATTATTTTTTGGCAGTTTAGGATTTTTTTTTAGCATTTTTTAGCATTATTTTAAAGTCCATTTAGCTGTAAAATATTTTTGGATATGGCCACACTGCCTACCACTACAAAACAAAAAAAAAAAGTTATCGCTACCAAATCTGATATTAATACAAAAATTTATAAGTAAGTTGCATTATAACTTTGTTGGGATTTTCATGCACTCAAAAATCGAAAATATACGCAGAAAATATGCACTAAAACTCCAAAATATGCATTAAAAAAATAAAAAATATGCACTCAAGACTTGAACATTTTCTATAAAAAAGCGTTTGCTTTTTTTATTACATATATTTAAAATAAAAAATTCTATTGTTGTTTTTATTCCTTTGTTATTCATACGTATAATATTTTTTAAAACTTAATTAAAATAACTACATAATTTAAACTTTAGTTTGCGCAATAAAATAAATACTTTTTTATTTCATCAAATGTAAACCTTTGTCTGTTAAAAAGCTTTTGTAACTACATGGAAAATGATGCCTCAACGTCAACCAAAATTGAAGCATACTTGAAGGATGCCAATTCATTTGGAGGAGAATATTAATTTTCTAATTCATATCCCACATTTGATTCTAGATCAAAAATAGTTGATATTTGTTTTATTGTTTGAAATCCGATTTTTTTGCAAGACGTTTTGGACTTTTTTTTAATTTGTCGGGCTATTCTTCCTTCTACATTGTTTCCCGTATGAAATCAATAAATCAATATTATCGAATTGGCTTCCAATTTCCTCTGCAACTCGATGTAAGCCATGTGCCTAACAAATAACATGAACCAATTTTGGAAATTTGGCAGCCTTAACCATGTAAGATGCTGCATCGGTTAAAAATTTAAGGGTTCTTTGTCAAAATCTTGTATTTTAAGCAGAGCAACAAAAAAAAAATGTAATTATTGATTTAAAAAATTTTTGTTTTCGAACATTTTTTTTATACAATTTTTTTTTTATAATAAGGAAATTGAAAAATTATGTCACCCAAAAATGTTTAAATATGCAAAAATATGCATTTAAAACCAAAATATTCATTTTTACTAATACATATATGCAACAATGTGCAAAAACAAATCAATGTCATCGATTTGTAACGCAAATTTAATGATTCGGAAAGATAATTGGTCGACATTGATCTTAGACTATCGGCAAAAAACATGCATTTGCTGGAAATCGCATTCCTAAATATAACTTATAAAGGGTGTTTTTTTAAGCTAGATATAACTTTAAATTGTAAAAAGTAACACAAAAAATTAAATTTTGATGAAATATTTTTTTTTATCGTTTCAGTATACTCTGACAAATCATCATGAATAGACTCACGCTTGAACAACGCTACGAAATTATCCAAATTTACTTTGAAAATCAGTCGTCGATTCGCTCTAGAGCAGTTGGCAACTGACCCGTTGTTTTATCGCAAAATTGTGTTCAGCGATGAGGCGCATTTTTGGCTTAACGGGTTTATTAATAAGCAAAATTGCCGCATATGGAGCGAGACCAATCCACAAGAGACCCTACAGACTCCATTACATCCAGAAAAATGCACCGTTTGGTGCGGTTTTCACGCTGGTGGCATCATCGGACCTTATATCTTCAAAAATGAGGCCGGAGCTCGCGTTACGGTCAATGGAGATCGTTACCGCACCATGATCAATGATTTTTTGTTTGAAAATATGGATGACATTGATCCGGAGGAGATGTGGTTTCAACAGGATGGCGCTACGTGCCATACGGCGAACGCAACCATCGACTTATTGAAATCAAAATTTGGCGATAAGTTGATTTCGAGAAATGGACCTGTCAATTGGCCTCCAAGGTCGTGCGATTTGACACCTCTCGATTATTTCCTGTGGGGCTACGTGAAGTCACTGGTTTATGCTGATAAACCAGCAACAATTGACGCCTTGGAGGCCAGCATTGTTCGTGTTATTCGTGACATACGTTGCAAAAGAATAAATGTTTCTTAATCATTTTGTTTTTAAATGCTTCTTTGTATGAGTCGAATAAAACGAAAAAACTGCAGTTATTAAAAAAAAACTGTTTTTAGAATTAAAAATCTGCAAGACTGTTTTGCACTTAAAAAACAGATAAATCTGCACATTTGGCGACACAACTTGTATTATTTAAAGACTAATTTACTTTCAGTTAAACATGCCTTATTAAATTCAAATTGATTTTTGAAATTTTCGCCTAATAAGCTTTAATATTAATTTTCTCTAAAATTTTTGTCGCTCTAGTGTTTACTCTTGCAATTAAATTAATGTGCTTTTCCTTTTGAGCGTCATTAAAATTTTCCATTTCTGCGCGAAAACAAATTTTCTTTCAACTAAATTATTATAGAAGACATTGCTCTCGTTCATTTTTTGGTGGTTTCTTGCACAGATTCATTTGAAAAACGTTGTACATTCGCTTAGTTAGACATTCAATGTAGACAGAAAATTCCCTTTTTATGAAACATTTTGCATTACAAAAATGTTTTTTTCCCTTTTACTTTCAGCTGTCACACACTTCAGTGATATTTTGAAATCATTATGGGTTTTTGACTGTAGAGGAGGAAATACTTTTTTGTTCTTATTAATGACAAAATCGCAAAAAAGTAGATAAGAAGAAAAGAACCGACTAAGGAATGCAATAAGTATGCACATACCTTAAATATGGGATTATTTCGCTTTTTATATTCTTTATTTTGAACACATTTTTGTCGTGGGAAATAATAATAATGATCACGAGAAATAAAAGCATATTTCAATTTTGTAACGAAAATAAGCAAATACATTTGATATATCAAAATTTTTCTATGCATATATTTTTATTATATAAAAGCACACATACACATCCATGTAAAACATGAAAGTACTTTTGTAAGTGTTAAACCACATTTAAAATTTTTTCCTGGTTAATCTGTTTTTTTTTGTAAATGTACACATTTATACAAGGGTAAATTTAAAAGGTTATAAAATATAAAAAATAAAACACATGTTGCACATCTTTCTGGTGTTTTCTTTAATAATAGAGTTTTAAAGTCAAGGAAATTTGATATTTGGGTTCAATAAATATAATTCATAAACACTGCCAGTTTTTATATTTTACTTATTTTAAAATCAACAAGCAAAAAAGCGCAAAATATCTATAAAATGTGCAAAAAAAACCTGAAAAACTTCGTAAATAATTAAGAACGCTACCCTACAGCACAGTAGTTGCAGACAAGTTTTCGAGAGTTCTCCCATGGGCAAACATGAACCTGTCATTTAAAAATGATTTTACTAGATTAACACGCCTGTCACAGAAATCAATTCCGATTGCAAGTGGAAGTGATTTCGTTTTGCTTCTCAAAAAAATGAAATCACTTTCGATCGGAATTGATTTCTGTGTGTAAAATTCATTTATGAGTTCTTTGTGGTCAAAATTCAGGCATGCCCCACATTTTGATCAGAAAAGTTTTGATTCTGTATTTATAATTCCGATCGATTTTGTTTTAAGTTCATTGGATTCCGAACGATTTTTTTATTCCCAAAAAATATATATATTCAAACAAAGTATGGCAGTGTTGTGCATGAACAAAAAAAAAAAGTTTTTGCTTATCGTTTCCGTTGCAAACGGATAAATTTGTTCTACTTCATGAAAAAAAAAAAATAATAGTGTGGCAATACTTGCAATATAATTGTTAAGTTTTTCGTCAATTATGTACCTTCCTGCATACAATTGACATTATAGAAGTAATCGTCGCCAAATTTTATATCAATATTAACTTTTACACTTGCAATATAAATGTTAAATTTTTCGTTTTGTACAATTATATCGCCAATGTGTGTGTAATATCAGAAGGTGGCACAATATACTGGCTATAATCAAAAGACTTTTCATTTTTATTGCACAACAAAAGAAGTGCAATATACTATGAAATGTGTTGGCAGCATTGTACAATGTTGTTTTGTTTATAGGTTATGTTTACCATTTTATTGAAAGTTGAGCCATATTTTAATTAAAACCACTGTGCCAATTATTGCAAAATACAGGGCAAGATGCAAATTATATGCGGAAATCGTATTTAAAAATATTGTATAATGGATGGGGCGCTAAAATAATTAAAATTTTGATGTATAAATATTAACTAAATGCTTAAGAAATCAATTAAATGATCAAAAATACCATGAACGGCCAATTTTACCAAGTTCGGTTAAAACTAACTTATATATAACCGGTAGTTAATTATAACCGAACTTGGTGAAATTGGCCGTTAATCTTTAATTTTGCTTGGGTTTAATACATATTTTTATTAAATAAGTCTTTTAAAATAGCAATTCAACTTTGAAAATTTTTAATTTTTTCTAAAGACTCAACTATTCGTTCGGAATTGCGTTTTGTAACATGGCTGATTATCTAGATATCTACAAGAGAATTTTTCGTATTAAAATGATTGAAGGTGGGGGTTTAAAGGGATCTAAAGCAGAGATAGGCAAAAGGCCGCCCATGGGCGCTTTGTTATTCTCTTATTTACACGTACTTAAGCACACGTACAGAAGAAAAATATGAAAACAATTCAGTCTCGCATGAGCAGTCGCACTGGTATCACAGAATACTAACAGAACTGTCACGAGACGGAAGATTTTGAGTTTTTTTTTGTCTCTTTCTAAGAAAGCTGCCCTTTTTCATTTCTCTTTGCATCATCTTTTATGCCGCAATACAATGAACACAAATTTATTTAGTTGAGATTTATTTGCAAAGCTTTTGTAAAAATTAACTTTTAAGTTTACCACAACACAAGTAAATAATATTTAAGTAAATAAATAACATTATAAAACAAAAAATATTAATAAATACATTTTTTTTGCACAAAACACAACGTTTGTTGAACTAATGCATGTTTTTTAACGTGGCCTGTGTTTTGTTATTTTTGTTTTGATCATGCCATTTGTGTTGATTGTTGCTGCCTGTTTTTACACATTGCCACTTCACCACCAAAAAAAGCTTTTTGTCTCTTTCTTTGAAAGCTGCCCTCGCAACTGATTTGGGCCTTTTTCACACGTCACTTTTTTCAGTTCTGTTAGTATTCTGTGCTGGTATGTTGTGTTACGCTTGTTGCTTGAGCAGCGTTGCCAATTGTGATTTTTTTTGTTAAAAAAAGTTTTTTTTTATAATGTAAGAAAAGATAAACTCACTGTTTTTGTTTAAACTTTTATATTGTTATAAGTATAACTGTTGCTTATAATTCTTATTCGCTTAACAGTTTTATTTGTTTAATATCTTTAGTTTTTTTAAAATCCTTGGATGAAGTTTCCTGACAATCTGGCCTAAGCAACCAGTGAAATGCGCATACAAATAGCTTATGCCATCAACAATAAATTTCAAGTGTTTTTATCAAGACAAATTGGGAATTAAGCACGACAAACAAAATCTTGTAAACATAATTGTAAATTTTTTTTAGATAAGTTCTCTGTTTAAAAAATGAGTTTTGTTTTTGTTAATTGTGCTGTTTTACATCACAATTTGTTTCTTTAAATTTTGGTATTACATTTTATACGAGGTTTATGCTTTTTAAAAGCTTGATCAAACTTCATTATAATCCATTATTATGTAACATTGAAACACATAATAGTGACAGAAAAAAAGAACTTAACTTATTCAATACTTTTGACTACTTCATCTATGTCAAACTTGTAAGGACAACATTTTATACGCATGAGGTCTTCGAGATGTTCATCTGTGAGACGATTTCGGTGTTTATTTTTTATAAACTTAAATAAATGGTTTTCTTCCGTACGTGTGTTTAATATGAAATGTTTTCGAAAAAAAAAAGAATTATGGCAACGCTGCAGAACAATGAGAGCGGGAGAGTCATATAGCACTAACATTATTATAAAATACAAATGTATGTGTTTGCCTATCTTTGATCTAAAGTCAATTTTGTACCTATCAGCATACAATTGACATTATAGAAGTAATCGTCGCCCAATTTAATATCAATATTAACATTTATAAAAAAAAAACGGCATTGATAGTGTGGGAGCTATGGTCAATAATGGACCAATTCCAATCAATGTCAATAAGATAATTTAGGTTGCAATAAAATATGTTTGGTCCAAATTTAATCATAATTTTAAAAAGGCTTCGTCCCTTTTACGCGCAAGGTGTACATGAAAAGACAACCACCCGGCAGGACGGACGGACATCGTTAGACCGATTAAGAAAGTTTACTAAAAAGTGGGTTAAGAACCGTTAGCAGCACAAACGCAGTCCACTTATGGTTATGTGGTTAAAAAATGCTATATTGTAATATTAAATTTTGACTTAATTTTCTTACTGTCTTCGTACAAAACCATGCAAATATTGAGAAAAATAGATTCCAATACAAAACCATACACACATGCATTCATTTAACAATTCTCTTTCATTTTAGTATAGATTTTATTCTAAAACAAAAACAACCATCAAACAAATTTACTATAGTAAAGTTGTATATAGGTTTTTAATATTTTTTTTTTTCAATGAAATTGATAAAAATTAGATAATAAAACTAAAATTACAACAATTTATAAAAAAGAATTGTTCAGTTAAAATAAAAAAAAAAAACAAATTAAACACAATTAAAAACCAAAAATTTGAGGTTTCACAATTGCATCATGTTTTTAGTTTAATAATAATTATGATGGTGTCCCCTGATGCCAAAAAATATATTGTTGTGGTTTTAAATAAATTTAGTGTTTTATCAAATAAATGTAGACATTTAAATTAGGGAAGTAACGATACGCCTTTTAGCCGATACGATACCGATACTTAAAAGGATATATCGGCGATACCGAGAATATTTAATTTAAATTCAAAGTAAAATTAACAAAATTCAAGTAAAGTAATTTTTTTATTGTATAAAATTGAAGAGATTATTAATATATAAAATAAATTTTTAATATTTTTAATTAGGCTTTAATATTAATAAGATTTTAAAAACAACGAATTGAATTTGAATTCATGATCAAATTAACAAAAATGTAATTACATATGTTTTAAACAAGGAAATAGTTAAAAAAACAAAGTACTTTCAACTTTTGCAGAGATAGACGATTTCGCAAATCTGTTTGAGGCAGAAATAGTCCCTCAGATGCGACAAAATTCATTTGAAAACTTAAGTATTTCTGCGCCATGTTCTTAAATTTTGGGTATCACATTTTCTTCTGCCATTATGCAGGCAATTAGAAGATATCTATATCTCTAGACTAATTTTTTAGCCGAACTACAGCGTAAGACGGACAGAGGACAATCCTTTACGAAATTTTCTTGTAAGCTTTTTACAAACGCTGCAAAGGTCAGTTCTTGTATACGTATCAGAACTTACAACAGGTGTAGAGTGACTGTACTTCAACACTTTCGGAATGCAGAGTCATGTTAAGTAAGTCGTTTTTTCCATCTATGTATTGTATTTATATTTTTGAGCTTTGTGTCTCAAATCTTTCATTAATTGAAATTGGCGACTAATTAGGTAGGCAATTTTTAGACCCTGAACTTCTTCATTAATCGTATCTTCCAAAAATGTTCGAAGTCTGCTAACTAGCGGAATAACGTCAGACATTGATGCAGTGGCTTTGTTTATGGATTTTGTATTTTGTTCGAAGCATTCAAAAATTTGTAGTGAATAAATATTAAATATTAGCCAAAAAATCTTAAAACGTACAAATACATAAAAAATTTATCAATGAGAGAACATTTTACTACTAAGCTGCAGGTCCGCACTAAGTCTAAATTTACACGTTTCATCTTTTGATGCTCAACTTTTTTTCAATTCCCTTTTAAAGATGCCAATATAATCACACGCAGCAATCGGTTTCAACTTTTTTCGGTTCAAAACAACAACAATTTTATTTACAGCGAATCAAAGAGAAAAAAAAGAAAAAAATTACATGCAGCCATTGTTGTGCATATATCAACGAATAAAAACACAAAGCGTACTGCCCGAGTACAGGCATCTCCGTACTAACCCCCTTTCTTCTTTCTTCTCTCACCTAAAAACATAAGAGTTGAGCATCAAAAGATGAAACGTGTGAAAGCAGACTAAGCGTTCAATGCGTAAGCGTTTAAGGGTGGCTACATACCTGCGTTTTAAATTTTTCGAAACGTTCTAAAACATGACCACTCATAAATGTGGGTGCAATTTGTGTAAAAAAATCATGCAGGTAGCCAACGGAAAAAACCAAAATAATTAAAAAAGTGCACTTTCCTTTTTTCCTTTTAATTGTCCACACACATTTATGATCGTTTTTTAGTTTGTTACCGCTACCATAAAAATCAAATAACCTTTTGTTTATTACTTTTTTTTTTAATTCTGACAATCAAAAAAAGTCATCATTGTTTTTTCCAAGGAATTTTGAGCATATCTCGAGCAAATTTTTGAAATTCATACCTTCACTTAATTGTGTACTTATTCCACCATGATAGGAATCACTTAATAAAAAATAATAAGAGAATTGCCCCTTAAAGAGTATTAGAAGTAGAATACAGAATTTTTATTTTATTAATTCGAGCCCCGGCCACGGTCAAGAATGAAAGATTATCGATAACAATTTTAATTAATTTTCATGTTGTAAAATTCCTTTCTTCATAAAAATAATTTAAAGAAAATTAAATTTAATGAACTTAAGCCTTATTAAAAATATTAAAAATTTGGATTAAAAACCATAAATAGTTCAACAAAATAACCACAATACTAATTATTGTTAAAGCTTACCCTGCGGCCACACGATCAAGTTGTTCTTGATACTCTTTTACATATACTGCTTGTCAAAATTTACAAAAAATGAAAGCTGTGACGTAGGCTGCACTCAATTTGTAAGCAATTTACTTTCAAGATGTCGTAAAAAAACCATTTATAAAGACTAACATGTAATCAGCTGTTAAATTGATAGTAAAATTGCCAAACAAATGGAGAGGTGAAATTGAAAGCAATCTCGTGGTCAATTTAAAAAGTGTGAGTGTGTTAGTAAAAAAGTGAGAGTGTATTGCAAATTGAAAGGAATTGAAAGGCAAAACTTGATCGTGTGGCCACCAAGTAAGGCACGAGCTCTATGTGTTCATTTGTCCTTCAAGTTGTGCTGAAAAAGGTCAACAAGAAAAAGAAAAACAAAAAATGTACTTTGTACTTCAAGAAAAATTCTTGACAAAAGTACGAAAAAACAGAAGTAAGGAAAACCATGTAAAATCAATTAAAATGGATAATCATTCAAAAAAGAAAACTTCGATCTACCAAAGGTTAAAATACAATTTGGTTTAAGGATTAATGTTTGACTGTTGACGTCAGTAGTCGTCGATGGCTGCGAGTGTAAAACGGCAAATCCATCTGAGGAGATCGAGTGGTTGCGATTGAAACATGTCATGGTAACCTGCCGGCCGCGGTTCGAGCCCCGGCCACGGTCAAGAATGAAAGATTATTAATAACAGTTTTAATTCACTTTCATGTTGTAAAATTCCTTTCTTCATAAAAATAATTTAATGAAAATTAAATTTAATGAACTTAAGCCTTATTAAGAATATTAAAAATTTGGATTAAAAACCATAAATAGTTCAATAAAATAACCACAATACTAATTATTTTATTAATACTTATTTGAAAATTCCAAAATTTCGGTATTTTAAATATTTCAAACCTGAAACACTTACAACTTAACCTGAACCTGATATTTAAAAAATTTAACTAAAAAAAATTCGGCAAATACGCCGTGAATATCCTCCCAGGCGGATTTTAGCCGCATCTTAAATAGACTTTAAGCCGCCGCCAAAAATTTAAGAGCTTCCTTCGCTGTTAAGCTAAGTTTGCTTTGGCCTCTGCTTTCAAAGCTTATTCGATCTTTAAACAAACAAAACTTAATTATACATAATTAATTCTTCTTCATTTTGGCAATATTTCATTAAATATTCATAAAACGTTTTCCTTTTCCAAAATACAATTTCATTAGAATTCATCATAAATTGTATGTTTAAAGCTTACTATTGTATTATTTATCTTTTTGCCTCCCTCAATTTAAACTCAAATACAGAGAATATTTCCATTCAAATTTAATTTAAAAAAAAAAAAAAAAAAATCATAAAATTTTGGCACGTTTTCAGACAACAGAACAGAAACAACAAAAAATATATTTTTAAGTATGTAAATCAAAAAAAAATGAAATTACAATGAAAATGCATTGTTTTTGTTCAGAACAAAATGAAAAAATGCAAAAGAAATAATAATTTTAGTTTTATCATTTAACACCTCAAAAACACAAATCAAAAGATGGACACACACAGCTAAAGCAAATAGAAAAAACAAAAATCATAAAAATATTGTAGTACCATCAATTAACCTAGATTTATAGAAAAGAGAGAAAAAAGCAAATTATAATGGAAAAAGCCAACAATAAATAAATTGTGCTTGTGTAAAAGTACCAAGTTGCTACCGTCAGCGTTATCGTCAGCAAAAAACCGCCATAAACTAAACGATACAAAACCAACCAACCAACTTTAAACTAAACAACAATCATTTATCATTTTAGGGAACCACCATCATCAGCAACAACATTTTGCCGCCAACGTAACACCTACGCGATCACACAAACATACAAGAGCAACGCATTGACAAACAAATGCAGTTTAACTAACCATTTTTGCAAGCAGCAACTAGAGGGATGACATTAGAAAACGCCAGCTGTTATTGCAAACGATACATTTACGTTTACACACAGATACACACATTGACATAAAATTGTACCAATACATACATATTGAATCTCAAAAGAGAAAATGGTAAAAATAAATACTTAACACCACTCTTTACTTTTTTTAGGTTTAAATAATGTTACCAGTTAATTGAAAATACGTAACTTAAAAACACATGCAGAAAAACCCAGCAGTTCTTAAAGAAACTTATTTCTAAAAAAAAACATCGAGAGCACAATAAACTTTATAAAAAATCTCCAAAAGTATAAGACATTCTAAAGTAAATCATCAAAATTTAAAAAAAAAAAACAAGTTAGAGTGCTATATTCGACTGTGCCGAATCTTTGATACCCTCCACCGACAGTTCGAATGTTTAAGGATTAATATCTGTATGATGTCTTTTTATTATTATTATCTTAAACTGTGACGATTTGTTATTAATTATGGTTTTAGGAGACTTAACTGTTTTCCGGGAGTAGGGCATATATGGGGCCTAGGGTAAATTATGTACCGATCTTCACGAAATTTCACAGTATCATTTATAGTCCTATAAAATTGTGACGAGCCAAAATTTGTTTTGATTGCGTTATTTTTTACGGTTTTAGGCGTACTAAACTGTTTTCCGGGAGTAGTGTTTATATGGGGCTTAGGGTAAATTATGGACCGACCTTCGCGAAATTTTACAGTGTAATTTCTAGTCGAATAAAACGGACTTGTGCAAAATCTTATGTCATTCCGTGCATTTTTGCATCATTTATGTTAGTTTTTGTAACAAAATTATCAAGTTTTTGAAGGTGGTGGTTCCACATTTTGATTCATAGCTCTGGTCCTACTGAACCGATTTTGCTGAAATTCAATCCCAAACTGCTTAGGATAACTACAAGCAATTTGACACCTTTGTTTCGTTCATAAACATCGATGTTAACATCGATGTTTTGATTTACGATACATCGGCGATACATCGTCGTCAAAACTCAAAAACATCGACATCGTTCATTTAATATTTTCATTAATTTAATATTTTTTATAATATTTTTACCAATTTAAATTTTTATTTTTCAATTAAACCTTTTATTTAAAATATAAAAAAGGGTTTTTTCAAAGCATACGTTTAACGCAAGAATTTGAAATATCGGGTTTTAATAAGATTTCTGTAATATAAGAATTTTATGACAAATATTTCTCTATTAAACAGAATTTTAAAACAAAAATTAAAAATATTTTATTAAAAGTGTATTAAAAACGACTTCCAAATTCTTGCGTTTTACGTTTTCGTTTTCCAGCACACCCCTGATATCCGTACAAAGTATGTACATTAGAGCTACTCAAGTTGTATGGGAAGCAAAATTCGTGCTCGATGTACCCTCCTAAAAATGAACCTTGGACTTTTTTAAGATGACATTTTAAATATTTCGGCTCCAGCTTTGACCTCTCGTGAGCTGGCTATTTTGAAAAAGGGTCTATTTTTGCATGTCTAGTTAATTTGAGAATCTGTTTCCTTTGGTGAGTCGTTCTTATGTACATGCATGCATACTGTGCATTGCATAACTATATGCATTATTGAGTTCCTTAAGTTGGCTCAAGCAACTGTGCGAATACATAAAAATCATATATGTCAAACCATATTGCACTTATGAAAACTTTTTGTTTAATTTTATAAATCTGCGTAACTGATTGCACTTTATTTTTGTGTTTTTGAATGCATTTGACAGGCTTTTTGTTAATTTTTGACAAAAGCTTATGCAAGCATATGTATATTATTAGTTGGGACTTAATATTTTCAGTAGCAAAGAAGAATTAAAGCAGTCCGTAAGTATAATTGCAAAGCAGATTTAAACATCGATGTATCGTTTTTTTTACCGATGTTTTTTAACATCGATGCTTATTGTGGAAACATCGATGTCTTCAAACATCGATGTTTTTCAGAGCGATGTTGCATCCCTAACTACAAGTGCTTACTGTTTTTGATATGAGTTTTTAACAATGTTTTTATCAAACAGGTTTAATTTGTAAAAATGTTGGTTGAAGTTATTAGTACTTTTACTCTGTATACTAGATAAATTTCATTCTGTATAGATCCATTTCCTTACTAACGTATTAGTTACTAACGGAGGGTATTACAAGAGCAGCATAATGGGATCCACTTAAAGCGATTCAAGGGCAACGTTGCAAATATTTATTTAATTATTTACAAATCCCGCTGAGTACTCACATGTATTTACACCAGTGTTGAAAAATACAATACTTTAGTACTTTTTCATATTAAAAATACCGCAGTACCCCCACGTTGGTTTTAGTACTTTTTTCCTTTGCACTTTTTAACCTTTAACATGTAACTAACATTCCCAACTCAGTGCTAAGCTAGAACTATGTGATATGATTATTTCGATAGCAGGAGTTGGTAATCATGTGTTTGTTGCAAAATTTATGTTGTTGTACATTTATTAAAAATATTTAACGACATTAATATTGAAATGCAAAGCAAGGACGCCAGGATTCATACTTAGCTATCCAGAATGGAATACTTGTTCTTACAAATGTTAAGAAATTTTATAAAAAGGGATGCATTGGATAAGATGTCAGTGGAAAATTTAAATGAAAGCCATGGGCCCCACTCTTAGTCGATTAGACATTGAATTACCCATTTACATACTTTTATATGAAAGCCATTAAAAACTTTATTCTGGTTTAAAAATAAAATGCTAATTAGCTTCACTCCGGAAAATATTGTTTCCGAGAAAACCAATTGCATAAGTCCATTTTTAATAATGTTACAATTTCCAAACGAGAAAGAAAACTACGAGAATATCAATTCCTAATTCCGTGTAGAAGCAGATCTTCCAGAAATTAAGCATTTCAGAACAAAACATATTTAAAGTTTTTATAAAAATATAGCAAAAATTACAAACGAAATGGATGAACTAATGTTTCCTGACATTTCACTTTATCGATATCACATTCCTCAGCACATTTTCAAATGCAAAATGATGTAAAAAGCAAAGGAAGAAATCGTTTACACGTAGAAACTGTTTCAAGTTTGATAAAAACCAAATGACAGTTGTTTTTATAGTTATACATACTATTCTTTCAAGTTGTGCTGATAAAAGGTCAACAAGAAAAAGAAAGACAAACACATGAAAAACAGAAAAATATTCTTTGGACTTCAAGAAGATTTCTTGACAACAAGTACGAAAAACAGAAGTAAGGAAGAACATGTATTAAATTAATTAAAATAGATACTCATTCAAAACAAATTTCGATCTACCAAAGTTAAAATACCATTTGGTTTAAAGATTGACGTTTGACTATTAACTGTCAGCCTTCGTTAATGACGATGAGTGTTAAACGGTAAGCCCCTCTGAAGAGATTGTGTGGTTACAATTGAAACATGTAAGGGCAACCTGTCCATGAAATCCTGGGTTCGATTACCAGCTCAGTCAAGAATGAAAAATTATCAATAAATTTGAATTCATTTCATTTTATAAAATTCCTTTCTTCTTAAAAATAATTTAATGAAAATTAAATTCAATAAACTTGATTAAAATATTTGTATTCGAAACCATAAACAGTTCAACAAGATAACCACAATACTAATTATTTTTTACGATCTCTTAAAGTAAATTTGCTTTATCTTATAACACTGAATTAAAAGCTTTATTTTAAAACATATGTAAATGTTTAAACTTTATTTTAGAACTAAAAAAAGTCTAAAAATAAAAAAAAAAAAAAACAACTTAGACAAGATATATATGAGGAGCCGCAGAACAAAACGTACTTTTTCGCATTTTTTGACAAATTAGTTTTTTGATATTTTTATAATATTTGTGTTGAAAAAAATAAAGTAAGCATATTTTTTTTACGAAGAAAATGGGTTCTAAAAAATTGGTGCATACAAAACGTACTTTTTTAATTTTTTTTTTCAAAACGTTCATTTTTCATTGTTTTAGCCATTTCTTCGTGTAGTTGTTTTAATAACAACATTTCCTTATAATCTTAATTTGCTTGACGTTTTTTTATGTCATTCCATATTCGTTAAAATTAACTGTTAAATAATAGTGGCTATTCTTGAAAACTCGTCGAAAAAGTGAAAATTTTCATATACACGAAAACAAAGTTTAAGAAATTGTTTTTGTGTTTATCATACAATTTATCGTTTTTTAAAGAGAGAGAAAAGCGTCAAAACTCTCATGTTTATTTAGTTTTAAAAATGTATGATTAAAGGCGACCGTACACGACATGTTTTTGTCATCTGACATGTCAAATTTTCCACTGCAAAACACATACATGTCGTGTGTTACCTTTTTAACTTTGCTTCTGTAAAAGTCAGACGCAAAGTCATCTGACAAAATTTCAATTAGAGCGTGCTCTATTTTCTTCTGACAAACCATCTGACATCAGAAAGCTATGCCGGCAAGAAACCGGCAGCGGCGTCCACTATTGACGGAATCATTAGCCGGCTGAAGTTAATTTTTTACAATACCGAGATATGTTTGATCATCTTACCATTGAATATAGTTTATGTGAATATATATATAAAAACCGTTTTATTATAAAATCCTAAATTGGTATCTTTGAATTAAAAGAAAAAAAATGTTAAGATGGCTAAACTATTTTACGGCGCAAATAAAACTTTTCATGGCGGCAGCAAGTTATTTTGAAACCGAGCACTACTTTGGTTTCTGCAATAACAATGCGAAAAAAACAGAGACAATGTCAGAAGCAAATTACATGTACGTTTGTGACCGAATATTATAAAGCTTATGTAAAACAGCGATTTTGACAGACATGCGCAATTACATGTGACTTGAAAATTTGACATGTCAGATGACATAAACATGTCGTCTATATGCGCCTTAACAAAAACTATTTTTTAAGCTTTGCTTTTGTTTTAATATAAATTTGTATTTCTTTGACGAGTTTTCAAGAATAGCCACTAATAATTTAACTATTGTTTGGTGAATGAGTGTTATGAAAAAATAACTAATACAATAGTGTAATTAAAACATGGAAGAATTACAAGAATCTGTAGAAAATTTAAATATTTTCTTTAAACAAAACGTACTTTTTTAATTTTTTTTTTAACAAAACGTACTTTTTTCGATATCAAATTGGTTTGATATTAAACATCCTTGACATTTCATTTAATGTGTTTGATTCATCTTTTGGTAAGCAAAAAACTTGTTTCCATTTCCAGGTTCATGCAGTTTTTAAGGGATCGAAATAAATAAACCTTAATTTCCAAAAAATTTTATATGTGTGAAAAAGTACGTTTTGTTCCGAGGCTCCTCATATATGTATTTACATATATGTATGTATATATATATGCTTTCGGTAATGGGTATAAATAAAAACAACACCATGGGATTATATGAAAAAAATTAGAGGCAGTCGTGGTTTTTTTGCTCATATCTAAGCCATTTATGAACACAAGCGTTAAATTTCCAACGATTCAAAAAATCTGTTCTTACACAATATCAATCATGATACTGCGGACATTTTTGCATACTTGTCTAAAAAATCGTTGAGTTATACCACTATTAAGGTAAATGAGCGATATAAAGTGAGTCACTATTCCTTTTTTTTTAATATGAAAATAATTAGTTTTTCACGGATATTGCATAGATTATTAGGTTTTTTTTAATTAAAAATCAATTTTTGTTAAGCAAACATACAAAAACAGTACAAAGAGAGCGAGTATTTGTGAAAATAAACATGAGATGTAATTTCTAATAAAAAAGTACTAACAGGGCGGCATATAAAATTACTGTTGATTTGTTTTCAATGTAATTAAAATTGCAAATCTAGATGTGTTTTGAAATAATTATAAAAGATGTCAAGTGTTAATCTGATTTAATGGGATGTGTATAAACAGCGAAAGTTGGAGGAAATAGTTGTTTGTAGATGAGTGTTTTTCATACAGGAAAAAAATCCCGCGATCCCGCAAATTCTTTTGGGAATAATCACGGGAATTCTCGGATTATTTTACCCTTCACCCAAGGCGGAAGTTAGTCATTGCGTTCGTAATTTCTACAATATTGATTTAAGACCCTGTAAAATGTATATATTCTGGGTCCTTATGAGTAGCGAAGTTGTTTTAACGATGTCCGTCTGTCCGTGTGTATGTTGAAATGGGGTTTGCAAAGACCCCAGAAATTATGTTTATGTCACATATACTCCGTTAAAGTTTGCTATTGTAATTCAGCCAGATGGGTCCACGAATGCTTAAGATATGAGTAAAAAACCACGACGCACTGTGGCTGAAAATTGAATTTCATCGGCCAAAAGTCCAATTTTTTGTCATCGCCGATTTCAAAAATTTTAATGCCATTCGATAGCAAACATATTAGAACTAAGGTATCCAAAAAACTAGATTAAAATATTGGCAATTGTGGCTGTGGCATGCTGTTGGAAACAAATATTTTATTTTGTTTTAGAAAAAAATTATTTTTAATTATTTAAGCTTGTGGTCTTTTTATTTATAAAATAATCTATTTATTTAACTAAATATTTCGCTAACCTTTGGTTAGCATCGTCAGGAAAGTAAATTTACAAATTTTAATACAAAAAACGATATCTCTTCGCCCCAGGAAAAACTTTTTGATTTTAAGTAATAGTTGGTAGTTATTTCATACGTTACCTGCTAAGAAGTTGTCATTAACTAGTGATTTTTTGCTTCTAGAAAGTATATTGTAAGTACTTACTATTTAACTTACCCGTAGTTAAAAAATAACTAGATATTTTTTGACTTCTAGTAAGTGTATTGTAAGTACTGAATTCTGTGGACACCTCGAACAAAAATAAGTAGTTATTCAGCTGAAATAAGAAGTGTTTATTTTTCTCCAACATTACTTGCTAGCTTACCAGGTATGTAAAATTTTTGCTGGGGTGCTCTTGATTTTCTTGATTTTAGCGAAATATTGAGTTAAATAAATTCATTATTTTATAAATAAAAATACCTCAAGCTTAAATAATTAAAAATAATTATAAAAATAAAGGTCAAATAACAATATATAACATTTGAAAAAAAGAGTACGAAGAGATATCGTTTTTTGTATTAAAATTTGTAAATTTAATTTCCTGACGATGCTAACCAAAGGTTAGCGAAATATTGAGTTGAATAAATAGATTATTTTATAAATAAAAATACCTCAAGATTAAAGAGATATTCGGATAAAATAGATAAGGCAGTCTTAAAACAATGTTATGTTGTATAACTGTACCGATCTATATGTTAGTCAAATTGAAGTTCAGAAGAATAGAATTTATGAGGGTCAAAAGGGGTTAGAGAGATTTTACTAGCTGTAGGAAGGTAAAAGTATCCACTTTAAACCCAAATGCACTTTTGTACCTGTTTGGACCAGCCTATAGAACACTTTTTTAGTTTGTGTAAAATTATTCGCAACATTTCTTTTGCTCTTTTTATTTTACCTATTCATAGGTATTTTATATTATATAATTACCAATACCTGTGGGATTTTAAGCGTATCCTACTTTAGCCCATTTTAGTTCTTTATTCTACCTTATTATGATACCTAGGAACACAATATAACGCAAGCTATGTATGAAAGCCAGTGGTATTCGAATAAAATCTCAGTTGTTAAAATATATCTAAGCAATAACAATCTAATTTTTAAATATCTTTAAAAATAGAGAGCTTCAGCTATAAAGAATTATCCGAAGAGTCTTTTAAAAATAAAAAGGAGGCAGATCTTTTAAGTTACATTGAAGGAAAACTCAATTTATATTCCTGCAGCACTGAAATACGATCGGAACTGGAAAATAAAATAACCGATTTCGTCAAAAACTTAAACAGCGCTCCAAGCAAGTTGGATGGAGTAAACCTAGATTTTACAACAGTTTTGCAATATTTGGAGGCAATTTTCCAACCGAATGAATAGTAGATATAAATTACTTTTATTGTTATTTAAGCAAAAAGTATGTTTTTTGTCCTTATTGTTATTTAAATAATAAAGAAAATAAACATTAAAAATTTTCACTTATTTATTTTTTTAATCTAAAAAGTATTCTAGTGGAACCTGTTGTAGAGTTGATAATGTAGAAACCTATTCACAAAATGATCATAGGCATTATGACATGCCTATGCATTTTTTTAAAGGTATAGTGGTATATACGAGGCGAATGTACATACATATATGCATATAAAGGTAATACGTTCTTTCGCTGATAAAAAAATATTTTCTCCAGAAATATATAAAAATGTTTATATTTTTCGAAAGAAAACATTATGGGTATGCTTGTAGAAGTAATTTTTAGTCAGTTTGACATTTTTACTCCCATATGCCCTATTCCAAATCAAATTTTTCAAACAAAAAAAAATTAATTTGAGTAAAAAATTTTTATAATTCAACACCCCGATTTTTGTACAATTAGAACAGTAATGTTTTCTAGTATGTCCATTATTTTCTAGAAAAATCTGATCAATATCGAGTGGTAAATTGTATTGCCTTTTTCGAACAAAAAAAAAAAAAAAAAAAAAAATTAAAGCCGTTTTCCGGGATTGGGAATTTGGGTGTTTCTGAATCAAAAATGGGGATGTTTTTCAGTCCACTGTTTTAAGAACTTTTTAATCTACATATCTGCCAAAATTCATTATGATACCTTTATTCATGTTAGATTTATAGAATGTCAAACATTAAAATTATTATTTATATAGTGTAAATTAATAAAAGGGCTTTCAATATGAGTAACAAATAATAATTTTAGGGTTTGACATAAGATCTGACATGAACAAAGATATATTAATGAAATTTGGCAGTTATGTAGATTAAAAAGTTTTTAAAACAGTTGGCTGAAAAACATCCAACCTTTTGAATAAAAAATACCATAATTCCCAATCTCAATCATTAGCATTTTCATACTAAATGCTAAAAAACATCAAAAGTTCAACTTTGACCTTTAATTTCTCAACAACTACTGAACCGATTTTAACAAAATTAAAACTGTAAAAAAGTTAAAAAAAAAATTGCAAAATTATCTCTATCAGTTCAAAAGTTACAGATTTTTGGCAGATGAAAAACGATTTTCAGCCACTGTGCGACGTAAGTTTTACGTGTTACTGTCGAAATATACTTGCGTAAACATTTAAGCAGCACATCAGAAAATATTTTCTACAAATTCTAAACTAATACGTTGATAGAAATTCGATAGCAGAAGCGATTGTTATTTTTGTGCTTAATGGGGTTACTAGTTATTAAGATATATTTTTTTTTTGGATAGAACATGCTTAAAGGTCATGTAAGTTTAATTATTAAAGGAGAAAAATTAAATAAAATGTATTAAAACAAAGTTTTGTTTCTTCTTAACGTTGAAAACATAACGAAGTAGTAATTTCGGAAGTAACTTGAGTAAGGAAAAACAAAAACGTGGTAAACTAGATGTATTTAAAGCACAACATTTGCAACTTCTACTTGTTTGTATTTGAGTTAAAAAAAATAAACTTACGAGCTAATAAATACAATTTAAATTGGTGGTTGAACATAAAACAACATTTTCTTTCATAAATTTTTGTTAAAGAACAAAAAACTCATTCAGACACGCACATTTTACAGTTGAAGCGACCCAGTGGTATGGCGTACTAGCTCTGTACGATTTAGATGAAAAATAAAGTGGGGTTGGTCATACATTTGACCCATCTAGGGGCATCCTAGGCACTGCAGCAGCTAAATTTAAGAATTTCAACCATACAAATATGGCGGTTTTATACAATTCTTAAATTTGGCTCCTGCCGCGCCTTGGATGGCCCTAGATGGGTGAATATATGACCAACCCCACTTTATTTTTCATCTTAACCATTTATGTCTAACATACCTACCCGCTATCTCCATTCCTTAAGGGGGCTCCCATTCAAAATAGTCAATATAGACTAAAAATATATTGAATAAAAAGCCCTATAACTGCCAAGGATTCGCCCCTAGGGAAATAAAATGTATGAGCGACCTGCATTAGTTTTTTGTCCTTAACATACATGCCCCTTATCTCCACTTCTTAGGGGGGCTCCCATACAAACATTGCGTTTTATGAAATTTTTAAATTAATTAAAATTTTTCGACTTTTGTTCTTCTTGGTTCTTAACATTTTCTTAAAACACACTTGCCATATATCTCCACCCCTTAGTGTGCACTCATACAAATATGGCCGTTTAATAAAATTCTTAAATTTGGCCCCTGCAGCGCCTTGGATTTCCCTAGATGGGTCAAATGTTTGACCAACCCCAATTTATTTTTCATCTAAATCATTTATTTCTAACATACCTACCCGCTATCTCCCTTCCTTGGATTCAGCGTACCCGAATTATGTTAAAACGCTAGCACAGTGTTTTTATTCGCTTAACAATTTTATTTGTATAATATCTTTAGTTTTTCTAAAATCGTTGGATAAAGTTTCCTGACGATCTGGCCTAAGCAACTGGTGAAATGCGCATAGGAATAGCTTATCCCATCGACAATAAATTTCAGTATAGTATGAAATGGGAATTTAGCACATTAATTTATTTGAACAAAAAACAATTTATGAGATCTCTTAAATAAGTTTATCAATGAGTTAAACTTTAGTAAAAAATAAAAATAAAAATTCAACTTTTTATATGCAAAGCCAACAGAATTGTCATAAAAATTTAAAATTTAAAAAATATTTAAAAAATATTTCTTTGAAAAAGGGATTTTAGTACTTCATAAGCATTAAAGAATAGTTTGACAGCCTTATTGGTCAAAAAGTAACAATAATCATTTTTACAATAAAATTTAAGATAAGAGATAAGTTTCTTTAAACCTAACAATTTTTTAAACCAATAAAATACACATGAGTAAAATTTTTGAATAACAAAAAAATTAAATCATCGGTAAAATGCATTTTCTTTTTAAATTATATTATTAATCAGTTACCCCCGTATTTATAAACGATTAATAAATTTAACAAACATTTATTAAGCCATATTTTCATACAAAATTTGTTTTGTAAACCTTTATTAAATTTAAAAAATTTTTATAAATACAGGCTTATTGTTTATTTTTTTGCTTTTGCTTGAAAATTTACACATATTAATTTACATATTAATAGTAGTACGCAATGTTGCCAGTGGATACCTATACATGCTAAAAAAATATCCGATTTTTCCCTACACGTTGAAAAAATTTCCCCTACAAAAATCCCTACGCATTATTATCATTAAAATAGAAGAAAAACATTACATAGTTATAAAAAAATAAATTTTATAGTTATAAAAAATAAATTTTATACCCAATCTTATCAAAAACTGTTCGCGTAATCAAAGTTTGGTAAAGTGGGAGAGATTTTAAGAGAATAATAATATTATTCTTGCACGAAGTAGCCCGAACTTTTTCTTTGGGCAAATCGATAAAATTTTTAAACAATCAGCTGTGCCAAAAATAAATAAAAGAAACTGCAAGCAAGTTAGTCAAAATAATTAGCAAGCAATATTTATTAAATAAACAATAGAAAATGTTGAAAAATGTAAGTATGTATGTAAATGCTTGAATTTTAATTTTATGCACTTTTGTGTGTAATTTTTTTTTTTTTAAATTTTACTTAAACATATTTCATATTAACGTTTTCTTTTGGATCGGAAATTTGGTTTTTATTGTTCCCGTAGTCTAGTACATTTTTGTCTATTAGTGAGAGAAATTTTTGTTTACTCTCATTTTACCAAACTTTACCCAAAGAGCACGGGATCACACCTATAAAATAATAACTTAGAAAAACATATACATAGATATTTGTGCCGCCAACTTTTTAAACCATAAACAGCACTGGAAATAGATTTTAAAGCCAGTTTAGGAAAAGAACTTTTTTCAACCGTTTTGGACAATAAAATATCATTAAAAAATGTTTTTTTCAGCATTTATTTTATAAATAATACGATATGATGAACAATCCCTACATTTTGGAGATTATGAAAAATCTGTCCGATTTTCCCTACGCTTCTATTTTAGTATAAAAAATACCTACATGTAGGGATTTTCCCCTACTTCTGGCAACTCTGGTAGTACGGATAGTAAATATTTACTGTCGAGTATAAGTATTGAAATTTAATTTACTATCAATCATACGCCACGTATGCCAATTAATACAAACAAATTAAATAATTTATTTAACATAAATCATTTATCAATTCGTGCTCTAATTTGCATTTAGGTGATTAAAACACAGTTAAAAAAGTAAATATTTAAACACAAAAATTAATACTAAAAAAGGCTGTAATAATAAATAAAGAAGCATAAAGAAAGTGGCACACGAAAACTAAATAATAATAAACTCAAGTATGTATAATTGACTTAATTAAAAAAAAGTTTATTGGTGCGTTTAAGAGTTAGATTTAAGTTATTTAGAGAAAACATAATATTTATATAAAAATTAAAAAAAAAAAGAAATTAATTAATTAACTTATTAAAACATAATACGTTTTTGGCATACAGACAGACAGGCAGTTAAAAAAAAAACAATAACACGAACATTCCTTTAATAATGATAATAAAAAATAAAAATTTAAAAAATACTTAATTTTATATATAAAAAAAAAAAATTAAAGAAATTACAACACAGGGTCTGTAAAGCTACGGTCACACTTATAAAATGTTTGATCAAATAAGCGTAACCCCTACTTTTGTTAATAGTTAGTGAGATTTAAAATGGTCTTAATATTACAAAATAAACTAATTATACTACTAGACATAGCAAAAAACAGTTTTTTGTAAGATGTGGTATTTTAATCAAAATAAATATTGATATTAAGCGAAATGATTTTTTAGTTTGGTTGTTGGTCCCGTTTTTTTCGTCAAATATTTGATAAGTCTGACCGTAGCTTTAGTTTCGAATTTCTTTTTATACGTACACCACAATAGTGAAGAGGATGTTATGCATTTGTACTGATGTGTGTAACACCTTAAAAATACCTTAAGGTATACCGATCGACTAAGAATCACTTTCTGAGTTTTTTTTTTTTTTTTTTTATTTGTGTATTATTGTAATCTCAATGAAATAATATTACATAACTATAAATCGCCTCAGCGCCCAGTATGGCATTACAGAGGCAAGTGGCAACTACTATATCTAATATTCTAATTTTATACAATATTTACATAACGTACAATAAATGAATAGGAAAAAAGAAAGAAAAAAAAAATAAATAAATACATATATGATATGTATTTATTACAAACGAGGCATTTTATTTAGATAAGTGTTTCAACATTCTCTAATAAGTATTGCTTCAAATTGTGTTTAAAAGTTGATAAGACTGAAATATTCTTTATATCATTTGGTAACTGATTATATTCACTTGGCCCATTGTAAGAAATACGCTGTTTAGATAACTCAAGTCGACATCTCGTTATATTTAAATTTCTTGATTGCCTTGTAGTTCTATGCGTAATTGACATGTTCTCTTGAAATCGTATACTGTGAGTGCCAACTCCTTTTAAACATTTAAACATATATATCAATAATTGTTGTTTATACAAACCACGAACAGGAAGTATGAATTTGGCATGATTTTTAAACAAATTTACTGTGGAGTACCGGAACGGTAGACCATATACAATTTTCAGGGCTTTATTTTGTGCCGATTGCAAAGACTTTAATGTTGAACATTTTTTATAGCCATATATCATAGGAAGATATGTTAGATGTGAATGTATTAATGCGTAGTAAAGCATAAGTTTGGTTCAACTAACGATGTCCGTCCGGCTGGAGGCAGGCTGGCTGTCCATGTAACCTTGTGCGCTAAGTACAGGTTGCAATTCTGAAGATAGTTTGATGAAATTTGGTACATGACTTCTAATTGGCACAAGGCTATTGAAAATGAAGCTAATCGGCCGAAAATTTCATATAGCCCCCATACATGCAGCTTTCCGGAATAAGGTCTTTTCTTTATGCCCGCTATCAAACCAATTTTAACGAATTTTAAAACATACATGGATCCATATTTATATGGACACATAAGTTATGTAATTTTAAATAAATAGGATCACAAGGGAAGATAGGGAGCAATTTATGCCTCTCAGAAACTACCAAATCGTTTTTAAAAACTGTGGTGTAGGGTATCATATTGTCGGGATTGACCGACATATACAGAAATTTTTTTCCAAAATGGTTCACCAATTAAATCATTAATTAAAAATAAAATCAGTTTAATTAAAAAATTTAATCAATGGAATTAAACCTTTAATTAAGTCAATTAAAAGTTTAATTGATACTATCAATTTGTTTACTGCCGCTAATTTAATTAATTTTTTTAATTAATATCACAAATTTTTTAATTGAAATCAATTTATATTTTTTTCTGTTTATTTTCTATATTTTAACTGATGTTTCTATTCACAGATGTCAAAAAGAATGAGTATTGTGTTGTAAGATTTTGTTTGTCGTTCTTAATTCCGCTGTTTCATTCTTGATAAAGACACTGAAACTTATTGTTAAAGGATATGCTAGTTCCTATGCGCATTACATTGGTTGCTTCCGTCAGATCATTAGGAAACCTTTAACCTAAACAACTTTAGAAAAGTTAAAGATATTAGTTATACAAAAAAAAAAAAAAACTGTAGAGTGAATGAGAACTACAAACACTTAAAATTTTATTTGCAACGATATCTTTAGCTTCTCTGAAGATTTTTGAGTTAAAGGTTTCCTAATGATCTGGCCTAAGCAACCAGCGAAATGCGCATATAAACTAGATTATCCTCAAACAATAAATTTCAATGTATTTATCAAGAATGAAACATGGGAATTAAGCACGACAAACAAAATCTTATTTATATAATATTTTTAATGTACGTACACAGAAAAAATTAATTGTCATATTTGAATACAAAAGTGGCATATTTGATTAAAAAATTTTTTAAATTTTTGCGATGACGATTTTTGTGGTATTGATAAAAAAGTTTGTAGGTCAAGTTATTGAATTTTTTTTGTCAACAAACAAGTTTATTGGGCCATAAAAAAAGTTGTTTTGAGTTAATGGACAAAACTATTAAAAAAACGGACAAAAGTAGTATAAATTCTGACTTTACTTTGATTTAAATAATTTTTTTTTATTGAATATGTAGAAGTTTTTCATTATTAAATATGTTTTATTGAGTGCTATTTTGCAAAGTGTAATTTTGATAAATATTTTCATTGAAACAAATAAAAAGTTTGTTGAATTAAAATTTTATTTTTAACACACGGTGTTGTTAAACATTTTCTTGGGATTTTTTTTCTGTGTATATACGTTCGCTGAACAGAGTCTTAAATAGGAAAATCAATCGCAAGATTTAAGGCGACTGCACACTTTAAACTCAAAAAAAGAACCAGTGAATATTCGCCGCGGTCGTTAACCTGAAGATATCGCCGTTGTAAGGGACTACTTCACTAGTTTTAAATCAGTACTTTCTAAGGCAAACCAAAACAAAAAAAAAAAAAAATCGCAGTAATATAAAAAAAGTACAATTTTTAAAAATTTTCAAAACGTGTTTTCTACAAAAAACCGAAACTAAAGGAGTAATAATAACAACTGTGATCAAAAAAGGACAAATTTACTTTGATTTCTTGACATACATGTATATACATTTATTTTATTATTTTCAGTTCTGTGTTGTATTGTCTATTTGTACAAAATACTGTGATATAATTTATAAATGATGTAAACTGACGAAAAAGATTATTATATTAATAAAAACTCAATCCCTGAAGAAGTTGGAAAGAATGCCAACGAAACGTCGGATTTTATAGGAAACTATACAAACTATTTAAAGTAATCGAAAAAAAAAAACGATCAACACTTATAATTAAAGGAAATATATATTTACCCCCATATTCATAAAAAAACATTTCAGGTTAATGCGAAGGCGGGTCAATATTCCGTGACCTTTTTCATAAAACACAGGTTTTTAAATAAAAATAACATGGTTTTTCAATGTAGTCTCCTTTGAGCTCTATACACTTTGTAAAAAATCGCTATAGAAAAATTTCTTTCCGCCGAGGCATTTCTCCGTTCTATTCTCCGGGGCTTAATCCGGTGAATAGGGTGGATGAGGGGGCAATTCGTAGCCCAATTCTTGGATTTTTTCCATAAATTCTTAGCAAGCACACGAAAATTTACTTTTTTTTTAATTTTCTCCTCAAATTACGAGATAGTCTGCTATCAATGGCTGTAAAACACGGACGCAAGGAGTCCACTGCAAGATGCCACTTGACAGTAGCAAATCTGCCCTCGTAGTTTAGACTTCTTATGATTTTGCAATTTTCTTCTTTAAATTTTAAAATTCTTTCGAGAACTTCGTTAAATTACTTTGTTTGTTGGTATAAACTTAAATTCATTGATTTAATTTGTTCTCTTTAAAAAGTACGTCCAGTACCATTTCAATATTTCGTGTATAGGGTTGTCATAGAAACCAATATTGTCAGAATTGGTTTTAAAACCGACAGGAAAAAATGCTTTGGTGTCATAGAAATCACACAGAAAAAAATATCTCAAGAAAATTTTTAACAACACAGTTTGTTAAAAATAAAATTTTAGGTCAACAAACTTTTTGTTTGATTCAAAGAAAAAATTTATCAAATTTACACTTTGCAAAATAGCACTCAATAAAACATATTTAATAATGAAATAATTAAATATTTCTTCATATTCAATAAAAAAAATATTTGAATCAAAGTAAAGACAGTATTTTAACAAGTCTTGTCCATTTTTAAATAGCTCATAATTCTCATTTGTTTAACAGTTTTATTTGAATAATATATTTAGTTTTGCCAAAGTCTTTGGAAAAGGTTTCTTGATGATCTGGCCTAAGCAACCAGTGAAATGCGCATAGGAACTTACTTATCCCCGCATAATAAATTTTAGTGTTTTTATAAAAATATAAAAATTGAAAATTAAGTGGCATCATCATTAATAAATAAAAAAATAAAGATTCGATTAACATTTTGTTTGATTTATTCAACATTTTCAACAATTTATATTAACTAATCAAGTTGAAAAAAATTATTTTGGGCAACAACTTTTTTATTGACTCAATAAACTTGGTTGTTGACTAAAAATTTAACAATTATACATACAAACTTTTTTATCAATACTGCAAAAATCGTCATCGCAGAAAATTCAAAAATTTTTGTAATCAAATATGCGATTTTCGTATTCAAATATGAAAATTATTTTTTTCTGTGCAATGTTATTGGTTTTATGTTCGAATTAGAATTTGTGTCGGTTTTAGGTGTCACAGAAACCAATGTTATCGGGTTTTTATTGGAAATAAACCAAGCAGCTTACATCACTTGTTTTTTATTGGAAATAAATATATGTAGTTGCTAAAAGCTTAATATTTTATTTAATTTTTTTTAACAGTTAGATTTTTTCCACAGATAGAAGTAAATAAAATTGATAAATTGGTAAATATTATTTTTTGCACGTTTCCGGTAGTCTCCAGCAGCGGGCTGCTGCAAATTTGCAAAAATCTTCTTCTCACTTTTTCTGCTAACAACAAATATGCAACAACAGCAGTGGTCAGTTTACTTATTTATAACGTTAAACAACAAATTTGCTTTATTATCACATATTTTTAGAAAACAATAAAATTACACAAATTAAAACAATAAATGCAATGCAAGATCATCTTTTAGTAACAAAAATGCTACAACTGCTGATGTCATTTTATTTGATTTATAAGCACTTATCACCTTTTAATTATTTGAAAAAATTATTTTCAAAAAAAAAAACACTTTTACTGATATTTTAATGAAAAAAATATAATATTTTGTAAATTTTCTGCAAAAAAGTAAAATAAAAAATAATAAAAATGCAAACAACAGCTGTTTCGATATGGTTTTTTTTTACATTCGAAATTAACAAAACCAACTTGGTTTCGTGACACCAAATGAAACCAATATTGGTTTTCAAAACCGACAACTAGCAAAACCAATATTGGTTTCTATGACAACCCTGATATCATTTTTCTATGATATGATAATGTTGTGATATCGATTTACGTGAACACCTGTCATGCGTCCTAACTTCTCGGTGGATCTCAGCCACTTGGTGTGTTGATATTAAGCACTTACCAATTGCCCCTGTGTGAGTTATGGATCATTTAAGCTCACAGCTCGCAATTTGAGTATTTAATGCACCAAAAATTATATACTCACCCCTTGTTAAGGAGCCGGAACTATTTAACTTCCACTGCTTTTCATTAATCGCAGCAGCATCTGTGGAATAGCAACAGCACTTAGGGCTATCAACAGGCCGAACATTCCCACAAGGTTGAAAAATCAGCTTTCCATGTGAAGGTTACCCTACCCACACTGTAAACCACAACCACTACGTGTTCCCGGATAGTATCTTTTCAAAGAAAAGCAAGGCTTTCGTAAAGATAATCACACTGAAACACACGAAGCATTTATCGCAAGACGCACACTAAAGGAATCCTCAACAATAGTCAGACTAGTACCTCACTCACCGGGGGCTACTACACCAGTAGCGTCTCAGTTAAGCGCTTAGGAACAACTTCGAACCCAATGAAATCCATTGGAGCCCAATGAGCTCTGTCATTTGAATTGTTGGTGCATTCTATGTTGCATTCATCTGTATGAGATTTCGAAGAATGCCAGTTTATTTTTGCGCCAGGGTTAACTAAATAACTACGGCAGAATTGATTTACTCCAGAGGATTTAATACTTAGGGAGGGAATTTTCAAGCTGCTTAAACTGCGCCCCCTATAAGGCGCAGCACATCCTCCGAGAGCAATTGTTGATGATTTGGACGACTGAGCCAACGAAAAAATCAATTTATTGCAAATGAAATTCCAGGTAAGAATAATTTCATAAAGTTTTTAAGAAATTCCGCCGACAAGAGCTTTAGATTTGAATTCTAATTTCTAAACAACCTTTACAAAAATGAAGATTGATAAACAAACTTTGGATTTATAAAAGACAGTGGTTGGCGTGAACATTTGAAGAATATCATTTAATATTCATAAATTGCAAGTCCTTCACTACATGCACGAATAACAACTCAAACTTGCAAAAGTGACTCGAACTGGAAAGACCCTTTACGTATTGTACTTCTTCATGAATAAACAAATTTATTCAAGTACAAACCAACAAAAATAAAAAGTGGGTGTATGTTTTTTTAATATGTGTGTGTCCGTATTTTTGTGTTTTTATGTGAAACATTTATGAGCATGTTTAATTTTAAAATTCTCACTTTTATTTACCATATTTACTTTGTGCACTTAATAAAAAAAAAACAACAATCATATCTTGAGTCATACAAGAGTAAAATAATACATATTTATAAATACACACAACAACTTCAAACAAATATGGCAACACTCCACAACATACTCACCAACAAACAAACAAACTAACTCTATCGAATAAAAAAAAACATTCAAAACCCCTTCCTGAAAATTTAATGATTTTTATGTTGTTGGCATCAAGTGGTTGCAGTTGATGTGGTTGTTGCTGTTTTTGTTGTTCTTGTTATGTAACATTTTCAGTGTAATTAAAAAAATGAAAAACTTATATGCCAACGAGTGCACGAGTATGTTGCATTAACGGTGCTAGGGATGCCAATCGGGACTGGTTTTCGCAAGTCCCGGGATTCGGGATTTCAAAAAATCAAATCACGGGATTTTTCGGGATATCAGGGTTTTTCGGCATTCGGGGTTTTTGAAAATTAGAAGATGCTTTTATAGGTAGCAGTTCATAACGTCCAGTGACACAGGCATCCCTAGTACATATTGAGTCTTCGATACATACACAAATTTGCAATTAACACTGAACCAAAAATCCAATGAAAATGTACGTTAAGCAAACGAAATTACGTTTATTAAAATATTTAGGTATTATTTTCATTATATTAACCAATAATTCTTTGAGCCAACAAAAATATTTTAATAAACGTAATTCGTTTGCTTAACGTACATTTTCATTGGATTTTAAGTTCAGTTTAATAACAACAACAACTTTCCAATGCTTAAAAACTAAACGAATGTCTTTTTTATTAAGTTAAAATGAAATGGATAAATGGAAAAATAACTAATAAAATAATTGACAAATCCCGAATCCCGGGATTTATTTTTTTTAATCCCGGGATTTTTCGGGATTTTTAATATTTCAACTTTTGTGCACAAAAATGTTCGTTTTTATTGAATTTTTATATTCTATACAAAAAAAAAAAAAAAAAAAAAAATTATTGAGAATTATATTTCAGTTATATTTTTTATTTTTATATTTCTCATTTTTGAGTTACATTTTTTTTGACACACAACGATTATTAAAAATTTTTATTTTTTGCTTGATATATGATGAATATTTCATGATTTTGATATTTTGCTTAATGATCACCATTATTTTAAGTTGAAACGAAATTTGCAGATTCACATTTCAAGCCTTTTTTACAATTATATTTACTTAAGACATTATACCAAAATAATAATGATTAGTTTTATGCAAAATATAGAAATCAAAAAATAATTGTTACATATCAAGCAAAAAAAAAAAAAAAATAAAAAAAAAATTATTAAAAATCGTTATTTGTCAACCAGAAAATAAAAAATTATTTACAATCCAATTTAAGTAATATTCAGAAACTAAAGATTTATGAAAGGTTTATTAAGCAAATTTTCATAGAAAATTCGTTTCATAAACCTGTTAAAAGCCTCAAAATTTTTTTATGAATATGGGGGTAAATGTTTATATGCTTATAACAATTGAATCGTAATTTTTATATAAAATGTCATATCCCTTCCGGTCCACTAATAAAAAAAAATTAAAAATTGGCTAAAAAACATACGTTAAAAAATTTATTTTAACTTTAAATCGGTTTTTAGAATCATTTGTATGAAAATTTTGTTTTAAAATAAATTTCAAATGTAATTGAATTATTGATTATGAATGTCGCAGTAAATGTATCCATATCAGTACCCTGGAGGTATACTGCACTATGTCGACATAGTGTTAATGTTTTAAACTCAGCGGTTAAATAATTGCATGTGTTTAATACAATCCATGGTTTAAAAACAAAAACATACTTTGATTGATATCGTTGCATATAATTTTTTAACATAAGTTAGCATTTAAAATTGACAAATAATAATATGATTGATTAATTTAAAATTGATTATATACATATATGAATGTATAAAATAAATTGTTTTGTTATATACATAATACCTTTTGAAAATTCATAAGTAAATAACAAAAAGTGTTGTTTATTTTAAAAAAATCCCGAAATCCCGAGAAATCCCGGGATCTAGAAATCCCGGAATTTCGGGATCTGGATTTCAAAATCTCGAATCCCGGGATTTTCTGAAATCAATCCCGATTGGCATCTCTAGTCAGAACTGTCCTTAACATCCCTACAAGAAGAGAATGAGCGAGTTGTCACTTTTTTCACGTTGGTGTTAAGAAAATGATAGAATGAAATGACAGAAAATTTGATTTCGGTCATTTCATTCTATCATTTTCTTAACACCAACGTGAAAAAAGTGACAACTCGCTGATTCTCTTCTTGTAGGGATCTTCATTGCTGACCGGTCAGTATTGACCGAAACATCTTCATTGCTGACCGGTCAGTACTAATGTAAACATTGCCATTGTTTTTTTATGTCATAGCTTGTAAAATGTTAAAAAATATTTTTGCTATCGTTTAGAAACTGAAGGAATAGATTAACTTTTTTAAAAATATCTAAACTAAAAAACACTGAGAATATGTGTCTGGACTTTAAGTCAAATGCCACCCGTACTTTATAAAAAAGTATTGTACGTTATTTCTGCTATAGGTCATCTACATTACAAGAAAATCTAATAGATTTAAATTTAAATCTTCCTCAAAATGTGCTGCATTTGCATTGTACATTTTTGACATAAGCCATATTTTGTTTTCATAACAAAAACAGCTGCCAGAAAGATTTTTGTGTAACACATACATACATGAAAATAACAGGCATTTAAAAATTAGCATTAACTTTTATTTTAGTACGGTGACAAAAACTTGGTTAAATTAAACATAATATGGCTAAAATTTTCTTTAAATATTGTTTTGTTGTTTTTTTCTCTGGGCGTATATACTAAATATTAGCGCAGCCGGACATTACGACACTGCTCTGATGGACATTATGACACTTTTTAAAGCGTCATATTGTCCATGGACACTGTGTCTCAATTTTAAAAGAACATTTTAACTATTTTGTGTTTAATTTAACCAAATTATTGTCACCGACAACCATATTATGATTAAATTTAGTGTCTTTAAAAATTGTTTTGTTGGTTGTTACCATTATAAAACATGTTTTTTCTCTGCGTGTATGTAGATCTTTTTTTGTATTTTACTTCTTTAGTAATTATGACCTTATGACATGGTTAAAAATGACATAATGTCTATTTGCAAAGTGTCTAAATGCCCACGGACATTATGACATTTTCAAATGTGCCATTGTATCCATGGACACTGTGTCACTGGACGTAATGACATGCCACATTTTTTATAAATATTTATTAAAAAAAAAACGTCTTTAAAAGAGGTTCAGAAGCAAAAGTTTTGTAATCAATTTATTATTTTAAAGTGTAATATAATGTTATTTTTATTACTAAGATTTGTAAATATTGAAAATTATTATTAATTATTAATTTAGTTTAAAATATGATAAAAAAAACAACATACGATTTCTAACAATGTGTTCATTGTTAATTTTTAAACCCACCACCAAGTGGTAGGAATTATGTAGTATATAAAGCACACTTCTTAATTTCGTAAAATCGCTCCATTAATTTCCGTAGTTCCTATGCCTACTCTCGTAAAACACTTTCATAACTCTAGCCCTGTGAAGAGTAAAGTTTCAATGTCGAATTTGGTGCATCAGTGGAATGTTTTGTGCATTTCAAAATACATTTTTTTCTTTTATTAATTTTCTTCTCGTAAAAATTGTTGGACACGCTTAAAACAAACAAAGTTTAACTTTTTTGTTTCGTTTTCAATGACAGTACCTAGTAAAAAATTTTATCATTTTGTGAAGCACTAAAGGTACATTTAAAAAATAAGCGCACAATTATGCGCTACGCAATAAGACATACAGAAATGCAGTAAAGTAAGTGAAAGAACTCTCAACATCTTTTATATAAAAAAATAACATTTCAAGTGCTACAGCATTCCCTTACTACGAAGCAGGTTTGTAAGGGAGAATACTTAAAAATAACGGTATCAAAACATTCAGTTTGTAAAGCTGATCGTTACATCCAACAATTTTTATATGCGCTGAATAATGAGCTTTATGTGTCAAAAATGTATTGCTTCAAAGTGGGAACTCGCCATATAAAATTCATGTCTTCCGTAAGCGAGATGGTAAGCGCAACTCTTACATTTCTCCCTTACAAACCTGCTTCGCTCGAAACACAATTTCTTATTGGGTATTGACAGAGTAAATCAAGTAAATATTAAAGATCAATATTTTGTTTCCTATCCTGTCGAGGGGGAATGTCATGATGAATTTCTTTTTACAAAAAAAGGTAAAACAACAAAATTTTGTTAGTAATTTCGGGATTAACTAAATCCCGAAAATCCCAGGATTACAAAATTTAATTAGCATCCCTAACTCACACACAAATGTAAAAAAATAAAATAAGAAAAACTCAAGAAATCATTTTGTGTATAAAAAAGCTATTCGTGCAACATATTTGATAAATAAATTAAAGCAAGCACGCTGAGTAATAGATACTCGTATTATGAGTTTCATTCAAATAAAGTTAGTCAGTTATAATTACAAGAACTATTTAATTCATTTATTATAATTATTAAGGCAAGTTTAAATATGCACTGGTACCACTGGTTAAATATTGATGTTTGATTGTTGGCTGGCAGGTACCACAGTGGTGCAGAGGTAAGAACGTCAAAGAATTCTGATGAAAGAATGTGGTGATTCTTGAAACGTGTAAATTTAATCCGAGTTCGATCCCCAGCTCAGCCAAGAATAAAAATGTTCAATAAATTTCATGTTGTAAAATTTCTTTCTATAATAATTTTATGAAAATTAAATTTGATGAACTCAACCGTAACTAAAAATATCATAATAGAAAATTAACAGTTCAACTAAAAATAAAAATGGTTGTTATGCACAACAAAGTTTAAAATATGCATGCAAATACACCGAAAAAAACTTTTAAATATGCATTTATCTTAGACCCTAAAAAGTATATTTATTCAAGGTCCTTACGAGTAGCGAAGTTGATTTAAAGATGTCCATCTGTCCATCTGTCCGTGTGTATGTTGAAATGGGGTTTCCGAAGACCCCAGAAATGATAGAGACTAGATTGTTCTATATTTATGTCACATATACTTCGCTAAAGTTTGCATGTAAATTCAGCCAGATCGGTTTAAATATGGCTGAGATATGATCTGATTACCCATAAGTCCCTTGTTGTTCTTTTATTATTTCTCTTTTTTATATCTGGGTTGGATTGGAGAAGTGGGCGTGGCACAAAATATATTTATTTATCTCAAAAGAACGGTATTTATATTACTCTCTGTTCTTATCGCACCATGGTTAAGGGTATATAAGAATCTTTTTCAGTATCTTAAGCTAGCTCATGCATATTATAGCAATTTGAGCCTTAACATTTCGATTGAAAAGTTTGTTGAGTTTTTAATAAATACTTTATTTTTAATATTTTTAACTTTTTCTTTTACGTCTTCCATGACGGATAAACTTTCATGTAAAGCACACAAAAGAAAACGGAACAAAACACTCTTAATGTTCTTGGGATATTTCTCACCATACGGCCATTAAAGTCTTTTTTTTTGTTTCTTTTGGCATTTTTAAATAAATCACTATCGAAAACATAAAATCCACAATTGTTCAGTAAACGTCTATTTTAGAAAAACTTAACCCGATGTATTTTCTTTTAGTTTTGTTAAAAATTTCGATATAAGATAATGCAGATGAAAGAATAAGACCGATACACATTTTTATTTATTAATTGCAACAGGTTGACCCTAAAGCAATTCTTTTGTTTAAAACAGCGTTAAAAAACTGCAGTCAAAGTAGAAAAACTGCCATTTCTTCCACTTCTTCATTGTCATTAGCAAAAAAAAAAAACTGTTGCTTTTACTTCTGATTCATTAAATGTATACATTATATACATTTAATGAATCTGTCAAGCCAACTTAAAAAGCGAAAAGTTTTACACAAATTACAACTGGAACAAAGTATAGTTTAAACTTGGCAGAGTCCCCTGAGATCACGGCCTTCTAACCAGCGATTCTATCTTCTATTTTGAAAACCAATCGCCGCTGGGACTTGGTTCCTGGACATGTTTTTGGTGAGACTCTTAAGGAAATCACCTAGTGGCTGAGGTTTTATCCGAAAATAGCAACAAAAGGGTTTTAAAAAGTCAGAATGAAGGCATAATTTTTATTCCTAAAGGAAAACGGACGAGTGTGCAAGATCTGCGGATTATACATTTAAATTGCCACCTGTGTGTGTGTTGTGAGGAGTACACTCATACCTTGGGAAGTTAGTAGACGCATTGAGTCCGCTCGGCGTTAAGACCACCGTGAGATTTGGTCATTATGACAGTTGCTTGCGTTTGTCACTTTTTCTGTAAAGTAACTAAACATGTTTTCGGTATAGAGCCAAAAACAAAAAAAAGTAAAATGCAAAAAGAGTAGTGCACTTAACTTTAAAATAATTTGTATTAGTTTTACACTATAAAAGAATACAAAATGGCAGATACTTTTTATTATTTCCCATATTTTTTTTGTAACCATAAAACAAACAAAAAATTCTAAAAATATTATACTAAAAGGTATGAATATGAAACATTTGCCACTTCTGCAAATGCTAATGCTGCTCTGAAATATTTATACCTGAATTTTTTAATGTTTGTAGTGAAAACTAAACAAGTAACATTATACAGACAATTTAATGACAAAAAGGTTAGAAATAAACCAAAGATTATCTTTACATTACGAAGAAGAAAACCTTTTGGGACTTAAATAATGTTGGCATGCTCATTTTTACAAAAAGCATCACGTATTCAGAGATAATTTTATGTGTGACTACAAATATTGTATATACTGTTGTTTGTTGGTTTGTTCGTGTTGATGTTGCCCCAGGTGGAGTTTAGGTGTGGATGTATTGCTTTTAACTTAAAGGTTAGGAAAGGAATTATTGGGGTTTTAAATAAGTTGAATTTTGTACTAAACATTTGGTACTTTTTGAAACTTAAAGTGCCAAATCTTTATTTTTTAATGAAGTTAAAGGTCCTGAAACAAAATTCAGAGTTTTAAAAAGGCCAACTGTATCAGTGTTATAGAATTTTTTAATTATAAAAGGAATAATGTTTGAAAAGGTATGGTCACCTCCAACAAAACTATTTAATTTTAGACATATTATGTTTAATTTAACCATATTATTGTCACCGTCAATCATGTTATGGTTGAATTAGTTCTCCATCAAGAAACCATAACCATGTTATGAAATTGTATACAATTTCAAGAATTTAAAAAAAATCTATCCAATTTGTCTCCTTACTTCTGGCAAGAAAATATAATCAAAGTTTTGATAAATTTGAACGAGTACTGGGATTAAAGGTACTAAAGCATTTGTGTCCTAGAAGTCAGAATACAAAAATAGAACACAAGACAAAAAAGTTTAGTTTTTAACAAAATAGTACTTCTTATTTTTTTTTTAAATTCAAAGTATTAAAGCAAAAAAAAAAAAAAAAAAGTAATAAGAAAGATTCAAGGTGTGATCATTGACTTGAAGGCTACGATGTCGAGCGACAACAAGTCACTCATTACCGTTGTCATAAGCGCCCCAAAAACTATCGAACTGACGGATTCTAACGTTATCCATTTATTCATTGCTAAATGACTATATCGCCACTATATTCCACAAATTATACGCTAGTTTGAAAATAAAAATCAGCAAAACATTAAACTAAATAAAAATACAGCTGTCTGCTAGTCGATTTGCTACAAATGCCAACAAAACAGCAAACAAAAAACATCTGTTTTCACAACAATAAACAAATTTTGTTAGAGGTGTGTTGTTCTAAAGAAACATTATATCGCACTTGTTCCTCTAAGGAGAGTCAACTCAAAATTTTTCAATTTTCCCTTTTTGCAAGAAATCGATGAACAGTGGTCATATCTACGCACTGTAAAAATCTTAGATAAATTTCTCTAGCATTTTGCCAAAAAAATACCATTGTTTTACCCTTTTTAGTATAAGACTTCATACAAAAAGAAAACAGTTTTTGGTCTCTACTGAAAATTTGAAAATTTTGAGTTGATTCTCTTTAGAGGTACCAGTGCGATATATATTCAGCCAAATTATGAAAAAAAATTCATTTAATATTGCAACAAAATGGGTTTGTCGATAAACACAACACAAGTGACTGATTTTGGACATTTGTGGTCGCATAATAAAGGATGTCCGAAAATTAACGCAAGATTCGAATTTGCCACAAATTGTGCAGTAAAGTGTTGGCCAACCTAAAAAATTTCGACTCCTGGTCGTTTAGGGTTAGTAAAAATGGAGCGTTACACGACAGAACAATGTTTCTTCGTTATTGAATAATATTTCAAAAATAATTAAAGCTTGGCGGCTGCAGTTCGAAAATTTCATACAAAATATGTTCGGAATAGTGTTTGAGATTAATTCAGGGAGACTGGATCCGTTGGAGACGCCAAATTTCATTATCGAAGCAGATCCAGTCTCCCTAAATGTTAAAATTAATCTCTTCACAGTTTACGAAATTAAACTGTCAGCTGTCGAATTTTTTTACGCTTGCCAACACACAAATGGCGACAAATTTCAAATATGGCGCAAATTTGTATGAAAACTATAACGCTTTTGCTCTTTGGCATTGTCGATCGCTTTGTCTGTTTGTTGTTAAAAATACAAGCAAACGATGACGGTCGACATCGTGGGCCAGGCTGTATCTAAGTGTGTAAATAAAGGCCAACTATAATATGCTTAAGCTCCTGTCAAAAAATATCAAAAATCTTTTTAAATGCATTTAAAAACACAAAAACAAAACCAAAAAACATTTGATTCCGTAGAAAGTGTGATTTGTTTCGCACCTTGCTTAAGCAAATGACAGATTCATAAAATTTAACAAAAAGTTTCCTTAAGTTCATTATGGTTTGACATATATGATTTACATGTATTCGCCCATTTGCTTAAGCCAACTTAAGCATAGTATATCAATATTACTTATTAATCGACCTTTTTCTTTACTTTATTATTATTTTCTTAGATTTAATCTAAATGGTTGGGCCTTTAGTGAGACTTGAATTTCACACTTCAGTTTTTAAACGCGTTTCAGCAAAATGTTGATTAAGTTAATCATTACATTTGAGAGACAGATGATTAAGAAAAAAAAACACAACAAGCAAATTTATATTTCTTTAAAGTATTAAAAATGGATAAAAATACATTTAAAACGTTATGAGAAGATTATTTTAAGCATATTAATTATGAAATTGTGAAAATTTATGAATTATTTAAGAAACAAATAAAAACATTAAGCAGAATTCGTGGTCGGTTGTACACGTTCAGGTTAGCCGATTCTACATTATATGTACTCAGTTTGAGGTATGTTCAGTAGATTCTATGTGATTAATGAAGTGTTATAGTTGTAATCATGCCAATTTAAAGTGCTTAACAAATCACTTCAATGTATGGGTAATCATCTCGATTTTGATGTAATTAGAGCTTAATCACGTTCGAGTTGCTTAAACGCGTTTAAAAACCCAAGCGTGAACATAGTATAAGACTGTTAAGTTTGCAGAACTTTGTAAAACAAACTAATGGGTCGATTACAGATGGCCAGAGCTTCAGTTCAGTTGCCAGCAGCGAAATTAGGCAACACCGCTCATAATAAAAAATAAAATAAAAACATTTTTTGTATATTTTAACATGAGCGGTGTTGCCTGATTTTGCTGCTGACAACTCAACTTCAGTTGTGCTGCCATCCGTAAGCGATCCATAAGTTTCAAAGTAAGACCTCAACCTTTATTTCAACAATTCTTTAAATTTCAGTAAGACTCGAAATCAGTGCAGCTAGATTGAATTGCGGAATTTGTTATGATTTTTGAATTGTTTCGAATTACTTTTAAGTACTTTTCGCATTTTGAGAAGAACAAATAAAGTAAATAATATAGCACATCACTGTTCATTTCTCATGTCATATTTCTACACATCTTTGTATGAGACTTTCTAATCCCCAAGGCATAATTTGCAAAATGCTTTACAACAATTTAAATATTAAGATTTAAATAAAACTTTTAAACAAAAAAAAAAAAAAAAAAAAAAGGAAAGATATTTTTGAAGTTTCCTTCATTTCATGTTTATTTCTTTCTTAAATAGAATTTAATTTCATAAATTTATAAAGTTTCCTTTCTTGGGGGTTTTTTTGGTGTTGATATATTTTTTTATTTTATTTAAAATGGTAATTTTATATTGTTTGATTGTTAGCAAGAGCAACCAATATTCAGCAGGTGAGTTTGGGAGAGTTTGATGTTAAAAAATAAAATTGTTTTTTATTTTACGACCGCCTTTTAGTCACGCAAAATTTCAATTTATATTCCTCAACAAAATTTCATTTAATTATGACAGTTTTTTGAGAAACTTTGTTTTTTTGGCGTTATTTTTTTTGTTGCTTTACACAAGTTAAATTTAAATTGTTGCAAATAGTATGAAGAATGAGAAAAATTAAATCATGTAAATTTTGTTTGGGAAGAATATTGGAATAAAAAAAAAAAACACTTTTAAAATTAAATGGTAAAATAGAAACAAAATATTCATAAATTTTTATGCAAATAAAGGGTATTCCCACCATAATGCACGATGTTAATTGTGAGTCAAACCTTAACGTCAACGTCAACTTAATTTGACATTTCTTTGTTTCAGTGTTTGGAAAATTTAAACATGGAGTGTGTACCTCTCCATTGGGCACCGCGTTAAGATTGCTGAAACCTTTTACGAAAAAGGGCGTTCAAATCAATTATGCATTTCGTGAACTTCGTGATTTTTTTGGTCAGCATAATCGACCAAATGTTTTCACAATCGGGGGAATTGTGCTCAAGTTTTAGCAGACCCAGTTTGCTAGGAAATGTTACACCTGTTTGGTTCGTTTTATGGGCTAGCGACGTCGTCGAGCCGTATTTCTTCGAAAATGAGATTGGCCAAGCAGTTACCGTGAATGGTGTTGAATGGAAATGATAACGGATTTCTTGTGGCGAGAAATTGCGAATATGGACCTGGACTATATGTGGTTCCAACAGAAAGGTTCCACTTGGCACAAAGCCAACAAAACAGTGGCTCTTTAGCGCTAGAAATTCAATGACCTTGTTATCTTACGTCGTGGCGATTGGCCGCCACGATCATGTGGCCTGACACCGTTGTACTTCTTCCTTTTGGGATATTTAAAAGAAAAAGTGTACGTCAATAAGCCAAGAACAATTCAAGAACTAAAGGACGAGATAACTCGATACATTTACGTCATTGTACCTCAATTATGTCTCAGAGACATTGAAAAAATGGACCATCGGATAATAGTATGCCACCGAAGCCGTATTGATAATTTGGCCGATATTTTCGTTCACACATAATTGTTATTGATCCTTCTATAATAATAAAATATAATAAATAAATATTCAGGGCTGTCACAGAAATCAATTCCGATCGAAAGTGATATCGTTTTATGTGAAGGAAGATACGAAATTACTTTCACTTTCGATCGGAATTGATTTCTGTGACAGGCCTGATTGTTTTATTTACAAATAACATCGTGCGCTTTAGTTGGACCTTTTAGAAGCTGTTATCACTAGATAACCCTGCAGAGGTCATTACAGTGATGTATGGACAAAGAGGAGGCTGGGGTGAGTATTTATGTAGGGAGTAAATTAAGCAGCTCTTTTTGGCTGTGTGGCTCTCTAAAAGCGTAGACTTAAGCCTTCGACTTTGTTCGTTAAGCTCGATTCACCCATGCGTTCCGAACAATATTTTTGTCCGGAGAATAATTTTTTTACAGAGAGTGTTCTACAGAACGATTCACCCATTTCGGAAAATTTGTCCGGACAAACAAAGCTACCATATGGTTTACAGATGTAAATGATTTTACAAAGTGGCAGCACAGTTAGCAAACTATTAATTTGTTTTATAAAAGTGTGTTAAAGAAAATGGACGAAAGAAGAAAATTAATTTTATTATTTTTAATTGCATTGCATAAAACTCATTCACTAGCGAAACAAGTTTATCAAAAATAGTTGAAAGTATAAAGAACAGCAGTTAGAAAACTATTACAGCAGAAGAAGAAGTACCAAACTTATATTTGTGTTCTCTAGATAAGTTCCGAATGTAATATAGCCTTTATTTCTATATTAATTGGCTTAAAAGATAGATAGGGTGACACAAAAAAGTGCCAAAATACAGGTTTTATCCGTTTCAAAAAGTAAAAGACACATATCCGCTTATTTTTCTAAACAAAATGGATAAGTATTTATTTTTTGTTGTATCTCTTTTAGTTTTGGTGATATAAGGCTACCGCATCAACCCGCTTTTACCCTTTTTTACCCCCTAAACATTTTAATTTCCAAAAATCCCGTCTTAGTGGATCGATTTGGGGAGAGACAACCCTTCGGTACAAAATTCAAGCTTTTAGCATCAGGCGTTTAGGCTGTACGATGATGAATCAGTCAGTAAGGTTATAAAATTATATATAGATTGTTAATAAAGAAAAAACATTTTATAATATGCATTTCACATAAAAAACATTTTTATTATATTCAACATTTTAATTTTTCAATTTTTTTCTCTGAGGTAAATTTCAATTATTTTAATAAAGCTTTTTTGTAATATCTTTACTAAAATAATTGAAATTTATCTCAGAGAATAAAATTCGAAAAATAAAAATGTCGAACAATAACTTTTTTTTTTTTTTAATTATTCAGCTGCCACACTACATATGTGGCAGCTCAATTCAACTTTTATGTACAAATTGAAAAAAGTAGCATCTTAGTTCATTTTGTTCGGTACAAGAAATAAAATATGTATTTTGTTCGACCTTTAATATTTCAAATATTACCAAATTTTCGAGCTTAAGGTCTTTTTGTTTTAAAAAACTTTTAACGTTTATTTAAAAACCAATATTTCGGCACTTCCTTGAGTGCCTTCAATATTGTAATAGATCAAGTTTGATTTGAAAAATATTTTTTTTGTTTTTGAATTAAAAATTTTTGTTAAATTTGTTAAATTTGTTATAATTTGGTAAAAATTTATAAATTAAGAAAAAAACCCTGAAGAAGGCACTCAAGGAAGTGCCGAAATATTGGTTTTTAAATAAACGTTAAAAGTTTTTTTATAACTTTATATAGAACTTTTTGTTTGACCTTTTTTAATTTAATAACTAATTATTGTTAGTTACATATATTATTGTTAAAAAATTAAAATTTCCTGACGATGCTAACCGATGGTTAGCGAAATATTGAAAAAATAAATAATTTAAAAATTTTTTAAAAAAAGACCTTAAGCTTAAATAAAAATAATTAGTTTTTTTATAACAAAAAGACCTTAAGCTCGAAAATTTAGTAAAATTTCACAAGAATTAAAATTAAACCAATTCAAGAAAAAACGTGCCGAACAAAATCATTGCACTCTCTCTCATTCTCAAAAGTAAAATGTCAAACTCAATATAAAAAAAATTTTGTTCGGAACGCATGGGTGAATCGAGCTTTAGTGCGTTCTATACGTTTAACTAACTCAAATTTCATGTCCTTAAGCTTTAAAACTGATTTTTACACATTTACATTCAATAAAATTTTATTTATTTATTTATTATGTTTTTAATATTCAGGCCGTTAAGATTCATTCAAATATCCAAAGTCTATGAAATAATTTTATTTAAAGCAGTGTTGCCGGAATCCAAAATCAATCTAACACAGACTAAGCAACAAAATTATCCAAAATTTGTGGTTAATAAAAAGTAACGCTTTTAATTTACGGGTAGCGCAGAACAACCTTTATATGTTTATAGTTTTAATTGGGTTTCCACAGCTTACCTAAGAAAATTTTGAAACAAAAAAAAAAAAATATTTTGGAAGATAACAATTTATTCTCGATGTCAGTTTTTTGTAAATTTTAATTTGCTGAAAATTCTTTTCACTGAACAGTACGAAAATGGCAGAATAAGAAGGAAAGTTAAATACAGTATTTAACTAAGAAAACAGAGGCTCACCAGTTTTCTTTTCAAAAACTTTTAATCAAAATCTGTCAACATTGAATTGAATTGAATCGTTTATTTAAAAAACCAGTCAAGCAAACAATTTTCGATTTTGAGGAAATCAAAGAAAACTTCCGCTAGCAACCTTAAAATGACTTTTACAAAACAAATATTTATTGGATTTCTCGGATTTGCTTCACCACCACATGAGGACACTTTTTTAATTTTTTTGCATTAAACGATGTAGTTACCTTTACAAAATAAAAATCGCCCAATTACTCAATTTTGAATTTTTTTTGTTGCTTGACTGGTTTTTGAAATAAACGAAGCAATTGTCAAAACAACGAATTTTTTAATTGCAAATTTACAGAGTAAAAACTTTTTAAATAAAATGAGATTGTTTGACTGACAAATTTAACTTTATATGAAATAAGGTTGAGGCGAAATTACACCAAAATTTTTTAATCCAAAAATAGTCCATGTCTTATTTTGACACATCATTATAAAATAACTTGCACAAGAATGATGTCACAAATTAATACGCTCGACAAAGCACGTTTTCCACATTTTCCATGTTGCATTGTTTTAAATCCTAAAAATACTAACTAACTACGTTCGACTAAATTAATAATTTTTATTAACTTAAACATGTTCATAATCTACATGATGTTGTTTTTGATGATGATGGCGATGAGCCGCTTAGTACTCTACTACTCATAATTTTAGTGGAAAAGCTTTTTCCAAGTGGAAGAAACACAAAAGTATGAAAATTTTACTCACTCATCTTGATAAAAACGTAAAATACAGACAAGTTTGTTCATTCTTTATTTCAGTCAATTGTTGTTAGCAAGACACTGTGGGGCTGAATTAGACAACATGACAACTTAGGTCCACTTCGTATAGCAAAATTTTTTAATTTGTTCTCCTTATATTGTTATTTTCCAAGCTTTGGTCCATTTTCTATTGAATTCTTTTAAGAGGAAAATATGAGTTGGTTTCAAAAATTGATTATTACACAACATTTCTTTTTAATTCCGCCCCATTATGCAAACGTGCACGTAGAGTACTCGTTAGATTATTTACTAAAAACATATATTTTAATCTTTTTTAATATTTTATATAATGTTTAGAATTTTTTTGCTCTTATACGCAAACACAAGAGTTTTTTTTACCAGTGTGAATAAATACCGGTATTAGGTTTGTGAAAATTTAGTAAAATAATTTTTTTTAGTTTCTGCTGTTGTGTTCTTTTCAGTTTTGTTGTTTTACTTTTTGCAGTGAAACACAGTTTTAACAAACCCAGGATATAGAGAAATACATTGTACACAGAAAGAAAAAACTCGTTCTAAATTTAAGTTTTTTCTGCTTTCTTTACTACGAGTCGTACTAAAAAATTTAAGAGCGAATAACACTTAAAACAATCCAAAATGAAATAACTTTCGAAAACCAATACGCGTGCATACGCGTGTGTTTTTGAAAGTTTGTTGTATAGAAACAACAACAACACTACAAGAAGAAAAATTGAGATTATGTTCATGTTCAAAGAATTAAATAAGAAGCAATAATTCCCATACTCTATTTGTTAAAATTATTTAGTTTAATACATCAAATTTTCAAAGTAGAATAGCTACGAAAATCATATTGGGCTGGTGTCTTATAATTTAGAGTTCTTCTGTAAGCAAGGCGAGGAATACAATAAAAGCGAAATAAGCATGTGTAACGGGTAAGTAAAATGATATTCTCTCTGGATCTGTGGGGTAAGTGTTTAGATTTAAAATCAATCTAATCTCACTCTCGGATTATTTCAAGTACGGATCGAGATTAAACCATCTTATTTCTGAATCAGAATTAAGATTAAATCAATTTTATAATACTTAAATTAAGCGCATTTTAAGATTGATTCAATCATAGTTTGACTTGAATCAATCTCATTTTCGGATTATTTCAAGTACGAATTCGGGATTAAGTATGAATAAGTTAAGTTTTCGCACTTGAATATCAGTACACACACAAAAAAATATCAATGTTAAATTAACATTGCGCAATGTTGATTAAAAATCATAGTAAATTTCTGCAAAGGTATGGACATTATTTAAAATTATCATTGTTTCCTATTAATTTTAAATGAAAAATATTAAAATAGCATTGTTCAAAATTGAATCCATAAAATCCTATTTTATTTGTTTTGTTTAGAAAAACAACAACACTATAAAAAGAAAACATAATCTTTTTTATCTATTTTTTTTTTCTTGGGATTCAAAAATTTAATTAACAAGGTTTCGTTTAAATGTGCTACATTCCCATTTCATAGTATTGATAAACTGAAATTTATTGTTGAAGGGATAAGCTATTCCTATGTGCATTACACTGGTTGCTTAGGCCAGATCGTCATCCAAAGATTTTAGAAAAACTAAAGATATTACACATATAAAACTGTTAAGCACATAAGAATTATAAGCCACAGTTTTACTTGTAACAATATCAAAACTTAAACAAAAACAACAACAATAAACAGTGAGTTTATCTTTTCTTACAGTCCCGGCTACAATTGGTGGATTTTTTGTCAACTCTAAAATGTAGTTGTAAGTGGGAAAAGCAAAAACAAAAATAAAAACAAATTACTTTATTTTATTTTGCCAGTTCAGTTTTATTTACACTGCCACATGCATATTAGTTATCAAAGTTTTTCTTTGGATTCAAAAATTTAATTAACAAGGTTTCGTGTAAATATCCTACCTTTTTTATTTTCATGTTTAAAGTTATTTATAAAAATAAAAAAAATTCCCGTATTCTTTTTGTCAAAATAATTTAGCTAAATAGTACATCAAATTTTCAAATTAGAATGATGAAAACAATATCGCGCCAAAAGACACCAGCTTTTAATTGTTTCAAACTCAAACCAATTCGATTCTACAAGAAATTCATGTTGTTTCAACTTCAAATAACTTTCATTCAACTTGTTTCGGAGTTTTATTTCAATATGAATGTCATTTTGCTCTAACTTTACGGGAATGTTAAATTAACATGAATTACACCGTGTGTAACTTTTTAAGCCATATACGGACACCACTACGTGATGAAAGACCAAAAAAAAAAAAAGACCCGCGTCTCCCAGTTTTGCCCAAAGTCATGCACTTTTTTTTATGGGCCCCCAAAGATTTGGGGCCTCGGTGTCATTTTTGCAAATAATTGATCATTTTCTCAGGCTCATATCTTGCAAACCGTTCGGAATTTTGATTTGCTCTCTATTTTAGCTCTTGTCATAAAGAACAAAAATTGTAAGCATATAAAATCAAAAAAAACTTCATCTTCAAGATCAAAATCGCAAAAAACTTTAAAAAATTCGATTTTGATTTGCCTTGTGGGTGCATTGGTTTTTTGACAATCACTCTTGGATTATCATTAGCCCAAATGCGGCAATTCTGCTTATTGACGAATCCACTGAGGTGAAAATGTGCCTCTTCACTAAAGATGATTTTGCACGATATGCATTTTGATTTCCATGGTTCAAATTGAGTTAGTCTGAAATTGAGAAATGTCAAATGAAATTCAGAAAAAAACTTGACGTTTAGATGTGGTTCACATTCAACATCGGCCTCTAAAATTTAAATTCTTTTAAAATCTCAATTTTAACTTTCCATTTTTGACGCAGTAATTTTTCTTTCATACAAATATTAACGCGTTGCGTGTAACTTAAATTTAGAAACGTATAGAATACACAAAAAGTATATACTGCATAAACGCATAGTATGGACCTCCAGCTTAAAGGTTCGCAACGAGTTCGTTATAACCGTATTTCAATGTATTTAATCCTTTAATTAAGTTTATGTTGAAACATACTTGTTTTATGTTTAGAAAGAAACTTTAAGGTTATTATTTCAATATCGGGAGATGAGTTATACGGCACTTTTTTCAATAGTTATTAGGCAAAACTTTTGGTTGCCATCAATTTAAGCTGGGAATAAATAAGGGAACCAGTTTTAAGTGTACCATGCATAGAAATCCAAATGCCAAACCAACAAATAAATGCTTGTCCTTTCTTTGCTTCTCTAGAGATCAAAGGGTTCTAACATATTATTCTACCTATTTTTATTATCATAAATCATGACATTTTGGTCATTTTCGTTGTCTTCTTTATTGTGCATGTCATTCCAACGCTGCACAGTGGTAGATTTTGAAAAAAAAATTAAAAATTGTGGATTTTGTTAACAGTAAGTCAGATTGGAATAAAATTTAAATTTGTAATTAAGGATTTGTACGTCTTTTGTATGATTAAATTTAAATTTTTGTTCAACAATCTTTTTTTTTTTTCCAAAAAATTTACCCTAAAATAAATCACCCATTTATTAAGCGATATGTTTTATTTGCAGTGGTATAACATTCGCAGAATTAAAGTTCTATTTTGTAATTCAGTTAAGTAAGTCTTACATTAGAAAATTAGTCAAGAAACCCAACCATGAAAAACTTAGTAGTTTATTTTTTAACATAAATATGACAGTGGTATTTAATATGGATTAAGAGAGAGATTTTGTTATAGATATTTTTCGTAATACAATGTAATTAATGTTATACATTTTAATGAATTTTTTCGCTCGATAAATTTTTTATTAGAATTAGTATTTTACTGTTGCTTATTAAATTGCTGGAAGGAATTGAAAAGAATTAACTAAATACAGTTAAAGATTAATCTTATTTTCGATTCAGAAGAATCCAATTTAAAAATACAAAACAGAATTGTGCACTGGGTAGATTATATTTCAGAAAAAATATGAAATCTTTAAGTAATCTTTAAGCATACGAATGATACCAAAGGTGGGCAATACACATTCAATTCACTTGTACAGGCTGAGACAAAAGTCACCATGGGAGTTAAAGAATGAACTAACTTTTTTGTTTTTATATTTTTATTTTTCAGATTATATAAATAACACCTGTGCCTACTCGCCAATTTACAGAAAAAGTGTGTCTGTTAAATTTTTGTGAGAAAGTTTTCGTGTTGAACTATCAAATAAACTCGCGAATAAAAATGGGGCGAAAGAAATTCAACACAAAAAAAATATATCAAAAATGCAATGAATAATAACAGGAAACAGATAATATATAAATTTGTTCTTGGTTGATTTTTTCATGGTTTAATTATTTTTTTTAAAAATATACGAATGTTTTCAAAGCCATTTTGTAAGCAACAAACATTATGCGCCCCATACACGTTTCATTTCAATTGTCAACTAAGTCTTTTAACTGAATTGAAAGATTTGAAGTTAATTTTAAAATTTAATAAAAAAAAAGACAATTTTTAAAATACTCAACTTTTTTTTGCAAAAGAAAACTACAAACATTAATTTTGACCGCTGATCGAGAGACCCGAGCACACAGTACAATCGAATTGAAAACTTAGTAGTCAACTTGAAAAAATAAAATCTTTTGATTTTTCTTCAACCAACTCGACAACTGTTAAACAAATCAATTGACAAAGCCATATACGCTTTGATTTGGACATCAACCGACTCAGTTGACAATTAAATTGAAACGTGTATGAGCTGCTTTAAAGTTGCACCTTACATTGTTTGGTATAGCCGACGGTTGTATTTTCGCCACCGTCGTTGAAAATGTATCAAGTTTAGTAAATTTTTGTCGCCGTCTACGATATGTGTGTCTGGCGTTCTCCTTGTCTGCAATTTCACATCGGCTTCAAGTAAAATATTATGAAATTTTTAACTTAACGACGTAATCTCTTTAGATAGTTTTCGACACGACTTTTTTCTCACTTTTCGAGAAACGATAGAATATTTTGTTTCACATATTTTCGATGCGAGAAGTTCTCACCAAAGTTACAGAACATGGGTACTGGAGAATAAATAATGGAGAGATTCACAACTGAGCAATGAATGAAGAATTTTATTATTATTAGGAACAATAAATTTTTTTATTCGTTTCTTACATAAAAAATCACAAATTTATTTAAAAATCAATGAGTTTTCAAAAGTGAATAGCGTTATCTGAACGTCGTTTGTATCGGGTGATTTTTTAGCTATTATCTTTTTGGCAACACTGGTTTAAACAGCTGACGCACATTTCGTGTTTTGTTTCACTATCAAACATCTTCAGTTTGGTCTATAATTTAACCATAAATCGTCTTACAAACGAACAACGCTTGCAAATTATTGAATTTTATTATCAAAATGCGTGCTCTGTTAAGAAAGTTCATCGCGCGCTTCTTCCATTTTATGGTCAGTTTAATCGACCCACATTTTTGGCTCAATGGGTACGTTAAAAAGCAGAATTTTCGATTTTGGAGTGAAGATCAGCCAGAAGCATTGCAAGAGCTACCAATGCATCCAGAAAAAGTCACAGTTTGGTGCAGTTTATGGGCTGGTGGCATCATTGGACCGAACTTCTTCAAAGATGATGTGAGTCGTAACGTAACTGTGAATGGTGAGCGCTACCGTGAGATGATATCCAATTTTTTTTTGCCCAAAATGCAAGAGCTTGACTTGCATGAAATGTGGTTTCAACAAGTCGGTGCCACATGCCACACAGCACGCTTAACAATGGACTTATTGAGAGGCGAGTTCGGTAAGCATTTTATTTCACGTTCGGGACCGGTCAATTGGCCGCCTAGATCGTGCGATTTAACGCCTTTAGACTATTTTTTGTGGGGCTATGTTAAGGCTCATGTCTATACACACATGCCCGCTTCAATTGACGCATTGGAAGACAACATTGAAGCATTTATTCATGAGATACCTGCCGAATCTTGGAAAGAGTATGCCAAAATTGGACTAAGCGGATGGACCATTTGAGGCGCAGTCACGGTCAACATTTGCATGAAATAATCTTCAAACATTAAATTATATGGACCGTACTATCGATTCAAATAAAGATTTCATGCATTTTTCTGAATTTTATGTGTTTTTTTTTTAAACTTTCCTATAGCTCTTTAAAAATCACCCATTATTTTGTTGGTTCGGTTTCACGTATTAGAGTCCAGCAATAGTCTCCTAGCATGCTTTTGTCTCAAAATCCTTGATAAATTCTTTTAATTTTCATTAAATCTTTGTGATTTAACGCGAATGAAAAATATGCTAAACATTGTCGGTGTCCACGGTTTGTCCAAGTTTCTGACTGCAAAACCAAAATTCCAAATTTGTAGACCAGTGCTATTTTAAGGCAAAAAGAATATCGTCGACATTTTAACTTCAGAATTTCGGCCTTTGCTGCATTGATTCGTTACTTTGTTCATCGTCACCAACACCAACATGGCACCGTAAGAGATTTGCCTTGACCGGTAGACTACGTTTAATTTGCACTGCGGAAAATATTGAAAGTGTAGAGCAAAGTGTAAATGAAATACCAGAAACATCTAGAAGGCGTTCTGCTCAGCTAGGAATGGCTCGTACTTCACTACGGCGCATTTAAAAAAAGATTTACTGTTATTCCCATATAAGGTCAATTCGTGCAAGAATTAAAACCCGAAGATAATCGACAAAGTATTAATTTTACAGTTGTATTTTAACCTCATTGTGACTTTTGGCCCACCCTGTATTTGTAATTCTAAAAGTAAAAATTTGCTTTGCAGAAACATCAATAAAACTCAAACGGAGCGAAAAGTTGGTGTTTTATATTTTTAGTTAAGAAAAACAAAGACAGGGAGCAGAGAGATAATTTTATAGTTTGCGGCAAAGATGGCAAAACTGGTACAATTATTATTGCCAAACGTTGTTCCTTAAATTAACGTGTCATATTTTTGTAAAAAAGAAACATTTAAATTTAAAGCCTTGATGAAATATCAATCTACGAAAATGATGTTGATTTCTTCATTCAAAATAACCCAGAAAAATTTGTCTTTTTGCGACATTTTAACAGCAATTGTGAAAAAGAAGAAAATAATTTCTGATAAATAAATTGAAACTTAATTTACCCGTCACACTCACTAGCTTTTTAAAAGTTACTTAGTCGTTCGAAAATTTATCATTAAAGAAGGACATTTTTTAAGCTCTCCTCAGCCAATCAACACTGGATTTCAACAAGGAAACATGTATGTATGTTTTTGTATAGAAGACCATAAGCACCACGACGACCCAGAGGATCTGCCATGTATCTGATCATGCCAGAATGCCTGGTGAATGTTCATTTTAAATATCAGTTGGGCTCATCAAAAATATATATAGGAGAAGGAAAAAACTTAATAAAATTATAGCCTTGTAGTCGCGATTTTTTTTAAACGCAATTTTTTATTAAATCGCTTAGAGAATATCCTTAGAGAATAGGTCCTGATCCTTACTTCGGCGCCCCTGTCGTTCACATTAGGAGGACGTTAAAAAAATGTCCGAATGTGAATTCCTTTACACATGGACGTCCACTTTGGATTAAGACAGTCCAAGAGATTTGTGATTTCCACCTGGAAGTCCCCAAGGCAGGACAGCAGCAGAGCAGCTGCTCTGACGTTTCGTCATCCACCTCACAAAATCTGCATATCTTGGTACATGTGTTACCCATTATAAACTGATGGTATCTAAAACCATAGTGCCCCGTAAATAGGCCAACAAGCAGTTTAAATTCCGCCTTCTCAAGCAGAAATAGCTGACCTGCCACGGAACAAATTACAAATCTCTTGGACTGTCTTTATCCAAAGTGGGCGGCCATGTGTAAAGGAATTCACATTCGGACCATTTTATTAACGTCCTCCTAATGTGACCGACAGGGGCGCCGAAGTAAGGATCAGGACCTATTCTCTAAGGATATTATCTAAGCAATTTAATAAAAAATTGCGTTTACAAAAAATCGCGACTACAAGACTATAATTTTATTAAGTTTTTTCCTTCTCCTGTAAAGTAAGGAAAACGTTAGTTAGGGCGGCTTTTCTATATTAAAGTAACGATATGTATTTATGTAAGAGTGTTTATTGAATTAGTTTACATATTATATTTAGTTTCGTATGAGAACTAGGTAGAATAATTTTTTTTCCCTTATAACTAAAAAGTTCTTTTAAATGATTATTGAGTTTTTTTTAGCGAGGTTTTTATAAATGCGTTGATTGCGCATTTTTCCGGGTTATCGTTTAAATGATTTCCCGTTTGAATGCGTTGAAAACTGAACATTTTTCGATGCGCACTTTAGCGGGAACTACTGTATATAGCTTTCCTAAGCGTACATGAAAACTATCATGAAGTATCTCGATACCTACAGGGCCATATATTTCAATTGAAAAATAGGGTTAAAACAACGGAAGGTAAAGATCACCTTGCAGTCAACATAACTCAGGCCGTCACTGCTTGATGTTTGTAAACCAAAAAACTAGAGGGCATAATAAACCACAAGAATGGCTTGGCAAACATGTCAAAATTTTACGTTTGTACAAATATTTTGAGTTGTTGATTGGAGTGTTTGCTGTTTGGACAAACATTTGAAACAATGTTTGTAGAATTATTAAAATTTTTTTTTTATATTTGGCAGACATGTTGCATATTTGTCAAACTTTTTGTGGCGTCTAGTGCTAAATGTATTTATTTCAGCGAAAACTTTTCAGAGTGAAGACGTTGAAAAAGAAGCATTAAAATCATTTTCAATAGTAAATTAAATATATTCTTTGCCAGTATTGTTTGCCACAAAACAACTCGTTGTTTAAATGAATTTTTACTAAAAATTATATGCCTTTCTTTTATATTTCATCTTCGTTTTAAACATAAAGCAACAAAATTGCCGTAGTAATATCGGCAACTGCATTCACTGAAAACAACACAAAAATTAAAAAATAATGTTTGTACGAAGTATATTTGTGTTGTTTATTAGCAAACACAAAACGAAAATAAAAAACAATGGCGGATACGATCGGTTTTGACTATGAACTTTTTATTGGACATATGGAAAATTTTGAACAATGAATTTATAGAAACGATTTGCGGAAATAATGAAACCTTTTTCCTATAAGACTGCTATAAATGTGTTAGATAAGATCGCTGTAGAAGATTCAAATAAGCCCAAAAAAACTAGTGATTAGACGATCTAAACAGATTTTGCAAAATCCAATCGAATCGATTCGAGAGAATTAGTTCCCCATTGTACAAACTTTTTCTTATATACAATTTAAATTTTTTTGCATTTTTTTTGTTTTTGTTTTCAATTACATTTTTTAAATTGTTTTTTTTTGTTATTTTCTTAATTAAATTGCCAGTCAACATTGACAAATTTAATACATGAAATTGAATAGATTGGAAAATGTTTTCGTTTAAAAATTGTTTTTATTTTTCTCCAATCTCCCCCCCCCAAGCAAAATGGCAGCTGTAAAAAAAACTAAAAACCATACAACTAATAAATACACAGTTAGTTAAACACACACACCCACACAAACACTTTGGTTGATGACAACAAAAGAATAATTGTTTTACAAGTGGAGTTATTAATTTTACACAATCATGAAAACATAGATATGATGAAAGAAACCCTGTAGTTCTAGAAAATGATTCCGGAATAAACATTTTACAAGATAACACTGACCTTTCCGAATAGTTTGTTATTTACATGGGATAGAAACAGTCATTTGACACCTTGTAAGTAACAAGACGTCAGTCCTGTAGATAATACGATCAAATTGTTTAGCCCATTGCCAGATAATCTAAAGGTAGGGGAAAAAAAACTCTGTTCAGGGGCCTGATTCTGGCAGTCGTGATCGGGTAATTTCTCGATTCGAAAGCAATTTAATATCTAATTATTTCAGTCAATACTGAACAAATCGGAAAATTTTTTTCAGTGTTGTAAAGCATTAATTTGAGTTTCACAATACTGAAAAAATAATTTCGATAATATCGACTGAAATAAAATTGCTTTAGAATCGAGAAAGTACTAAAGATCACGACTGCCAGAATTAGGCCCCAGATTACAAGGTACGAGTACACTCGACAAATGATAAACAAAATTTTGTATGAAAATGAAATAATGTCAACTCCAAAACTGCCGGGTTCGCACTAACCAAGAAAATCTCCAACACTTGCAATAAAAACCTAAAGTGCAACTAAGTGTGAGTATTAGTGTTTTAAAAGCCTACTATGGGAGAGAAAAGTACCCAGTTTTTGTGGTACTAATAAAATATAAAACAAGTATCAATGTAAAGACTATAAAAACGGCAACAGCTCCAGCATATAGTACAACACCAAGAACATCATTTGGAACAACCACTTACAGAGGAAAGAAAAACTTAATAAAAAATAAAGTTTATTTGATCTCTACATGAACTTTATATCTTTTGTATGTATACACGCAGAGAAAAAACATGATTACTAAGTGTTCACTACGAACATTTTTTTTCATATTTGCCTAATATATTTATCCTAATAATTTTATTACAATCCTTTTATAACTTGAAAAATATTTTTTGTCCTTAACATTTTTAAATTCACTATAATAATATATTATGGTGTTTTACACCTAAAAAGTTAGTCTGATTTAGCTAAACATATTAAATTATGTGAAATGTTTGCTACTATTATATATATATTGTCAACTATACAAAAGGTATGTCTAAAACCATAATTTTTGTTGGCTTTAAAACGCATTCTCTAATTGAGCAAACATTTATTGTTAAAACAAACAATGTTTATTTATAAAAAAAATAAAATTTTCTTAACGTCATTTACGTCTTCGAGCTTCAGTTAATCGGACAACTTGGATTATTACAAAATAATTAAAACTTTTTTCAGGAAGAAAATGACCATGCTGCCTTGCAAAACTTATAAGATAAAACAGGTAAGTAATTTAAATAAAATTATAAAAATACATACACACATGTATAAACGTTGTCTTTCTTGAAGTCAAAAAAAAAAGATGGGAGTAAGCTGATTCAATTTATCTGTACGGCAAATAAAAGGAAAATAAACAATTGGCAGATGAGTGCTGGTTAGCTTTGGGACAGAATATAAGCAAATTAGAAATGGAGAAAACCAAATTTCTTTAATGTGCAGTTTTCCGTTGGAAAAAAAAGGTAATCGCGTAATGTGAAAACGGCCATTAAATGTATGTACTATTTAATATAATTTGTAAATATATGCTTTATGTACATACATTTGTATTTTTAATAAAAAATTAATTTTTGAGTATAAATTTGTTATTGCTTTTATTGTAAGAACCATATAACATGTTGATAAAGAGATTTTGCATGGTTTTGGGAAATAAAAAAACATGGTTGGAAAGGTCGTTTGCGTTTTTCTTCTGAACATAATAGTATGTTTGAGACAATTATAAGTTAAAAACATTATGTCTGAACATATATTGTTACTAAAAACGTGTTTGACACAATCATAACCACAAACATTAATGATAGTTTGCGATTGTGATGTGTTTTTTCTTTGCGTGTATAAATCTTAAAAGAAAAATAAAACTTGTAATTTTTCTCTTCAGATTACTCATTTATAATAGTTAAAAAAGAAAAAATATATGTGTACTCGAAAGTTAAATGAAGTGTTTATGGAGTACGGCAACACTATGGTTTAAAAATTTTATCAAAATGTACAGGCAGAAAAAATATTTTTTTAATTTTTCATATGATAACGACTAAACCATTTTTAACAGAAATTTCTTACTCATATTATGGTGACTTTAACCCTATTGTTGTCACCTGTAACCATATAACGCTTAAATCAGCCCGGTATTTAACTGAGATCTGAAACATCATAATACTTTGTACTTAAAGTCAAAATTGTATCATTCAGTTAAACGATGCACAGTTTGCTTAATGTATACGCATCGACAAATTTTGGACAAATAACATTTTTAAAGTTTAACACGGTTGCATTTAAAAAAGCGAGTTGCTTTGTAGCTGACGTTTTGGAACTCACCAATGTTTATCAGAAATTTTTGTATGGTTGTTTATCAATGTTTAGCAATAACATTTTGCTGATTTTAACATGATATGGTTGGTTGCCGAGATGATTATCAAAAAAATTGACTTTTCTCCAAAAACATTTTCGATTGAATTTCCTTTCAAATATTTAATATTTTCTTTAAATTTTACGATATTTTTCAATAAATTTTTATATACCCTTCACCTCAGGGGAAAAAGGGTTTATTTAAGTTTGTCATTCCGTTTGTAATTTCTACAATATTAATATAAGACTCTATAAAAATTTATATTTTCTGGGTCCTTATGAGTGGCGAAGATGATTTAAGCCCTTATGACACTACATCTTTAATGCATTGTTCAAGTTTTGGCTATAATGTAATAGAAAAAATTTACCAAGGGCAAAAAATTAAGCTGTATTAAGATAAATGGCAAACTGTCAAAAATTTTACTACAGTTATCGATAAAAAATGAAGTTATGTTACAAAAAAAAAAAAAAAAAGTAAAATTGTTTAACTTAAAATTGACATTTCAAGCTTGAAATATTAAAAGTGTTGCTGAATCAGCGGTTTATCAGCTGATGTCCACTGGGAGCCAGCTTAATAATGTAAACAGCGCCCTCTCGGAGTGGATCGCTTAGATCCCGTGATCATCAACGCGACCAGTCTGTGTACCCTTTCAATAACCGCGCGGTACTTGTTCTTATCCAGCGTCGCCCACCATACAGCAACCCCGTAATACAGAGTCGGCTTTACTACAGATTCAAAGATCTAATTGACACACCTCGGGCCCATACCCCAGTTACTGCCTATCGAACCTCTCACAAATAAGAAATTAAGTTTACACAACTTTGCAGTCTGATTGTTTGTCTTAGTGAATGAATTTATGGGGGAATTTATAAAATAAGTAAAATCTAAATATTTCTCTATAACAAAATCATAAAAGAATATGCTTTTAATATTGATCTTAGACCCTATAAAGTATACAAATATATTCTGAGTTGATTTAATGATGTATGTTTGATTAAAAGAATATGCTTTTAAATAACTTTTAAATTTTTGGTCACGGTGGACCTTTAGAAAGACATGCATATATATAAGTTTGTAATTCCGTTTGTAAAATCTACAATATTGATCTTAGACCCTATAAAGTATACAAATATATTCTGAGTTGATTTAATGATGTATGTTTGATCGTCCATCCATCTGTCTGTCTATCTGTCCGTCCGTCTGTCCCCTGAAATGGGCTTTCCAAAGACCCCAGATATGATGGGGACTTGTTAGTTAAATAATTCTGTCACATATAGTCCGAAATTGTTTGCTATTGAAATTTAGCATGATCGGTCCACAAATGACTAATATACTGTTAGCGTCAAAATAAAGTGTACACCATGACTTGTTTTAACTTAATTTTTATTTCAGTCTTTTAAAACAAAATAAATTTCAACAATATATGTTTTTTATAAAGCTGTATTAAAGGTTAACAAAATGGTATAAAAACAACAGAAAAATTTTAACAACAACAAAAGTTATAATACAAAAACAAAAAATACTCATAATATTACGCGTCAAAATAAAGTGTACAGAGCACCACTCCAAAATAAAGTAAAGATTTTATACGGTAATAAAACCGTTATATTTTTGTATTTCCAGCAGTTTTGTATTATAAATCTAATTTTACATTCACTTTAGTTGCAATTCACAACTGTAAAAGACTAAGCGCTTAGTAATTAACTTTTTTTAAAAATGGGAAAACAAACTTCCATTGATGTTCGAGAGCTTGTGATAAAATACCACAAAGAAGGTAAAAGTTTACGAGAAATCGGTTCCATTATTAACAGAAGCCATAACACCGTTAAAAAAATAATAGATAAATATAAACGTGTGCGAAAACTGGAAAATTGCCAAGGTGCTGGCAGGAGTAAAATTTTAAGTGAGGCTCAAGTCCGATCAATAGTGCGCGATGTAAGGAAAAATCCAACAAGAAGTGCTGTAAAAATAGCAGAGGACATTTCAAATACATCAAGCTCTACCGTAAGCGCCAGTACAATTAGACGAGCTCTACATGGATGTGGGTTACATGGTCGAGCATCGAGAAAAAAGCCACTAATTTCAGCAAACAATCAAAAGCGACGTCTCAAATATGCAAAAAAATATAAAAACAAAGATGTTTCCTTCTGGAGCAACGTTATTTTTAGCGATGAAAGCAAATTTGAGGTTTTTGGACGGAAAAAACCCGTAAAAATTTGGAGAAGCAAAAATCAATAGTTTGCCGAAAAAAATGTAATATCAACTGTAAAGCATGGCGGAGGCTCTGTGATGGTGTGGCGGTGTATGGCGGCAAGTGGCGTTGGAAGTTTGGTGTTCATTGAAAGTACCATGAATAAAATGGATTATTTAAACATATTGAAAAGTAATTTGCGAGTTTCTGTGGATATATTAGGGTTACAAGGATCGTGGTGCTTTCAACAGGACAATGATCCTAAGCACACAGCCAAAATAGTGAAAGAATGGTTACTCTATCACGCACCTAAGCAACTGGATCTTCCTCCCCAATCGCCGGACTTAAATCCCATTGAGCACTTGTGGGAACATTTTGATCGTCAAATTCGAAAAAGGACGATTAGTAGTAAGGACATGCTGAAATCAGTTTTGACAGATGAATGGCAGAAAATCTCTCACGAATTTACAGAAAAACTAGTAAATTCGATGCCTCGACGATTAGATGCTGTTATCAAAGCCAAAGGAAAAGCTACACAGTACTAAAACAAAAATCCTTTTAAGATTTCTTCTTTTGTACACTTTATTTTGACGCGTAATATTATGAGTATTTTTTGTTTTTGTATTATAACTTTTGTTGTTGTTAAAATTTTTCTGTTGTTTTTATACCAATTTGTTAACCTTTAATACAGCTTTATAAAAAACATATATTGTTGAAATTAATTTTGTTTTAAAAGACTGAAATAAAAATTTAGTTCAAACAAGTCATGGTGTACACTTTATTTTGACGCTCACAGTATGAGCAAAAACCGCAATTGCCTTTAATTTTAACCGAAAATTTCTAGTTGTTGTTGATTTTTATTTTATTTTTATGTTTATCTGGAAAACAGCAGGAGCCAGATTCCAAATAAGGTTCCAGCATCTTTGTTATTAATACACAGCCTCTCTGAAATGTTGGACAAGCGTGGCACTTCCCATACGAAGCCATTATACATAGATTTCTATATATCTGGCGAACGGAAAGAACCAAAGCTTTAAAATTAGGTACGAGTATCTTGGTTATCAATTCCCAACTTCCGACAAAATGTGGGCAGGATTAGAGAAGTGGGCGTGGCTTTTCCCATACAAAGACATTGTAGATTTCTGCATATCTGGAAAACCGGCATGAGCCAAGTTTTCAAATTCGGTACAAGCATCTTGGATTCTTTAATCTCGCCAATATTTTTAGATGGGTTGTGTATTCTTAACCCATCTATGTGTACCAAGTTTGGACAATTTTTCTCTAACCGTTCTTTAGATATAAATAGTGTGGGCGGGATTGAAGAAAAGGGAATGGCATAAAATAGATTTATTTATATCCAAATAACGGTTTTTATAAAATAAACCTTTTTGTTCTTTTTGCACCATGGTGAATGGTAAATTAGATTCGGAAAATTTTTGGACGAATTGTTTTCCTTTTTTTTTAGAAAACACACATTTGATATTTTTCTATTAAATTTTTGTCTGAATTTTTTAGTCCGGGCCCATTGTGCATTTACACGTACCTTTGGTTTGAACTATTAAGACACTTCTGTGTACTAAAAGTTTATTAAATGGCCAAACGATAGATAGATTTCAATTGAATTATTGTTATTGAATTCGTTGTAAAGCACATAATGAAATGAAAAAAAAAACCAATAAATAAATAAATACCATTTGCTAGATTCATCTATTTATCAGATACTTAGACAGTCTTATATTTTATTAATGTAATAATTTAGAAAGTGCATTAAAACTTTAGCAAAGTAACGGAAAAATCGATAAAAATAGAGAACTGAATGAAAATAGTCTAAGGGAAACCAACAAATACGATAAAGAAGAAGAACTATTATAAAGATTAACTTTCATTGTTATTTTATGTAGTCATAGAATAAATGACAAGAGAAAAAGAGAATTCAGATTTTTAAACCAATTATGGGTAAGTTCAAAGTATTGGCCATTGTTAGCTAAACTCTTTCCATCTTAATGGCAACATATAAATTCTGCGTCAAAAGAACTGCTAGATTTTAAGGCCAAGAACGAGTTTTGCCAATTTCGGATGCTCTATTCCAAAGTGAAGCGTATCCCAGTAAGAACATTTTGCGTCGATAAAACCAAATGCTAGTCGCACGGGACAAGCTCTAAATAATTTTTAACTGGTCTTGCAAAATATGGCCAAGTGTCGTCATAAAGCAATATTACGGCGTTACGTCTAGAGATGCAAATGATACATCGATGTTTAAAAAGCATTGCTGGCTTTCTCCACTTTTGGGTTGGAGTAATAAGTGAATATTTTAGTACTAGTAATAATTCGATACAAAATTACTTTTGTTTAGTGTTCAAGAAGAATTTTCGCCTTAAACTCGCGTAGCACCAAATTTCCTGGCTTTTGGGTGAATTCTGGTGCATGCACACGTTTTAAAATTGGTGTTTGAGTGGCTTTCAATGATTTTGTAAGTTCTTCTTTACCACTTCTGAACCGCACGAAACATATATAGAACATACATACGCAGAATAATCGTCGGCAAACAAATACAACAAAACTTCCGCAAACAAATTTCTTTTGGCTTAATATTCGCATTTTCGAAAAAAAACAACAAGAAAATCTTTGTTGTTTGCACTAAATATGTATTTAATTCAATAGGTTAGTAAAAACAATAGATAGACATTTAACCTTCAAAATGCCATACAAGTTATTCAAGACACAACCCCTGTCTGTTTATACACCCAATCACTAATGGGATTTGTGGTACAATTGTACCAAATTTGGTACAATAGAAACTTAATTGGTACATTGGTACAACTCATCTTTTTTTGGTACAATTAAAAAATACCCAAGTGGTTTTATATATTATATTTTTTTTAGGTGGATTAACTCACTTTTCATTTCAATAATACAATTTTTATTAACATACCTCCAGTCCTGACCAGAACTACCAAAAATTTGCTTTATTGTTAATTTGCGTTTACGATATTATACTAGCATATTAAGCACATACATACATAAGTATATCCCTCTAGGCAGCCTGGGTAAAGTGTCTCCAAATTCCACTTTTGTTTTTGTGACCTTGTCTACACTTTTGTCTGCCTTTGACAAGAAAAGACAAATTTGTATTCCTTTTTTTTTTGTATTCCCCCACCGTAATAGTGGAGAGAGTATTTAGCGTTTGTGCTGATGGGTGAACACTAAAAAATATTGGTTTTAGACCCACCTTTAAGTATACCGATCGACTCAAGATCAATGGCTGAGTCGATTTAAGGATGTCCCTCAGTCCGGGTGGCTGCAGGCTGACTGGTTTTTTGTCTATTTAATCTTGTGCGCAAAGTAAAGGTCACAATTTTGAAGGTAATTGGAAGAAATTGTGTACATTGCTTTTAATTTATAAGTACGAAGCCTACTGAAAATGGTAAGAATCGATTCGTAATTCCACATAGCCGCCATACAAACTACTTTCTGGAATAGTGTTTGTGACTATTAACTCTATTATTATGTTGGTATTTAGATTAAATTTGGGCAAAACTTATTTTATTGCAATCTAAATCATCATAAAAAATGTTATTGAAATCGGTCCATATTTGACGATACTCCTTTCGGAAAGCTTTTAATGCCATAACTTCATAATAAATGTTGGTATTGACATAAAAATTGGCTACAATAGCTTTAAAGATAGCTACTATGTCATAAAAAATGTTGTGCTGGAAGGTCCAATATTAACCGTAGGCCCCATATAAGCGCCCTTCCTAAAATACGCAAGTGCAAACAAATCTCATATAGATGAAGATATCTAAATAATATTCAAGCAAAGAACTTTCATATAAATCTTAGGCCCGTTTTCACGACTTACCTTTAAAGTTCGATATAGTTAACGCTACCTTTAGCACTAGTGAGGAATTAAGTTACCTTCAACTATTTTTCGTTTTCACAACTTCTGTATAAAATAAACTTAACATTTTTAAAAAAATGGCAATACTAAAGAAAATACCGATTATTTTTGCCAAAATAAAAATACGAACTGGCAACTACGTACTTTTTTTACATTTACAAAATATACGTATAATTGGAGTTGCCATATATAAAAAATATGTGAATATAATATGGCAATCTCAAATCTAAACCTTACGACAAAAGTTAACATGGCGTTTACATTTGCCAGTACTGGCAAGACAGTAGCAATTCATTCAACCTTTTTCACTAATACATAAACACTTTTACAGCTATTTTGTTTCTACATTGTTTTGCCAACTAATATGTATATGCTTACTGTCTTGCCAGTACTGGCAAATGTAAACGATGTGTAAAGGTAGAACGTTCCTCTCTTTAGCTTATCCTTCACTTTTAGGTTAAAGAGAACTTGTGATAATTAAAAACTCATTATCTGTTCGATAACTTCCTACATTTAGCTATCGTTAAGTCGTGAAAACGGGCCTTAAACTACTAACATAATTTTGTTCTGGCTGGTCCCTGATTGCCCATGGGTCCGAAATAGACAGGGGTGTGCTGGAAATCGCAAACGCAAAACGCAAGAATTTTAAAAGTCGTTTACTAGTAAGTTGTCTGTAATAAAAGAATTTTGGGACAAATATTATACAAACATTTCTCTATTAAACAGAATTTTGTAAAAAAAATCATAAAAATTAATTTAAAAGTGTATTAAAAACAGCCTCCAAATTCTTGCGTTTTGCGTTTGCGATTTCCAGCACACCCCCCAATGTCTTTAAATACTGTGCTGTGGAGTATCAAATGGTCGGTATTGACCGACTATAGTTTTTTACTTGTTTTGTTTTTAATTTTATTAAATAAAAAGTGTTATGAATTACTTTGTATGCTTTTTTATTTTACAGCGAAGTTTTGGTACAATTTATGTCAATTTGGTACAATTTTGTCATTAAAACGGTACAATTTAAGAATCGTCAGATCCCAACAGTGCACCCAAAGCATAAATTGGAGAGTATTTATTAGAATCAACGGCAGTTTCTTATGGTCGGTTATCACAATACAAGTGATTGAACGAGTAGTAAAATTTATATGAAAAGCACTAAGTTTTTTTTGCTCATTAGTAAAAATAAAACCGGTGTTTTGATATTGAACTAATAGACTTTAGCTGAATTCAGTTTTTTTTCAGGTCTTTCTTAATATTGTTTTAGTGTATTGTTTTTTAACATAATCTTTAAATCATTATTTTAAATAACAGATACTCACGGATAAAATATTTTAAAGTGTCTTACCTAAAAATAAAAGAAAATATATCATAAAATTAATTTAGTTTTATTAACAATATAAATTAAATTTTTAGCATTCCATTGCTAAATATTAAATTTTCCATTAAAATTAAAATAAAAAAAAATAACGAGAGAAAAAAACACATTTTAAATAACAAGTCAAGAGGGTCATGGTACATTTACTAACTAAATACTGGTTGTAATTCTTTTTTTTTTTAATTTACTTTGCAGTACATAAACAAACGACAACGTTAACAAATGACGCAGGCCTCAAGCCATGAGATATAAAAAAAATAAATTTAGTAAAAATAAAAATACCTTGAAAGTATGTAAAGAACAACTTATGACACAACAAGTTTAATACGCGGAAAATAATTATGCAAACTGGAAATCTGAACTTATTTTTTTAAAAAATAATTATCGCTGTGATAAGTTTTCTTTAAACAAATTATCGCTGTGATAAGTTTTCTTTAGAAAAAATATAGCTGTGATAAGTGTTCTCAAGAAAAAATTATCGGTGTGATAAGTTTTCTTTAAAAAAATTTTGTGGTGATAAGTGTTTTAAATAAAAAATATCGGTGTGATAACTTTTTTTTTGAAAATGATCACTGTGATAAGTTTTCTTTAGAAAAACTTTCACTGTGATAAGTATTCACAGGAAAAAATTATCGGTGTGATGAGTTTTCCTTAGACAAATTAAGGCTGTGATAAGTTTTCTTTAGAAAAATTATAGCTGTGATAAGTTTTCTCTAAAAAGATTACTGCTGTGATAAGTTTTCTCTAAAAAAAATATTGCTATGACAAGTTTTCTTTAGAAAAATTATCACTGTTATGAGTTTTCTGTAGAAAAATTATTGCTTTGATAAGTTTTCTTGAGAAAAATTTTCACCGTGATATGTTTTCTTTAGAAAAATTTTCACGGTGATAAGTTTTCTTTAGAAAAATTTTCACTGTGATAAGTTTTCTTTAGAAAAATTTTCACTGTGATAAGTTTTCTTTAGAAAAATTTTCACTGTGATAAGTTTTCTTTAGAAAAGTTTTCACTGTGATAAGTTTTCTTTAGAAAAGTTTTCACTGTGATAAGTTTTCTTTAGAAAAGTTTTCACTGTGATAAGTTTTCTTTAGAAAAATTTTCACTGTGATAAGTTTTCTTTAGAAAAATTTTCACTGTGATAAGTTTTCTTTAGAAAAGTTTTCACTGTGATAAGTTTTCTTTAGAAAAGTTTTCACTGTGATAAGTTTTCTTTTGAAAAATTTTTACTGTGATAAGTTTTCTTTAGAAAAATTTTCACTGTGATAAGTTTTCTTTAGAAAAATTTTCACTGTGATAAGTTTTCTTTAGAAAAATTTTCACTGTGACAAGTTTTCTTTAGAAAAATTTTCACTGTGATAAGTTTTCTTTAGAAAATTTTCACTGTGATAAGTTTTCTTTAGAAAAATTTTCACTGTGATAAGTTTTCTTTAGAAAAATTTTCACTGTGATAAGTTTTCTTTAGAAAAATTTTCACTGTGATAAGTTTTCTTTAGAAAAATTTTCACTGTGATAAGTTTTCTTTAGAAAAATTTTCACTGTGATAAGTTTTCTTTAGAAAAATTTTCACTGTGATAAGTTTTCTTTAGAAAAATTTTCACTGTGATAAGTTTTCTTTAGAAAAATTTTCACTGTGATAAGTTTTCTTTAGAAAAATTTTCACTGTGATAAGTTTTCTTTAGAAAAATTTTCACTGTGATAAGTTTTCTTTAGAAAAATTTTCACTGTGATAAGTTTTCTTTAGAAAAATTTTCACTGTGATAAGTTTTCTTTAGAAAAATTTTCACTGTGATAAGTTTTCTTTAGAAAAATTTTCACTGTGATAAGTTTTCTTTAGAAAAATTTTCACTGTGATAAGTTTTCTTTAGAAAAATTTTCACTGTGATAAGTTTTCTTTAAAAAAATTTTCACTGTGATAAGTTTTCTTTAGAAAAATTTTCACTGTGATAAGTTTTCTTTAGAAAAATTTTCACTGTGATAAGTTTTCTTTAGAAAAATTTCTTTAGAAAAATTTTCACTGTGATAAGTTTTCTTTAGAAAAATTTTCACTGTGATAAGTTTTCTTTAGAAAAATGTTCACTGTGATAAGTTTTCTTTAGAAAAATTTTCACTGTGTTAAGTATTCTCACGAAAAAATTATCGTTGTGATGAATTTTCTTTAGAAAAATTAAAGCTAAGATAAGTTTTCTTTAGAAAAATTATAGCTGTGACAGGTTTTCTTTGGAAAAATTATAGCTGTAAAACCCAGACATATATTGCTTTGATTAAAACTTGTTCCAAAAGTTTATGCAAAGACCATTTAACTTTTTATACAAGTTTAATAGAGTATCACAATATTACTGCCAAAATTAAAGTCCAGTTACTGCAACTGCCAGTTAAATGCCAACCATCTTTTTAACTGTTCATAATTTTAATCAAATTGATATTAATCTTTATCAAATTTGTTTATATAGTATAAATGTTAAATATACTGTTCTGGTATTGATAATGAAGATGATGACTATGACTTTGACATCATATTCTTTTGTAGGTTGATTGCTAAGCAATTCAGTGGCAGTTGCACAAGCATCCGTTGCACCACATACACACACAAACGCTTGCTCATCTATTGATATTGATTCGATAATTGCTCATTCATAGCAGCCAGAAACACTTAAAATAACCTTAGAATAGAATTAAGTAGCAAAAAATAAAAGAAATTCTTTATTCATAAAAATCTTTACATATTTAAACACTTGTGTAGTTGTTTTGAAGTGTTTTTTTATTGCTTTTGTTATTGCTGTTGCATTTTTTTTATATTCTCAGCATATTTTTATATGCCATGGTCATACACTCTTACAGACACAATCAAAAACTTTTGAACAAAACACAAATGAAGAAATATCTTGAAGAATAATATTGAGACATTTTTGCTTTAACTGTTTCTCAATGGAGAAGAACACAATCTGCTGTAGTGACATATAAAGAATATTTGTAGATGCTGAATTAGTACCATTGAATATCAGTAACAGCATCATCATATTCTCCATCCTGCTCATCACCATGACCAACCATGACAATTCCCTCATCATCATCAACCTCAAAATCGTCGTCATTATCATTGACACAACATCTCGAAAATCGTTTAAGTAGTTGTCTGTTTAAAATTGAATATTCTCAATAGTAAGACTATGTTATTATCTTGTTGTTGATTAAAAACAAGAGTGTGTGTGTGTATGACTACTTTCCTTTCTCGGTGTCGTAGCTGAATGTGGGTCTGGGTGTGTGTGCGTGTGGATGGATGAATGAGTAATTGTGTGGTATACATTATTTATTGTAACTGCAATTGAAAGACAAAAGATGATAACTCCCACATACAACGGTTTACACTAACAAACAGATTTCACAATAAATATAATGGCTTATGGAAATTTAAAGGAAATACACAACTAAGACAATTAGTAGGAATTTAATTCTAACGCAATTTCATACGCTTGCAAAGTAAACATAACAAAAATAATAACTGTGATATCTTGAACAATAAGATTCGTTTTAAAAATGGTTAACAAACTGATTTGTGTTGTTCAACACAATTTTCCCAGTAATAGGTATTTTTAGAAAATCTATCACTGTGATAAGTTTTCTTTAGAAAATTTGTCAATGATAAGTTTTCTTTAGAAAATTTGTCACTGTGATAAGTTTTCTTTAGAAAATTTGTCACTGTGATAAGTTTTCTTTAGAAAATTTGTCACTGTGATAAGTTTTCTTTAGAAAATTTGTCACTGTGATAAGTTTTCTTTAGAAAATTTTGTCACTGTGATAAGTTTTTCTAAAAAAATTTGTCACAGTGATAAGTTTTCTTTAGAAAATTTGTTACTGTGATAAGTTTTCTTAAACAAAATTTATCACATTGACATAAGTTTGCAATAAGTTTTCTTTAGGAAATTTGTCACTATGATAAGTTTTTTATAGAAAATTTATTACTGTGATAAGTTTTCTTTACAAAATTTATCACTGCAATAAGTTTTCTCTAGGAAATTTATTTATTAAAAAGATAAGTTTTATTTAGAAATTTCATCAAAATTATTAGGTTTTTTTTTAGAAAATTTATCACTGCAATAAGTTTTCTTTCGAAAATGTATCTTTGTGGTATGTTTTCTTTAAAAAATAAACCAATATTTCCTTAAAAATTAATCAACATGATACGATTTTTTAAAGAAAATGTATCACCGTGATAAGTTGTTTTGTCACTGTGATAAGTTTTTTTTAGAACATTTGTCACTTTGATAAGTTAAATTTAGAAAATTTGTCACTGTGATAAGTTTTCTTTAGAAAATTTGTCACTGTGATAAGTTTTCTTTAGAAAATTTGTCACTGTGGTAAGTTTTTTTTAGAAAATTTGTCACTAAAGAAAACTTATCACAGTGACAATTTTTCTAAAGAAAACAATTTGTCACTAAATAAAACTTATCACAGTGACAATTTTTCTAAAGAAAACTTATCACCATGACATTTTCTTACAAAATTTGCCACTGCAATAATTTTTTTTAGGAAATTTGTCACTATGATAAGTTTTTTATAGAAAATTTATTACTATGATAAGTTTTCTTAAGAAAATTTATCAAAATTATAAGATTTTTAAAAAAAATTTATCACTGCAATAAGTTTTCTTTAGAAAATGCACCTTTGTGGTAAGTTTTCTTTAAAAAGTAAACCATTATGATAAGTTTTCTTAAAAAAATTAATCAACATGATAGGATTTTTCTTAGAAAATGTATCACTGTGATAAGTTGTTTTTAGAAAATATAGCACTGTGATTATTTGTATTTAAGATATTTGTTGATGTGATTAGTAATTTTAAAAGAAAATTTGTTGCGTAGTGTAAACAAATACAATTAATCTAAACATATACATTTGTTGTATAGTTTTTGCATTAAATACAAAGTTATGTACTTTATTTTATCGTTATAAAAAAAATTATTTAGGTACGAATACATAATACATAATACGTTGATAAAAGCAATAAGTAACAGTAAATAGCTTTTAATAAATATGAAAATATATTTATAATGCATTTCAGTGTAAAGATAAAGTAAAAAAGAAAAATCCATAGGAAAATATATCTAAAAGATTCTAACAATGTCATACTTGAACGTGATATGAGTACTTTAACATTGAATATAAAAATCACGGCGGCAGAGATTTCTTCAGCCAACACACAATAGCATGTTACTTATTATTACCCTGTAATTCATTGAATGTTTATTAGATTCACTTGCAACTAGTGCAGTAAATAGCGTCAATGCGAATTAGTTCATTCATTATGTGATAATCGAAAAAGAGGCTGTTGGCCATTCCATATGTAACTTGGGATTAATTAGGCGTTTAGTACTCTACATTTATTTAATTCTCCTTTTTAAATGTTTATTTTGTTCATAAGAGTACATAGTTTAATTTTTGTATTTATAATTAGACAAATAACTACTATGTAGTTTTGCTTATATTAACTAAAATGTGGCTTAAACACACGAAATCATTACAATCTTGTGCAAATGGGCTTGCATTGTAGCATTTGAAAAATGGTATAGATAATATATTTTTACTCCACACAAACGAAAAACATGTACAGCAATACACTTGATTCTCTCTTTTTTTTAATATGCAACACTGAAAATCAATATAGTATTTATCGCTTATTTGTACACCGGTTATAAGCATTTTACGCTTTTATGCATCCAAACTTGTGCAATTACAGTTTTTTATTTAATTAAACTGAAATTGCTTTGTGTATAAGCATTTGCGTTATTATATCCCGCATTTATAAATCACAATATAATAAAATTTTAATTAATAACGTTAAACAAATTTCATATAAGCATAATTTCAAACTTGAGTCAAATACAATAAAAAACGCACAAAAATTATTTCATCAAAACTATATTTGCTGTATTTAAATCAAACTTTGAATGTATTCATACACTTTCATTGCAAGTAAATAAGCGTTTTTCACGAAATATTTTACAAGCACAGTATATGCATATGTGCGATTTTTTATAAAAGCATCAAAAAACGTGCAAACTATGAAATGCTTACAAGCGATAAATGCTGTAGTTTATATTTACTTGACGTATGCAACACTTAATTGCAAACCGACAGCTATCACTCAGGCCCAGAACAGACGGTTTAACGCAACTGCAGCGAAATCCTTTTTGGTTTGAAACAAGTTTTAATCGGTTTTCACACACCCCACAACTTAAAATGTACCACCAACGTGATAAAACTATCACAAGCATTTCGGTTTTCTTTGAGAACAGATGAAACGCCGACACGAGTTTCCTGCACACCGATATTAATGCAAATGGTTTCCGATTTATTTCAAAATGGTCGCCTCATATGCGGTCTCCCAAAAGTGTCTATGGCATAAACTCAAAAGAAACTAAAAAATAACTGGAAGTTGTAGTTTCATTGCAGTTGCATTCTAGCGTCTGTTTAGAGACTCACTAAGCTAATTTCACAGCACAACAAAATTGAGCTTTTAACAAGATGCTAAAATGTTCCAGCTGATCCTTATATACTGTCATCATCTGATTATTTAAAGCTATAGTGGCATTTATCACTTGCATAATTTAAACCATTTTCTGTATTATTCGGTCAGTATTTCGCGAACGGTCCTTTAAACCTTAAAAACTTTTAGCATAATTCTGTGGTTTTCACGAATAATAGCGTAAGTCGGTTTTTACCGAAATTGAGATAATGATGTCAAAGTGCTTCATTTTGCATTAGGTTTTTATAAGTATTAAGCTTTTTAGAATATAATGTAGTATTATTAATTTTTTTCTTCTAAAAACAACTTAAGTTAACTGTTTAATAAAATATTTTGCTATTATAACGAGTTATGTCGACATACATAGCCAAAAATTGTAAAATTGCTGAATATGTTTCCAAATAAAAAGCATATGTGATGTTATGTTGTTATTCGTGCAAAAAATATGAAAGTATTTTTTGAAAATTTTTCTATTAATAACATTTTATATGTACATGTGCGTTTATTGTTGACTTCTTTAGTTGCAACAACAGCAGATGAGCGGTTGTTTGTAATTTTAAGTCCATACGTTGTGCTATAAGTATCAAAAACTCTGAATATGTCGCCAACTTGTGTGCTAAAAATAACAACGTAAGTCGTCATGTGTGATTAAAATGATAACATTTATTTTCACAAAAAAGAACTTATGTGGAGATATGATGTTATATTGCACACACTTAATGAGTCAATCAAACATATGCATTTTTAATCCTTTTACAGATTGTGATCCTGTAAGGATTTTTTCATGAAAACTATGTATAATACGTAGAAAGTCACTGTTAAGAGGATAGTAAAGAAAAAAGTTTAAAAAAGCATCTACAGAAGCCGCAATTGAAAAAAATAATTGTTTTTGCTCTCCTGAAAAGTTTGGTTTTATAACTTACGCGATTATTCGTGAAAACCATAGAATTAATCTACATAAAAAGCACTTTTAGTTGCTTAGGGTCACATTGTTAAATATATCAGTAAATCTTACTGTTATTGCAAATTTGTGTAGTTTTGATTTAGTCCTTAAAACTTTGTTTATGTGAATTTTATGAAATCAAAATAACAAATTCCTATAAATTTTTCTCCGCTGATTACGAATATAAAATTCGATTTTTCTGTACCACCTCTTGTTTTAGGGATATTGTGCATTAATTAAAGAAATACTCAAAGTAATTTTTGGGAAAACAAAATTTTTAATTTACAAGATTTTGTTAGTCGTGCCTAATTCCCAATTTTTATTCTTGATAAAAACACTGAAATTTATTGTTGAAGGGATAAGCTATTCCTATTTCAGTGTTTTTATCAAGAATAACAATTGGGAATTAAGCACGACTAAAAAATACTTAAAATTTTCCTTTCATTAATAAATAATTAATTGAAAAAAATACTTTAAACCTTTCTTTCATTAAGAAAATAATTGCTACAAAGAAAAAACGCTGTATAAATAATCCAGACAGTTTTGTGCCATTGTGCTTGCACAATATCATTTAGAATTCGTGAAAGCTGCATATTTTAAAATTAATATTTCCAATCAAGACAAATAATAGGATGTTTGCCATAACTGCGCGTTGTCTTTACGGCAATAGTAAATTGTGAGTGGGCTAATGTTTTGCCTCCTTGTTGCGTTTAAATTTTTTTTTTTTTTTTTTTTTTTGTTCTATCTTAATTTGCTAACATCCCTGATGGATGCTTGTGTTTAAAGACAATAAAAAATTTATCTTTTTCACTTCGATTACTACAGTAATTTTGAAGATTTTTTTTGACAGCTTTTGAATCTATAATGAAGAGATATTGAATTAATTTTACGTAAAAAGTTTACAAAGAAGGTTGTTATAAGGTTATATTGTACAAGCTCATAACCACAGTAATAAATTTTCAAACAAAAATTATTTAAATAAATAAAAAACAAAAATTTTTGTGTTTAAAACTTGTTGCGATAATTCTTCTAACGAAAACTTTTTATTGTCATAATTCTTTTAACGAAATCTTATAACAGCTATAATTTTGCTTGCAAAAACTTATATAACAGGGATAATTTTTTTAACGAAATTATCACATCCAAAATTTCCCTTAAGAATTCTTATCAAAGAGAAAACTTTAAAGGCTATCCAACATAATAATCATAACATCAGAAAAACGTTCATTTTTACCCATCCATCACATCGATAAAAAAAGAAATTTTTATTTTTAACTTAAATTTTTTTGTTTTAGTTTGCAATTTTCTTTATTTTTTTTTGAGCTGTTGAACTTCTGTTGTTTTTTCGGAAATATTATTAATGAGTTCGATACTAAGATTAAATGTATTTTTGAAATGATTTATTATTTTTTTGTTTTCTCTAGAAACCAAGAATTTTTATTATAAACTGTGAAAGTGTGAAGAAATAAAACAAACATTTTTGAGAAGAATTTGTATTGACTTTCTTTTTTTCATGCGAATGTCAGGGGAAAATATATAAAACTATTGACAACAAAAAAGTTTTTCTTTATCTTGGGATAAAAAGTAAGAAAAGAAATCATTCGGAGTAAAATGATTGGAAATAAAGAAACTAGTTTAATATTATTTATAATTAATTGAATCGAAGAGTGTAAGGGAAAATTGTTTAGGTTAAGGTACAGTTTAAAAAATTGACAACATTTTAGTTCTGCTTAGAGAGTGATATTGTATAATATTCTAAAAAAAACTTATCACTGTGATAGTGCTTTTTTCAAGAAAATTTTCAGTTTTAAATATTTCTTACTGCAATAAAATTTAACGAAAACTGATTACAGCAACAAAACTTATCACTAATTAATTTTTCTAACAAAAACTTATCACTGTGATGATTTTTTCAATAAAAATTTATTACTGTGATAATTTTTTCAACGATAACTTTTTTTACAAGCAATTTTTAACAAAAAATTATTACTGTGAAAGTTTTTTTTAAAAAAAACTTTTGTTGTGATAATTTTTTTAACAAAACTTTTTACTGTGATAATTTTTCTAAAAAAAACTTTTCTTTGTAAAAGGTATCTAACAAAAAACAATCTCTGTAATAATTTTTCCAACAAAAACTTATTTCAGTGATAATTTTTCTAACAAAAACTTATTACTGTGATAATTTACTAACAAAAACTTATAAAAAACTGTGGCACATTAATGCCCTGGAAAAATGACTATACTTTAACACTTTTTAACCAAATTTTGTCTTTATTATCTCATTAAAACGACAATTTCGTACACATTTCAATTCTTTTTTTTCAAAATTTTTACAAAAACTGAAAAAATGTCTTTTTTCTCTTGTAAATGCACCTTAAAACTTCAGCGTCATTGCGGCGCCTGTTAACATTATCCTAATATTTTACAACACGTATATCAACAATACAATTCTAGACCTGTGCCTTGCCATTTTTTTCCTCAATACAATCTTGGAGCACTCTAATGTACTCATTACCAAGGCAAGTTTGTTATGGCATGTGCCATTCTTTTCCCCCATTTCTTCAACTATTTCGTTAAAAAGCCATTTTTGGTCCAGCTTACCAAAGAAAACCTTTTTTTGTAACCTAGAAATCTGCTCACGTCTCTTGAAATTACAAACAAAAGGGCTGTCTTTAAATGAAAGCTTAGACTGTAATTGAGTATAATTCACATGAGGGCTTTAACGACTTCGTTTTTTCTTCCTTCCCTTTTAAAGCAACTTCCAAAAAAACGTTGCGTTCATACGATGATTTTTTTTGCACGTCTTTTTTTTTCTTTAAAACCGGCATCATCAATTAACTGGGAAATAACAATATTTTTTTTGCATTGATTTAAATTTGTTTTGCAACGATTACCTCTAATTCTGGCATTACCTCTGTTATCCGAAATTATAAACAAATTATCCTTTTTTTCTTTTAATATTAAACAATCAAATCAAATATATATAAACGAAAAAATAGAATTTACCAACGTACTGGAAGCATGTTCGCCAAAATTACTTGTTTCCTTATATTTAAATATTTAAATATTAACATAATAATACATTATTAATTTACATAAAATAAGAAACACACAAAAAAATTTGTAATCCAAAATGCTACCGGCCCCGTCTGTTATGGATAATCGAGGTCTTATTGTGTCTCAACCTGACACTAAACAAACGACATGAAACACAAATCGAGTCTTTCTGTGTAGCCCTCTTTCTTCTCTACACCTTTTTCCACCCAACAAAAAGAGACGTCGATAAACGTTTAATTGAAATATTGTCAATTAAACATGCAATACACTTGATTAAAAGTTTAATTCACCTGATTAAATATTTAATTAAAACTGATTTTATTTTTGATTAATTCTTTTACTGGCGCAAACATTTTTTTTCTGTGTACTTCCAGTCACATCTCGCGATGTTGAAAGAGTGTTTCCCATTTATTGAACTGTGTAAGGGTGCAAACAGAGAGGCCGCTTGTTGCCTAGCCGAGCCGACTGACGCTTATTGCGAGATACAAGTTTAAATGTGCATAGTGGATGCGAGAATCAGCGCCGATATTTTATCTATTATTTGTGTTTTATGTATCTTTGTATGCATTTTACTTATTAACGCACTTCTTCAATTATTCTTGAAATTTTTATTACATTTTTTTTTAAATTTAGTTTATAAGTTTTTTTTTAAAGTTTTTATAATTGTTTTAATTTTATTTAATTTTTATTATTTATTTGAGTTTTTATTTTTTTTGTTTAATTTTTATTTTATTTTTTAATTTTTATTTTCTTTTAAATTTTTATTATTTTTGTAATTTTTTGAATGTATGTTTTATTTACTTTTTCTTAAATTTTACTTTTTATTTTTTAAAATGTTTTCCAAACAAGTTGAAATTATAACAGCATAACATGAACATTGTTTTTGGCGCTGAAATACGCCTTGGAACCGTTTTCTCGCATTCAATCAGCTTTGCGCTCTGACCAGCTCGGCGCACACTATGACCCGTTCGCGCTAATTTCTATAGTACTAGTTTTCTCGCATTGGTTCTCGCAATAAGCGTCAGTCGGCTCGGCTCAGCAACAAGCGGCCACTCTGTTCGCACCCTTATGCGATAACAGGAGATTATTTATTTTTGACAATATGAAGAAACATGCTTTTGTACTATACAATTAAAACATAATATAATAAATGTTTTCAAAATAACATGTTTATTTTTGCCATTTTGTATAATTTTTCGTGGCATTTTTTATACTTTTTCGTGCCATTTTGGCAGCCATTTTTCGTGCCATTTTAAACTTGCCCTACACATTAAACTTATGGTGTTTTCTTTTCTACAAAAAATGTCACATTTTATTTAAAAAAATGCAATTTCGTGTTCGTTTCTTAAAAATGCTTTGCTCTCTAAAAGGGCAGCGTGTTTTATTCTAAAAAATTCACCCTCACTAATGGCATAAGGCATTGCACTTTACGCCCCGTATAAATCGACAGTGTAAATAATGCCCTGTAAAACAGTTGATTTCTGTTTATATATAGAGCTGCCAGACGACGTTGGGAAAAAATCGCCTCTAATCAGGAAATTAAAAATTTTACATTTTAAAAGTTATTTTTTCTATTATTTTATATTAAAAAACATAACAAATCATTTCATTGTTAATGGTAGGTTGTCAGTGATAAAAAAATTTATGTAAGTGGATTCGGTGTTTTAAAATTGTTCTAAAGAAATCAACAAATCAAAAAATCTTAAAAACTTTGGCAGTCTGGCAAAGGTATTTTATTGTTTACATATTTTATGAAAAATAAACTAAAAAAAATTTGTAAGTGAAAAAGTTAAAAATATGGATATTATTGCAGCCATTACATGTGCAGAAATGATTGTAAACCAATTATTGGATTCATCCTCGTCATCTGATGAGGAAGAAATGTGCAATATATTTACACGTAGTGGTCAGTCGCGTGTCAAAGGATTTGTTGAGAATGTCGTCCATGTATATTCCGAGACAAGTGTAAGCAAAAAACTTCTAAATATATTGATACACAGTATAATTAAAATAAAAATTTCATTTATGTATTTTAAAAAATTTAGTTTAAAAAGAATTTTCGCATTAGCCGAGAAAGTGCCACACATCTTATGGAAAAGTATTTCCAAGCATATTCAAAAAGATCGTACAAAGGAGGAAGACTACAGACAAGTGTTGAAACACAGGTCTTGTGTTTTTTATGGTAAGCTTAAGAAAATCTAATGCAAGTTAAAAATTAATTATGTAATTTAAGGTTCAGTGGAAACAAGACAACTTTTCGGGAAGTTGCCAACATTTTTGACATGTCATTGTCAAATGTCCACACATGCTTCAAAAACGTTTTAAATTTTCTAGTGGATGATATGGCGCCAGAGGAAATAAAATTCCCTCGATCAGAAGAAGAGAAGGAAAAAGTTGCAGAGGATTTTAAAAAGGTTAGATGCTATAATTATATGTATACATACTTTTACTTCATAGTCGAAGAGTGTTTTAGATTTCAGGGATTCCCAATGTTTTAGGATGCATTGATGGCAGCTACATAAATATTAGGGCACCAGCACACAAAATTCGTTCCACATACGTAAACAGACACGATGGAGTGTCAATAACTTTTCAGGGAGTTTGTGATGCAAACTTAAAATTCTTGGACGTATTTACTGGTGTTCCTAGCAAAATTCACGATGCACGTGTGTTAAAACTTTCTTTCATTGGGAAAGAATTATCTTATTTATGTTCTCCCAAATATTATTTGCTGGGCGACTCGGCGTATCCTCTAAGGGAATACCTTTTGACGCCATATAGAGATTATGGAAACTTGAGTGATTCACAAAAATATTTTAACAAAAAATTTTGTCGAACGCGAGTCAAAATTGTGTTTTGTTCTTGTCAAATAACAAATAGCATTGTTACAGGGTGGGCAAGACATTTTTTACATGTACCTTTTAACAAGGTGGTATTTTTTTGGTAGAAAAGAAAACACCATTATTATAAATTTTACGCATTATATTTTTTTTGCTAAATATCATATTAAACTTAGCTTTGTCATTGATTCTGTCGTCGTTTGTCAGCCTTTAAATAAACCAGTTTTTCATAAAAATTGTTTTATGATTGTTTTATTTTGCATCTTCTTGCAAAATCCATTGAAAGATCAAACAGAAATACTTTTTTAAAAAAAAAAAAAAAACATTATTTCTGCCATAATTTTTTCTAACAAAAACTGATTACTGTGATAATTTTTCTAAAAAAAACTTATCACTGCCACAAAATTATTTTTAGCAAAAACATATCATTCTAATACTATTTCTAGCAAAAACTTATCAAGGGTGTAAAAAAACTTTATATTAAATCTTTTCTATATAAATCTACAGTAATTAAATACATAAATATAGATTTCATTACTTATTTTCTAATGTCCAAAATTAAAACAAAAATATGTTATACTAATCAACGCCCAAGGTGCTTCCCAACATTTAAACAAAAACTTAAAGCTTTATGGCACTTAAATACATAAAATTAAAGAAAGGCAGAAAGAAGACAATCCAGTCAAACATGTCATAGACATAAAACAAACATAAACTTTTTACTTTCTGGTGTGAAAAGTGTTTTGAAATGGGCGGATTCGTAGAAAATAAATAAACATGATTTTGGTGTTTTCATAACTAAAATAGAAAGTCAACTAGAATTTTCAATTTATATCAAACAAGAACAAAACCTATTAAAGTTAATTTAGTTTTGCGTTAAAAGTCATAAATGAGGTAGAAAAAGATGGATTAAAAGGGTTTTATATAAAAACCCATGTGAGTATGTGCTTGTATTATAAATTTTAGAAATGTTTTTGTAAACGGAAATTACTTGTACTTGTTCGAGTTTATAAAAAACAAATACTATTTTTGAAACAGACGTGACGACATGTTTTTGATTCATTCGTTTTAAATACACAAACTTACAATTAAGGTTTGCTTGTGCGCTGTTGTAGAATGTGTCGTTCGGAATTTAGGGGCATACAAATAAATATATGGGGGATTTCATGTCAAGTGAAATCGATGTCTTCCGATTTGGATGAAATGCACCAAGATTAGTCCTATTGGATAGTAGTTTAGACACAAATTTTCAACAAGATCGGTCAAAAACTTTCTGAGTTAGAGGGGATCAAAGTTTGACATTTTGGCCATACAGGTGTTCTTTCTCATCCATGTAACTTATTACTTATTGGTGTTAGCAAAATTTGTCCCAAGTAGCTTCGATAACTATTTGATTTATCTTTTGAAAAAAATTTTTTGCTTTTTAAACAAAATTTTTTTAAATTTAAAACTTTTTTTTTTATCTGGAATGTTTTTTTTTTGCACAAAAGAAAGCTTATGTCTTTTCCTTTAAGGTAGTTTTGGTCGCTTTTTGGGATGCGAGTGGCTTATGTATAAAAAAAAATAATTTCTAACTCTAGCCGAGGGTTTTTCAATTTTTAGCATATGCAGCATTATTTTAAATTTTTTCCTAAAGACCAGGGGGGCTACTCTCTATTGCGATGCGAAAGCAATTTCGGTGCGAAAGCTAAATGCCAACTTGGTACTCTCTATCACTTTCGCAAAATTTTTTGAAAATTAAGCAATACTGGCAATAAAATTAAAGATGGCGCAGATTGACAGTAATGAAATGCTAAAATATTTGAAATTGGAAAATTGAAACAAAATAAATAGTGATGATTTGCGAAAAGAAAAAAATAATAGATGCGAAAGACAAATGCGCAAACGCATTAAAGAGTACCAATCGCTAAATTTGCTACCATTTTCTTTCGCATCGCAATAGAGAGTAGCCCCCCAGAATTAACTTAAGGGACTTACTTAACAAATCGAAAGACATCGATTTAAAAATTGGGTCACTTGACATGAAATCCCCCATATGTAATAATTTCTTTTTAATAAATAAATAAAGTTTACTAAATTATAATTATAATAATAGAAGCAATTTTTACCAATCAGATGTGTGTTTTTTTATACTCTTCACCGAAGCTTACCTTCGCGAAGGTAAAACGGTATATGGAAGTTTGTCTTTCCGTTTCTAACTTCTACAATATTGATCTTAGACCCTATAACGTGTGTTTATGCTGGTCCTTATGAGTAGCATAGTTGATTAAACGATGTCCGTCTGGCCGTATGTATATTGAAGTTGGTATTCCAAAGACCCCAGAATTGGTGGGGACCGGGTTGTTATATACATACATAATTATGTCACATATGCTCCGTTAAAGTTTGCTGTTGAAATTCAGCAAGATGGTCCAGAAATAAGTGAGATATGAGCCGAAAACAACGACTGCCTCTAATTTTACCCATAAATCTTTTGTTCTCGTTTTTTATAACGTTTTTTTTTAGTATATTTGGAGAACGGCAAGAGCTAGGTACAAAATTATCGGTTATCACTACACAACACCCCACAAAATGTGGACGGGGTTGGAGAAGTGGACGTGGCAAATTCCTGTTTTTTATATCTAAAGAACGATAAGAGAAAAATTTTGAAAATGTTGTACAAATAGGTGGGTTATTAATACTCAAACTCTCTAAAGGTATGGGCGGGATTGAAGAAGTAGGCTTGGCACCTCCCATACAAAGACATTTTAGATTTTTGGAGAACAGCAGGAGGCAAAGTTTCCAAATCGGGAGAAAAGCAAGAGGCAAAGTTTCCAAATTAGGTAAAGGGTGGTTAAATTTTAAGGGCCGATGTTGAATGTGAACTACACCTAATGTGAATGTGAACTACGACATTTCTCAATTTCAGAGTAACTCAATTTTAACAATGGAAAGATACACAATAGAGCAGCGCGTTAAAGTTTGAATTGGCAAATTGGTTTTTTTGTTATTGTCTTACGAAGACAATAGAATGAAACAATTTGTTTTTTAATTTTGTTTTTTCTTTTTTACCCACTTACAACTACAATTCGAGTCGGAAAGAACCCAACCAATTGTAGGGGGATGTAAGAAAAGATAAACTCACTGTTTATTGTTGGTGTTTTGTTTAAGCTTTAATATTGTTACTTACGAGTAAGACTTTGAGTGTTTAAAATTCTTATTCGCTTTAGGGTTTTATTCGTATAATATTTTTAGCTTTTCTAAAATCTTAGGAAAAGGTTTCCTGATGAGCTGGCCTAAGCAACCAGTGAAATGCGCATAGAAGCTAGCTTTCCCTCAACAATAAATTTCAGTGTATTTATCAAATATGAAAAATTGGGAATTTAGCACGTCATTATGATAAATTTTGTATTCCCGTAAATAACTTTGATATTTAGACTTATTTTGAAAATGGAGGTTTAAATCAAAATGCATATCGTGCACTTCGTCAAAAATCGGAAAAATCGTGCAAAAATTGAGCGAACCGGGTCTGTAGGAGATGTGAAAACACCAGTGCATGCTCGTACTGCAGAAAATATTTCTGCTGTTCGCGATAGTGTGGCTGAAGAGCCGTCCACCTCAACTCGTCGTCGTGTCCAACAATTGCACCGCTCACACTTGTCGTTGATAAACATTATGCATTAAGACTTGCAGTTACACACTTACAAGGTCCAATTGACTCAAGATCTAAAGCCTCTTGACCATTCCAAACGTTGTCAATGGTCAGAATGGTGGCAAGAAATGGCATCAGTGGATGATGAATTTTCGAAGAAAATCATCTTCAGCGATGAGGCACATTTTCACCTCAGTGGATTCGTCAATAAGCAGAATTGCCGCATTTGGGCGAATGATAATCCAAAAAAATCAATGCACCAATGCAAAGAATGACTGTTTGGTGCGGTTTTCGGGCTGGCGGCATCATCGGGCCGTATTTTGTCCAAAATGAGGCCGGCCAGGTCAACAGGTATCATTTGAAGCGTATACATTAATTCGCTTAAGTTGTTCGCAATAAATTATAATACTGTGAGGTTATATTTTGAAAAGATTAGCTAATCATTTTAAGATGCCATATAAAAACCAGTTTTGAAATGTTTTTACCCTCGGTAGAGGTCAACAAAGATTCGGCGCAGACGAATATAGCACGTTTTCCGTACAGATGGCTTAAATTTATTCTGGCAGTTAAACATATTTAAAAGTTTGTCCAGAGCATTTTCTATCTTTAATGTTAGTGGCTCCTGGGAATACAAAGGTCCCGAATTGTTTTGAGAACTAATCTGGCGACTTTCGGTTTAGATGGTGGTGAGTACCTTTTCTTTGTCAATACAATTGGGGGATTCACAAGGTGTCATAAAGTCATATGTCATAAAATAATAACATGAAAAAATACGACTTTTGTGAACAACCCCTCATAATTTAGTGTGCTATTTTGAATTTAATTCAGCTGATTTAAAACAAATATAAAAAAAATATCTACATACCTAAAATCAAACTGTTTTATAGATTAAATAAGCAGCCTGTTAAACGATTTCGAACGTTAACGTTCGCATAGAAAATTACATTTAAAACAAAAACAAATTGTCGAATTTTGAACAGGCTGTAGATCTTTCCTGACTATTTTCCATTTTTCAGACGCAAACCAAAAATTAATTATATTTTGTTTGTTTACCAAACATCGAGTCCTAAGCCGATCTAATTTGACGCCGCAAGTGTTTTGTTGCAAAAAATGCTAGCCGCAGGTTAAATTAGGATGTTAGCCTGATAAAACTATACCATCAACGCCGACGGCTACAAAATCATAGCCGCTGGGCGCAGATCTCTTCTGATTAATTACGACAGCACAATAAACATAGCAACCAAAGTTGTATTAATTTAAGACACTTTTTGTTTACAAAGCAACAACAATACTTATTTTTAAACCATTGTAAAATGTTAGAACATTATGACAAGACAACATGATAGCACAACTTGTGAATACCCCAAATATAAAAGTCGCAACATACAAAGGGCCATCAGTAGAAACTAAAAAAGTCTTTTGGGGATTTCCTTCCAGAGAAGTTTACAATGTGAAGACTATAAAATAAAGCATCAGCAATACATTTTTCGAGAATTGGAAGTCCCAGTAAGCCAAAAATTCCGATTTCGAATTGCAAAAAACACTTTTTAATAAGTTTAATAAATAAGTAAGACGTAGAAAATACTCTCGGATAAAAGGTATTTATAGATATTATTAATCTCATTTAATTGAGTAAGGTGTAGATTCTTGTGTAATTTATAGAACAGAATAAAAGAAAACTATTACTCCGAGAGTTATACAAAGACCTTATTAGCGAAAAATGAAATTTATTTGAAGAATATTTTTTTTTTTTAATTGAAACTAAAAGCCGTGTCAGATACAACTTTTTCGCTTTGCGTGTCGTTTCTTACTTATGCCCGTAATTTCTACAAACAGATATCTGTTCGTGTTCGTACCTAAAAGTTATCTTTACCTATCCGGTAAAACTATTTTAGTAATTTCAACGTTTATTTTGCCTACGTGTTTTTTCTATTAAGTTTTCTTTTAAAATATGGCAACATGTGTATTTTTATTAATTTTTTGAATTAAATGTCAAGAATCGATGGTGTAAAATACACTACAGTTTTATCAGTAGGTAAAACAAACGTGTTGAAATTATGAAAAATTCGTTACACCATAGATATCTATACACAGCTAGATATCTATTTGTAGAAATTACGGGCATTAGACAGAAAAGCTTACAGCGAAAGGTGTATGTCACAATAAAAACTTTACAACGCTCACACATGTTAAAAAAACTATTATACTACCAGACTGTCAAAGCGCGCAAAGAGATGAAAGTTGCCTTACTTTTCGCTTCGCTCTGCGTTAAAAGTTGTTTACGTGACATGTTTCGTATAAGTAAGAATGTTTCATCTTGGATGTCAAAGCGAATCACTAACGCAACGCGAAGCAAAAGTTTTATCTGAAACGTTGACAGTTAAGAAAATTTAGCATGAAAACAAAATTAAGACATTTCGAATCTCTTCCATTAAAGAATTTGTTAACGTTTGTCAAAAAACTTCTTAATTTTATGTTTTTTTATTTTGAAACAATTTCTTTTCTGTTTTATTTTTATTTTGCTGGCCCTAAATATTAAATTGCAATAGCAGGCTTTTAAATTAAAATTTATTTAAATCCCATAAACTCTTCATTCTTTAATTTTATGATAAGAAAATGTCTGTTAATCCAAAGGGAATGTGTTTTCAACACATTTTGTGTAAAAACCCCTTTTTTGTGAGATTTTTTTAACACAAAATGCTTTAACACATTTATTTAAATGGTTTGCCCATTTAGAAAATAAATTGTTATTTCTAAAAATCTTTTTCTATCTATCATTGTTATGAGAGGGGTCTACGCCTGGCTTATATGGTTATAAATATTGACACCTTTCAGCACTCTGAAACTTGGAATACATAAGAGAACAAAAAAAAAGTACTAAAAAAAAAATTTGAGAATGAATTTTACTCCCATTCTTTCTGTCAAAATTATGCTCGGGCTAGCTCTCAAATGTACTGTCGGTTTATTGTCAATTAATCAAAATTGTTTGTTTGTTGTTTTGTGCAAAATTGGTTTTTCTGCTTTTTTTACATGAAAAAGTTTTTTTTTTTTTTTTTTTTGTTTTTTTTTTTTTTTTTTTTTTTTTTTTTTTTTTTGGGTCATAACGGCAAAACAAACAAAGTTGTTTAGCAGAATTTTATTTTGGGGGGAGAGTAAATTTCAAATTCAAATCATAAAACTGTTTCAAAAATAACTAAAGAAATAAAATTAATCACTCATAAGCATTTACGTAAATCTATATATTTACAAAAAAGGTGTTGGCGTTACTTTAGAATTTAATTAAAAAATTTTAATACTTTAATTATGACTTAACAAAATATTTGGCAGTATCAAAAATAACAAAAAAAAAAAAATATTAAAAACAAGAAAAGTATAGTTTATTTATCTGTATACGTAATATAAAAACGTTTGTTCCCGGTACGTGTTACTTTAACTTAAGAATCGCTGAAACGATTGAAACCAAGCTTGGACAATAAATTTGTTAAATCTGGAACCAGTGCCCAGGTTCTGTAACTCTCGCGTCGAGAAACTTTTCGATTTAAATGTGTGAAATGAAATAAAAAAGCCATATATTAAAACAAACATCTGTTTTTCTCACTAAACTGTGTCTGTAACTTTTTTTTGGCGAGTACAAGCTGTCACGTAAGGATATTACTCACCAATTTAGAGAAGAAGTGTGTCTGTAACATTTTCGTGAGAAAAGTTCCCGCTTTGAACTGTCAAATAAACTCACGAATAAAAATGGAACGAAAAAAAGTTTTAGCACTAAAAAACAATTAAAAATGCAGAATACAAAGAATAATAATAATAATATTTTGTTCTTGGCACATTTTTTCATTGTTTAATTATTTTGCTTTTAACATTTTTATAAAATATAACAACTTTTTTTAAAGCTTGTTTGCAATTAACAAACATTAAAGTCGCAATTTACTTTTTTTGTTATAGCCGACGGTTGTATTTTCGCCGCCGTCGTTAAAAATTTTTCAATTTTGGTCGCCGTCAACGATATGTGTGACTGGCGTTCTCAACGCCTGCAATGTCACATCGACTTCGAGTACAATGTTATGACATTTATAACGTAACGACGTAATCTCTTTTGATAGTTTTCGACATGAGTTACAGATACATTTCTTTCTCACTTTTCAAAAAACGATGGAATATTTTGTTCACATCTTTTCGATGCGAGAAGTTCTCACTATAGTTAGAGAACATGGGTACAGGTTGCTCTTAAGTTTAATGCCGAAAGGTACGATTTGGCTAAAATTCACAAAATATATTTATTAAACATAAATAAAATATATAAAACTATTGACAACAAAAAAGTTTTTCTTTATTTCTTGGGCTAAAAAGTTAGCAAAGAAATCATTCGGAGTAGAATGATTGGAAATAAAGAAACTAGTTTATTATTTTTTTAATTAATTAAATCGAAGAGTGTAAGGGAAAATTGTTTAGGTTAAGGTACAGTTTAAAAAATTGACAACATTTTAGTTCTGCTTAGAGAGTGATATTGTATACTATTCTAAAAAAAAACTTATCACTGTGAGACCTTTTCAAGAAAATTTTCAGTTTTAAATATTTCTTACTGCAATAAAATTTAACGAAAACTGATTACAGCAACAAAACTTATCACTAATTCATTTTTCTAACAAAAACTTATCACTGTGATGATTTTTTTCAATAAAAATTTATTACTGTGATAATTTTTTCAACGATAACTTTTTTAACAAAACATTATCACCGATATAATTTTTTTAACAAACAATTATTACTGTGAAAGTTTTTTTCAAAAAAAAACTTATTGTTGTGATCATTTTTTCAACAAAACTTTTTACTGTGATAATTCTTCTAAAAAAGATTTTAAAAACGTTTGTTCCCGGTACGTGTTACTTAAGCTTAAGAACCGCTGAAACGATTGAAACCAAGCTTGGACAATAAATTTGTTAAATCTGGAACCAGGTTTCTCTTAAATTTAATCCCGAAAGGTACACAGAAAAAATTATTGCTGAATTATTTTCAAACAAACGCTTGTTTGAAATTTTTTTTTAATTTCTACAAATTTTTTTACTGATTCAATTAATATTTTTGTTTGATTTTTATTTTAACCAACAGAAATGTTGACAACTATTCAAAAATATAATATACGCGTTATTGGTTTCTAGTTTTCATAATTTTGTATGAAATATTTAACGCTCTTTAATGTTGTCGTTTTTTGCATTTTTTTATTTGACCGTAAGCAACACTTCTTTATGTGAAATATAAGAACAACAAAAAGAAAAAAAACACAAACAGTCTATTTTTGGACGCTTTGAAAAGGTACAACTATAAGAAAGATGATAAAATAGCGTGGCGAGGTTTGTAGTAAAAAACAACAAAAACAATAATAGGTAAAAAAACGTTTCACTCTTTTTAAACAACAACAACATTAGAAGAAACAAAATAAATTTTTTGTTGGTTTCAAAGTTGATAAAAAAGAATGAAAAACAAAATCCCGTATTCAATTTTTTAAAAATGTTTAGTTAAATACCTACATCAAATAAAAGAAATAAAATGATGACGAAAAACATGTCGAGTCGGTCTGCTGCCAAGGAAAGGATACAGCAAAAGTGAGTGAAGAAGAAAAACATTGTGTGAACAAACAAGACTTGGTTCAAAAATTATTCCAACAAAAAAATGTGTCTCAAAGCCAGCCGGCGCCGCTCTGCTCTGCCTTCATCTACTTCTACAGTGCTTGCTTGTGTGCGCGTCATTGCTTGTGCAAAAACTTTTTTGTTTGATTCCGCAAAATTATTTGTTTGAAATTTATATGATTTTCAGTAAACTATTTGTTTGATTCAGTTCAATTATTTGTTTGAAAAAATCAGTGTTTTTTTTCAATAAACGAAATGCAAATAAATTGTTTGAATATGCAAATTTGTTCGTAGGACCGATTTCAGACAAAAAATGTTTTGATTCTACAAATTTTTTGTTTGAATTGGAAAAATAATTTTTTCTGTGTACGATTTGGTTGCAATTCACAAAATATATTTATTAAACAAAAATAAGTTTCCTAATAAAACTTTGAACCCGGTAGATAGCGCTGGGGTCAAGTTGTACATATAATTCTATTGAAACGACAACGAAGTGCTGCCAATATTTCGGAAAAATCTGTTGTTAAAACAAAACGTTATCAAATTAAAACCAAAGATCCTAAAAATACCACTGTTGTCAAATTGACAAACAGTTTGTTGTCCAATAGATAACTTCCGTTTGTCATTATTAATAGCAGACATATTAGTCTGAATTTACACGTTTCATCTTTTGATGCTCAATTTCTTTTCAATTCCCTTTTAAAGATGCCAATATAATCATACGCAGCAACCGGTTTCAACTTTTTTCAGTTCAAAACAACAATAATTTTAATAACAGCAAATCAAAGAAAAAAAGAAAAGAAAAAAATTACATGCAGCCATCGTTGTGCAAATACCAACGAATAAAAACACAAAGCGTACTGTCCGAGTACAGGCATCTCCTTACTAACCCCCTTTCTTCTTTCTTCCCTCACTTAAAACCATAAGAGTTGAGCATCTAAAGATGAAACGTGTGAAAGCAGACTTATATGACATATATTATATATACATATGTTGACAAACTGACAACTTTTGTTTTCATCTCATTGATTGATATCAGTTTAACAAATAAAAAAGGTTGCATATGATTTTTAAGTGAATAATAAATTAGTTAATAAAAACAAAAGTCAAAACATGGAAAGAAAAAAAAATTCATTTAACCGTGGTGAAAACATTTTGTTAAATGATTTAGAACTCGACAAAGATCTTATTTTTGATGTAAACTTGAATGTCAATGTGAGCACAAGTGATGTTAAAACTAAACATGATGACAACGACGATAAGAAACTCAAAAATTCTTTATATCCAATGGATTTATGGATATTATCCATAAATATATAAGGTATTAATGATGATTATTTGAAAGGTAAGTTAAAAATATACAATAATTTGAAATGTTTAGTTCATTTTAAAATTCTTTTTAAGTAGCTATTGTGACGCACTCAGGTCCCCGCGTTGAATTTAGTGAAAGTTGTTATTAAAAACACAATTAGGTAAGATTGGCCTGCAATTTTTTATTTTTTATCAAAATAATTTCTAATTTTTGTCATTAGTTTAGTATCGATGATGAAACTGCTTAGATACTCTGCGACGGAAAGCTGTATCGTTTTCGCCGAATAGAAAAACGGAAGTGGAAACAAATTTATTTGGTTTTACCAAAATACATGAACTTGGTATCTTACGCACCCAGAGAAAAAACATGTTTAAATATCAACAAAACTATTTTAAAAAAAATTTTCAAACATATTAGGTTTAATTTAACCATATTATTGTTACCACAACCATATCATGGTTAAATTAGTACTCCACCAAGAAGACACAACCATATTATGGTATGGTTTATAATAACTAATGTATGTTTTTTTTTCTTTTTTTTTTTTTTATTTAAAATTTAATTTCCTTTAGCTATAGTTAGTTATCACGCAATTTACAGAGTTTTAGTTATTTAATAACATTTCATCTAAAAAATTAATACATATTTAATTAAAAGTTTAGATTATCAAAAATAATTTATCAAAGGAAAATTAATAACAACAAGTTAGAGTGCTATATTCGGCTGTGCCGAATCTTTGATATCCTCCACCGACAGTTCGAATGTTTAAGGAGTAATATCTGTATGATGTCTTTTTATTATTATTATCTTAAACTGTGACGATTTGTTATTAATTATGGTTTTAGGAGACTAAACTGTTTTCCGGGAGTAGGGCATATATGGGGCCTAGGGTAAATTATGTACCGATCTTCACGAAATTTTACAGTGTCATTTCTAGTCGAATAAAACGGACTTGTGCAAAATCTTATGTCATTCCGTGCATTTTTGCATCATTTATGTTAGTTTTTGTAACAAAATTATCAAGTTTTTGAAGGTGGTGGTTCCACATTTTGATTCATAGCTCTGGTCCTACTGAACCGATTTTGCTGAAATTCAATCCCAAACTGCTTAGGATAACTACAAGCAATTTGACACCTAGTTTGTTTATTTCTTTTGAGTTTTTCGAAAGTGAGCGTGTTTTCAACAGACGGACAGACGGACAGATAGACGGACATGGCTAAATCGACTTAGAATTACTCAAGCAGCCAGAATATATATACTTTATGGGGTCTGAGATGAATAATAAAAAAGTTTCACACGGAATGACAAACTTAGTATACCCTCTTCACAACTAATTGTGGTGGAGGGTATAAAAATCTCTGATATATTTAATTATTAGTATGACTCTACTATAAATTATTCTTTACATACGTGAGTATCCTTTATTAAGTAGGGATATATAATATAGCGCTTACTAGAGTAAAGAAGAAACTTAATTATATAGACTCGTAATTAGTGGGTTATTAGATTGCTCACATATTAGTCTAAAACGTTCCGTCATGATGCGTATTCTATCGCTAATCAATTTTATGTTGTTTTCGTTATGGAGATCGTTAGTGGAAAAATGCCAGGGTAAAATCAGCATAATTTTAAGTAATTTGTTTTGACAAATTTGCAATTTTTTTATGTGGGATTTTGCACATAACCCCCCCCCCCCCCCCCCAACAGGACAAGCATACAAAATAATGGATTGGAAAACTACTTTAGCTAATATTATTTTATTTTCACGACTTAAAAAAGATTAGCGCATATAAAACATTTTTCGCTAAGTTAAATTTTTCTATTTGCTTTTGAATATGCAAGTCAAAAATTAATTTTCTATCAAAGTAAACTCCTAAATATTTTACATTGTTGCTCCACTTTACTGCAGAGCCATTGATTCTCAATTGGTTTGTGGGATAAAAATAAGAATTTCTTCTACGACTAAAGAAAACTGCTTGTGTTTTACTTTCGTTAATTTTGATTTTCCATGTATGAAAGTAATCAGCAAGTCGGTATAACGCAGATTGTAAAATATCTACAAAATTTTGGCCAAATTTATGTGATGAGAATAGACATGTGTCGCCAGCATAGGCTGCACATTCAACTGCATTTAATTGTGGCATATCAGAGCAATATAAGTTATAAAGTAGTGGTCCCAAAACGGAGCCTTGGGGGACTCCTGCCGGTATTTCTATAATATCAGAATGTTTATCATTCAGATTTACACAGAAATATCTATTTGTTAAAAACGATTCTACGATTCTTATTAAATAAAGTGGAATGTTGTATTGAATCATTTTGTATAACAGACCATTATGCGAAACGGTATCGAAGGCTTTTTCTATATCAAGTGTGACTACAACTGTAGATAGTCCATTTTCAAACCCTACATTTATATGTTTGTATAAACGTTTAATCTGGTGAACAGTACTGTGAAATGGTATGAATCCAAACTGTGTGAGTGGTAAAATATTATTTTGTTCAATAAACATAAAAAGTCTTGTTTTAAGGACTTTTTCCAAAATTTTGCTTAGGCTACTTAGTAGACTAATTGGACGATAGCTTTCAAGTGAATTCGGAAGTTTATTTGGTTTAACACTTAACATCGTGGTTTTTCAACCATAGTAGGTTGCTCTTGCAACAGAGGAAAACACTATTGTTATTTTAAAACAAATTATTGTCATATTTAACCGCAGCATGTTTAGAGGCAACCATAATATGGTTGTAGCTTCTTGATGGGGGACTAATTTAACAATAATATGTTTATAGGTGACAATAATATGGTTAAATAAAACATAATATGTTTAAAATTTTCTTTGAAAATATTTTTGTTGGAGGTGACCATATTTAAACATGTTTTTTCTCTGCGTGCGTATGTCCCAAAACCTAACACAGAAGTACTTTTGCTTTCTTCAATGCATTATGACACTCACTTCGACTTACGAAATAAATGAAAAATCTAAGATAATTTTAAATGACAATTGTGCACTTTGAATCGACTAACACATGGTTTTAATTGTGTGAGAAAATTAAACAGGTGACCATTTACGTTTTTCTGTTAATTAATTGATGTTTTTGGAATCGCTGGCTATGATATTTTGAAAAACTTGAATCCTTTTTGAAAAGTAACGCCAGTAAAAAAGCAATGTGCAAATATAAAAACAATTTTATAAACCGTTTGCCATTAAAACGCCAAGAAGCATACACGAATTTATAAACAATTAAAAAAAGTCTACGTACTGACTTTTATCGTATGTAGATTTTTGTTACATGGTGTATGTATGTATATATACAGACAGTTTTATATTCTTTATGTACTTAAATTCTACTCTGCGGCACATTTATAAAAAGTGTATTATATGCAGAATTTATTTAACTTGTGTACAAACCTTTTTTTATTAAGCTAAAAACCTAACTGCGATTTTTACTAGCTTAATATAGAAATGTTAGTTCTATTTTTAGTTAACTATTTTCAAACTATAAATGCAAACAAACTATTAAACTTTCCAAAAAAACAAAACAAAAAAAAAAAAAAAAACAAAAAAACGAAATGCCAAATAAGGAAAAGGAAATTGTTAATTAATAACTTTTTTTCTAAATTTGAATTAAAGAGTGAGATTAGAATAAGAGATGGCCAAAGTTTAAAAATGTTTCTTTAATTTTTCCTAAATTTAAAAAAATAGAAAAATAAAATTTCAAAAAAATTATCTGAATACATGAAGTAATTTTAAGGCACTAATTTACACAGGATCTAATAATTAAAAAGTTTATTCAAAATCGATACTGAAATTTTAAAGGATATTTTGTTTGTATTTCTACATATACATACATACATACATATATGGGCACTTTCATAGAAAAGCTGTGTTTTTGCTTCACAGTTAGTTCATGCTAAATTAACATGATTTTACAATAAATTAAAAACTATAATTCATGTTAATTTAACATTCCAGTAAAGAAAGAGCAAAATCACATTGATATTGACACTTCGAATCCCGTTGAATTAAATTTATTTCAAGTTGAAAAAACGTAAGTTTCATGTAGAATCAATTTGATTTAAAACATATATATTTTATAATGATTCTAAACACTTACGCCGGAACCAGGGAAAGAATACTATTATTTATTTTCCTGTTACACATGAATAACTTTTGGTTGTATTCCACTTTTGTTTACAGAAGCACAGTTAAGAGACATCAGCAGAATGGCCCGATAAGGTTTCTGTCATCATTCTACTTTAAGAATTTGATGTATTAAACTAAATAATTTTAACAACAATAATACGGGAATTTTTCTTATTTTTATAACATTTTTTAAACATGAAAATAATAACAGCTGTATTCATAAAAAAAAAAATCTTAATTCAGGTTTTAGATACATTTAAGTAAAAAGTTTAAGCCTAAAAGAGCTTTTTTTAAATTTGTATTCATAATTAGGGGCCTAATTCTGGCATTCGTGATCGAGTACTTTCTCGATGCGAAAGCAATTTTATTTCAGTCAATACAGAATTTTATCTAATAAACGGTACTTTTTAGTTGGATGGTGGCCACACTATCTCCTTTATTTGTCACTTAAATCGTAATGATGCAAAACAGTTGTTATTCATTTATACTCGTACTCGTATCTGTATTTTTTTTTGTCGTGTGTGAGAAAAAATTGTTTTTTAAATTAATAATTGTACGATAATTTCTCTATTAATACAAAAATGAAAAGAGTTCAAAAATTTTTTAGTAAAAGTGGAATTTAGATGATGATTTTTTGCTGATAAAAACAGTATTCAAATACATATGGGGGATTTCATGTCTAGTGACCCAATTTTTAAATCGATGTCTTCCGATTTGGGTGAAATTTGCAGCAAGCTTAGTCCTATTAAATAGTAGTTTAGACACAAATTTCTTTTCTCATGTTCTTTCTCATCTATGTAACTTATTACCTATTGGTGTTAGACAAATTTGTCCCAAGTAGCTTAGATAGCTATTTGATCAATCTTTTTAAAAAAAATATTTTTGTTTTTTTTTAAATTTTTTTTTTTAAATTTAAAACTTTTTTTTATTTTTTTTTTAGCGGGAATGTTCTTTTTTTTTTTTTGCTCAAAAGAAAGCTTATGTCTTTTCCTTTAAGGTAGCTTTGATCGCTTTTTGGGATACGAGTGGGTTATGTATAAAAAAATTGCTGAGAAAGAACACTGCATATGCTAAAAATTTTTAACTATTTTTTTTATACATAACCTACTAGTATCTCAAAAAACGATCAATACTACCTTAAAGGAAAAGACATATGCTTTCTTTTGAGCAAAAAAAAAAAAAAAAAACATTCCCGCTAAAAAAAAAATTTTTTTAAATTTAAAAAAAAAATATTTTTTTTAAAAATATTGATCAAATAGCTATCTAAGCTACTTGCGACAAATTTGTCTAACACCAATAGGTAATAAGTTACATGGATGAGAAAGAACATCTGTACGGCCAAAATGTCAAAATTTGACCCCCTTTATCTCAGAAACTTTTTGACCGATCTTGTTGAAAATTTGTGTCTAAACTACTATTTAATAGGACTAAGCTTGGTGCTAATTTCATCCAAATCGGAGGACATCGATTTAAAAATTGGGTCACTTGATATGAAATCCCCCATATGGATTTTTATTTTATTGGTTTTGATCGTTTGCACATCAATAGTTCATTCTGTACAATTAAAATTATTTTGAGCTTTTATTTTTGAAATTGAAAAATATCCCTGCAGGAGATTAATAGTTAATTGTCAAAATGCCACTAGTACAATAACTAGAACAAGTTGTACTACAACGGCGTGAGAGTTTTTTATAAAACGACTAGCGCTTATGAGTACTTGATGTAGTACAAGGGCAACACTGATTTTGATTTAAAATCATTTATTTATTTTTACTAAACGCAAGAACTAGTAAAAAACTGGTACTTAAGCACCCAACGTGATCCACGTGTACTATTTAATACACGTCTAGAACCAAAATTAGTGATTTTCCAAGCACACTTTAAGCTATTTTGATCATTAAGATGGCGTAAAAATGTTTACAGCTGAGAACTCGTGCTGGATAGTTTTGTACTAGTTCAGTCACCGGCAGGGATGTTAATAATATACATACATACATATTTTTGAATTCCATTTTCTTATTAATGTACATATAAATAATAATATATTGAATAAAAATTTCTCGCAAAAATTTTTTAAAATGACCATAAATACAAAACAAAAATGTCATTTTAAAATAGGTTTAAACAAGGGTCGAACCAATTTTAAAATTTTTTTATTTTCATAAGGTTTAAAATAGGAGTTTTAAGGTTATATTCGCTTATGAAAACAATTTTAACGATGTATGCTTAAAACAGGTCTGAAATGCTGTTTAAAATGTTTATGAATACGGCTTTAATAATGTATGTTTATCTTCTTATAGTGCTGTTGTTGTTTCTATACAAAACAAGTTAAACATGATTTAAGGGAATCAATATTTAACAATGTTATTTTAACATTTTTCTTTTAAAATAATTAAGAAACAATGATTATTTTAAATAATATCTCAATACTTTTGCAGAAATTTAATATGTTTTTCAATCAACATCGCGCACTGTTAATTTAACATTGGTATGGTATCCTGTGCGTGTTGTTAAAATTTTTCCACTCTTTCATTAAATGTAAAGCCATAGAAATTATTCTTTCAAAAACAATTTTAAATGCTGTGGAAACGTCCATATTAAATAGAAATTTTAAATTTACAAAAATTTGTAATTTAGCTTAAAGGTTCATAAGCCGACCAAGGAATGTTTTTTGTTACTAAATTTAATTTTATACGTAACGTAATAAATTTTATTTCCAATAATAAAATCCTCATTCAGCTTATAAAAAATCTAATTCAGCAAAACAGTTTACAACACAAAGACTAACTGTGGGTGGTTAAGCTGATTTTTTTAAAAGAAATCTTTCAAATACTTTCTTCTAACAAACAACTTTGTAATTCGTTTGTAACACGAAAATGTTAAAATATGTAGTTCGTTCCATTCTTTTTAAATGGATTAGTTTTTATTTTGTTTTATCTTGTTGAATACCAGGTATGAACGAACGAAAGTTTTCCTGTTTTTTATTTTTTTCATGTTAAGCGTTTAGTGATAAAAAGTGAGAGAAAGGAAAAGAATTGAAATTCATTTGGGTGTTAAAAGGAGATTTTCGTTTTATTTTTAGTTGCAACATGTCTTCTGTTACAGGTGACTCTTGTCATTCCTTTTTGTTTGTTAAGCAGAGTTTTAGAAAATTTTTTTTTTTTTTTTAACAATTTTTGCAATTTTTTTTTGGTTGGAAAAAACAAGTAAAAAAAGATAAATAGAAGTAATCTTTCTGTAGTTAAAACTACATGTGTATCTATAAGAATAAATGTTTCTATCTATATACAAGGTGAATTTATGTGTGGATGCTTTGCTTTTGTATGCTTTAAGGATTGTCATTGATTAACAAAAAAAAAAAAAAAAAAAAAAAAAAAAAAAAATGGGGAAAATACTGAAATGTTTCCTTTTTCTGTATTTTTTCTGTGTTCAAACAGGTCTTAATGTAAATAAAATGATTAATTCTTTAGCTCTTTGTTAACGAAAACAAGGGCGCAGTTAAAAAAAAGATACGATTTCTTATTTTCCTTTGTTTTTATAGTTCTTTTGCTGAATAATTAACAAAGAATAAAATTTATTTTTTTTTTTGTTGTACAGTACTTATTTTAAATGTCCCTTTTTTCATTCACTTTTTTATTGAAGTTTGTCAAAAAAAAAGAAGAGTTCATTAAAAGTTTATTAAAAGGTTTGCTTTAATGGTTTGTGTTACATGAACATTTTAATGATGTTTTATTAAGTAATTAAATATGATTTTAATTGGGTTTCAAGTTTAAATATTAAATAAAAAAGGGCAGATGAAAATAATTGGTTTTTAACCTTTTGAAAACTAAAATAATTATTCTGGTTTTTTACTTAAAATTATTCACCAACAATTTTAATAAACAAAAATTTTATAAAATATTTTACCAAAACATTTTTCGCACTATAATTTTATAATTGTCTGCGGTGATCACCTCTCCGATTTTAAAGGTCTAAAAAAACATCATGAACGGAACGATGAAAATGTCCTTTTTGTTAAATTTGCTATAAATTAATGGAAAATTTATTGAAATTACCAGAAGGCCATGGGGTCTACGATATTTAACGGCACGAAAGAAAAATGCTTTTGATCTGCAAAAACGTTTTCTGGTAAGAAATTTTAGAACTTAACTATTCGGGATAAAATCAAAAGCAAACGCCTATCTCGGCTAAACCCATACCAAGTGTGAGTTCTAGATTGAAAACAATCATTATCTCAGATAGTAAAAACGTTTTTTTATAATGAAATTTATGGAATCAAAGAGTGGCTTTGCGAGAATTTCTAAAGGTTTTGTATACACAAAGATAAGCATTCAGGGTTATAAAAAAGGTTAGCTTGACATCATTGACCCAGAAAAGAGAATTTCTACAAACAGATGCTACAATTCCACTTGCAGCTAAAAAGGGTTAACTTTTCTCAGAAATTGCACCTGAGAAATGAAATGAAAAAAAAGATAACGCTAACCTAAAAACCAAAGTTGAAATCCAAGTTATTTTTGGAAATACAAAATTTTTTAATATTATTTGTTAAATGATTATAATGTGCTAAATTCCCAATTTTTATTCTAGAAAAATACACTGAACTTTATTGTTGGTGGGATAAGCTAAATCTATGGTTGCTTAGGCCAGATCATCAGGAATCATCATCTGGATCCCTCACATTTTTCATGAAAATTTAATTTTTACATAAAAAAATATAAAAAAAACTTTAAATGGCTGTAGTTCTAAAATAACGCTCCAATCGAGAAAAGGACGTTTATCTGTGATCCCTCACATTTTTCAGCAAAAGTCGATTTTTTCATACAAAAAGTAAAAACTTTAAATGGCTGTAGTTTCTTAAATAACGCTCCAATCGAGTAAAGGACGTTTATTTGTGATCCCTCACATTTTTCATTAAAATTTTTTCATACAAAAATAAAACTTTAAAGCGAATTAGAATTACAAACACATAAGTATTATTTACAACGATATTAAAATTTAGACAAAACGCCAACAATAAAAAGTGAGTTTATCTTTTCTGTGCATGTAGAACAAATGACGTCACGCGAACTGCATTCTTAGCTGGCTTACTCAAGATGGTGGTTTTTTAATTGCGGGACTACACTGAAAAAACAAATCAATCCATCCGTGCTTAAAGCAAGCCAAAGCGGTGTCAGTAGTGCGGTAAGTACGGACTTCCTTAAATCAAGTACAGAACGCTTGATTTAAGTACTTATTGTTCAAGTGCGAAATACTAGGTTAGGTTAGGTTAGGTTCCATGGGCAGCCATCAGAAGACAGCTCACTTGGGTCCTCAATTGGTCCCTTTGTGATACCCGGCGCCAATGCCCATCCATTGGAGCAGTTACTCAGATGGTGTCACTGCAAGTTCCAACCACTTCGTCTTCCTAATGAAGAGAAGGAGCGATTTTAGTTCCATCCCAGACAGATCCCCCAAACAGGAAAACACCGGTCCCCCCAGGTATTCTTCCCTTATGCCCCGCAGTCCAGGGCAGTGACAGAGGAAGTGAAGCACAGTCTCCTCTTCCTCCTCGTTCTGACAACTCCTACAATAGTCGTTGAATTCCAGACCCATTCTTCCAGCATGAGTCCCCACCGGCCAGTGTCCAGTCAAAACCGATATCACCAACCTAATCTGGTTCCTGCTGAACCCAAGTAGAGAGTCAGTTCTCCGTTTATCATATCCAGGCCAAAGGATCCTGGATATCAAGCAGGTGGACTCACAGGTCCACCGCATCTGCGCTATTCTATAAGACTCGCGCTCGATGAGTAATTTACAGTGAGCTATTGGAAGACCAACAAATTGATCGATGAATACGTCATCCATGCGACCACCCTGTCTAGCCAGCCCATCTAAGCTTATCCATATTTAATACCGAAATAATCTGAAAACAGGATTAACTTAATCAAAAGTTAGATAAATTTAATCTCAAACTGTGCTTGATTCAAGAATTTCTAAGACGGTTTAATCTCGATTCGTACTTGAAATAATCCGAAAGTTAGATTAGAATTAAACACTTACCCCACAGAACCAGAGATAATACTATTATTTTCATAATCGTTCCACATGTCTATTTCACTTTTGTTGTACTCCGCCCTTTGTTAACAGAAGAATTCTCAATTATGTGACACCAGCAGCATGCCCAATATGGTTTTTGTAATCATTCTACTTTAGAAATGTATTGAGCTAAATTATTTAAAAAAATATTATTTGGGAATTATTGGTTCTTATTTTACTTTTTAAACATGAAAATAATCAATATTTTTCATCTTCTAGTGTTATTGTTGTGTCTACAACAAACTTTTGTAAACACACGCGTATGCACGCATATTGTTTTTTTTTTGGATTGTTTAAAGTACTTTTAAGTATTATCCGTACTTAAATTTTTTATTACGACTCGTACTTAATTAAGAACAAAAAACTTCAATTTAGTACGAGTTTTTTCTTTCTGTGTACCAGCTCTTATAAAGTGCATAGCCTAAGCAAAAACAAAATTTGCTTACTTGGCAGCCCTTGGACAAACTACGTCATTTAACGGGAAATCGTGCGCATGACGTAATATTATATTGTATCATTCTTGATATGGAGAATTAAGTTATCAACAAGGCTTCTTGTAGACATTAAAATTCAAGGCTTCCGGGTCTTACACTCCATTCTTTTCCAGAAAAGCCTTAGCAAGGAACTGAATTTAGGTTACGATAGATATAAACAACTCTCTCTTGTGAGATAACAGACATGGGGTCTTAATGATAGCAGCGGTTGAAATTTGCCAACTAGTAAACTTGGCTTTCGATTGCTTAATTTGATTTTTGATTTAACGTAGATACAAGAAAAAGAAAAAAATGTTTCTATATACTCGCAACTCAATTCCAAAACATGTTAAGGCGACTTAGCATGTTTTCAATTTATTTACGTTGTTTGAATTTAGTATTGCTTAACTTAAATACTGTAAAATCCAATCCAAATCCAACCCAAAGTTATGCACAAAAAAGTACTTAGCATACAACTGAATGTTGTATCGCCCGTAAACTTTAAGAGAAAGGTTTTTACTATGAAAATGCAAAATAAGTGCTTGCAAACCTGCTGATGGGATGCATGATTTTTGTATGGGAAGTTCTCGTGTTGGAGCACTTCTTTCTACTGACTATAAGCGCTTTTTTAACCCAATGCAACTTGCGAAAATTTGTACACATATTGTGGTTACATAAACTATTTAATGGTTACATAAATCATGTTCTAAGAAAATTATTAAATGTTATTAGTTTTATTAAGCTTTTAATTTGATTAAAACAAACTTATTCCAGTATGAATGTATATATTTTTTCATTTTTTTCATACGAAAAAGAAAAAATTGTTGACTACAATTTGACATTATTGTTGAAATAAATCTTTAAGAAAAATATTTACATACAAATTGCATTTTTGAATAGATTTTTATTCCACAACGACACAATAATAAAGCATATAAATACGAGTACAATACCCACAAAAACAACTAAACTTTGCTTTGAGAACCAAAAAAAAGTACATGAATTACATACAAGGGCGTATTTATAAAATAATAAAGGTGGGGAGGAGAAGAAAAATCTAGAAACAAATATTAAATAATTTGCATAATTTTTAAGGCAACAAGAGAACTAAATTGTAACAATATTAAATGAACATATAGACAAGAACCATAAGGCAGGGAATATGTTTTTTATATGTATGTACATTTTGTATTAAACAAAAAAAGCTAACAAAGTTTTCTATCTAGAGTTTTTCCCGTACTTTTTTGATTCTGGGAAAGCGGGATATAAAAATCATATTCTCGGGATACCCGGCCAAAATTATTTATTTATTTATTTACTTAATTCACCTAAGAAACAAATATTTCTGACTGGCTAGCATTCTTAAAATGAAGCACAGCCGCGAATAACGTTGTAAAAGCCACTTTTTGCAAAGTCTGTTTTTTATGTAAATTATTGTTAACATTACTCTCGTCATCCAAAATTATGCACCTTAAGCTCTTCAAAATGCAATAAAAAGAGTCAGCCAATGAAAGAACGTTGTAAGTTGCTCAAAAAAAATTAAACAATCTTATGGTTTTGCAACTTGGAATAACATTTTAAAAGCCGCTTGCGTAGTAGACAGACGTTTTAAATGACATCGCGATTGTGGATATGAAACGTTTTTCTACTAAAAAAAGTTATAAACTGTAAATTTGCATGTTATTTAAATTCAAATTTCTTGATATTTTGCATACAAGTTTCTATTAAAATTAATTTGGATAATCTAAAAAAGAAATTTTAAAATAAGTAATCCTGCCTTTTAAAAAAGTTTTTTGGCTCTCCTGAAAAATAATTATTTTACCACTTACAACGTTATTCGCGGCTGTGCTTTAAATAATAAAATTAAATCTAAAGTATCTAGTAAAATTGTCAAATTCAGAGCATTAAAGCCTTAGGTGAATATAATGTCGGGAAGGGCGAATAAGAACTGAAAAATCTACATTAGATATAGAAAATAATTTTACCGTTTAACAAATTCAACATGAAGGTGAAATTCAATCTGTAATTAAAGACATACATATTTGTTTACAGTTTTATACCCCTAATCAGCAGCGGTAAATGAAGCTATACTAAGTTTGTCATTCAAAAATAGATGACACGTAAAAAATGACAAAATTGTACAAAGACGTTTGTCATTGAATTGATGTTACTTTTTGGATCATTGATGACATTTGTAGTAACATTGATGTCACGATTCTGATGTTAGGGCATCATCAATATGAAGATGCATTTTTCTATCAGTGCTGTTGTCTGATTTACAACACAACTGAGTTATAGGGGCATAAATCTTATAATACAAAGATTCACAAGAATAGATTATTTGAAGTCAGGCAAGTAACCAGGTATAATAAGTTGCTATGTATTAAATAAGCTTCTTTGTTGATTACTAGGTAATGTCAATCGAGAAGAGTATAATACCGTGTTCAGATATGCACCTTAATTGAGTTTTACGCAATAAATGACATTATTGAGCTCAATTATCCATATAAAATTGCAATTTAGTTATTGCTCAATTAATACGAAATTGTTATAAATATAGAGTAAAATTAAAATGCGACCCTGTCACAAGTGTGTTTATTGAGCATAACACAGCTTACTAAACAGGGTTTTGACATTTGGCAACTGAAATTACAACAAAACAAATGCCCATCAATTAGGTCGTTGCAAAAGCCAGATGTTTATTCCTTAAAGATGTCAAAACTTGTTTACATTTTGCTTATACATGTACATTTTTGTTTACGTTGAATGTTGTATGTAGTAGTAATATAAATTGAGTAAGCTAAATTGTGTATATGTGAACAGAAAGATAATTATGTCAATAAACCGAATATTGACTCAATAAAAAAGGTATATCTGAACACGGTATAAGCATAAATCAGTAAATTGTTTTGATGTTGTCACTAACCTTCTCTGTTAAATGATTACTTTAGTAGCCAGGTTAGAAACGATAAATTAAATTTTTAAAATTGTACTTATTTCAGTAAAAAATTGTACGCTTTTGACTCTAATTGTACTTAACGCCAAAAAAGATAAGTTTTTTACATTATCCAAGTGTATTTTAATTTGACACAAATCTCAGAGGTTAAAGCGCTTTTAGATTATCCCCATTTCATGACCATTAATTTAAAAAAAATTTATTTGCCTAAAGTTGGCATTGATAGGCTGCCAGAACGACGGGTGTTAGATTGATTAAAAAATTAATTCTTTGTTCGTCGGTATTGTGGGTTTTATTCAGAAAAAGAAACTTCCGGGAATTTTTAGCAAAAATATTTTTTCAATTCCCCAGAATTTTAAGATTAGAAATTTAAGGAATTTTCTGCAAAAGTTTTTTAGCACCATTTGAAAGATTCAATTGTTCAATTGCTCAATTGTTTCTCAAAATAATAGTTTTTTTTATAATTTCTTTTCTGAAATCTTTTGAGGTGCGATATGAAGATGATTCCAAGCAAGCATTTTGGAAAAAAAACGGGAAATTAAAAACCCTAATCGATATAATAAAATAAAAGGTGGGTCTAAAACTACCAATTGTGTGTGCTAAAAACGTTGGGATAAATGCAGAATAGTTTTCCCACCTGTGGTATAAATAACGTTATAAATATAGTCACCGAATAATTTTTGTTAAGAAACTAATTTGCATAAAAATTACAAGTAAACTGAAAATATACATAAACCAACAAATGGCTGTATATGTAAAAAGAGATGTATAACTTTTACATAAGTACATACAATTTACAAATTTTACACTAAAAAATGTGTATACGATACAACAAATAGTACTATTGTACTATCAGTATGCAAATTTTAGAGGTCTGTAAAAGGCAAACCTGGTTTTCCAACTGTTATTTTGATTTTACCAAAGTTTTTATAACATATTTTAAAAGTTTTAGTGGGGTAAGATAATAAGTAAGATAAAAAAAAATTGTAGTAGAATTTGCTTTAAAACTATTACTGGAAAAACATTTGTTATATTCAAGCAACTAAAATATCCAATCAAAATTTGTTTTATTTAAATTTATTTCAAAACTTAAGTTTTTTAATTTTTCATTTAAAATATAACTTAAGCAATAGGAAAACATTGACAAAGTTTTGAATTCGCCATCTCGGTCACCTTATACAAATTCGCCTTGATGTAAACAGTCGCAGTCAAGGTAAAAGCAAAAAACGGAAAGTTATACACAGCAAAGTACCTTCGGCAGTCGACATTTGCGAAAGTGTTTTGTTTGACTGAAACTTTTAGTAAATTCCATAGTTAAAGCAGTAGAGATTGAACTAAAAACGGTTCGTCGTCCGATTGGAATACTTGATAATATTGGACTACTTAATCCATTTTAGATGAAATGGACTAATTACAACATGGTCCAAGAGAATGCAATTGATAAAAATGAGTTTGTAATTAAAGGACATGTTTTGGTTTCGTTAAATAGACTAGTCCTACACTAACATATTACTACAGTAACGGACTGTAGTTTATTTAAGTAGTATTCCGTTCAGTAATTTTTAAATAAATAAACATTTCAAATTCCAAGCAAATTTATTTTTAACTGATTCTAACATTTATTCATAAAACTTATGCACTAAGTTTAACGGATTTTCAGCTGCAGTAAATATTGTCCGTTAATTAAGTTTTCTTCTTCTTTATGTAAAATTAAATAAAAATGTAATTTAAAATAACGAAAGGTTCATTTAATTTTTACCGTCAAAAATTCAACCGCGAATTCGGTAAAAACAAATGAATATTCAGTTATTTTATATAAATTAACTATCAAAAAATTAACAACATATTCCGTAAAAAAAATGAATATTCAGTTATTTTATGTAATTTAACTACCAAAAAATAAATTTTTACTTATCTATAAAAAACGATTTGCTTGTTATGTGTAACAAATTCCCATTTTCTATTTGTTAAAATTATTGAGTTAACTACATCAAATTTTTAAAGTAAAATAATTGCGAAACCATATCGGTCATGCTGCTGGTGTCTTATAATTGAGAGTTCTTCTGTAAACAAACGAGGTCGGTTTAACAAAAGTAAAACAAACGTGTGTAACGGGGTAAGTAAATAATAATATTCTCTTTCTCTCTCTCTCTCATTAGAATAAAAGCGGACAGGTGTCTTTTGGGTATTTTTCAGAAATTCGGCTCTTTTGTGGAGTAAACGAAAATTACTGAATTTAATAAAACAACTCAATATTCCTTTGTTTTTTTTTAAATTCGTTTTCCGTACTGTTAAAAATTAATAAAAATATAGTTATTTTACGAATAATTTAATTTTTTAACATTTATGTTTGTTATTCAAAAAACAAACTTACAAAAAATAATGTTTTTCCGTATTTATTTTGTTATGTGGGTAATCAAATCGACCAAGAGTAGGACACGACACCTTTCGATTCCCTTGAGATAATATTGGACTACGTGGTCCATTGTGGCTTAAATGGACTTCTTACAACATGGTCCAATCTACTGTAATATGGACCATGTTATAAGAAATTAACATGCAGTGCTGCCAACAACTGCATGATGTATACTTTTCTATAGTTTACAGTATTACACATTGGTAGCCCTGATGGTGTCCATTAGTAATTGTTTATTTAAAAGTGAAAGTTTGTGAAATTTGTGAAAAAAAGGTAAACAAATTAAAAATACCAAGTAAATATATTTAAAAATAGCAATAATAGAGTACAGGGCACGCCATAAAAGGCGATTAGTAAAAAATGAAAAATGCTTAAACAACCGCTTTAGTGTAGTCCATACTGTTATGACATGGAGTACTTTTAAAACTAGCCCACTTTAGTACTCCATGGAGTAGTTTAGGGACTACTTCGGTAGGTTATATGGTCCCCTCCTAGGACATCGTAATGTTCAATGGACCACCTTTTACCAATATATTTAGAGTACTTCTACTCCTTTATGGACTACTCTTTACATGCATGTATGGACAGTCTCGTTATCTGCAGGGTTTTAATGAAATTTGGTGAGAAGATTCCTTTTATCCTATTAGGAACATTTAGGACCAAAAAAAATGTTTCAAATTTTTTTTTCAAAAGTTATGTCATATTCAAAATGTCATAATTTCGCCGAATTAGCCAAATGTGTTGAGCTTATTTCTTCAATAAAAACGGTCTAAGTCAAAAACCTATTTTTTTATTTGGCTGATTTTTTTTTATATAATACCTCAAACCGTTCTTTAAAAATCCTGAAACTTTGAAGGAGGTGTTTTTTTCTTTTTTAAGATATGATTTATTTTTCTTTCGTAACCTTTAAAAAATAAACACTATGCTAGTTGCAAAAAAACAGACAAGCCGGGCACTTAGCGTTTAACCTTATTCGGGCACGCTGAATCCAGTGGTGCAAACCTTTTTTTTTAGGTCAGCTCTTGTTTTCGAGACATATAGTTATTTCGAAAATGGAGGAGGTGCCCAACATATATTCGCGCAACTCAAAAACGGTTTAGCTTATTGAAATTACTAAAAAAACCGAAATTCCGCAATAAATAATAAAGTGGGGTTGGTCATTTATTTAACACCATCGAAAAACTCAAAATAAGGAACAAACTTGGTGTTAAATTGCTTGTTGTTGTCCTAAGCAGTTTGGCATTGAAATCCAGCAAAAACGGTTTAGTAGGATTGGAGCTATCATTAAAAATGTGGAACCACCACCCTAAAAAATTGATGATTTTGTTACAAAAACTAACATAAATGGTGGAATAATGCACGAAATGATATAAGATTTTGCACAAATTCATTTTATGCGACTGGAAATTATACTAATGTTAAATATCGTGATGATCGGTTAATAATTTACCATAGGCCCCATATAAACCATTCTACCGGAAAACAGTTTAGTACGCCTTAAACCGTAACAAATAATGCTATCATAAAAAAATTTGGTACGTCACAGTTCTATAGGACTAGACATCACACTGGCGAATTTCGTGAAGATCGATTTATAATTTACCCTAGGCCCCATATAAGCCCTACTCTCGGTCCATAATTTACCTAAGATCCACATTAAGCAGCCTTCTGAAATTGTAAAAGTTCAAACTAATTTAACTGCTGTATTGAAATTTTTCAAATTAATGTGTTTTAATACTAGAAATCACTCTACAGAATTTTTGGATGATTGGTCTATAAAACTTTCTGATTGTCAATTAATAATTAATATAGGTCTAAACCGCAACCAATTTTAATGCTGACGTCTTTTTTTGTAAACAAAAACTAATAATATATAGATTAGCTCCCACTCCTGAAATATTCGAACTGCCGGTGGAGGGTATCAAAGATTCGGCACTGCCGAATATAGCACTCTAACTTGTTTTTCAATTTTTTAATTACCCAATGTACTTTTTTATTTGCAGCTGCATCCACTAGATTTCAACCTCGTTTGTTATAAAAATCGTTGAGTTCTTTACTTTTTTGTTTCTAGAAAATTTTACACACAGATCACCCACCAGCAGTTCATAATAATTTTTTTTAATTATTATTTTGTTTATTGGAATTTAAATTTATTTTATTTACACAAAACTCTCTCCTTCTGCACTCTTAAATTAAGTTCTTTCTTTTCCCATAAAAATGGGATTGACAAACAAATGAAAAACGCAATTAAAAATTAATTGCATTGCAAATTTCTTACGATTTTTCGAATTATTTTTTTATAATTACCATCAAAATTTTTATAACAAAATATTAATTAACGTTTAAACTTTTTTTTGTGCAAAAATAGTAAATATTTTTTTATTATTTCACGACGATTTTAAATAATTAATTACAAATACTCAACACTTGTAAAATTTCTTAAAAACTACAAAAAAGAATGCAAAAGAAGTTCTTGTTGTTGTTGATAATTCTTAAGCTACGGTCACACTTATTAAATATTTGATCAAATAAGCGTAACCCCTACTTTTGTTAATAGTTAGTGAGATTTAAAATGGTCTTAATTTTACAAAATAAACTAATTATACTACTAGACATAGCAAAAAACAGTTTTTTGTAAGATATGGTATTTTAATCAAAATAAATATTGATATTAAGCGAAATGATTTTTTAGTTTGGTTGTTGGTCCCGTTTTTTTCGTCAAATATTTGATAAGTCTGACCGTAGCTTTAGTAGTGGGAGGAATACAGACAACCAAACATAAGTTAATGAATGGGATGAATGAGTATGTCTAATTTTGGGAGAGGTAGTATAAAACAGAGTTGTAAATGTAGAAGTTTTTGATTTTGCATGTACGGATAATTTAGTGTAATGTACAAATTTGCATTGTTTTTGAGGTGGATAGATTTTTTTCTTTCGTAAAAATAACATACATATCGTAGCTGTTTTTACTAACTGACCTAACTAAAATTTAACAAATTTTACAGAAAATCACTTTTAAGGTTTTTTGTCTTAAATCTAGTCATTTCCTAGCCAAAATACGAATGTATGTAATTGGGTTTATGCATTATTTGTTATTTTTAACATATTTTTAACATATTTATTTAACATATTTAGGTCTATGGATAAATCCTTACAGCCTAATACAAATGAGTATTAAACTTAAGTATAATATTACGTTTCACAATATTTACATCTAGAGAAAAATCAATAAATTCAAACATTTCATTAAAGCAACAACGCAGTTTTCTAAATGGGTCTGCCATCGCATAGTTAGATCGGAAAGTTTTTATAAATAAAGGATTTTAGTACCGTACCGTACGTCATGGAATGTTAAATGATAATCTACTTAATAAAAAATTGGAGCATACTTTTCCATTTATTAAGTTTATTACAAATGAGGCACTTAGCCTAACTCTGCGACTTTTAAGTGTTGGCAAACGTATTAAGGATAATCTTGTAGAATATGAGGGGAGATTATCATAACCTCGATATGTATCTCTCAGGCAAAAAAGCAAGAATTGTTTTTGAATGGATTCAATATGATCAGTATGAACCATATAATGTTGATCCCATACAATCGAACCGTATTCCATGATTGGTCTAACGAGAGATGTGTAAAGTTGTTTAGTGACGAAAGGATCATTGAATTCTTTCGCCCAACGTTTAATAAAAGCCAGAGTACCACGAGCCCTGTTGACTGTCATTGTTATGTGTTGAAAAAAAATCCAATTTTACATCCAATAAAATGCCAAGATCCATAATTGTATCAACTATCTCGATTTTATAGTCACCGAGTTTATAGTTATTTAAAATACTACGTTTTATAGAAAAGCGCATATGTTAACATTTCATTAGGTTTAATTCCATTAGGTTATGTTTACACCAACTATAAAAGGTATTTAAGTATTCTTAAAGATAAATGTGGTTTACATCATTTGCGAACATTAGTATATGTGAATGTTTAATAATTTCAGGCATGTCGTTGATGAAGAGCAGAAACAAAAGAGGGCCAAGGTGACTACCTTGCGGAACACCGGATTTTACCAATATAGGTTTAGAAGTTGAAAAACCAAATTTTACGCATTGTATTCTGCCGAGAAGATATGACTTTAGCCAGCTTACATAAAATTTGTCGAAACCCATAATATCAATTTTTTTCAGAAGAAGGTTATGATTTACCTTATCAAATGCCTTACTGAAGTCGGTATAAATAACGTCGGTATGTTGGTTGTTGACAAATCCTTCATTTACCAAAGTGGTTAGTTCTAAAATATTTGTCATAGTTGATGATTCTTTACGAAATCCGTGTTGAAGAGGTGTTAATAACGGTGAAACTTGATGAACCAAGGAATCTAAAATGCATTTTTCAAAAAGTTTTGGAATTGCGCTAAGTTTGGCTATACCCCTGTAATTGATCATATTTGATTTATTTCCAGATTTGAACAAGGGAATTAAATATGACTCTTTCCATATTTTTGGGAAATAACCATTTTTCATAGATATATTAAAAATAATTGACAACGGCATTGCTAAAGCTTCCATACAATTGATTAAAATACTGCTTGGTATACCATCAGGACCCATTGAGTTTGAATATTTAAAAGATTTTAAACAATTAATAATATTGACTGTCGTTATTGGTGAAAATGATATAGTTTGACCAGTTACTATATTAAATGGATAATTGACATTTTCAGCACAATGTGAATCAGAATATGTGGACGAAAAAAAGTCTGCGAATAAATCACTGATTTCCTTTTCATCATGTGTTTCAGTACCCATATATTTCATGACCTTCGGTGCGCCAGAGATCTTCCTTTTTGAATTTACAAAATTATAGAATGATCTTGGATCGTGTTTTAAGTTGTTTTTTATTTTAATCAAATAATCGTTATATAATTTAGCATTTAGCAAATTATATTTTGCACGAAGGACTGAATACTTGCTGTAATCGCAGAGGGATCTAGATTTCTTATATTTTTTGTAAGTCTTATTTTTTGAGTTTTTTAACGAAGAAAGTTGTTTATTGCCCCATGGTGGTCCTGACTTTGAGCACAGTGAAAATTTTGGTATACATTCATTCATATATTGTTTTATTGTACTGTAAAAATTATTAATCATTTTATCGATTGTTTCAGGTGCGCCAATGCGAATGGATAACAATTGAATCCAATTTGTGTTAATTAAAAGGTTATGTAGGCCGGTGTAATTTGCCCTTTTAAAACAAAACACCTTTTCTTTTTTTTTTGAAAATTTTGATCACGATGACAGCTAAAAATGTTGCAGCTAATTTCAATTGTAGGGTGGTAACGATCTTCTGGGAGTGTAATAGGACTCACACGATTTATTGTACATTCCTTAGGCTCATTAACAAATACCAGGTCAAGTAATTTGCCATATATATTGTACACGCCATTAATCTGATGTAGACAGAGATTTGTAATGTTGCCGAATATATCATCACTAATGTTATCAGAACGATTTGGAATGTAAGTTTTACTTTCTGTGCAGATGTAGTATTACATCTTTTGTTATGTCGTCGTCCGAAAGTTTAAGTGCTCTACGTGCAAAAAATGAATTTTGAGATAATCGATTTTGAAGGTTCAGACATTTTTTTCTGAAAAACTACTCGATAGGATTTTTTGAGTTTTATACCACATATTCGTCCTAAAAAGATAATTCTGAGTATATGCTTTTTATCTCCAGATCGCATCTACAACGGTATATTTTCTAATGGTAATAAAATTCCTGTTTGCTCTATACGCCACCTTAGTCAAATTTCCTTGCAAATACATACACGTGGAGCAAACAGTACTTTCATTTGAAAAAAAAAATGAAATAAAAACTATTCATAACATTTTATTAAGTTATTATATCAAAATTAACTTCATAATTTATTTGACTTAGGTAGTAATTTTTGTCTTTTTCAGATATAAAATTGAATAACAGTTTTAGATCACAAATTTTTTCATTTTGCATTTTTTCTTTTTTCTTAAAAATGTTCAACTGTGTTTCAAAAATATTTAACGGTGTTGGTAACTGAGTCCGGAAACCTCTTTTTATACCCTCCACCACAATTAGTTGTGAAGAGGGTATACTAAGTTTCCGTGTGAAACTTTTTTATTATTCATCTCAAACCCCATAAAGTATATATATTCTGGCTCCTTGAGTAATTCTAAGTCGATTTAGCCATGTCCGTCTGTCTGTTCGTCTGTTGAAAACACGCTCACTTTCGAAAAACTTAAAAGAAATGAACAAACTTGGTGCCAAATTGCTTGTAGTTATCCAAAGCTGTTTGGGATTGAAATCCAGCAAAATCAATTTAGTAGGATCAGAGCTATGAATCAAAATGTGGAACCACCACCTTAAAAATTGATAATTTTAATGCAAAAACTAACATAAATGATGGCACAATGCACGGAATGCAAAAATTCGCTTTATTCGACTGAAAATCACGATCGTGAAGATCAGAAAACTGTTTAGTACGCCTAAAACCGTAATTAATAATGGTATTATAACAAAATTTAGTACGTTCACAGTTTAGAAATGACACTGTGAAATTTCGTGATGATCGGTTAATAAGTTACTATAGGCCCCATATAAAGCCCACCCTGGTAAATTAATTAAATACGCCTAAAACCTTAGCAGATATATTGATTGTGGTAAAATTTCTTCCAACTTTCATATGGCCTGAAAAAATGTTATTAATTTTGTGATATATGGTCCATAACTTACCAATAGTTAAGAAAAGCATAAAACTTTCTTATTTTCGGTCAATAAATTAAAAAAGGTCTAAGCCGCCAGCAATTTTAATGCAGACGTCTGTTTTTATAAAGATAAATTAATAATAAAAAAAAATTTCATATGGGCATTTCCCCAGAATGGTCTACCAGGATGAAAAAATAAAATGTTAATAATCATCGTCTTTTATTGTTTATTATTATAAAAAAAGTCTATGTTGTTATAAAAGAATGGTTTCATAGCATGTCTCAGCTGTTTTACTTGAGGAAATTGCACTGGAAACTGGAAAATTTTATATTTTCTTATATTTTCTACTTTTAAACACATTTTTATATGCTTATTTTACATGCAAAAATATGTTATATTTACACTCTTTCTTCATAATTTTTTCATTACAATCAATTGTAAATTGAGTATTTAGTTGTTTGTTAAGGAAATTTGAAGACATTAATGGGAAACTGCATGGTGATAATAATAAAAAAACATATGGAAAAATCGTACGTTCGTGACCCGTACGTTCGCGACCGGTACTTAAGCCAATTAAACAAAAACCAAAAGAGATATTTTTTTTGGTAAATACTGCATGGAGACCTACATTAATACACTTTTAAAATGAATTAATCACTTCTGAATATTACGTTCCATTACGCAGATTTTTACATTTAACTGCTGTCAGCCAAAGTTGACTTCTATTTTGCGTACGTTCGTGACCACATGTTAATAACTATTATTATGAAAACTTAAACTCGATGAAATTCATCTTTTGCACTAACATACAGCTACCCAAATGCTATCGAATCGCAAAAAAAAGCTAGGAAAAGTTTTGTTTTCTATATTATTTGTACATCAAAAGCGCACGAACGTACGTTCGTGACCCCAGGAAATGCCCATATAGATATCACTCCTGAAATATTCGAACTGTCGGTGGAGGGTATCGAAGATTCGGCACTGCCGAATATAGCACTCTTACTGGGTTTTTTTTATGAGTAAGAGAAAATATATTCTTAATAATTTTTTTTTTTAGAGAAAATATACTGAAAAATATTTGCATTAAATAATATTAACTCCACGTAGAGCAAAATGTCCATCAGCAATCAGTTTAAATGTTTTGTATTGAAATTTTGCTCTATACGCCACTAAATGGCATATAGTGCAAAATTTCAGAAAACATTTTTGTTTTGAAGGATATAGAGCAAAGTGGACACGATTTATCTCAGCCACCAGACGAGATAGCCGAAAAGGGATTGCAGATTTGAAAAATTTAGGGTCGAAAACCTAAGGTGGCATCCTTAACTCAAAATCGTCAAAATGGCGTATAGAGCACTTAAACTTTCGGACGACGATGTGTTAAATAAAGAAAAAGACAATTATTTTTATTTTAAATACTAAGCTCAATTTTCAAAAGAATTTCAATAAGGTCAGTTAGGTCAGACGATATGTACATAAATAATTTAACAAAAAATATCAGAGTTGCTTTAATTACACAGTGCAACGCGAAAAAAATAACCATACACGGACAACTCTACGTGTACTTCTTGCTACAACTTTGTCTCAGAGGATAAATCAAAATTCCGAACGGTTTGCAAGATATGAGCCTGAGAAAATTATCACTTTTTTGCAATATGACTCCGAGGCTCCAAATCTTTGGGGGGCCATTAAAAAAAATGTGCATGACTTTGGGCTAAATTGGGAGACACGGGTCTTTTTTTTTTTGTTCTTTTATCACGTAGAGTATGGTTATTTTTACATGACTTAAAAAATTACGCACACAGTGTTATTGTGGGATTATATAAAAAAGTGACAATGACATTTTTTTATTAATTTTTTTCATAAATATATTCTTTTTTTATGTTGTAAGTTTTTTCTAAACAAAAAAATATAAGTGTGTATGTAGATATATATTTTGACAACTTATTGTCAAGTTTATGTTGCACTGTACATACTGGTATTTATTTATGTTTACTTAAAATATTGTATGTGTCAATTATTAAGCCATTAAATATTTATTTATGTATGTATGACTACTCTATATTTTTTATTCATTAGTATAAAAGAACAAAACAACCTACATATCGAACTTGATCTTAAAGACAGTATGACCTCAAAATTAAAAAAATTTCAGTAGAAGCAAAACAATTTTTAATTTTATATTAAAGGCATATGAAAACGAATTTTAAGCCAAGCGTTTTATTTCAAAAAAAAGTAGACGAAATGTCACGATATACAGTGGTTAGATATGAATAGGGATGCGATTTCTATGCAAATGCATGTTTTTTGTCGATAGTCTAAGATCGATGTCGACCAATTATCTTTCCGAATCATTAAATTTGCGTTAAAATGGCATCGATTTGTTTTTGCATATTGTTGCATATTTTAGGGAAAATGCATATTTTTGCATATTTTGGTTTTAAATGCATATTTTAACAGTTTTTCGACAAAAAAAATTTTAAGATCAATCAATAAATTTGTTTTGGAAAAAGATTTTCAAAATTTCAAAAAACCGATGCAGCACCTTACATGATTAAGGCTGCCAATCAGCTTAAAATATTTTATCCAAAACGTTTCACATGTTACTTGCTTGGCATATGGGTGGTAATAAGGTGTAGAGGAAATTAGAAGCCAATTCGATAGTATTGATTTATTGGTTTCATACGTGAATAATATATTTTTAAAGGCTCCTTTACGAGTTGCAATTTTTAATGAAATGTATCCCTTGGTACGCTTGCCACCGCAGTTAGTATTAACCTGAATAGATGGTGTAGAATACTATTCAAAGAATTTTTAGCTATTTAAAAATGGTATGTATTAAAGAACTTGTTGCTACCGAGGCTTATGCAATTAAAAAGGTAAAAGAAATATTAAATTTAAATAATATTAAAAGTCAATTAGCATTTGTATTTTCCAACTACAGATAAATTCGTGTAACAATAACTAAATTTGAGGAATATTGTTCACTTAAGACAACTAAAGTCAATTTAACTGATATGCAGAAAGTAATATTAACAATGTGGAAGGAAGACCAATTAAAAAAAAAATCCAAATGTGTTGCAAAAAAATTAAGGATTTCAAAAAATAGAACATATTTCAACTATTTTTGATCTGGAATCAAATGTGGGATTTGAATTAGAAAATTTATATTCTCCAAATGAATTTTCCATGTACAAAAGTTTTTTGCGGCCGAACAGACAAAGTCTTACTTTTGATAATATAAAAAAGTATTTATTTGTTTATGCAAAAAAAAAAAAAAAAAAAAAAAAATAGTTATTTAAACTAAGTTTTAAAAAATATTGAACTGAACTTTTTATTTTTATTTTGTTTTTAATGAAGATGTTCAAGATTTTAGTGCATATTTTTTCTTTTTTTAAGGCATATTTTTGAGATTTTAGTGCATATTTTCGATTGCATGAAAATCTCATCCCTAGATAAGAATATAAAACATATATATATATTTATTCCTTTTATTCCTAGGAGGAACATAGGGCCGTAACAAAGTTATTCCATACTATTCTATCTAAAGCTATATATTTGATTTCATTCCAACTTCGACCAGCACTAGCCGCTTCTGTTTCAACAAGTCTTCTCCACGTATTTGATGGTCTTCCTCTTCTGCGGCTTCCTTGTGGATTCCAATCCAATGCTTGTCTGGCTATGTCATCATGTGGCTTCCTTAAGGTGTGTCCTATCCACCTCCATTTACGCAAGCATATCTCCTTCTGAATTGGTTGCTGCCTTGTCAACTGCCATAATGTGTTATTAGAAATTACCGCTGGCCAGAAAACTCGTAAGATTTTTCGAAGGCATCGATTAATGAATACTTGTAGAGCCTTTAATTCAACTGAGGCAGCGTTCCACGTCTCGCAACCATAAAGAAGGACAGATTTCACATTGGAGTTAAAAATTTTAACTTTTGTCTTCCTAGAAATAAGCGGAGAACTCCATACCTTTTGCAGTGCTCCATATGCTGCGCGTCCTTTCTTTATACGAGAATTAATATCTTCTCTTGTACCTCCGTTGTTATTAATAATGCTGCCTAAATAGCAAAATGAGCTTACTATTTCAATTTCAGCACCAGAAATAGTAAAGTTCTGGGGTGGTTTAACGTTAATACATAAAATCTTAGTTTTTGCTATATTGATCTTTAGACCTGATTTTGCAGCATGATCTTTACCAGCTTGCAACTTCAAAGATAGATCAGTATGCTTATGAGCTAAAAGACAAATGTCGTCAGCGTAGTCTAAATCACCCAGACTTCCTTGCATACCCCATTGAATACCGCCAGTTTCCTTCATTACGTTCTTCATCGTCACGTCCAGTACTATATTGAAAAGCAGCGGAGACAGTACGCCACCTTGTCGCACTCCAGTCAGAATCATCACTCTTTCTCCAACTTGATCTTCATGCAGAATTCGGCAACTGGCGTCGTTATATAACCCCTTGATCATATTAATCATTTTTTGGGGAACACCTTTGCAAACCAATGCCTTCCAAATAGCCTCATGTTGTAGGGTATCAAACGCTCTTTCAAAATCTATAAACCCAAGGTATAATGGAGTTCTGAATTCAACCGATTGTTCCACAATGATACGAAGGCTATTTACGTGATCAATCGGGTGTTAATACCCTCTTTATGATAAAGTGCGATATGTTTATACTTTTGTATATGTTTTATACCCTGAAGAAATTCGGGTGCCAGTGCCTCCAAATCACCAAGATTTGCAAGATTCTAAATTGAGTTTGCGTATTCAGAAAATATGTATAAAGAAAAAGGAAACGAAATTTTAATCTGTAATTCAAAAGATACGACAAATTAAACCTCACGTTGCTGCTAATGCTGATGTTACCTTCATGAAGTATTTATCTGAATATAATAATGAATTTCAATGTGGATGGTTCTATTGACATAAAGAGATTGCGTGTCTTCCCTTATGTTTTTTAAAGCTATTATAGGAAGAATTATAACAAATATTTTATTCTTTTAATATCCAGTACCCATGTTCTGTAACTTTGGCGAGAACTTCTCGCATCGAAAAGATGTGAAACAAAATATTCCATCGTTTCACGAAAAGTGAGAAAAAAGTGTGTCTGTTACTCATGTCGAAAACTATCAAAAAAAATTACGTCCTTACTTATATATGTCATAACATTGCACTCGAAGCCGATTTTTTTTTTTAAATTCATAAAAAATAAAAATGCGACAAAAATCACAGTTTTGGTTTAAAAACATTTAGTTAAACGTATTTCGAATCAAATGAGTTTTTTTATTGTAATCGGCGCACAACTTTTCATTTTGTTTACAATTTAATGAGAAAACTGAATTGATAAAAATCGCGATTTCCATACAAAAATAAAAGTTTTTAATATGTGTGTTTTTGCTGTTGTTCTATCTTTTTTCCTTATCTTGTAAATAATTTATAAAGTGTGTATATTACCATAAAAAAAAAAAAAAAAGTTTAATTTTTGTTGCAATACCTTTTAGTAAACACTCAAACAATGTATATATGAATATTATTTATATTTTTAATTGTAATGATGATAGTATAATAATAAATAATAATAAAAAAAACGTTTTTCCTTCACTTAAAACTGAGGTACTTTCACGTAATTGCGAATAAAAACGAAACGCGCTTTTCGATTTTTATGATCTATGTCTCATTTTGTTTATAGGTTATGTGACTTTACGTAAAAGTAATAAGACTTTAACTTTTTCCTGTTTTGCTTCATGCTCGAAAAAGTAGCCGTGATTTCCAAATTGCAAGCCGTCAACTAAATGTAATATACATGGGTTCAAAATGCCACCACTATCCATTTCTTTATCTTCGCTTTCGGGATTTTCTTCGTCTTTAAAATTTTGCTCCTCTGATCTCAGTAATTCGATCACTCCTGGTGGAAGCTTTAATTTCTTCTGGTGCTTGATGCGTTTGTTCAACGAAATGCTGGAAATGAGTAAATCTGATGTGCCCAATGTCCAATCGATTAAAAACATCCGTCAAGTTATTCACACGGCTACTTTTTCGAGCATGAAGCAATCTATCGGATTTATATATTTTATGGTGCGATTCAGAGGCATCCTCACCAAAGCATGCAACTGGAAGCACAGTGGAATTAACAATTTGCCGTGAGTGTACAAGAACCTTATGTACAGTTGCTGTCATTGGAAACCAGGAATACTTCTGCATGATCATTGTGGGCGTCTGGAAACAAAATTTTTCAAATTTACTCGAATCCAAAGGAAGCTGACATGACAAACATATTAAAATAACTTTTAAATAAATAAAAGATCACTTTGTCAATGTCTGTAATTCCAGAAAATTTTAAAAATTCTTTAAACGCGCGCCGAGCCGTATTGCCGTATTTCTGGAACTATTTCGCCATTTTATATTCATATTTGAACAAAATAATCGCGAATGCTCTATTAAATACTGTTTAAACAATCACTCTCAGAAATGTATGACAAGAAACGGGCGTAAATAGCGGCTCTTTTGTCAATATCGTTGTGTTTCTCTAGCCATATATTGAATAATTCTGAACTTGCCACTCGCAAAAAACTCGCAGATGAAATATGTATACTACATTTGGAAGCGAATTAATTGTTCTAGAGAACTATTATGATATTATGTCTAACATGTGTTATCATTTTTTTGTAAGTCTATAAACAAATTCTAATTCATAATTCCATTAGTTTTTTTTTTTTTTTTTTTTTTTTAATTTTCTAAACTTATCCCGCGAAGCTCTATGCTTGTCTGCAGGAAAGAAACCAGAGTCTCTGGCGGGAATCGAACCCGCAACCTCTGCGCTGATAGACTAGCTTGCTACCAGCTAGCCTATCGAGTTCATTTTAAGGTCACTTTAATTTTTCCAATTTAATCGATTTTATAGATGAGTTTACCAACATTTTGCTATAAAATGTAAAAGTACTTACCTTCGGCATTATTTCCCATTTGTTTGGGTTTTCAAAAATATAAATTTTTATAACGAAATCTTTTATTACAAGATATCACAAAATTCACTGCACTTAAAGGTTTTCTGATAACTGGTTTAGAAATCGTAATCAAAACAACTGTTAAAGTAACAGAAATTAATTTTTTTTTTTAAATTTAATTAAAGTAATTAAAAAAAAAAATTTACATTACTTTGTTATATTTTTTATTATATTAAAGCAAAAAAAATAAACTTTGCAAAAATTAAAATTTTTTACTTTTGGCCAAAAAAGGGGGAAATTTTCCTATAGTGCAATCAATGGCTACATATGGTCTCAAAAGAACTACTTATGGTTTTTTTTTTCTACAAAAAATGTGACATTTTATTTTAAAAAAATGCAATTTGGTGTCTGTTTCTTAAAAATTTTGCTCCCGAAAAGGGTGGCTTGTTTTATTCTAAAAAACTCATCCTTTTCGGGAGCAAAATTTTTAAAAAACAGACACCAAATTGCATTTTTTTTAATAAAATGTCACATTTTTTTGTAGAAAAGAAAACAATTGCATTTTTTTAAAATAAAATATCACATTTTTTAGTAGAAAAGAAAACACCATTAGTCAATAGTACCAAGGTCAGTAGTAGACTTCCACTAGTACTGGTGAATTAGTGTCGATACACTAGTGAGATTTCCTGCAGGGTACTTAAACATATGTATATGTAAGTATGTATGTAAACTATATTTATGTATGTATGAATTCATTTATAACACTTGTACAAGAAAGTCATTTTTAACACCGATAAAAAACTAGAAAAACAAAAAATTTATATTGCAATGTAAAATGTATGTTTTACTATTAAACTTACAGAGAACGTGACACACTTCATTGGACCAGAAAGAGAAATATTCCAACAAATGTTTGCAAGTCCTTAATCAGGATAGCAGATTGAAAGCTATGTACATTACTAATGGACTCTTGGCTGGTAATAAAATAATATTTTATACTCGTAAATAAAATTTATGCATTGTAAGCATGTTGTAATTTTATTTGACGCTCATAAATCTTTAAAATATTCTCACACAAATACATATACACACACGTATGCAGTTTTTTGCTTTTCTGTTGGCATTGTGCGGTAGATGGCCTTTATTTGAGAAGGGGTTTGTGTGGCTTATATGTAGTAAAGTATGGAATAAGTTCATCATAATATACCCATGTGAATTGCATTTTCCATAGAATGTTTGCCAGGTATTGAACATTTCTAAACATCTAAAATAACTTAAGGCAGCAATAATCATTCATGTTGTATTACATGTTGCATATATAAAAATGATGCATATATAGTGGTGGTAGAAATAAAAGCGACATGAAAATATTGTGTAACGTGCATATAAATGTTTTGTATTGAAGCTTGAATTTCAAGAGTGGTTTTGAGTTTATGAAATGAAAGTAGTTGCTATACTAGTTTTATTAATGCAGGTGGCATAACATTTTTTTTTTTCTATCAAAGCCAATGTAAAAATCTCAGTAGCACTAGAAATAATAATAAAGTTTACATAACTTAAGGGACTCTTGGTTTTTTTTCTTTAACTATTATTTCCAGGATTTTCTGGTAAATGGCAAGTGTTCGCTGTTATTCTTCGAAGTAGTTACGCTAACTTTTAAGATTGTAAAAATTGTAATAACATACATTAGTAATAGGATGTTTAATTAAAAGTATCATACTCCAATAATAATTTTTTTTCAGTTGAGTTTAGTTTGGTTTGCCATTTTATAGGAACCCCCAGTGGTAGATTAAAAAAATTTAAATTTTTTGATATTTTTAAATCAGGCTTAAGCTTATCAAATTTAATTTTCATTAAATTATATTAATGAAGGGAGAAATTTAACAACATAAAATGAATTGAAAATTATTAATAATTTTTGTTTCTTGGCTGAACCAGGGCTCGAACTCAGGTTGCCCATATTTGTAAATACATATGTATACAATTATTGATGGTGTGTTAACGATTTTAATAGACGTTTGGTTTCAGTTTTGTCAGATTTAGCTGATTATAAATGTCAAAAAGTTAACGCAGTATAACAGTTCGTTTGACAACCTTTCGTATATTCTATCCGGCTTAAAAAACACCTGGCTTAGTAAATCGATATTATCTTGGACACAGTATAATGAAATGACCCAATGTTTGAGAAGTTTTCAACTATCTATAAAAAGTTCAGTCGAGAAAGTCAACATCTTCAAAAATACTGAAACATCTATTTCGCCGAGTGTTGTCAGTTTTTTTTTTAGTTCAATCGCCACACCTGATATCAAAAATCGTCAAAAGTAAATTTTGTTAAATTTTTAATTTTTTTTTATTTCAACAACTTAAAAAAAAACTAGTTAAATGTTTTAGTCAAACAAATTGCCAAAATGTGAGAAAAATAACCAAAAAATCTCTAAAATCATGAAAAAATTGCCACATTTTACAATGGAAAAAGTTCGTATACTTTGCCCTTGTTCATAAAAAATATTTCAGTTTAATAACAGGTTTATTTAACGAATTTCCTATGGAAATCTGTTTAATAAACCTCTTATAAATCAATAATATTTTTTATGAATATGGGGGGAAAAATATGTATACTTGTGTTTAAGGCAATCCTCAAAATTCATACATAAAAATACCAGAATAAATTTAATTTATTTTTTTGTATTGACTTTAATGATTCTCAAAACAAATTCATGTCTCATTAAAAATAACCAACAAAATCGCCAAAAAAAAGAATCGCAATATTGCCAAATGGACAATCTCTCCGCCAAACATATTTCAAAATCGCTACATTTGGCGAGAAATTGTCATTGCAAATAAAAATTGATTTCAATTAAAAAATTCATGATATTTATTAAATTTGCATCAGTAAACAAATTAATAGTATCAATTACACGTTTAATTTAGTTGATTAAACGTTTAATTTACTTGATAACATCACTTGATTACATTTTTAATAAGAACTGATTATATTTTGAATTTATTCATTAATTGGTGAAAAATTTTGGAGAGTTTTTCTGATCATATCTGACAACCCTAACGCCGCACTATTCTATCGAGTGATTTTTTTAGCTATTATCTTTTTGGCAACACTGGTTTAAACAGCTGACGCACGTTTCGTGTTTTGTTTCACTGTCAAACATCTTCAGTTTGGTCTATAATTTAACCATGAATCGTCTTACAAACGAACAACGCTTGCGCAATTATTGAATTTTATTATCAAAATGCGTGCTCTGTTAAGAAAGTTCATCGCGCGCTTCTTCCATTTTATGGTCAGTTTAATCGACCCACTGAAGCGGCTATTCGGCCTATTGTGACTAAATTTCGCACCAAATTTACATTGTTGGACATTAAACCATCAACACGTTAATGATGACCATCAATTATCGATTCGTCGCCGTTCGCAGCAATTGGGCCTCTGTTACATCGTGGAAAATTTTGCGGAAGGATTTAGGTGTGAATCCTTTCAAAATACAGCTGGTGCAAGAATTGAAGCCGAACGACCTACCGCAACGTAGAATTTTTGGTGAATGGGCTCTTGGAAAGTTGGCCGAAGATCCACTTTTTTATCGGAAAATTGTGTTCAGCGACGATGCTCATTTTTGGCTCAATGGGTACGTTAATAAGCAGAATTGTCGATTTTGGAGTGAAGATTAGCCAGAAGCATTGCAAGAGCTACCAATGCATCCAGAAAAAGTCACAGTTTGGTGCGGTTTATGGGCTGGTGGCATCATTGGACCGTTCTTCTTCAAAGATGATGCGAATCGTAACGTAACTGTGAATGGTGAGTGCTACCGTGAGATGATATCCAATTTTTTTTTGCCCAAAATGCAAGAGCTTGACTTGCGTGACATGTGGTTTCAACAAGACGGTACCACATGCCACACAGCACGCTTAACAATGGACTTATTGAGAGGCGAGTTCGGTGAACACTTTATTTCACGTTCGTGATCGGTGAATTGGCCGCCCAGATCGTGCGATTTAACGCCTTTAGACTATTTTTTGTGGGGCTATGTTGAAGCTCATGTCTATACACACATGCCCGCTTCAATTGACGCATTGGAAGACAACATTGAAGCATTTATTCATGAGATACCGGCCGAAATGTTGGAAAGAGTATGCCACAATTGGACTAAGCGGATGGACCATTTGAGGCGCAGTCACGGCCAACATTTGCATGAAATAATCTTCAAACATTAAATTATATGGACCGTACTATCGATTCAAATAAAGATTTCATGCATTTTTCTGAATTTTATGTGTTTTTTTTTAACTTTCCTATAGCTCTTAAAAAATCACCCTTCACATTTGAATCTATGAATACATCGAATTTAACTTGTCTATTGTCAGTTTTTATTATTTTTATTTTTAGGTTTAAGTTAATTTCCATTAATATAATGTCGTCTTTTCCCTTGTTGTTGACTTAATGTTGTACAATTTAAATAAATATGATATTTATGTTTTCACAAAGAATTGCAAAGAAATTGGAAATTGTTGTTTATTGTCCTCTATGCAGTATCACATTCGAGTTTGCATAATAAAAGAGAACGAGCAAATAAAAGACATTAAAATGCTTTCAGGCATTTTAAAAAGGTCTGTTATGTATATTTTTAGAATTTAATATCTACTTGTAGCTGGAATACATCATCTGATATCGAAAATAATAAAGTTTAAAGTTATGAAAACAAAGTACTTTTTAAGAGGTTTGAATTAAGCATTAATAAAACGTTACTTAAAATAGTTGAATGATTAATATTTGAAGATAAAATAGATTCAAATTCAGTTAGATTGCTGATGGTAATTCGCATTAGTATTATGATTAGATTAAATGTTTATGTAACTATTCACCCTTATCGTGTTTGGCGCATTCAAAATATGCCTACGACTGTTTGGTAATAGATTAAAGGAAATAAGTTCATGTTCTCTTTACTCTATTACTAAACAGTCGTAGGCGTATTTTAAATACGCCAGACACGATAAGGATGATTAACTTTAAAGTAATTGAATAAATAAATCGCTATCTTAGTCTAGGTTCACACTATGTAAGTTTTCTCTATTCAGGTCTGAGTTTGTTGGTAAGGGTAAAGGAAAGAATAGCTTGTTCTCTTCCTCTCTCTCACCAACAAACTCCGACTATCATATAGCAAACTTTCATAGTGTGAACCCTGACTTAATATTAAATACCAGGTATTCATGTTTTAAATTTATAATTGTACTTACAATAAAGATAATTTATGAGTGAACACTTACCTAAAAAGAGAAAAATAAGATAATAAAAATTTAATAATATATAAATAATTTTTTTAAAATTTATTTTCAATAATTTTGATTTTTAGATGAACTGTTAATTTTTAATTTTTTTTTTGATATTTTCTAATTAGGCTTGAGTTCATCAAATTTAATATTCATTAAATTATTTTCACTGAGGAAATTTCTATGAAGAAAGGAATTTTACAACATGAAAATACGAAAAAACAGAAGTAAGGAAAAACATGTAAAATCAATTAAAATGGATAATCATTCAAAAAAAGCAAACTTCGATCTACCAAAGGTTAAAATACAATTTGGTTTAAGGATTGATGTTTGACTATTGACGTCAGCAGTCGTCGATGGCTGCGAGTGTAAAACGGCAAATCCATCTGAGGAGATCGAGTGGTTGCGATCGAAACATGTCATGGTAACCTGCCGGCCGCGGTTCGAATCCCGGCCACGGTCAAAAATGAAATATTATTAATAACAATTTTAATTAATTTTCATTTTGTAAAATTCCTTTCTTCATAAAAATAATTTAATGAAAATTAAATTTAATGAACTTAAGCCTAATTAAGAATATTAAAAATTTGGATTAAAAACCATAAATAGTTCAACAAAATAACCACAATACTAATTATTGTTAAAGCTAAGGCACGAGCTCTATGTGTTCATTTGTCCTTCAAGTTGTGCTGAGAAAGGTCAACAAGAAAAAGAAAGACAAAAATGAAAAAACAAAAAATGTACTTTGGACTTCAAGAAAAATTCTTGACAAAAGTACGAAAAAACAGAAGTAAGGAAAAACATGTAAAATCAATTAAAATGGATAATCATTCAAAAAAAGCAAACTTCGATCTACCAAAGGTTAAAATACAATTTGGTTTAAGGATTGATGTTTGACTATTGACGTCAGCAGTCGTCGATGGCTGCGAGTGTAAAACGGCAAATCCATTTGAGAAGATCGAGTGGTTGCGATCGAAACATGTCATGGTAACCTGCCGGCCGCGGTTCGAATCCCGGCCACGGTCAAAAATGAAAGATTATCAATAACAATTTTAATTAATTTTCATGTTGTAAAATTCCTTTCTTCATAAAAATAATTTAATGAAAATTAAATTTAATGATTATAATTATAAATAATTAAAAATATTAAAAATTTGGATTAAAAACCATAAATAGTTCAACAAAATAACCACAATACTAATTATTTTCTTTAATATTAGATGTTATTTTTTTAAATTAGGAGTTATATTTTAAAATCTTTTTTAAATATATTAAACTTTCAAATATTTACATATTTTTTTTTTAAATATTTTCTTACCTGTTTATTGGTTAATACTTAACGCCCAATAACTTGTCGAATTTTTATTATTTGATACAAAGTAATTAAAATCTAATTAATTTCCGTTAAAATTAATTAATGTTTTTTACAGTTTATTTAATTTTATAAACCATTTTTTACAATAAAAATCTTACGTTTTGCAATAAAATTAAGTTGTCATATTTAATAATGTTTTTTGTCACATTTAAAATTCGAACAAAATAATAGTTTTAATTATTAAAATGTATTCATTTAATTAAATAAGAACAAAAAAAAAAGTTATTACACTTTACATCAGTTTGTTTTACAAAAAAACTGGGAGTATTGACACATTTTTTTATTTCAACAGGGATGGGTAGTTGTACAGTAAGGTAAATTCTGTTGTTTTTGTTATCATATAGTTATATTTATTTTTTTTAATTATTATGAAAACACATTTAAAACTCATTATTATTAATGGTAAATAATTTATTAACTTTGTATATTTATTATAATTAAATTTTTTTTATGTTTTTATTTAAATTTGTTATAAAAACAGTTTGTAACACAACATTTGAAAAAGGTTTAACACTTTTTTTAAATTAATTTATAGATTTTTTTGTAAACTGGATTTTGTAACTGTATTTAATGTAATTGGAATTGTAGGATTTATAAATATTGTATTAAATAGGATTGCTGAGTTATTTATTTATATGGTTAATTTTTTTTCTATTTTTGTATTTTTCTTTTTTTATTAAATTATTTATAAAATTTATTTTAAAAATATAAAAAAATTATGACTATCCATTTGGTTGTGTTGACATTTTTATTGTATTTAAATTATAATTTTGGTTATAAATTATTTTTTTGTATTTCTGTATTTTATTCAATATAATATTTTGCTTTATTTAACGAGTGTGTTTTGGAATATTTAGAATTTCTTTTTAGGGGGAAAACTTAATTTTCATTTTGCTGTATTTTTGTTAAATAAATATTGCTCGAAATTTTATTATTAAGTAATTTCAATATGATATGATTTGAAACTTTGTGTTAATTATTTTGAACATTTTTTTGTGTGTTAGTTAAATTGAGAGTTCTTGATAAAAACCGTCTTAAAAAAAGTTTATAAATTTGTTTAGTTTTTTTTTATAAAGGAATTTATTTGATTTTTTAGAACAAGCAACATGTTGCAGCAACATTGTATAATTACATTTGGCATCCTTAAAGTAGCTTTGTGTTGTTCAAACTTGTTCAAAGTTTGATTATTTTTTTATTGCGTATACTGTTTGATCGCCAACATGTTGCTGAAACATATTTTTGAAATTTTTAAACTTGAAGCGAAATGTTTTGTTGTTAAGGTATTTGTTTCGTAGTTTTTCAGATTTACAGTATGGGAACATGTTTGTAAACATTTTTTTTTAATTATTTAAGTTTTAGCTTCATAGCAACAAATTAAGAGTAAGTGATTTAAACAGTCTTTATAGAAAATTTATAAATTTATAAATTTGTTTATTGTTTAGTTTTATTTAAAAGGAATTTTTTGCTTTTTTAGATTGTTATGTGAGTAAATTGAAGTTATTTTAATAGCAACATGTTGCAGCAACATTGTCTAATTACATTTATCATCCTTAAAGCAGCTTTGTATTGTTAAAACTTCTTCAAAGTTTGATTTTTCCTTTATGTGCATATTGTTTTTTTAGCAACATGTTGCTGAAACAAATATTTGGAATTTTTAAACATGAAGCAATATGTCTTGCTATTAAAATATTTGTGGCGTAATTTTTTGGATTTACTGTAAATGTTGAGAACATGATGATAAACATTTTTTTTAATTATTAAGAGAAAGTTTATAAGTTTGTTTATTACATAGTTTTATTATAAAGGACTTAATATCAATTTTCATATTATTCGAATGTGTATTCTAAGTCAAATTACAATCCTCAAAAGATTTTAAACTTTAATAGTCTTATTCCTTCAATATTTTCTAGGAATATTTTCTAGAAAATATTCATTCAATATTTTTATATTATTTCAATATTTTCTAGAAAATATTAAAGGAATAAGACTATTAAAGTATAAAAGGTTTTGAGGATTGTAATTTGACTTAGAATACACGTTCGAATAATATGAAAATTTATATAATTAATGTTACTCACCATGAGAAATAGGTTCTCAGATTCTATTTGTTATAAAGGATTTTATTTGATTTTTTTGGAATGTTATGTGTGTAAATTGAAGTTATTTCAATATCAAAATGTTGCAGCAACATTGTCTAGTTACATTTGTTATCTTTAAAGCAGCTTTGTGAAACATGAAGCAATATGTCTTGTTAATAAAAATATGTTTTTCCTTTTTTTTTACTGATGTACTGTATCTGTTTTTGAACATGTTGGAAAACTTTTTTTTTAAATTATAAAAGTTTTAGCTTCATGCCGACATTTTAAACTCAACTTTTTCATTTATTTTTTGAAACATTATGTAAACACATTTTTCGTTTAATTTTTTTTTAATTATTTATGTTGAACCATAAAGAGTTAATTTAATTACAAACTTAAAGGATATATTTTCACTTGTCAACTTGTTGCAAAAAGATTTTTCGTTTTTTTTTTTTTTTGAAATATTAGTGTAAACATGTTTCCTTTATAAATATATTTTTCTACAAGTTTCAGCAACAATTGTTTGGTTGAGCAACATTTTTTGATATCTTAAAGATTAACTGAGTTAAGCCTTGACTTATTTAACTCCTTAAAATGAATGTAAAACAAATATTAGATATGTAAAATAAAGTTGCTTAACAATTGTTTCAAAAGATTTTATTTAGATATTACAGCAACATGTTGATTTTATTTAAGTCAGACTGTTTTTGGTTGCAATTACATTTTGAAGAAGTAACAATATTTTTACGATCACATGAAACAAGAAGCAAAACTTAATGTCTGGGCAGTTTTGTAAACATGCCCTGTTAATTAATAAAAGACTGCAATGCTTTAAAATTGTTACTTGTTGTTATGAGTCACTTGTTAGTATTTTAAATCTTTCTTAAAATGTTGCCTAAGATTTGCCACATGTTTACATCCACATATTATTTGAAATATGTATAAGTTTACTTGTAACTTTAAATGCATTTTGTTGTGCAACAAATTTTGTATATGAAACAAATATTACTGGAGTTTAGGAGTATTTACAGATATTAAGAAACATTTATACACTTAAATGTTTAATTCTGGTTTTTGGCAAAAATGTTTTTGAAATGTTGCTAAGCATCATTTTTGTTGTTAATAAATTGTGTTGAGTAGTTGTTTTTGTAGGTTGGCTGAATTAAAAATACGATTTTGAAACATTTACAAGTGATTTTCTGTAGACTTTTTTACTACGATGTTTGGAGTTTGTATATATGTATGTAGTTAGCAACATGAAGACAGCAGCATTGTTTATTATTATCGATTTTATGGAAAATAAATGTTGTTGGTAAATGAAAACATATGTTTTACATCTTTCTTTTTTAAATGTTGATGTGACCTTAAAACATTTTTTTTTTACTAACAATAATTTACGTATAAACACAGATATAATTTAATTTAATTTATTTAAAAGTTACATAGATAGCAACATGTTTACAAAAATTTTGGTTTATCGTATGATTTGCAACATGTATACAGCAACACTTTGTTTATATTACATTAATGGTTATTAAACTGTAGCTACTTGGCTTTCTGGTTATGTAATAAGATTCTGAATTTTGAGAGACCATGTAAAAAAAATTTTAAACTTCTATTTTTAATGTTGGTGTAGATTTCAGCAACATATTTATAAGAATTTTTTATTAATATTCACAAATAAATATTTCCTTAAATGTTTATGGTTTAAAGTAGAATATAAGGATTATTTTTCTCTTTTTTTTGATATTTAAATTTTTAAGAACTGTTCAAGTTTCTTTTATAGCTTGTTAGCAACTTGTTGCCAAAAGTTTTAAAGCAAAATAAAAATCATTCATATTACATTATTGTTATTTTTAAAAGACATCGAAGAAAAACCCAAGGTTTTTATTCATAATTTTTAACTGTTTTTTGTTGCTTTCTTTACATTAACAACTGTATCAAGATGTTTACAGCCACATTTTTTATTTAGAGTATTACTTGTAGGTATATTTTATTACAATATCTTTAAACATTTATTTAACTATTAACACTTATTAACTAATTTTAATACACTTAAAACATTTTATATGTCAATAGTTTTTATCAAAATAAAATTGAAATTTCTTCATTTAATCCGGTTTTTTTTTTTGGTTTTACTAAAATGTCTACAAAAATTTTGAACTATATTTTTTATTTTAATAATTTAAAAATTCTTTATTGATAGTTTGTTGTTGTTGTTGTTGTTGATTAAATTGTTTAATTAAAAAAATTACACATCACAGCCAATTTGATACTGACACGATGGGTTAAAAATTATTAATTGTTGTTGTTGTAAAATGATTTGTTAGTTTTATTAAATTCACTTGATTACTAAAATGTCACATTTATTCAAAATATTCGTCACTGATTATACTTCTTATTAATTTTTGTTCACTTAAATTTTTTATGCTTATTTTTTCTTTTTTAATTTAATTTTGTAATTTGAATTTTGTCTATTGGGTGTGGTGGTATGAAAAGGATGTACTAACAATTGGTAGGCCTTTGTTATCCATCTGGGAAATTACCGGGTCCCAGCTGAAGTTTATCTCACTTTGGTTCACCCATTGTCTGGCCCACAACTATGATGATGACAATGAAAACGGCCAGAAGCACCAGAATACAACAAATAGCTACGGCAACCATGGCGCTATTGCTCATAAAACTTTGGTTACACAAACAAATTATAATTAATTAATTTTTGTTATTCTTATTTATGCAAATTCTGATTTGTTGATTGTGTTTTTTGTTTTTATTTTTTGCGAAAATAGAAGAAATTATTTCCTTCTTTTATTATTTTTAATTGGCTGTTGCGGTGTCACACAGCCAAGGAGAGAGCTCACAAGAGACTTGTTCGTTTCAAGCTTAAGAGTCCAGGTAAAAGTTATTTTACTTTTTTTTTACTTTACTTCCGTTTTATTAGTTTTGTTGTTGTTTTTATTTATTATTACGCGTGCGTTTTTCACTGTTTCTGCGTTAAATTTGATTAGATTCGTTCGTTTGTTTAAACTTATATTCAAGTTGATGTTAATAATGTAATTAATATTGTCGTTTTTCCCCTTTGTTTCGTATTTTTTTTATAGATGGATTGCTTTTTAATATCCTTTGGCGAATACTTTTTTTTTATCAGATAATAACTTTGAAATTTAATTAAGTTTTATTTGTTTCAAATTGTTTTTATTTGGTTTCACTTTGTTTTGTCTTAGCAAATGATGTTTGGCTTATTTAATGTACAATTTTGCTTTAATTTAAACACAATATTTGAATTTGTATAGAACTAAAATTATAATGGTAGAATAAAATGTTGATTGCTGCTAAAATATATCGTTATGAATGATTGAAGCTTAACTAATCATTAGTACAGAGCTACAACATGACTAGAACAAAACTAGATCAGAATAGAAACATAACAGTACTAGTGCCGAACTAAAACATATCTAGAACAGAACAAGAACAGAACTAGTTCAGAACTAGAACAAAGCTAGTACCGATCTCGAACATAATTTAAAGAGAGCTAAAATAAAACTATGCCGAATAAAAATATGCTTCAAAAAGTTGGCATATACACTATCAGCCCAATTATCAATACAAATTTCCCGAGAGTTTTTTACCTTTTCCTATTTTTACAATTGAATTTACATAAGAAAAATGGGAGAAGGGAGAAAACTCCGCTGTAGTCAACTTACTGCAAAAAACATCATTTTTAAAATCTTAAATCTGGCGTAATTTAAAATGTTTTGACGGATTGCATAACAAAATCGGGTACGTCGTTCCAAAGTTACGATAAGATGTATGGAGCAACCTCTTCAAAAATCTAAAATTTAAGAAAAAAAAATTTATAAAAAAACCTTACCATAGAATTTTAAAAAATTATGTTTTTTGCAGTTAGGTGTGCATCGAATTTTTCAACGAAAACAAATTTGCTTTCGACGGTGCAAAAAGATGTAAAAAACTTGTTGAAAATGTAACTATTTGTAAATTTGTTTGTGTTCGTAAACCAAATACCATATTCTTAATCAGTTTTGTTCATTTTGTGCAAGTCCAACGTCGTAAACAGCAATTGGAAACGCTCATATTCGTTATGGAACAAAATTCTTTTTTTTACAAAATGATTTGCACAAAAGTTCAGCATGTAAAAAAGTGGGATAAAACCCCACTGAATCTAAATTATTTGAAAACAACCATAATTCCGCCGTTGTCACGTTTAACTTTTATTTTATTTTTTAAATTTGTAAGCACAAATTTTTTATTTTAAGTGACAGCTGATTGAAAATTGTACTACTGTGAAATCGATTGCGCGCCATAAATGAAAATTCGTTCGATTAGCTAATTCGACTGCTGTCGAAAATCGAATTTAATTCATAATACGCTGAAAGAAAAATGCTTCATATATTTAATGAATCATTTTCATAAAAAAATTTTCATTTTTTAAATGAAAATTTTCATTGTCTAAATGGAATTTCATAGTTATAATGAAGCCTTTTCGTTAAAATCGCTTCATTGGATTTCGTAATTACGTTAAAAATTTTCATTGGATATATGAAAACTTAAGTTTGTCCAAGTTAAACAAAAAATTTTAATTGGGAACATGAAAAAACAATATACAAACATAACATAACATAAAATTAATACAAAATTATAGTTTCTTTAAAAAATGTTAAATTGTTAATGAAAAAATGTAAGATTTAATTATTTAATACATCTAATGTAATATGCCATTAAATGGATGAAATCAAACATTTTTTATAAAGCAACATATTTCAATAATTGCCTTCACAAATTTAAATTTTCATTATGACAATAAAAATGTCATTATAGTAATGAAACAAAAACTTTCAATCCACTTTCAATCAACGTTGTTATTGTTGTTATGGACAATTTAATCTCATATTTACGCTTTTAATTGAGTAAAAAACATAGTTTTTTATCCAAAAACTACACTGCCCCGGTAGGCTACCTGGTAGTGAGCTAGTCTATCAGCACCGAGGTAGCGCGATCGATTCCCGCCAGAGACAGAAAAAAAAATAAAATAAAAAAACAAAAATAAATAAAAAAAAATAAAATAAGAAAAAAAATTTTTTACTTTATTGAAAGTATTCATCCAATAAATAATATCCATAGATCTAATGTAATGCTTCATTAAATACATTTTAATGAAACAGGTTTTATTGATCCAACGAAGCGTTGCATAGGTTCCTTTTTAATGCGATTTTTCATGGGATTAATGTCAAAATTCATTGGTATTGCGAAGAAAATTCTTTCAGTGTAGGCACCAAATATAACTCGTTTTTGTGCCACGCCCACTTCTCTAATCCCGCTTATATATTGTCGGATTTTCTGTATCTAATTTGGAAACTTTGGCTCTTGCCGTTTTCCAAATATTCAGAAACCTACAATGTCTTTGCACGACAGATGCCAAGTCTACTTCTCAAAGCTCGCCTATTTTTTTTTAAAAAGGTTTTGTATAGTAAACCCAGCTATGTGTATCAGATTTGGACCAGTTCTCACTGATCGTTCTTAAGATATACATGAATAAATCTATTTTGTGCCACGCCCACTTCCCTTTTCCCGCCCACATTTTGTCGGATGTTGTCTATTGATAACCAATATGCTTTTATTTAATAGAGAAACTTTGGCTCTTGCCGTTCTCTTGATATACATAAAAAAAATAAAAGCAACAACAACAGAATTATGGGTAAAATTAAAAGCAGTCGTGGTTTTTCGATCAGATCTTAGGCATTTATGGACCGATCAGCCCGAATTTTAATATCAAACAATTCCGGACTATATGTGACATAACTTTACCACTACCGAGTCCCCGTCATAAATGGGGTCTTAGGAAAACCCATTTCAACGGACACACGGACTGCGGACATCGTAATTTAAACTTCTCTTCTCATAACGACCCAGAATTTATACACTTTACAGGGTCTAAGATCAATATTGTAGAAATTACAAACGAAATGAGAAATTTATATGCAGCAATCTCCTTTAACGGACACCTTCCTTATGCAAGTACTACCTTTTGACGGATACTGTTCCTAGTACCGGCAGCATTTTAAAGGAAATCATTGAGATCTTTTGAGAGGATATTTCTCTTGAACGGACACACTTTAATGGTCCCTTTGGTGTACGGTTATGAGAGGTTCTACTGTATACCCTTTTACCTTCGGTGAAGGGTATTATAAGAACAAAACTGGAAGATATATAAAACAAGGTTTAAACAGCACTACAATAGGACTAGAACTAGAACTAAAACAAAACCAGATCCTTGAATTAAATTCTTTAGAATTTTTATTTGAAATATTTTGTAAACATTTGCCAAAATTTACTTAATAAAATTTTTTCTCTAATCATTTTTGCCAAAATTTTATATATATATGTCCTTTATTTACTTAAATATACGCAGTAAAATTTAAAAAAAAGAATATAGTCGTTGTCCTTGGGGGTTCCACTCAAGAGCTGCTCTAGCAATTTCAGTTGGTGGTCTTCTGAGAATATGACCGATCCATGTCCATTTGCGTCTACGTATATCCAACTCGACTGGGCAGCAATTTGCACTTTGCCACAATGCTTCATTTGAGAACCAATTCGGCCAATATTTATGAAGGATCTTTCTCAGACAACGATTAATAAAGCTTTGTATATTTTTGAGTGAAAGTTTTGTAAAGCTCCATGTGGTACAGCCATAGAGCAGCACAGATTTTACGCTGCAATTAAATATACGCAGTTTTGTCTTCTTTGAGATGTTGTTTGCACGCCATACTTTGTGCAACTTGAAGAAAGCAACGCGGGCTTTATTAATCCGATCGGAAATATCAGCTTCAGACCCGCCATCTTTAGTTACTTGCATCCAAGGTAGTTAAATGATTCCACATCATCAATAATTATATTTTCCACTATAAGTGTGGTCGTTATATGGGTACCTATACCCATAAGTTTTGTCTTTTGAAAGTTTATTCTCAACCTACTTTTCTGGCGCTTTCGGTGAGACTCCTTATTTTGGCTTCAATATCCCCATATCGATGAGCCATTAGACAAATATCATCAGCGTAATCTATGTCCTTTAGGTACTCTGCCATATTCCATCGAATATCGCCCTTTAAATCTCTTTACATCCAAGCAACGAAGATAACAAAAACCTTGAAAATTTATTTTAACTAGACTCGAAACCAATTTTGTATTAAAAATATTGAAAATACCTAATCTATACTTTTTTGTTTGTTTAATTAATTTATTAGAAAATCCACATTTGAATAATGCATACTGACACTTTGTACATTGTAAACAAATTAAAATAAATTTTAAAGCAAAGTTATGCAATTTACAGAAAAAAACTGCAACAACAAAATTGGTTAAAGGTGTTACACAAATCACATTATTGTCGAATCATTAAGCAAAATATTGTTTTGTTTTTGTACATTTAGTTACATGGAATGAACAAACATGCAACCAAAAAACACTTTTAGTTCAAACTGCTTTCAGTTTTAATCAACGAACGACTAAATAAGAATTTAGAATTGAAACACACACACACACAAACATGGTTATAATCACATTATTATTGTGATTACTTTATAATGATGCAAAATAATGATGCACTTGCTGCACATAATTATGTATGTAAGTTCGTTAGGGGGTACACCCTGCACTAAGAAAATGAGCAAGTGTAAACTATTATGAATGGTTTGACGAGAATTACACATTGGACCAGTTATTTTTTTATTATTTAACTTTAACTTAACTAGAGCTGAACTAAAACTAAACAAGATGTGAACTAGATCTGAACAAGACGTTAACTAGAACTGAGCTAGAAGTGAGCAAGAACTGGAAAAAAACTGAACAAGAGCCGAACTAGAAACAAACTAGACATGAACTTGAACTTAACTTTAACTTAACTAGTACTGAACTAGATGTAAACTAGAACTGAGCTTAAACTGAACTAGATATAAACTCAAACTAAACTTTAATTTAATGACAACTAAACTAGAACTAAACCAGATGTGAACTAGAACTTAAATTGAACTGAATAAGATGTGAACTAGAACAAGGACTGAGAACCGATTAAAAACTAAATTAAACTGAATTTAAACTGGATTTTTAATTTTTTTTTTATACCGTGACTTTTAGCTTTTTTCAATTCTTATTATAAATTTAGAAATGCCGAATTTGTTTTTAAAATTTTTCAAACGTTTCTTTATGCCTGTCTTAACTTGTTTTTAATGTTGTTAATTCACAAACTAAACTAGATTGTATTGGCACCAAAAATAATCGAACTGTTCAATGACAACGTTGATAGATAGATACACGTAATTAGAAAATATGTACCAACTACAAATACACATGCACATTCATGCAAAATTCTGCAAATTTAGATTGGGTTTTGTGGTGATGACTTTAAAGACATGTAAAGGCAACAAAAAGTTTTGAAATGAAGAACAAGATATTTAATATGTTTTCAGCAAATTTTAATTTAAGCTATTTTAGGTTATATTTATGCTAAGGGTTTTAAATAATTGTACTTTGAGGCACCCTGTTAAACCGTATGGTAGTTGCACAGGGTTATTAAGTTATAAGTCTCGCGTATTAAATGTTTTTGAGGTTTCTTAGGAATTATTTACTTTTTCATTTCACGTTCCCATCTTATTACACATATATGTATATTAGGTTGTCCCAAAAAAAATAAAAATTTGGATTTTCTCGGAGGATCTTTCCTAATTTGGATACTCATAAGGTAAAGTATTTTTGAGAATTTTATCAGATTTTTCGGAAGTGTTTTAGAGGTCGCGCAAACTGATTTTGTACCAAAAATCTAGCGTTTTTGACTTTTATTGAATTATTGTTGAAAATTGCTAAAAAATCGGTATTTTTTCGGCTTCTGAGTAAACATTCTTAAAGAAAATTTTCCGATCTTTAATTTTATGTGCATAAATAATAAGTTTCGTCAGGGATTTTCCACATTTTGATACGTTATATAACAGTTTTTCGTAAATTTTCAGCAAATATGAAAAAAAAATGCTTTATAACTTTTAAAATTTGTATGAAGACTAAAAAAACTAATGATGCAGTTTAAAAGATTATGAAGTTTTAAATAAATTAGCAAAAAAAAAATGAATTTTCTCTCACCGTTCTCGAGTTATACCCTTTTAAAGCTTTGTACACATTGTATGAAATGTATTATACTATAAGGTGTGAACTAGGTTTGCATTGCTTTAAACTTTAAATAATTGGATTTTAAAAATGTTTTTACAAGTAAAATAATAGTTACTTACCACTCATACATAACAATTATATTAAAAACAAAGAAAAATAGAATTGTTATAAAGCATTTATTATAGTTTTTGCGATGCTGCTCTACCCCCTGCAGTAAACTCTGAAAGTCTGTTTCAGAAGTTGTGATATTGATATAACTATTAGCCAAGGCCACACCACGTTCTTCGACATCATTTACAACTTGCAATTGTTGAACTCTGTGTTTTGCTTCCTGAAATTATTTGTTGTTTTCCCATTTCTCTGGATCCGTTTGTAAAAAATCAGTAGAAATGTTGCAGACTTCAAAAAAAGTTAGGCTGGCTTTTGTAATAAAACACTGAATTTGTTTATTTTCAATCATGTCTTTTGTTAAATTTCCTTTCACTAATTCGTTGTTATTACTTGGTTCATGTAGGTTTCTAAGAATTTAACGCAAAGTTTTGGTATCTATACGTTCATCAAAAAACGATAAGGCAGCCAACTCCTCTCAATGACCTTAGACTTTTAAAACAATTGTATGATTACAAACGCTTTAATGAAAAAGTTGCACGCGAGACTCTGAAAACCTTTCTGCGGCATCAGTGGTACCTTTCCGAGAAGTTGGCTGCCTTATCGTTTTTTGATGAACGTATAGATACCAAAACTTTGCGTTAAATTCTTAGAAACCTACATGAACCAAGTAATAACAACGAATTAGTGAAAGGAAATTTAACAAAAGACATGATTGAAAATAAACAAATTCAGTGTTTTATTACAAAAGCCAGCCTAACTTTTTTTGAAGTCTGCAACATTTCTACTGATTTTTTACAAACGGATCCAGAGAAATGGGAAAACAACAAATAATTTCAGGAAGCAAAACACAGAGTTCAACAATTGCAAGTTGTAAATGATGTCGCAGAACGTGGTGTGGCCTTGGCTAATAGTTATATCAATATCACAACTTCTGAAACAGACTTTCAGAGTTTACTGCAGGGGGTAGAGCAGCATCGCAAAAACTATAATAAATGCTTTATAACAATTTTATTTTTCTTTGTTTTTAATATAATTGTTATGTATGAGTGGTAAGTAACTATTATTTTACTTGTAAAAACATTTTTAAAATCCAATTATTTAAAGTTTAAAGCAATGCAAACCTAGTTCACACCTTATAGTATAATACATTTCATACAATGTGTACAAAGCTTTAAAAGGGTATAACTCGAGAACGGTGAGAGAAAATTCATTTTTTTTTGCTAATTTATTTAAAACTTCATAATCTTTTAAACTGCATCATTAGTTTTTTTAGTCTTCATACAAATTTTAAAAGTTATAAAGCATTTTTTTTCATATTTGCTGAAAATTTACTAAAAACTGTTATATAATGTATCAAAATGTGGAAAATCCCTGACGAAACTTATTATTTATGCACATAAAGTTAAAGATCGGAAAATTTTCTTTAAGAATATTGACTCAGAAGCTGAAGAAATATCTATTTTTTTACCAATTTTCAACCAAAATTCAAAAAAGCCCGAAAAGGTCGATTTTTGGTACAAAATCAATTTGCGCGACCTCTAAACCACCTCCGAAAAATCTGAAAAAAATCTCAAAAATTCTTAGCCTTATGAGTATTCAAATTAAGAATGATCCCCAAAAATTTTTTTTTAATGGGACACCCTAATGTATATTTGTTACGCACAATAAAAATAATAAACATATCGTTTCCTTCAGTTGTAAAAGAACTAAGTCGAAATTTTTTGAAAATTTAGTTTTGATGCAGTTTAATCGAGTACACAAAAATTCATAATTTGCAGAACAAAATTACTATTTATATGCCTTTTTTGTTGTTTAGCAATGGTACGTTAAGGTGCTAAGTCCAATTATGGTAAAGAAAACGTGCTTAGTCCACTATTAATATGAAATTTAATAACAAAAAAAAATTAACAATTGTTCGTTGTAAAATTTTAAATAAGATAAATTAGAACCGATTCCCTTATCTTCCTATTCCTATTCCAATCTATTGGAAATCTGACTGTCTCCGCACAATCATTATCCCTCATTTCCGAGCTCAGTCTCCGAGCCAGTACCCAGCATAACCTCTTTATAAATTCCTATTAGATTTCCCCTAGAGCTCTTCTAGAATTATCCACTAGCTTGGAATTCACAAGACAACATATCAAGGCCCTAAGAGCCACCTGGACGTCCATATATCCAGTAAGCTTTGAGATCTCATCAATGTTACCCCTTTACAAGTTTACAGCCTTCAAAATCCCAATAACCTCCGCCAAAAATACACTGCAGTCGCCAGGAAGCCTATATGACGTTCTTATATCTATATCCTTAAGGCAGACCACTGCACCCGTGCACCTTATCCCCGAGCGATCAGTAAAAATAGCAAATAACCTCATTCAATCTGCTGTGATCTGTTCAACTCTCCCTAGACGGGACCCAGGAGGACCCATGCAATAACGGCCAATGCTCATCTCACCCAAGATCCGCGAGTGGCCTATCGTGAAATGTCCCAAGAGTCCCTGTTCCTTCAGTCTGAATAGATTTCTTGGCTGCAATTTCTGTAGAAAATATAAAATAACATCCAAAGCCGCTTAAGGAGTTTTTCTAATGGCCCCTGTCATGCAGATCGAAGCACACCTCTGATTCTTAAACAGGGGGACCCTCCGACTTGCCAGCCTCATTGCCTCCCAGCATCCATCCATGTATAGCCATCCCACTACTGAAGGCAGATCGACGATCTGCATGCATAGTAAACATTAGGGCCCCTCTAAAATTCTTTATTCGTCGGATAATATATCGAGCCCTTACCGCAAAAAAAAAGATTAAGCGACAAAAACACAATTTCACAGGAGAAGGTTTTATTTTTTTATTATATTTCATTAACATTTTTTATGAAGGCTGGCGCTTAAGCTAAAATTGTTGCCAATAAATTTATATATTAAAAAAAAAACGAAGATTGAAAATGATGTCGCTTAAGCTATTTTTGCGGTAAGGGCTCACTATAAAATTCAAAACCAATGAAAAAAAAAGTGCTAAGTTCTAAAAAATATTTGACGAAATAATAAAAAAAAAAAAAAAACGTGACCAGTAAACTGATCAAACTTTAACTTTATTTATACTACAAAACAGTTTAATGATGTCTTATCTAGCCAAACGTTTTGAAAAAGCAAATATTTCTTATTAAAAATAGTGGTTACGTGTAGGACGTCAAATATTTAATAGGTGTGAACACAGCTTAAGTTACAAAAAGCTTTGTAAAACAAGAATTCATAAGTTTTAGTTGTCCATGTTTTGCACGTCATAAAAAGTTGACAAAATAACTTAACTGTATTTACAGCTTTAAAATTTATTGAGAACTAAAAATTTTACCAAGTTTTTTTCCCTCTCCTCTAAAATTTATTAAATTGGACTTAGCTCCTCTCCGACTGAAGGTAACTAATATTTTTTTCGTAAAATTTAAAAAAGTTTCAGATACAATACGACAAAAAAAGTTTACTCTGGCTTTTTCAAAAATTCTGCACAAGTAACGAATTGGTTCGTAGTCTAGTTTTTCGTGAATGTTAGGAACATTTTTATGCTTTACGAATAAACATGTTTTGAAAAATTTCTTAATACAAACTCAAGCAAAATTAGAAGCAGGGAAACCGAAAATATGCACTTAAGAACAATTTTATAATATTTGCAAATAGACAAGAAAAAACGTAAAGTCGGTCAAGCCAACGCCACAGTATTTGCTGACAATTTTTCGAGTGTTCCCTTTTTGGGGCCCATGAGCAGTAATGGACCAACCACAATAAAATCATATTGCGATGGTAAAATTCATACAAAAGTCATTTATGCACTTAAAATATCACTATGCATTTTTGACATATGCAAAAAATGCTGCAAAACATAAAATATGGAAAAATATTCACTAACAAATCGATGCTAAATATCCATTAAAGCTCTTAAACGGAAAAATATATTGTTTTTACATCATTTGTCGCTCAAGGAAAAACATTTTATTGTATATTTACGACTTCCCTGATTACACTGTGCAACAAAATTCGGGTCATCGCCGCCAGCCTCAACACTTGCAACGCGAAATAAAAGTAGACTACTAGTTTTTAAATTTTTTGAAAAGGCGTTTGGTATAAGTCAAAAAAAATATACTAAATGTACTTCTGAGCTAAAAAATAATTTCAGATGTCTGCAGTAGAATCATCACTCATTTTAAGGGGTCATTTTTGTCATTCTTTTTAACTTCCTCAAAAAAGTGCACTAAAACGGCACTTTAGAGGGTTAAAATATTCCACGAATATTTTCTGCATCAAATTTTACTAGGGGCCTTCTAGGACCAAAACAACAGGCACTGTGTGTAAAACGGATTTTCGAAATTTCGGGCATTGAAATTTTTGAATTTCTTGAAAAGGCGTTTGGTGCAAGTCAAAAAAATATACTAAATGTACTTCTGAGCTAAAAGACTATTTCAGATGTCTTCAGTAGAATTGTATGGCGATTCTTTCCTTAGAATATATTAACCCTCTAACACTCATTTTTAGGGGTAATTTTTGTCATTTTTTTAACCTTTACACTAAGACGGCACTTTAGAGGGCTAAAATGTTCTACAAATATTTTTTGCATCAAATTTCACTAGGGGTCTTCTAAGACCAAAAGGTCGTGCAATGTGTGTAAAACGGTTTTTCGAAAAATTTAAAAATTTCAAGGCCCGGAATTGCGAAATTCCGTTTTATACACAGTGCACGTTGTTTTGGTCTTAGAAGACCCCTAAAGTGCAGTTTTAGTATACTTTTTTAAGAAAGTTGAAAAAGGACAAAAATGACCCCTTAAAATGAGTGTTAGAGGCTTAATATATTCTAAGAAAAGAATCGCCATACGATTCTACTGAAGACATCTGAAATTTTTTTAAGCACAGAAGTACATTTAGTATATTTTTTTGACTTATACCAAACGCCTTTTCAAAAAATTTAAAAACTTTAGGGGCCCACATTTCGCGAACCCGAGCTAGCTTTTTGAAACCCTTTCGCAGATTTGCTCTTATAGTAGTCTACTTTCATTTCGCGTTGCAAGTATTTAGGCTGGGTTTTTTTGTTGCACAGTGTTATAAGAATTGTTTACTATGTAGGCAATTAAGAAACAATTTCGTAGAATATACAAAAAAGTTTTTTTTTATTAAATCCTGTTTCTGTTATAAAAAGGCCATACGAAACAATTTAATAAATTATTTCAAACAAGATTACACAGCAAAGTACGAAAACAACAACAACAAAAATCAAGCAAAAAGTTTAAAATTTTTACATCTCAAATGCTGTCACAGTCATACAATATACTTAAACTTTTACGCATACACTTATCTCATACTCTCACACATACATACATAGATATCCTTGCAAAAAAGGCATAACATGTTTTTGCCCACATATCACTGTCAAATAAGAGAGAGTTAAATATGAAATATACCACAAATTTATTACAGATTCATTCATTCAACAACGATGATAGTGATGACGATGATGATGGTTTGTTTACTCTCACTCTTGTTTAAATCTGTATCAAACTATTCCGTTTCAACACTCAAGCCTGCCACAGTGTAATAAATTTGTGTTGCAAAAAATGGGAAAAAACAAAGAACTTTTTTTTTTTTTGTTGGAAAGACTTTGTGCATGTCAGTTTGTGTTTAAAACCCCTTGATGTGCGAGAAAAGAACAAATTTTTGAAGTCTTTCATTTGCATGAGAAGAGTTGGCAACAATCATAAGCAGGGGGAAAATAAAAAAAGTTTCTCACCAGTTTCACACATATACTCATGCCAATGTGTCCTTACAATTATTATTTATTTTCTTTTTTTTCTAAGCAATGATACCAGTATAACGACACTGAAAATAAGTTGTTTAGAAATAGCTGAATGTACACGCAGAGAAAAAACATGTTTAAATATGGTCACCTCCAACAAAACTATTTTTAAAGAAAATTTTAAACATATTATGTTTAATTTAACCATATTATTGTCACTGACAACCATATTATGGTTAAATTAGTCCTCCATCAAGAAGCCACAACCATATTATGGTTGCCTCTAAACATGTTATTGTTAAATATGACAATAATTTGTTTAAAAATTAACAATAGTATTTTCCTCATTTTAAAGAGCAACATGCTATGGTTGAAAACCAACCATGCTGTTATAAGTGTTAAACATATATTAGTTATTTTTAACCATAACATGTTCGGAAGCAACCATATTATGGTTGTGGCTTCTTGACGGAGTACTAATTTAACCATAATATGGTTGTCAGTGACAATAATATGGTTAAATTAAACATAATATGTTCAAAATTCTCTTTAAAAATAGTTTTGTTCGAGGTGACCATATTTAAACATGTTTTTTCTCTGGGTGTAGGATTTTATCGGCCGTATAAAAAGTGTTCCATTGTTACACAGAAAGAAATACACTCGGGATAAATTAAGTTTTTTATACTTACTTTAAGTACGGACGTACTCAATAATTAAAGTACGAATAACACTAAAAGGTACTTTAAACAATCCTAAATGGGATTACTTTCGAAAATCCATCCCGGAATTTCTTAAAATAAGAACACAATTATTAAACCAAGTAAAAATAAGATTAAACTTTTCGATGGTAGTGCCACTCTGTGAGTAAAATTACAAAGTGAGCGTTTAAATCTCATTTATCTTATCAAAGTTTGTTGCAGGCACTACAACATCACACAAGTTAATAAAAAAAACGATTTACTTGTTGTGTGTAGACACAAAAAAAAAAACTACAGAACAAGACCAAAACACATTCAATCATAATAAAATTCTTCTTCTAATTTCACTTTTGGTTCAGTTCAAGTACGAATTCTGAATCAAATTAAATATATAATTCTAAAATCAAGCGCAATTTGAGATTGATTCAATTGTAGTTTTACTTAAATCAATCTCATTTTCGGCTTATTTTTAGTGCGAATTCGGGATTAATTATTGATTAGTTAAGTATTTCACTATTGAAAATAAGTACTTGAATCAATCTTTCTGTACTTGATTAAAGAAAATTCGTACTCACCGTACTATTGATACCGCTTCGGATTGATTTTTCTTTTGAGTGTACAACTTTACTATAACCTACCAGGTAGAATAAACCTTTCTTTTTTTTATCGCTCACTTTAGCTTTAAGTTAAGTTGTAAATTTGCTAACAATTTTATACGGCCGATAATATTTTACCTTTTGCTATTGGTTAGTTGTGAAAACGGGCCTTAAAGGATTTGTAACGCACAATGTTGTGAACTTTAATACATTGTAAACTATAACGAAACAACACGAAAAAACCTTTTACCATTAATTTCATATTCTTCGCCACTGTGCATTGTTTGAATAATTCACTGTTCGGCTTTGTTTTGTTCTCTTGTTTTTTTTTTTTTTGTATTTTGCAACATTGACAAACACCTCAATTACACAATACGTTTATGTATTAAACATGTAATTTGAATATTAAGTGTTAATTTTTTTTTTGCAATTTTGTTCTTTTTCCACCTTGACGTATGCAAATTATGCAAATTTCTACTTGATTGGTCTTTTCAAAATACTCATACAAATTTAACACACACACACACATACATGCGAAAAAATATTTTCCAGAGTCTAATTGAGCAAACAAATGAATAATAATTGAATATTTGCTAATTCCATTAAACATAAATAGATTGTGTTTATTTGAATGTACGAAATTATGAAGATTTAAGTGAAAAGTAATTGTAAAAAAATTATTAAAAGAAATTTTCAATATTAAATTTCGGGCAAAAGTTTACAGTTGCAACATGTTGCTGGCAACATTTATAACCTGACATGTATGTCGCCAAGATAATTGATATAAAACGAAAAAAGTTAAATTATTTAAACAAAATATTTCTTTGAAAATAGGATTTTAGTACAGAATAAGTATTATAGAATCGTTTAAAACCCATTTTTTTTTTTTTTTTATTAGGAAAGCCTTGTCAATGATAATCAAAAGATAATAATATATTCTCTGGAGACATTCACTTCCTGTAAAAACTTGTACATAATTATTTTTTTAAGAAAATAATTTTCCTTGAATCGAATCAGCGTTTTCTTTACTAAGCAGAAAAAAATAATTTTCATATTTGAATACGAAAATCGCATATTTGATTAAAAAATGCTTGAATTTTTCTGCTATGACGATTTTTGCGGTATTGATAAAAAAATTTGTAGGTGTAGTTAGTTAGTGCATTTTTAGGCAACAACCAAGTTTATTGAGTCAATAAAAAAAGCTGTTGGAAATTTTGAATAAATCAAACAAAATATTTATCGAATCTTTATTTGTTCACTAGCTGACCTGGCAAACGTTGTTTTGCCATATAACTTTTTTCTTTCAGATGTTATAGTATCTGCATGCAAAATTTTAAGAAACCCGGTTGATTAGTTTAGCAGATTAGGGAGGGAGAGCTTTAACCCCTCTTGCCCTATATCACGCCCTAAATAATAAAAATTATAGGCTATAGGTCTTTCCAGATGTTAAACTATTTGCCTGAGAAATTTTAAGAAAATCGGTTAATTAATTAAGAAGATATAGGGAGTGGGAGCTTTTACCCCTCCCACACCCTATTCCCTATTTTGTTTCAGATGTTACAGTGTCTGCATGCTTTATTTTAAGAAACCCCGTTTATTAGTTAAGAAGATATAGGGACGAGGAGCTTTTACCCCTCTTGCTCTATTTTACGCCCTATCCCCTAATTTCTTTGTGATGTTATAGTGCCCTGCATGCCAAATTTTAAGAAAACCGGTTGATTAGTTTAGAAGATTGGAGAGGTGGAGCTTTTACCCTCTTGCCCTACTTCACGCCCTAAATAATAAAAATTATAGGTTATATTTCTTTCCAGATGTTACACTATTTGCCTGCAAAATTTTAAGAAAATCGGTTAATTAATTAAGAAGATATAGGGAGTGGGAGCTTTTACCCCTCCCACACCCTATTCCCTATTTTGTTTCAGATGTTACAGTGTCTGCATGCTAAATTTTAAGAAACCCCGTTTATTAGTTAAGAAGATATAGGGACGAGGAGCTTTTACCCCTCTTGCTCTATTTTACGCCCTATCCCCTAATTTCTTTGTGATGTTATAGTGCCTGCATGCCAAATTTTAAGAAAACCGGTTGATTAGTTTAGAAGATTGGAGAGGGGGGGCCTTTAACCCTCTTGCCCTACTTGCCCTAAGTAATAAAAATTATAGGCTATAGTTCCTTTCAGATGTTACACTATTTGCCTGCAAAATTTCAAGAAAATCGGTTAATTAGTTAAGAAGATATAGGGAGGGGAGCTTTTACCCCTGTTGCCCTATTTTACGCTTTATTCCCTATTTACTTTCTGATGTTATGGTACCTGCATGCCAAAATTTAAGAAAAGCGGTTGATTAGTTTAGAAGATTGGGAGGGCGAGCTTTTACCCCTCTTGCCCTATTTCACGCCCTAAATAATAAAAATTATACGCTATAGTTCTCTCCAAGTGTTACACTATTTCAAGAAAATCGATTGATTAGTTAAGAAGATATAGGGAGGTGGAGCCTTTGCCCCTCTTGTTCTATTTTACGCCATCTAGCGATATGAGATATACTTTACCGCCAATTTTTATAAATTTAAAAAAAATCGGTCAAGCCGGACTTTTGTTGATATTTGTATGGGAATATATAGGAAAATCTAAATGCCATATCTCCAACGCCATTGGGCCGATTTCGTGCAAACTTAACATAAACCATCTACAGACTAACCCCAACGTTCTCCTAGTTGAAATCGGTCGACCCGTTTCCGCAGTTAGTGGTCACATCAAAGTGTACACTTATTTTTATATATATATAGATAAGAATTAGAATAAGATAGAATTATTATGATGTTTTAAATTCCGAATTTTTATTCTTTGACAAAAACACTAAAGGTAAAAGTACATAGCACGCGTTAATTCGTCGACGTGTGTCGTGCGTTTAAAAACTTTAGCGCATGAAAAATTGCAAGTTACAAAACACGTTCCTGATAGCTGTTTTTTGTTTGTTTATTTATTTGTACATTAAAAACGGATTCGAAAGTGTATCAAGATTTTTTTTATTTTATTAAATCTATTCCTTTTATATAAATATTATATGTTTTTTAAGCTCTTCAATAAGTTTTTCTTTCATGATTCACAATTTTGTTAAATTATTCTTTTTATTGTCAGCTGATTACTTGTAAAAAATACACAACGCGTTAAAAAGTTCAAAGTTAACCAACTTTCTGGCACAAACGCGTCAAAATATTTTGCATGTAGCTTGACCTATGAAAATACACCAGTTTAACTTTTTTTGACAGAAGTCTACAAAGCGCGCGCACACTAACGCATGTCATGTATATTCTACCTTAAAATTTATTGTTGGGGGATAAGCTAGTTCCTATGCGCATTTCGCTGGTTGCTTGGCCAGATTATCAGAAAACCTTCTTCCAAAGACTTTGGAAAAACTAAAGATATTATACAAATAACTGTAAAGCGAATAAGAATTACAAGCACTCAAGTCTTACTTGCAACGATATCAAAGCGATTAAAAATGGACAAGAGTTGTAAAAATACTGTCTTTATTTTAATACAAATATTTTTTTTATTGAATATGAAGAAATATTTAATTATTAAATGTGTTTTATTGAGTTCTATTTGCAAAGCGCAATTTTGAAAATTTTTTCATTGAATCAATTAAAAAGTTTGTTGACCTAAAATTTTATTTTTACAAACTGTGTTGTTAACAATTTTCTTGAAATATTTTTTTCTGTGTAGTTGTGTTACTAAAAATTTCCTAAATTGTTAATTTTTAACTTTGGTAATCATCTCTTACAGAAATAGTATTAATAAGCAGCTGCCATATTTAAAAAAAAACATGCAGGATCCCGCGAATTTTTTTTCCGGGAAATCTCGTACGAAAAACACTACCAATCACTTGTTAAGTTTTTGTTTAAATTATGGAATTATTTTCCTGCGAACAGTCAAATTATTGTGTAAAAGAGACCTTAAAAATTTAAAATTTTCTGTAAAAATGTCTTCTCAAAAATGTCATGCATTTCGATGTCATGCCAACTCAAACAAGGTGTTATGACTTGTTTATGAAAACTCAAACATATTTGGGCTATTCACAAGGTGTGCTATCATGTCATATCGTCATAATGTCCTAAATAATGTTTTACAATTGTTTAAAAAAAATATTGTTGTGTTTGAAACAAAATAAAACTTTTAATGCTGTGTTCATTATTTCGTCGCAACTGTACATTAGAAATCTAAATTATAAGCGCTTGCCCACAGCAGTCATATATATTTCTTGTAATTATTTTAAGACATATGACTTTACAACTTTATGACTACCTTGTGAATAGCCCAATTGTTTTAGCATGTCATTGCAATTTAGCCTAGATGTTGTATGCTTCTGTATTCAATACCACGTCTTTCAATGTTTTTTTAACCGTTTCTTTTAATTTTTTTTTTTGCTAAATTTTTCATAAATTTCTCGAACTTTCGATACAAAATACAGCTAAAGAATGTGGAAAAAGCATTTAATAGTATTTAAATTTTTTTACAAATTATGAATTATATTATAAGGAATGTTTCTTGTGAAGACTACTCTACTAAATTATCCACAATTTGACAGGTATGGGCCTCAAAAATGATAATTTTCGAAATTTTAGCCGTTTTAAGACACTATATGTAGCTTTTTCGAGTTTGTTTTTTTGCTTCTAGTGTAAAACTGCAATTGTGGCGAAAACAAGAAAACTAAATTCCAATTGGTTTCTGAGATATAGCCGTGAGAATAATTGCATATTCTTTGAAAAAATCAGGTTTTGCCAAATACTTCATGAGACCATAAAATCTGAGCGGCAATCTGAGCGGCAATCTGATGCGATAAATACTTGGAGATATTTCACACGAGAAGGAGTTTCCATTAAATGTGCTGCATATTCTTACTAAATTATTTTAATGCGAACAGTCAAATTATTGAGTTATTTGTTTCTAAATATTCCGTAAAATTGTAAATGTCGTACTAATTAATTACTATTCTCATAGCGATTTTTTATTTTTAACTAAAATTGTTTCCATTTCTTATTTAAAAAAAAAGCAAATGATCAGCTAAAAAAACTTTTCGAACCAAAAAACATTGCTTTAAAAACTTTTTTAAACATGTAAAAAAATAAAATAATAATAGAATTGATTCGCTAGGCAACAAAACTGCTGTAACATTTAATCGCACATTAATGATAATATTAAGAATAATTGCGTGTTGCGAATAATTATTGTTCTCTTCTCGACCTACAAATGGTCATCCACAAAGGACGAAAAATAGTAGAAAATTAAAAAAAAAAACTCAACGCACGATTACAAACACACGCATGCCTTAACACACCTTCTTGGGAAAAACGAAAAATAGAAACAGAAAATAAGTTTTTTAAGCGAAACGCTTTAACGTTTGACTAAGTTTTTGTGTCGAAATTAGAACATTTTTAATGAAAAAAAAGCAAAAGCAATCAAAAAGTTTAACAGGAAATAGTAACTTTAATAACTATACAAAGGTGTAACATGGCAAATGTAAATAATAGTCCCAAATAAATAGTTTCCTTTCTATGTGTTTTTATTTATTAAAAAAAAAAAAACAAAATACTTTATGTTTTTAAAAGAGCTTTGGGTTCTATCTTTAATATTCAAGTGTGTTTTCACAAGAGAAAAAATTTTCTAAGTATTGAATCTTTTAAAGTTGCTTTCATATAAAAATGTATTTCTACTCTTTACACCAATACCGATAACAGCGTTTCTTATATAGTTTTTTTTTTTCTCATAAAAGTACAGGCCTATCAGAAGAAAATCTCTGAAATTCGGTACATACGCTTTTTTTACCCACGGACAAAATTTTTAATCAAAATGGAGAGATTCTGGCCTGTTCTTAAAATCACGTGATTTCAAATCACATGTGCCTTTTAAAATTACACGTGTGATATTTTGGTGTTCCGTTTTAGTGTGTATCGGTGTCATTTTCAATTGCCGAAAGCACACCGAGAAACACAAAAACGGTATGACATTCAGATCCGTATGTCTATAAACCATGCAAAGTACCTTTTTATTCAAAAAGTCACTTCTTAAGCTTCGTTCACAATCAGAAAAACAATTTCGATTTTTCTTCTATCTTTTTTCTTCCTAAAATATTTCATATATTTTCCTTTCATTTTTCAAACAAAAATGTAACTAAAACTTTTTTAAAAATGTAACTTAAGTTGAGTCAACTGCAACTTCAGCAACAATTTGTATGAAATTGTTTCTGACGTCTAAAATAATTTTATTAAGTTTTGAATGAAAATTTCAACAAAATGTTGTAAAAAATAATAATAAATGCATAATATTGTTGTGTCTAAAATTTGCAAACGGGTTCTTAATGCAAAATGTGTGTGGTTGCAAAAGAAATTGTTGCTCTATAATGAACACCAAGTGAAAATGTTTTTTTGATTGTGGACGAAGCTTTAAAGTCAGAATTCTTATTGAAAATTATACTTATTATTTTAAAGGAACTCCTTATTTGAAACGGTACTTCTTTATTTATTAAGGTAATTTTAATTTAAAAATTTACTTTTAATTTAAGAAGGTACTTTCCATTTTAAAAGGGACCTTATTTATAAAGGTACTTTTTTTTTTAAAAAGCTACTTTTTTTTAAAAAAGGTACTTTTTATTTAAATAAAAAAAGCTTTATAAAATACATAACTGAAATGTAATAAAGTAACCTACAAAAGGAGATAATTCCCAGTTTCTAAATATGTATATAATTTTTATATGACCTTTAGCCAAACAAAAAACAACAACGTAGATAATCGACACAGGTCAACAATAAATATTGAACAGGTACTTTTTATTTAAAAATTTTAGGTTTTATATAAATTTTCATATTAATTCGAATGTGTATTCTAAGATTCTATATTTTAGTTTTTATTTAAAAAGGTATGATTTATTTAAAAAGGTACTTTTTATTTTAAAAGGTACTTTTTATTTAAAAAGGTACTTTTTATTTAAAAATGTACTTTTTATTTAAAAGGTACTTTTTATTTAAAAAGGTACTTTTTATTTAAAAAGATTCTTATTTTTAAAAAGGTACTTGTTATTTAAAATGGTACTTTTTATTTAAAAAGGTACTTTTTATTTAAAAAGGTACTTTTTATTTAAAAAGGTACTTTTTATTTAAAAAGGTACTTTTTATTTAAAAAGTTACTTTTTATTTAAAAAGACAGTGTTGGAGATCTTATTAAATTAATAGTTTAATCACAAACCCTGTTTTAACGTAACCATATTTTAACGTAACGTACATTTTTCGTATTTATTGTTTTTGTTTTTTTTGGTTAATATTTTGAGCGGTTTTGGTTATTTGTAATGTTCTAAAGTGTGTATCTATTGAGTTTGTATAATGTTACTGAAGTTTGTAGTTCTCAGCCGCAATGTAAATTCAATAAATTAAAATTAAAATAAATGTTAGTTGTTTTAATAATATTCAAATCGTTTCAATCTGAAACTCTCGTACATTAAATTTGGTGCCGAAACCCGGGAACTTTATCAATTCCAGATAAAAAAAAAAAAAAAACTCAACTTTACTTTTTATAAATTAAATTATACTCCTCCTACGTGGATATAATAAATATAATCTCTACCAGAATCAATTACTTGTGAACTATTAAATCTCATATTTTATATGTAAAGTTCTTTATTTTCTGGCTGCAGCATATGCATATAAAAATATTAGAGTAAAATCTTTTAATTGCACACTTCACAAAATGGAGCACATTTCAACTGTTATAGAAACACAAAAAACCGCAATTCGACATTTGCAAAAAATTTCGTTAAGTTTTGAACAAAAGCCAAAAGAAGAATTTACCAAAGGCTACATACAAACCTTACTTGAAGAAGTTGAACTAACCTACAAACACTTTAAAGAAGATCATGAACAAATATGTGAAGCTGTTCATGAAAACACAATATGTACTTGAAAGTGATGTTCCTTATTTAAAAGACGATCGTTATTATATCTTTTTTGATAATTATTTAACGCTTAAATCAAAACTTCTGGATTTATCTGCCGAACCTACAACGTCACACCAGCACATGTCAAGCACATTCGTATCAACTACAATGCAAAACGCATCTTTTACAGCAAGCGCGAGATTACCAAAAATTGAACTCCCATCGTTTACTGGCGAATACATTGAGTGGATTCCATATCGTGATATGTTCCTTTCTTTGGTACACAACAATCAGTCTCTTACAGGCATACAAAAATACTTTTACCTTAAAGGTTCATGTAAGGGATCTCCACTAGAGATTATTAACCAATATCCAGCATCAGAAAATAACTACGCTGCAGCATGGAGTGCACTAGAAGAAAGGTATCATAACACTAGAAAAATAGTAGAACAAATATTAAAGAAATTGGTAAACATTCCCACGTCAAACGGGTCATTTGAAAGTATAAAGGAATTGCTTGACACAACACGTTCTTCAATATCTTTGCTGAAGTCTCTTAACATTGAGGTAGACAAATGGGATGCTATGTTGGTTTTTCTTACAAGTCAAAAATTAGATAAACAAACCAGAAAAGAGTGGGAGCAGTCCATAAGTACCAACACTCGAATTCCACCAATGTCAAGTATGTTTAACTTTCTTGAATTATCATTCCGCACGTTAGAATCAGTTGAAGAAGCGCAAACTGCTCCAAAATTAGAAAATATTAATAAAAACTCGCAACAAAGGTTTAATAAAAGAACTTTTCATGTTAATAACACAACAGTGAATAGCAATTTCTGCCCTTGCTGCCAACGTCGACATCCACTGTACAAATGTTTCAAATTATCGTCACTGCCCCCAGCAGAAAAAAAAGCTGTTATACAACAAAATAACATTTGTTTTAATTGTTTACATACTGGCCATAGCGTAAATCACTGTACATCAACAGCTCGCTGTCAAGAATGTAAGCAAAAACACCACACTATTTTACATAGTTCATTCTTAACCGAATATGAAAACACACAAACACAGCAAAATACAAGCGCTCTGCCTACTACAGTTGAAAACAATAATCAAAGCTCATCGCGCAGCATTCAACATAATGAACAGTGGTCTGGTAACATTTCTTCACATAATGTAAACAGAAAATCTCAAGTACTGTTAGCAACAGCTAATGTTTTAATAAAACACCAAACTGGAACACATACTGTAAAAGCTTTAGTAGATCCAGGCTCTCAAGCATCATTTATAACAAATGAAATTGTACAGCTGTTAAATCTAAATAAAGAAAAAATAGAAGAAACCTCTGTTAGCGGAATTGGAGGGAATAACAAAATGTTAATAAATTATTGCGTACATTTACAGTTGCTGTCAAACTATGACAAAAAGTTTTGTTTACGAATTAATACATTAGTAATGCAAAAACTGACGTCTTATAACCCATGTAATATAAACAAACGTGAATTACCAAATTTAAATCAATTTTATTTAGCGAACTCCAAGTTTTATTTACCAGCAAAAATTGATATTTTATTGGGAAGTGATGTGTACGGTGAGATCATGATAGCCAATTCATTCAAGTTTCCAAATAGTATTTATTTACAGGAAAGTCGGTTTGGTTGGCTAGTGTCAGGGCCTGTTCTTAATTGCTCCACTGAACAGCGGCTAAACATAAATATTTGTAACCTTGAAAATCAACTACGACTTTTTTGGGAACAGGAAGAGCAAACAGAAGAAAGAAAGTTGTCATTAGAGGAAGAATTGTGTGAAAGGTTATTTAGTAAAACTTATAAAAGAGATGCTAGTGGTCGATTTACGGTACATTTGCCCTTTAAAAACACTCTTTTCGGAGAAGCTTTACCCAAGTTCCACAATACCGATTACAACGCATTAAAAAGGCTAAAACAATTGGAATCGTCATTTATTACAAGACCACAGTTTGCAGCAGCTTACAAGGAGTTTATGGCCGAATATATAAAACTAAACCATATGGAAAATATTGGTAAATATCCACAATCTCTCCCACATCAATGCTTTCTTTTGCCACATCATGGAGTGCTAAGAGAAAATAGTGCTACCACCAAACTTAGAGTAGTTTTTGATGGAAGTAGTAAAACCTTGCCGTACACTTCTTTAAATAATGAACTTAGCCCTGGACCCCCACTACAAAATGATTTACCAGAAGTGATAACACGTTGGCGACGATTTAAGCTCTCTTTTACTGCCGATTTAGAGAAAATGTTTAGGCAAATTAATATTTGTCAAGAACATCAGAAATATCAATGTATTTTGTGGCGCGATGAAATTACAAACGATATTAATATTTACAAACTTAAAACAGTTACTTATGGCACAACAAGCGCACCATTTCTTGCAATAAGGGTGATTAAACAAATTGCTACTGATGGAGCTGAAAAATTCCCTCTTGCCAGTAAAGTGCTTAAATCTGACATATACGTAGACGATGTAATATCTGCTGCAGACACTCTTCATGAGATCATTCAATTACAACAACAACTGCGTATGCTGCTGGAAGGGGCTGGATTAAATTTACGTAAGTGGAATTCAAATTCTGCAGAGTTTTTGAAACACATTCCAAAGGAGTACTTAGCAACACATCCCTTTGAACTGGAACATTGTGAAATGGTTAAGGCACTAGGTTTATCATGGAACACTCAAACTGATTGCTTTTGTTTTAAAATAAATTATAATTTTTCTGATAAAATAACAAAAAGTAGTGTTCTTTCAGATTCGGCTAGACTTTTTGACCCTCTTGGTTGGCTGGCGCCTACCACAATTATTGCAAAAATAATGTTTCAAAAACTTTGGCGTGAAGGACTAGATTGGTCAGATACTTTGCCAAAAGCACTAAGCGATGAGTGGTCAAATTATCGTATTGCATTGAAAAGTATCGAACAAATAACAATACCTCGCTGGTTTAGCTGTAAAGCTTCAGCAAAAGTTGAATTACATACTTTCTGTGATGCATCAAAACTAGCTTTTGCTGCTTGCTTATACATCAGAATAATAGCCGAAGATGGTTCAGTTCATGTCAATCTTGTACAAGCAAAAACCAAGGTGGCACCCCTTAAAGTGCTCACAATTCCAAAACTGGAATTATGTGCAGCTGTATTAGCGGCAAAATTGACAAACAAAATTAAACATAATATTGGTTTACATGTTAAAAAAATCACATATTGGTCAGATAGCAGTACAGTCTTAAATTGGATTAAGTGTCAATCGTCACTACTACCAGTTTATGAGGCGAATCGTGTTTCGCAAATACAAAGATTAACCAACGTAATTGACTGGAAATACGTCTCCACTAGAGATAATCCAGCAGACTGTGCAACAAGAGGGTTATTACCACAAGAACTTTCTAAGCATACACTTTGGTGGAAAGGACCCAATTGGCTAGTAAATGAGCCTGAGGTATGGCCTGTTGTAAAATTCAGAAATTCCATACGAGCAACAAACACTAACATCGATGTAGCAACAACAACACTTTCAACCACAACTAATAATCAATTATATCCTGACTTATTTTCAAAATTTGCAACATTTACCAAACTTAAACGAGTTACAGCGTTTATATTCCGCTGGTATTATAATTTGAAAGATAATATATTTAGAAAAAAGAATGGCGAAAGTATAAAAGTTAACAAAAATATTTCGAGTATACAATATCTCTCAACAGCAGAATTAAATAGAGCTCAGTTTGTCATAGTTAAACAGTGTCAACAAATTTCGTTTCATGAGGAAATTAAATGTCTACTACAACAAAAATGCTTACCGTTTAATAGCAAAATAATAAATTTACAGCCATTTTTAGATAATAAAGGCTTATTACGTGTAGGTGGCAGAATTAAAAATGCAAATGTGTCGTACTGTAAGAAGCATCCGGTTTTACTAAGTAAAAATGATCCCATATCAGTCCTTATTTTTACTGATGCACATTTTAAAACACTACATGGCGGTTTACAACTGATGCAAACTTATGTTTTGTCTCAATTCTGGATAATATCATCTAGAAATATTGCAAAATCTGTAAAAAGAAAATGCATAGTTTGTCTAAAATATACAGCAAAGGCCGCACAACAAATTATGGGCAATCTGCCATCGGTCCGCTTACACCCTGCAAGACCATTTAAGCATAGTGGCTTAGATTATGCCGGTCCTATATTGATAAGACAATCATCGTTACGTAGAAGTACTACAAGCAAAGGCTACATTTGTCTTTTTGTTTGCATGTGCACAAAGGCAGTACATCTTGAAACGGTTTCTAACCTTACAACGGATGCCTTTCTTGCAGCTTTTAGGCGATTTATTTCACGAAGAGGACCTTGTACGGATTTATATTCCGATTGCGGAACTACTTTCGTTGGAGCAACCAAAGAGCTACGTGCGTTACATAATCAGTCGAGAAGTTCCCTTCCAAATGACTTAGCTGAAACGTTAAACAACGATGGCACAACCTGGCACTTCATTCCACCAGCTTCACCCCATTTTGGAGGATTATGGGAAGCTGGTGTTAAATCAACTAAGCACCATTTACGTCGTATTATGGGAGATCGTATCCTAACATTTGAGGAGTTATCAACTCTTTTGTGTCAAATTGAGAGTTGTTTAAATTCGAGGCCATTATGTCCCCTATCAACTGATCCAACAGATCTGAACGTTTTAACACCAGCCCACTTTCTGGTTGGAGAACCGACTACGACTATATCGGATGGAGATCTATTAGATACTAAAATAGACCGACTATCTCGTTGGAAACAAATTGAAAAACTTAAACAACATTTTTGGCAACGATGGTCAAACGAGTTTATCTGCAGGTTGCAATCAAGCCCAAAATGGAACTCTATAAAGAGAGAAGCTCGAGTTGGAGATATTGTATTGCTTCTACATGAGCGCTATTCCCCAGGAAAATGGCCATTAGCCAGAGTAGAGGAAGTACATCCAGGTTCAGATGGCCACACTCGTGTAGTAACCCTATATTGCAATGGAAAGTATTTAAAGCGACCAGTGGCTAAAATTAGTTTTCTTCCCGCAAATGATGACGAGACGAGACATCCTGATGATTGATTCCGGTTTAAGAACTATTGTTCTTAGTGGGGGAGAAATGTTGGAGATCTTATTAAATTAATAGTTTAATCACAAACCCTGTTTTAACGTAACCATATTTTAACGTAACGTACATTTTTCGTATTTATTGTTTTTGTTTTTTTTTGGTTAATATTTTGAGCGGTTTTGGTTATTTGTAATGTTCTAAAGTGTGTATCTATTGAGTTTGTATAAAGTTACTGAAGTTTGTAGTTCTCAGCCGCAATGTAAATTCAATAAATTAAAATTAAAATAAATGTTAGTTGTTTTAATAATATTCAAATCGTTTCAATCTGAAACTCTCGTACAGACAGTTTTTATTTAAAAAGGTACTTTTTATTTAAAAAGGTACTTTTTATTTAAAAAGGTACTTTTTATCTAAAAATGTACTTTTTATTTAAAAAGGTACTTTTTATCTAAAAATGTACTTTTTATCTAAAACGGTAGTTTTTATTTAAAATTGTACTTTTTTTAAAAATGTACTATTTATTCAAAAATTTACTTTTAATTTTAAAAGGTTGTTTTAATTTAAAAATGCAGTTTTTATTTAACAAGATACTTTCTATTCAAAAAAGTTCTTTTTATATAAAAAGGTATTTTTTATTCAAAAAAAGGTACTTTTTATTCAAAAAAATGTACTTTTTATTTAAAAATGTAGTTTTTATTTAAAAAGATTCTTAATTAATGAACTTAAGCCTAATTAAAAATATTAAAAATTTGGACTAAGAACCATTAATAGTTCAACAAAATAACCACAATACTAATTAGATTCTTTTTATTCAAAAAAGTTCTTTTTATTTAAAAAATTAAAAAAGTACTTTTTATTCAAAAAAGTACTTTTTTTTAAAAAGTTACTTTTTATTTAAAAGGTACTTTCTATTTTTAAAATATAAGACAAGCAGTTACAGACCTTAAGCCCGTTGCAGCGAAAACTAATAGAGTCCCTGGTGCATATCGCAACTTTCACCTGTTTAAAATCGACAATTTTCTATAAAAAATGTATATGTATGGATAAGTTTTTTACAGAAAATTCACGGGAATTGATAAATTTTGTGTAGACAATTCATGTGAATCGATAAATTGTCTATATAAAATTATTTAAAATTAATAAAATTTCTATAGAAATTATTTATTGCAAATTGATAAATTTTTAATATTCACCAACATATCTAAATTTTTTGATTTTTCATCAAGCGTTGTCGGTGTCACACATACAAACACATTTTCACTAATACTACCACAATGCTTGATGAGTATTTTGATCAATGTATTTGGGCCTTAATAGAAAATTCATGTTATCGAAATTAAAGTGATTGTTAAATTTTCTGCAGAAGAGTTATTAGGGATAAGTTTTTGCAAATTCTTTTTTTTTTTAGTCAACGGAAAGCTAAATCGAAAAATCAGCGGCCCTATGCTCCCCAGAGGAGTAAAAGAAACAAATGTGTTCTACATATATTAGTAAAATAAACCCTTATAGAACACAATAATTTACGAACGACGATATGTATACAAGTCGAAAAATCAATCATGTTGAGTATTTTAAATTACATTGTTTTAACAGTGATAAAAAATTTGTTTTTATTTCATTTTATAGTATTCATTTATATAGTTTTTAACATCATTAATATAAAAATTTTATCGCACTTTGAATAATGTACTATTAAAATATTAAACAACAAAAGCGTCACTTCGGAGCTGGTGTAGGGAGGAGGTAGCTGTTAAAAACAAGAAAAGTAAAATAAACATGACGCATTCGATCGCTATCATTGTTGCGTCAGCAACAAAACAACCTCTCACCCCTCTCCATTATTTCTTTTCAGTATTCGACCAAATTAAGAGTCATCACATGAAAACACTCCCGGGCATTTAAGGTAAGACGTTGAAAGAAGAAAACTTTATTTAGTTGTTGTTATTTAGAAAATTTTTTTATGCCTTCAGTTGTTTTATTTGAGCATAAATAAGAAAGAAAAAATAAAAAGATTTATTACAAATTCTGGGCTGATTTAAAACATTTGATACGCCAGTCATTTTTTCCTTCTTTTTTTCAATATTATTCCAACCGCTACAAAAAATTTTACTTTCGCTTCAGATATTTTCGCCTTTTATACCGCTTGCATTGTGTTTTTAATACATTTGCATACCTAGAAATAAGGATTGTCATAAGTATATACTAGATATGTGTGTTAAAGGAAAAAATTAAACTTGTTCCTTTTGCTCTCATATGGCTTTAGAAATATGGTGACAGGAAAAGTTTTGAAGAAAAGAATACAAATATGGTACGCATTTTTATTGGTAATCTTGGTTTTTCTCGTATTTGCAAAGCCGAAGAAGAATCGTTAAAAGTTTTTTTCTTGTTTAAGAAAATCCTGCAGCAACAGTTATTAGGGATTATTATGAAAATATTTATAATCCTTTAGAATATCACACCTTTATTTGAACATACATATATTTATTTTTAAGCATGTGTGCTATGTGTATGACTATCAGTCAGTTTTAAATCCTTTGTTTTTTTTTTATCATTTTCTTTTTTCGGTACACAAATTTTTTAATATATTTCTATCTTCTCGTTTTTAATTTAATTTTTAATTTTAATTTTTTAATTTAATTTGTATTAAAGTTTAAGTGCACGATTTTGAGCATCTATGTGTGTTATTATAATGAAAATATATTTAATCCTTGAAGATCAGAGGAAATTTTTATAAAAAAAGGGTAAGAAAATCTAAAATAACATAAAACAAAACTCTTTAAAAAGGTGATTGAAAAAAGTTACGGTTGCTATCAAAGATACTCACCAATTGCCTTTAAAATAAAACAACTGATTTTTTGGACAGATGTAAAAAAAAAACTCGTAGAACTTTATAAAAATTTACATAAGCGATAATTTTTTTATTAAAACATTATCGATAAATTTTTAGTAAAAGTTTATACTATCAATAAATTTTCCTTTGAACAATTTATACTATCAATAAATTTCCCTTTGAACAATTTATATTATCGATAAATTTTCCTTTGAACAATTTTTATAATCGATATGTTTTCTATAGAAAATTTCTATAATCGATATATTGTCTATAGGAAAATTATATTATAGAAAATAGCTATAATCGATAAATTTTCTATAGAAAATTTCGATTATCGATAAATTTTCTAAAAAAATTTCTATTATCGATATGTTTTCTATAGAAGATTTCTATTATCGATATATTTTCTATAGAAAACTTTTACTATCGATATATTTTCTATAGAAAAATTCTACTATCGATATATTTTCTATAGAAAAATTCTATTATCTACAAATTTTTGTAGAAAATAGCTATAATCGATAAATTTTCTATAAAAAATATCTATTATTGGTATATTTTCTATAGAAAATTTCCACTATCAATAAATTTTCTGCTGAAAATTTTCTATTATCGATAAATTTTCTAAGGAAAATTTCTATTATCGATAAATTTTCTCACGAAAATTTCTATTGACAAATTTTCTAAGAAAAATTTTTAATAAATTTAAATAAAAATTTTTTATTATCGATAAAGTTTCTTTAGTAAATTTCAATTATCGATAAGTTTTCTAAAAAAATTTCTATTTTCGATTAATTTTCTAAAGAAAATTTCTATTATCGATAAATTTTCAAAAGAAAATTTTTACTATCGATAAATTTTCTATAAAAAAATCTTGTTATCAATAACTTTTTTATAGAAAATTTATATTATCAATAAATTTTCTATTATACATATAGACAATTTTTTTTAAAATAATATTGACCATTTTCTACAGAAAACATAGAAAATTTTCTAAACAGAGAATTCAAATTGTCGGTGAAAACTTAATTTATCAATAAATCTATAGAAAATTTCAGTTGTCGTTAAATTTTCAAAAAAAAAAAAAAAAACGAAAAAAAAATATTTATTTTTTTTTAATTTCCTAAGCTAATCCCGCGAAGCTCTGGCGGGAATCGAACCCGCAACCTCGGCGCTGATAGACTGGCTCGCTACCAGCTAGCCTACCGAGGCATAAGTTATCAATGATTTTGTTATAAATAAACATAGAAACCAATAAGATTCTATTAAAAAGAATTTAATTTTTGGGGAAAAAAATTTCCGATATCCTGTAAATTTTCTGTATTATTTTGAAATAATTAATTTATTTTCTACGTACATTTTATGTTACTGGTAAATTGATTGATAATGTCTATGAGCATCGATAAATTTCTTTATGAGTTTTATCGATAACTTTAAATTTAAATGGAAAATTTTATATTATTTAAAAATTTATTAACGAAAATTGAAAATCAACAATAAATCGTTTATAGCAAACGAGAACTCTTTTTAATTTTAATTATTGTGGAACATTTTAGGGAAATTTATTTAATCGATTTTTAATTTTTTTAAATATTCTTAAAGTAAAGCAAATACAGAGACAAATTATGGCAATTTGTTATTTTCAGTCTGACTATGTAAAATAAATATTTTTCCTATTTTATTTATTTATCTATACTAATATAATAAAGTGGTGATGAGTGTATGTTTGTTTGTAGGAGGTTATCTCCGTAACTGCTTATCTGATTTCAAAAATGTTGGTTCCAATATTTAGAATGGACAAAGGCTTTATAATGGGTGATTTTTTAAGAGCTATAGGAAAGTTAAAAAAAAAAACATAAAATTCAGAAAAATGCATAAAATCTTTATTTGAATCGATAGTACGGTCCATATAATTTAATGTTTGAAGATTATTTCATGCAAATGTTGACCGTGACTGCGCCTCAAATGGTCCATCCGCTTAGTCCAATTGTGGCATACTCTTTCCAACATTTCGGCCGGTATCTCATGAATAAATGCTTTAATGTTGTCTTCCAATGCGTCAATGTGTGTATAGACATGAGCTTTAACATAGCCCCACAAAAAATAGTCTAAAGGAGTTAAATCGCACGATCTAGGCGGCCAATTGACCGGTCCCGAACGTGAAATAAAATGTTCACCGAACTCGCCTCTCAATAAGTCCATTGTTAAGCGTGCTGTGTGGCATGTGGCACCGTCTTGTTGAAACCACATGTCATGCAAGTCAAGCTCTTGCATTCTGGGCAAAAAAAAAAATTGGATATCATCTCACGGTAGCGCTCACCATTCACAGTTACGTTACGATTCGCATCATCTTTGAAGAATAACGGTCCAATGATGCCACCAGCCCATAAACCGCACCAAACTGTGACTTTTTCTGGATGCATTGGTAGCTCTTGCAATGCTTCTGGCTGATCTTCACTCCAAAATCGACAATTCTGCTTATTAACGTACCCATTGAGCCAAAAATGAGCTTCGTCGCTGAACACAATTTTTCGATAAAAAAGTGAATGGCATTTTGATAATAAAATATAATAATTTGCAAGCGTTGTTCGTTTGTAAGACGATTCATGGTTAAATTATAGACCAAACTGAAGATGTTTGACAGTGAAACAAAACACGAAACGTGCGTCAGCTGTTTAAACCAGTGTTGCCAAAAAGATAATAGCTAAAAAATCACCCGATATAATGGAAATTTCAAGTGGCACCTCCCATACAAAGACAATATAACTAGTATTGTGGTTATTTTGTTGAACTATTTATGGTTTTTAATCCAAATTTTTAATATTTTTAATTAGGCTTAAGTTCATTAAATTTAATTTTCATTAAATTATTTTTATAAAGAAAAGAATTTTACAACATGAAAATTAATTAAAATATATATATATTTTATATATTATATATATATATATATATCTGTAGACGTAAAGGCAAGAACTGAAGTTTCCAAATTTGGTGAACACATCTTATGGATCAATACACAACACCTGACAAAATCTGGGCGGAATTCAAGAAGTGGGCGTAGCACAAAACAGATTTCTTTAAATCTTGAGAACGGTAGGAGAAAAATTGTCCGTGGAATGGCACCTCCCATACAAAGAAATAATATATTTCTGTATATCTGAAATACGGTTACAGTTAAAACTTTTAAATTTCAAACAAATGGTTTGGTTTCATACAAAAAATCTGTAAAAAAGTGGGCTGGATTGAAGAAGTATACAAAAGACATAAACACAATATGGATTTCTGTATATCTAGAGAATGGTAACAGTAAAATTATCTAAATTTTAGTACACAATGCTTTGTTATCAATACACGGGTTAAGTTTTGAAAATTTTTTTCTAATTTTATTTCAACAGGGGTAGCAAAGCGCATCGGGTTAAGTTAGTTTTAAATAAATCTTGTTCCTTAAGTTATTTATATTGAAAAAAAAAAAATAATTGACGTCATAATTTTTTTCTAAAGTATGTATTGTGATTTAAATTCATTTTATTTATTCAGGGAATTGTTTATATACATTTAGAAAAAATGTAATTAAATCAATTACAAATCACTCAAAATCATATCAATTAAGAATAAATCTTACATAAATTTGTAGCTAAAATTCTGTGTGCCTACAAATATGCAAAATTTATCTAAACATTTTGTCAATTATTTGTAAAATAAACAAAATTTCTGTGTTTATTTAAATTGCATTTATTTGTAAATAAAATAAATTTAAAACATGTGCCTTTGAAAAAAATAGAATTGTGAAAGTAATGTCGATTAAAGCAAATGTATGGATTATTTTGAAAGTTGTTTAACTTTAAAACAAAACTGATACAACTTCAAAATAAAAGTGATACCAATTTAACATGTTTGCTTACAAAATCGACATTATCAATGAATTTTTCTTTACCAAAAAGTAACATTTTTTCCAACTTTTTTTCTCATGCCAAGACTTTGAATTTATTAATAGTACTTGTGTAAATGACAAAATATGTAAATAATTTATAGCAATCTGTTGGTCTGTTCCCGCGACTTCCCTTTGTGATTCTTTCTTCCTTTAAAAATATTTATTCACCTTCAATTAAATTCTCTTTTTTTAATTTTTGTTTTTTCGACTGCTGTTAAAATATAATTATATTTTTATTATTGTCCATTTTATTAATGAAAAACCATTATTTTGCATACGCAAATATTTTTGGTTGGTGTCGCCAGAAAACACATAAAGGACAACAATTTGTCAAGTTTTTTTGCTTTTTATATAAAAAAAATAACAATAAACATTTAAGATAAAAGCTCTTAAGCCAAATAAAAGGCAGCAGTACACTGAGTCAAAAAAAAAAAAAAAACAATCAGATTTATGCAAATAATTGACCATCCAGCACTGTTCGCCACCCAAATATTCCAACATGCCAATATTTATTTTTTTAAGCCGCAACTTGTTAAATGGACTACAAATTTGTTTTTTTTTTGCCTTATTGTTCTTTTCTTTACTTGGACGAAAAAGTTTCGTTTTTAAAATTTTTGAATGTTTTTTGTTAAAAAAAACCAGCGGGGAAATATTTGCCTGACTTGGTCCCATTATGACATAAATTCAAAGTAACTGTTTTATACAGCTTAAATTTCCTTAACATTACTTTAAAACGCACAAAATTAATAAAACGGACGCTGTAAAATTTTTTATAAATAAAATTAAGGAAAGTCCACAATCAAAATGAAAGATTATCTGTTTAATTGAAAAAAAAAGAGAAAAACATTAACATTTCTATTAAAAATTAATTAAAAAGATGAAATAACACAAATACATTTATCGATAATATAAAATATGTCTAGAGAATTTATCGATAAAATAAACTTTTTTTTAAAAATTTTTATTGATAATATAAAATTTCTGCAGAAAATTCATCGAAAAGATAAAAATACTGTAGAAAATCGACAGAAAAGATGCAATATTTTTAAAATGTATCGATGATATTCAATTTCCTTAAAAAATTTATCGACAATCAAAAATTTCTTAAGAAAACAAAATTTCTCCAAAAAATTTATCGATAAGATAAAATATCTCGAAGTTTTATCCATAATATATAAGTTCTAAAGATTTATTTAGAAAATATATCTATTAGATTCAAGTGACTAAGAATATTTATCGATATGTAAAATTTCTTGAGAAAACATAAAATATTTTTAGAAATTTGATCGATAAAATAAAAGTTCTTTAGATTTATCCAGAAAATTTATCGATTAGATAAAATTTCTTAAGAAAATTTAGCGATGAGATAAATTGTTTTTAAAATTTATCGATAAGATAAAATTTCTTTGTAAAATTTATTAATTAGATAAAATTTATCGATAAACTAAAATTCTTAAAAAATTTTATCAATAGGATAAAATTTCTGTGAAAAATGTATCGATTACATAAAATTCCTATAGAAAAGTTAGCGAAAAGATAAAATATCTCTAGAGTTATATTGATAAAATTAAATTTCTCTAGGTTTCTCTAGAAAATTTATCGATAAGACAGAATTTCTTAAGAAAATTTATAGATTAGATATAATATATGTAATTATATATAAACCGATAAATAAAACTGCTCTAAAAAATTTATCGATAACATTTTTTTCAGTAAATTTATCAACAAAATTACAAAAAAAATCTCTAAAATATGTATCGATAAATTTTATAAAATATTAACAATAATAAGGTAATTTACGTCACAAGTTGCACCCTTGCGAAAAAGCAAAAGTACAAATACATAAAAACAACCATATAGACCATTATTTGCGCGAAATAATTGTCAACGTGGTTTTGCACTTTTCTTTTTCGCAAGGGTGTAACTTGTGGCGTGAATAACCCTAATATAACACTTTTTCTTGGATAATTCTTAAAAAAAATTTCTCTTGATTATTTAATGGCAACTGATATTAAGTTCCGTTAAAAGTCTATTTTATAACTAAAATTGAAAAGAATTTATCGATAATATTATTTTTTCCTAGAAAATTTATTGTTCACATTATTTTGCCCTTAGAAAATTTATCGATAGCATGGTTTGCTATGGAATATTTATGAATAAAATTTTTTAACATAGTTGAGATTTATCGATAACAACATTGGTTTTTAATATATCTTTCGATAACATTAGTTTTCTAAAAATTATTTATCGATAACATTATTTTTCTAAAACTGATTTATCGAAAATATAATTTTTTATATAAAGTTTAAAGACGGAATGTGAAAAGCCACATGTGCATGTTGTTCTGACGTAATTTTGACGTCATTACAAAGCCACAATGGTAATTTTGTGTTGTGTGATCACGTCAAAATAACATCAGAGCCATATGCGCATGTAAATTTTCACGTACGACAAATGTTGTCAAATTCATATGGTATTTCTTGGTAGTTTAAACACCCAATTTTATGCGTTTTAAGGTGGTTATTGTGTTTACTGATTTATAGATTTGTTGGTTTAAACACATTTTACAAAATTTCAAATAAAATATGTAGATGTACATTTGTAATGTGCCAGCCACATCACATTTATCGGATAACGGTAATTTTTTTTTTCGCTGTACACTTCTCTTTCAGCCGCCATCCAAAGTCAAGAACTGGTTCAATTGAAAAGAATTATAGTTTGTTTGAAAGGTAATTATTTAAGAAATGAAGACACTATTGTTTTCAAGGACCCAAAGAAACATTAATAAACAATAAAAAAGTTCGTTTTCGCGAATAGTCGATTTTGACATATTGCTAACTAAAGCTTCGTACAGACGGTGTTCATATCTTACAATGTTGTCATTCAAATTGACTAAAAATGTCTTGCAACTGTGTGAACATCATTGTCAGATAATTGACAACATTGTAAGATCTGACCATCGTCTGTACGAAGCTTAAAGCATTCCCCATCCCTGCCATTGAATATTTTGTGTGTTGTATGTATGTGTGTGTGTGCGTTTTTTAGAATCCTACATAGAAAAATGTTACCGTTTTTATTATAAGTGTATAAATATATAAATGGAATAGTTTTTAAACTTAACATTTTTCCATATAAAGAGAAATACAAGATTTCACATCTTTTTTAAAATATCAGAGTACAACTAGTTTTTGTAGACCATTTTTTTTGTTTAACCATGACCTTCTTTAATAAAAAGTCACACACACATATACACACATTCATCTAAATAAACTTACGCATACAATTGTAAGCGTTTTATAAAAACCAAACTTAAGGCAAGAAAAATTTAAACAATGTCACTGAAAACGTTTCCACTTTTTTATTAAAATTTTTTTTTATTATAATATTATTATGTCCTTTTTGTTTTTTACAACTGTTTTTTTCTGCTACAATTATTTAATAGTCGAGTCTTTTCTTTTTCATGGAATAAAAGCACGAGACTTACAAAATGGCTAGAAGATTAAATGTGACTGTGGCTGGCTGTTGCTGCAAACCATGTCGAAAAGTCAAATGTACATTAAAATAATTGCAAGGGTTTTAAAAAATGAAAAAAAAAAACAAGAGAAGAGGGAAAAAAGACTGGGAAGAACTTAGAACTATTGTAAATGTCGTATAAATATTTAGTTACTTTAACAAAATGTTGAGATAAAATTTCATACTAAATTTGACACATAAACACACAGACACCGAAAAAACCTTGACATGAACTTGCTGTCAGTTAAAATAAACAGTAACTTTTGCATTTCTCTTTGTTTTATTTTCCCCAAATTTAAACACTTTTTAGAAAAGTATTTAGGGGGGAAAAAGTTTCTTTTGTTAAATGCATAGAATATGTTTTATTCATTGACAAAAATATTAAAGAAATTTAGCAAAAATACTGTAGAAATATGCAGTCTGCAGACAAACACAAACAACAATTTATTTAAATGAGTTTCGCAGAAGATCAGCAGAAGTATGCTTTAATTTTTAAAATAACATCAATGGTATTACCCAAAATTTTAAATCTTCTAAAGATGTTGCAGTTATCGGTATAAAGATCAAGTTATTGGTAAATTTATTAGAGAAAACAGAACTAATTGATACATTTTTTTTAGATACAACTTTAGATTTTAATAAATTTTCTAAAGAAAATATAAGTATCGATACAATTTCTACACAAAAAATTAAGTTATTGAATATTTTGTTTGGAGAAATTAAATTTATCGATAATTAAAAAAGGTTGTAAATAAATTTGCAATAGAAAATTACGCAAATTTAATAATCGGCAAATTCTTTAAGTATTATTGTTATCTAAAATTTCTTTAGAAATCATTAGATTATGGTTACCGAAAATTTCTTTAGAAATTTTTTTTATCTGTAATTAAAAATGTCTTATAAAAATGTATGATATCAATGAATTTTTTTTATTATTATTTATGTCATCGGTAATTCTTCTTAAAAAATGTATGTATGTTTTCGATACAATTTCATTAGAAAATTTTTCTTAGAGAATCTATATTATCGATAATTTTCTTTAGAAAATTAATGTGATCGATAAAACTTCAGCAGGAAATTTATGTGATCGATAAATTTCTAGAAGGAAATTTATGTGATCGATAAATTTCTAGAAGGAAATTTATGTGATCGATAAATTTCTAGAAGGAAATTTATGTGATCGATAAATTTCTAGAAGGAAATTGATGTGATCTATAAATCATGAGCAGGAAATTAATGTGATCGTTGTTTGGAGTAACAAAAAAAATTTTCTTAAAAATCCTTGAAACCTTTGAAAATTTTTTAAAAAGAATTCAAGTTTTCGATCAGTTTTTTTAGAAAAGTAATATTATTAGAAGATTTATCGATTTTCTTTAGATTAATTACGTTATCTATAAATTTTCTGAGCTATAATTTTATTAAGAATATTTATTTTATTATTCTGAAAATTGAATTTATCAATACATTTTTTTGAAAATTTATGTTATCGATAATTTTGATTGGAAATTAATTTTATCGATAATTTTTTTTTGACAATTTATGTTATCATTTAATTTTCTTTAGAAAATGTATGTGAGGTCGATAACTTTTATTTAAAATATTTTTTGTCTTTAAAATTTTATGTTATCGGTTAATTTTTTTCAGCAAATTTATGTCATTGATAATTTTTTTTTGGAAAATTTATAGTAATTTGTTAATTTTCTTTATATAATTTGTGTTTTTACAAAAAATTTTATGTTATCGATAAGTATTTTTGCAAAGATTTCTCCTATTGATAAATTTTGTATAGAGAGTTTTCGTAACGATTAAAGTCTTGTACAAAATATATTTATAGCAAGTGGAAATCTCCGCCATATGCGGGCGTCGAATTGGCTTAGATATTATCGTATATCGAGAGATATATGCATATTTAAGGACAACAAAGCTGCCATTGCAGCTCTGGCTGGTGTCTTCACGATATTAAAGTTAACTGTGGAATGCCAGATATCTCAAAAAAGATTGCAAGACATTAAAGGGTACCCAGGGCAAATTAGGTGCCTGGGATACCAAATTGCAGACGGATTCATCAAACTAGGCTGTCTCTTAGAGGAAATGTTTGTTGACGGCCTGGCTGACATTTCGATGGCTCGCTGTAGAGCCCTCATTACACATTATTCACGATATCAAAGTTAACTGGGGAGTGCCAGATATCTCAAAAAAGATTGCAAGACATTCAAGGGTACCCAGGGAAAATTAGGTGCCTGGGACACCAAACTGCAGACGGATTGATCAAACAAGGATGTCTCTTAGAGAAAATGTTTTTTGACAACCTTGTTGACATTTCGATGGCTCGCTGTAAAACCCTCATTAACGTAAGTCGTATAGAAAGGAGATAGCAGGGTAAGAACACCTGCTCACTGATACCCAATGTCTGGCCTGGCTATGACATTGGGTATTTGAGTTTGGTAGGGATCAGATTAGGACGATGATATCGGTTATTACGGCGCACTGGTTGAAAGGTACGATGAATATAGGCCTAGGTTTTATTGACTACTGCAGAAGTTGTTATGATGAGGAGGAGGAGGAGGAAACCGTATTAACCATTCTCTGCCAAAGCTCCGGTCTTAGAGTTATTAGGATGAGTCATTTCGGGAGACTAAAATTGCCACGCTTGGATGCTCTATCTAATGTAAGATTAAGGTCGATCTATTTTTTTTTTTTTGTGGGCCATCGAAATTGTTCGAGGCTGCAGTTATGTCTGGAGAATAATCTGGAGAGTACTTGACTCTGGTCACTAGGTTAGGTTTTCACAAAGGCATCTCTGTAAGGAAATAAACGAGCCGTCCTCGTGTCCATTGAACCTAATCCTAGATTTTTTTTGGAGTAAACGAATTTGCAATTTTGCGTCTTGTTAAATGCATGAGTAGCTTAGGAAATTGCTAGTGCGTTTCAAGCATTTTTTAGCAGTTTTCTGCATTTAAGTCAATATAACTGTCGGTATGTACGTATAAAAATACTCTTACACTTAGTCTTTTCCTTCTCGTTTTTAGTTTGTGTTCTTCACTTTATTTTGTGTTATTTTACTTGTTACACTTTTCACACCTTCTTGTCAAGGTTGTTTGCTCTTTTGCTCGTTAAAGAGGTACATAGTTTTATGTTTGCTTCAAAGAAACTTTTTCAAATTATGTTTTCCTTTTTGCTGTTGCTTTTAAACTTCTTACTTTTGCTTTGATTATATTTAGTTTAAAATTTGTATAAATTTAAAGTTTTCGAGTTAAGTTTGTTTTCGTATTTTAGAAAAAGATAAAAAATTTTAACGTTTATTTGCATAAACTTAAGTATATTTGTTAACAATTTCCAGGAAATAGACAACAAATACGAGAAAAAAACATTAAATATAAGAAAATTAGGGGACGTATAGATTCAAAAATGTAAATTATTTTAAAATTTTATATGAAAAAGTACAAAATTATTGTTCACGATTTTGTTAAAAGCTTTGTTCACAATTGGAGCAACAATTTCGTTTTTTTCTTCTATCCCACTTCTTTCCAAAGTATTTCTATATTTTCCTATCATTTTTCGAACAAAAATGAACCTAAAGATTTTTTTTAAAAAGTTGAGTCTACTTCTACCATTTGCATGAAATTGAAAATGACGTCTGTAATAATTTAATTTAGTTTTGAGCAAGATTTGAAAACGGTTTCTTAATTGAAAATTTGTGTGGTTTGTTGTAGTTGAAATTAGAAGATCTTTTTGTATTTTTCCTAACCTGGAGTGCTCCGTGGAGATCGCAGGTAGATTTTTATTTGCTTGCTAATTACAACTGGACTTAAAATTATTCTTACCCACTATTTATACCTAGTTCTTATAATTAAAATGCTGTCTGTACTAAAGTCAGCAAGTGTCTAAGGTGCTGACTCGTATAATTGAGTCAGTTTTTTTTTTTTGATTACTTAATACTAAATAATGTCATACTTATTATATACGAGGGTGACTCTTAACAGGTTGCATACAAAATTGTTGCTGTATTTTGAACACCCGTGAATATGTTGCTGCCTATTGTGAACGAAGCTTAAATCAGTTAATTTTTTTCTTTGTTTTATTATTTATGATTGAAGTAACTTTTGATTCAATTGTATATTTTTCTCGTAGTTTTCCTTTACTTCTTGCGAAAAAAAACAATTTTGTTTTAATGGTTGTTATCTATTTTTGAAACTTTTTATTTCAAGACAAAACAATCAACATGGCGTATAATTGATTTTAAATTGTTTCCTTTACATCTGCTATACGCCCTCTAACTTGGTGTCCACACGATCAAGTTTTGCCTTTCAATTCCATTCAATTTGCAATACACTCTCACTTTTTTACGAACACACTCACACTTTTTAAATTGACCACGAGATGGCATTCAATTTCACCTTTCCATTTGTTTGGCAATTTTACCTTCAATTTAACAGCTAATTACATGTTTGTCTTTACAAATTGTTTTCTTGATGAAATCTTGAAAGTAAATTGCTTACAAATTGAACGCAGCCTACGTCACAGCTTTCAATTTATGTAAATTTTGACAAGCAGTATATGTAAAAGAGTATCAAGAACAACTTGATCGTGTGGCCGCAGGGTAAGTGACTTTTAATTTCAACCCTTAAAATAAGATTTTTCAATACATATTTCTTTTTCATTTAGTAAAAGGATATCCTTTTTAAATATCATTAGAGAAAAAAAAACAATCAAGAGTAACAAAAAAAATTTATTTAAAAAACGCCTTTCATTCTAATGTAGTTCTACTAAGAGAAAAGGAAATTTAAAATCCCAGATTGGACATTTAATATCATCTTAAAACCAACGACATTATACATGTTTTTTGCAATATGGCTTTATTCCAGGACGTTATTTGAAGGTAGAAAACACTATTGCATCACAAAAACTAGCTGTTTGCGCTTTATGTCACGACCATATCGACCAATTTTTTTGAAATTGAGTTTTTGATGGAATCTTGTTCTACATTCAAAGAGACGTCACCTGACAAAATATTGTAGGCGAATTCCTTTTCGTTGCTCCAAAAATTGATTGTATATTTTCATTTTGATATTGCAAGCGAAAGCAGAGAAAAGTAGAAAATTGGCTGTCCTGTAAAATTTGGTTTTTGTAACATACGATAATTTCGCGCAAAGGGGTCGATATGGTGTTTGTTTCTTTGAAAAGGAATACATCGCAACTTTATAAAGATATGAATACTTTTGTTAACCCTGATTCAAAGGAATGTAGGGACAATTATCGCCAGTTTTTGGCTTAACGGGTTTCATAGTACATAAAATTGCCGCATGTGCAGTAAGACCAGTCCACAACACATCCTACACACTCAATTAGATCCAGAAAAATACACTGTTCCGTACTGTTTTCACGAAAGTGGCATCATCGGATCTTATTTCTTCAAAAATTAAGATCGTTACCGTATCATGATTCATAATTTTTTGTCTGAAAATATGGATACTATTGATTCGGGCGAGATGTTGTTTCAACAGAGTAGCGCTACAGTTGTGGCAGAGATTTACAGGAGCATCTGTCGTGTGGCTTAATCTCTTGGTGGATCTTATTCACAGTAGTGACGAATTATGAGTGTGAGAGCAACCAACACACCCGGTTAGCAATTTAAGTGCCTAAGGATTATACACTCTCCCGCTCTTTAGGAGCTAGAGCTATCTAACTTCCGATGCTTTTGGAAAAATGATAGCAGCATCTGTTGAGCAGCAACAGCACCTAGGAATAATCCTCCTTCAGGCCCAACTATTCTGCAAGTTGTCAAAATTCAACTTTTTAGTGGGATTTTCATAATATCGCTTTCCCCGACTTTGGATATTAAACCACAACCAACACGTGATCCACGAAAGTATCCTGTGAGCGGACAGCCTTTCAATCTTTCTAAAACACAGAAAGCTTTTTCCGCAGTAAGCATACTCTAACGGAGGCCTCAACCAATGGTCAGTCCGGTGCGTTCCACCGACTCCCTTGGTATCAGGTTGGATCTCTGATAAAACGCGATCGCAAGAAATCGTGAGGATCTTTTGAGATCTTTCATTCTTGGATTTTTGCCGACTCCATTATGAATTTGCCCCGGAGGATGTCCCACCAAAAGGTAAAATATTCTTTAGAAGTTCCTTCACTTCAGGAGAGGAGAAAGGGGAAGAGGGGTATACGTTCCATTTGGCGAACGCAATCATCGACTTTTTAAAATAAAAATTTTGGGATAACTTGATTTCGAGAAATGGACCTGCAAATTTGCCTCCAAGATCTTGCGATTTGACAACTTTCGATTATTGTCAATGGGACTACGTTAAATCACTGGGTTATGCTGATAAACCAGCAACCGTTGACGGCCTTGAAGTATCCTGTTTTTCGAAACATATGAACAGCAAAGTTCAAAAAATTGGTACAATATTAGACCATCAAAAGATCAACCGATCAAAGTTATTTTCATGTATTAACCCTGCGGGAAATTTGTGTCAATTGTTTCAACAGACTAGTCATGGGATTTGTGAAAATGGATTAAGTACAAAAAGAAGCAACTCATGACAAGTGAAAGGAGAACTAACCATTTAACTGGTATATGAAGAACAAACAGATAGAAAAAGTAATGCATTACAGTACAGTCTTCACCGGTGGTCTGACACCTTTTTTCGGACTTTGTAAAATTTTCATGAACATTTTTCATGATTTTCAGAGTAATTCTAATTAATGAAGGTGTTTTTTTTCTGTTAGGACCAGCACTCAGGGGATGACACCTACTAATGCATTGCATTGTGTTGGAACTAGGAAAATAGGTTGTGGGAAGGAGGATAGAGGGAGTAGTGTGTGTGAACATTCGATTTGAACTTAATCATGTTGTAAGTGAAAGGGAAGACTTCTGCAGGAAGGTTATTCCACATACGAACAGTCCGCGAAAAAACGAATTCTCTCTGTAATGCGTTGTACGATTCACCTGCCAATCGACCACATAAGGATGGGCTCTTGAGGAAAAACGTGTATTACGAGTAAACGTACGGGTTTCGGGAACCAGATCCCTAATTACATTGGATACCCTACTGTCACCAATTAGAACCTTCGCCCTCTCCTGCACGCGGTCGAGAAGCTCCAAAATAGACTTTAAAGCACCGGCCCATACATGAGAGTGGGCCGTTGAGTATTTAATGGTTTTGAAAATTAGTTCGATTTCAATTTCATTTGAATTCGATTTCCAGAACATGGATAAATATCATTTGCTAAATAAAATTTTTCAAAACTACATGCCAGTCCCACGATTTCAAACGAAAATTTCCTTCGCTGAACTTACATTTAAAACAAAAACAATATTTTAAATCTTTTGTTTTTAATGTAGGTAATGAAATCATGGGATAGACAGTTAGTTGTAGCAATGAAGCAAGATAACTGTGCAATATGTGTTTCATTAATTTTGATAAACGTAAATCTTAAAATACGTTATTTATTTATGTATAAATTTACCGTTAAAAAAATTACGTTCTTAAAAACAAAAACCAAAGTAATAGTTTTTTTTTTTGTAAAATAAAATATGACATTAAACAATCTTGCAAACACAGATATTTCAATTTGTTTCATTTGAAATTACATTGATTGATAGTTTGGGGTATAGTTTGTACCCCACTATTCGTTTCTTTCAACTTGCTTACACAAAATTTTGTTTTTCTTTTAAATAAACAATTTAAATATTTAATTTAAAAGAATCAAAAGATTTCTATTATTATGAAAATAAACACAAAAAGGCCAATGGACCGTAAACTGCAAAAGATAAAATTGAATTTCAAAAATGCCCAATATTCAAAAATTCTATTCTAAAGTAGGTGGGTGTTTGGGTGTTGAATTTATTAGAAGAGAACCAGCAAACTGCCAGACAGACTAATTCAATGCTTAACTTTATAATCATCGTATACACATTACACATTATTATTAATAATAAAACAAAAATTTATTTCTTATTATTCGTTAAACAAACATTTAGTCAATTATTTTTTAAATAAACAAATAATTGTTGAAGCACACAAATTTTTAAGAGAAGATAAAGAAGAAGAAGGAAAATGTAATTGTATAATTGAAGAAAAATTATATTTATTAGACTCTCAAACGATTTTGATTGCTACTTAAGAAAATAAAATAAAAAATTTTTTTTATGTGTTTCTCTATCGGGTACTAGAGTACCTGTTAAAGAGTTACTTTAAGTTGGTTTATAGACACTTAAGACGATTTTTATGGTGAAATTGGGATTTTTCTTTGAGCGATACAGAAGAAAACATAAACATTTTACAATTTTAAGGAAAATTTAAGATTTTCTATTGGAATTTATAGTAGCAGTAAAGTAGCAGGAGAAATAATAAAAAGAAAGCAACAGCAGTTTTTTTTTATGTAAGAAATTATTTATCTTCGTAGTTGTCAAAAACTTTAATGTGTGAGACAATTTATTTTTTTTTATTTATAAATGGTTTTTATGAAAATGTTTATTGGAGACCATAAGTATTTAAAATACAAAATACTTGAACGACAGGTATTAATAATACCAAATACTTTTTGCAAATGTACTTAAAATACAAATACAAAATAAAATTATTAATACTACCCAACCCTGACGACAACATCTATTTCATTAAATTTGATCCTGTTTTGCCTATAAACCAAAATACCGTAATAAATACCACTTCGAAATGACCTTTTTAACATTTTTGAAATGTTTTACACAACACAAAAAAAAAGGAAATGCTAAAAAATTTTTGCGTAAGCAAAACTGCCAAAACTCAGCTGGTCATATTTAATTTTTTTGTATTAGTTTTCAGTTTAGAATTTCTTTAACTTCTTTTCAACCTGGGCCTGGGGCCTTCTTCTGTTTATTTTTCACGCCAAAAATTGTTTGTTCTTTACATAGGATTTGTTTGTATTTGTGGGTTTGTGTATACACAATTCTTATTTTTATCTCCCACTATTCTTGTGTTAAGGGCTTTTCACACTTAGCAAACATTTGAAAAATCCAAAAAATGTGTGACCACTAAATTAATCAAGCTATAATATTGGTTGATTACAAAACTTTGCTTCTAAAAAGAATCGTTGTTGAATGTAGTTAATAATTTTTAAATGCTGTTTTATATTGAAAACCTTATGCAAAATCATACAAATGTTAAATAAAAAGAGGTTACGTGTTGGGACCGTCAAATATGTCTCAAGTGTGACCATGTCTTAAGTTAAACTAACTTTTCGGTATAAAATTGTTTTTTTTTGTTGCTTTTATGCGTTTTATTTTTTCGGGGGAAACATTTTTTTTTGAGGTAGTAGCAAAGTCTTTTATTTTATAGCTGAAGCGAAAATCCTCTTGAAAACTTTATTATTTTCATTTATGACAAATTTTCAGTTTTTTTACTCTCTTTTGTGATATTTTATGACATGGATGTAAAAAAAATTTACTCCAAATGCTGTTGCTAACAAAGATTCTTCTTTTCTTTCTTGTTTTCTGTGTAGATGAGTTTAATTTTTTTGTTTTTTTTTTTTTTTTTTTTTTTTTTTTGAGGGGGGAAGGCAACAAGCAAATCTTATGGTGTTTTCTTTTCTACAAAAAAAATACCACATTTTAAAAGGTGCATTTATAAAATGTCTTGCCTTACATGTAATAATGCAATTTTTTATTTGACGAGAACAAAACACAAAACTGGATCGCCCTGTTTTTAACAGCTAACAAAAAGTTTGTTCTTCAATATATAAAAAAATATGTACATAAATCAAAAAGGATGTTCTTCAAAATATAAAAAAAAATACACATAAACCCAAATTTGTTAATATATTAATATTAAATAAATAAATAAATGAACAAAATGAATGACCAAATTCCAATTTCTTTAGTTTGTTTTTCATAAAATATGTAAACAAGAAAATACTTTTGCCAGATTGCGAATTTATTAACACCAAGTTATTACGATTTTTTGATTTGACGTTTTTTTTTCAAAAACAATTTTTTAACACCGAATCCATTTAAATTTTATGTCACTAACAACCTACCATTAATAATGTTATGCTTTCTTTTGTTTTTACTATAAAATAATAGACAAAATTACTATTAAAACTTAAAAATTTTACTGTCCTGATTAGAGGCGTTTTTTTTCCAACTTCGTCTGGTAACCCTATATATAAACAGAAGCCATCTTTTTACAGGGCATTATCAACACTCTCGATTTATACGGGGCGTAAAGTGCAATGCCTTATGCCATTTAAGGGTGAATTTTTTTAGAATAAAACACGCTGCCCTCTTAGAGAGCAAAGCATTTTTAAGAAACGAACACCAAATTGCATTTTATTAAATAAAATGTGACATTTTTTGTAGAAAAGAAAACACCATTAAGAATTTTTGTAAAGACATTTATCTGCATCTGAAATTGTATTTTAAGAGGTTTAAAGTATTTTCCAATTAAGTTGTAATAGTGTCTTTAAAAACTTTTTAATGAGCACTTGGAAGGAAAAGGAATAAAATTTAAGTGGTGTCACGACAGAAGACAAATTTTATGATTGTGCAAATTTTTTAGACAGTACATGCAGGATTTTCATTTGATTTAATGTTTTTTTTTTTTGTATATTGAACAAAAGTTTTAAAGTAAAATAAAAACGATCTTTAAAAGTAAAATTATTGATATATTTAAGGAATGTATTTAAACATTTTAAAAGAAAAATAAAAAATTATTTTAAATTCGACTGTCTACAGAAAAGACTCATTAAAAAACTTTATTTTGCCCAAAGTGATTATGAACTTTATTTTTAAAAACAGAAAAATTAAAAAAAAAAAATAATAAGTATAGAATTTTCAAATATTCCCTACAACAGGCAAAATTTGGAAGTAGAAATTATCTTCCAATTTACCCAAAATTTGCCATAAATAGTAAATTTGTAACAAACTTAATAAATAAATTTTCCTTAAACTTGCAAATTTTAGCAAATTATCTTATTCATTGAAAATTTGTGCAAAATTTATTATAAATAGTAAATTTGTGCAAATTTCCTATAAATAGTAAATTTGTGCAAATTTCCTATAAATAAATAGTAAATTGGTGCAAATTTTACTAAAAATAGCATATTTGAGCAAAATGTTCTATAAATAGAAAAGTAAATCTTTGCAAATTTTCATAAAAATAAATTTGAGCAGACTATCTATTACATAGATAATTTGTGCAAAATGTCCTATTAAAAGTAAATTTGTGCAAATTTTCCTAAAAAAAAAAATTTGTGCAAAGTATCTTATTCATAGAAAATTTGTGCAAAATTGCAGTTATATGGTTAATTTGTGCAAAATTTCTTATGAAAAGTAAATTTGTGCAAATTTCCTATAAATAAATAGTAAATTGGTGCAAATTTTACTAAAAATAGCATATCTGAGCAAAATGTTCTATAAATAGAAAAGTAAATCTTTGCAAATTTTCATAAAAAATAAATTTGAGCAAACTATCTATTACATAGATAATTTGTGCAAAATGTCCTATTAAAAGTAAATTTGTGCAAATTTCCTTAAAAAAAAATTTGTGCAAAGTATCTTATTCATAGAAAATTTGTGCAAAATTGCAATTATATGGTAAATTTGTGCAAATTTCCTCTTTATAGTAAATTTGTGCATTTATTATTTTTGTCATAAAATTCGCTTTTGCTGATTTTTTTTGGTTATTTTTTTGGCACTTTTTTACACATTAGAAATCCATATATGATTTTTCGCTTCAAAGAAAATTGTGTTTTAAGCCTAGTACTCTGTTCAAATTTGTGAAAAATGTTGAGCAACATTGATTATTCCACACGAAAATTTTGGCATTTATTAATGTTACCAATCTTGCTAGTTTGTACAATTTGACGTTTTTATTCCTTCAAAGTATTGTTTCGTGTATGTAAACAAACGCCACATGTATTTTACTAAAATTATTTTTTTTAAATAAAAAATTTAATAAAAAAAGTAAATATGGATAAAAAACTGTTACCGATTGTGTTATTTTAATTTTTTATTTCTTATTTAATAATCAGTTCATTCTTTTTTGCTTTTGCTTGAAATTCCACGTGAAATAAGTGCAGCTTACATTATTTCGCAGTTGTTAAAAAAATGTTGCCAGAAACATTTCGAAACTTTTTCACAAAATAAACAGAGTACAACTTCATCAACATTATTTCGTAGATATTCCGCACAAGTTTTTTTCATATGCATTTTGACAGCATTTCACGTGAAATGTTGAACAGAGTACCAGGCTTTAAACAAAAAATGTATTTAACATATTTTTTTGAACTCTGTTTGATAATCTGTGTTAGTGTGTGACTGGACGCTGCATTATGTTTATTTTGATTTTACTAAATTTTTTTTTTTAAGTTTCCTTTCATATTACATACAATATTGCGCAAGATTTTATTCAAAATCTTTCCTTTGAGAATTTTTTTACTACTGTGATTCTGTCAAGCCGATTTGATGTTAATAAAAACTTTTTAATAAAATTGCCTTTAATTGATTAATTTTTATAGCCAAAAACTTTATTTATTAATGAATGAAAAATTTTGCACTCCCGAAAAAAACTTTATTTTTTTTTTATAATAGTTCAATTAAATTTCTCAACAAATATTCGGTTAATTATTTTTTCCAAAATGTTGTTTGGCTAAATCCTCAGGAACATTAAGGAAGTTTTTTTTTTATTAAACTTACTTGGATTTATTTTTATTATTGTTTCTTAGGATCGTTAATTATTTAGTTCTTCTTCAATTATATTTTTTTTGCAAAAAAAACATCATCTATTTTTATTTAATAAAAGTCTTTAATGGTGATTCTTGGTAAATTGTTGGTGGATTGTCTGTCAATTTTGAGTAGTGTATAAAAGTTTTTCAGAGTCCATTTAAGTGTAGATTTGAATAAAAATCATATAAAATAAAGTTTGTCTAATTATTTTGGTCTTGTAGAGAAATGGGTTATAAAAAGGCAAGATAAAAATTTTTCTACACATATGAATGTGGCAAAAGTTTGCTTTAAGAGGAAAACTATAAAAATTTCAACTGTCTGGAATGATTATCTTCTTAGTTTGGCAACTAAGACAAGAAAGTGAAGTGATTAGAGGATACTTCTAAAACATAAATATTGTTTATGTTTATAAATAAATTAGTAATAAAGAAAATAATTAGTTGTTTAGAAACATACCTAAAAATTTAAGCAAAGACAGAAACCTTTAAGGTGAATCACTTTACTAAGAATTAATTTATTGTTTGTGGTACGATTTTTTTTTTAATCATTAAATACTTATAAAAGAAGAGTATGTATGAAATTTTAGGTGTCCAGACGCCCCTCCGTTTGGACGTTAGAGAAAGTTCGGGTATTACTCTAATATTTTACACTAAAAATTTTCAGAAAAAATCCCTGATTTATAAGTTACTCACCCAAAGAATTCGAAATTCTCAAATAAAGCAACATTTTCGGACAAATATTGTTTATGTTTATAAATAAATTAGTAATAAAGAAAATAATTAGTTGTTTAGAAACATACCCAAAAATTTAAGCAAAGACAGAAACCTTTAAGGTGAATCACTTTACTAAGAATTAATTTATTGTTTGTGGTACGAATTTTTTTTTTTTTTAATCATTAAATACTTATAAAAGAAGAGTATGTATGAAATTTTAGGCGTCCAGACGCCCCTCCGTTTGGACGTTAGATAAAGTTCGGGTATTACTCTAATATTTTACACTAAAAATGTTCAGAAAAAACCCGGATTTATAAGTTACACACCCAAAGAATTCGAAATTTCCTCAAATAAGGCAAAATTTTCGGACAATTTCCAACAAGTTCGAAATGTTTTTATAAGCTAGTAAATTTTTTTTTACAGTTTCCCATAACCTGTTTACCAAAACTGTGTATAAAGGAAAATATTTATTTTTGCAATGACAATTATTTAAGCTCGGTTCTAATGGGCGGAGGGGAGGAGGTTCCCGGCGGTCATGAATAAATTCATAAATTGGACGTAAAGGCTGTACCGACTGAATTGCCACTATGTTATTTAACCCCACTAAACTGAAGGCTGAATCCGTCCTTTATTAAGTTGTGCTAAAATTTGCGTTCGCTACTCATAACTATAAATAAGTTTGAACATTCCTAAATGTATACTACAGTTTATAGTTGGGGGTAGTGCACTAAATAATGATTTAAAACAGCAGTGCACTATCACTAAATAAAACTGCAAACAAATTAGTTTGCACTCTTTTTTTACCAGCTTTAGTGATTGTTGGTTTAGGTAACTCCTTTTCCAAACAGAAGATGTGTGTTTCCAAATAAAACACGAGCAGGTTCTTTTGTATATACAAATTAGTGTACAAGCTTCTAGCTTTATTGAGTGCTTACTTATAACTAACTTAAAACTCTAAAAACAATGGCTGATGATGTTGTATATGAAAAAAAATGTAATTACATGAAAAATCCGCTGCTTTAAAGGGGTTTACATATGTTCATGGGGAACGAAAGAAAATAAATAAAAGAATCCCTCTCTTGGAGAATAAAAAAAAAGGAACAGTAAATAAAGGAAACTAATTAAACTCACAAAAAATCGTCAATCGTTGTTGAACTTGCTTCAACATACTCCCGCACAAAGATTAGTGGCACGTACAGCCAAGCCATCGTCCGGAGATAACCCAACCAAAAATTGAGCGCTGGGCCTTTGGTAGTCCTTCCTCTAGCAGGATGGATTTCTGCGACATTATTATGTTTAATGTCTTAAGACCGATAATGCCATCAACTTCGCGACATCCAGCAAAATTTGGATGTGCTTTTGGGACTAAGGCTCTAAAATGTTCTTCGACCTTGGGATCTGTTATTGGTGGCGGCACAATGACATCGGCCTCCTTCAACAATAATCTCCAACGAGCGATAGGACCATAGTGTTTACGTGGTTCGTATGTTGGGGAAATATCAAATACTCCATACTCTTTGGCTCCTAGACGATAATCGGGTGTGAAATCCGGGAACATATTGGCCACTCTTCTTCTCAGAAATGAGTCTTCACTCTTTGGGTCCAAAAGCATACTGACCCACATAGGGTTCCCCTTATGGATCAAATTTACCCGTACGAGGGGCGGAATGATGTCTGGCCAATAAGATGGAAAGGTGGGTAATTCAGCCGGCAAAAGCGATAGATCATGGGGATCGTCGTTTGTGCTGGTGTCTAATTCTGTCATACCTCCTTCGATAGTTATTGGCTTAGTCTCTTCAGCCGGTAGATGAGGTTGAGTTTCCTCCACGAAACTGGTGTATGTGACGTCATGGGGACGCTCACGGTGAATCATTGAGTGGTGTTTAGCGCCACAAATTGCACAGCGGTTGGTTGATTCGCAGGCCGAACGTGAGTGCGTATGGGCTAGGCAATTTAGGCAGTAGTTCCATCTAGCAATATAGTCTCTTCGGGATTGCAAAGACATTGCTACAAACACTTGGCAGTGTCTAACTGCGTGATTTTTAAGGCACAAATTACACCGTGGCATAGTGTTGGCTAGAGAGGAAGAAAAGAACAAAAAAAAATATATATATACTGTGCTATTAGCAATTTTGTTTTGCGAGTTTTCTCTTTTTAAGGCGGTTTTATACATATTTAAAATCAGGTGGATTAATTGGAAGACTTTAGTGTAGTTTCATCATTTGAATGTAAATTTGGTAAAATACACAACTTGGCAATAGATCGCGTAATGGTTCCATTTTGTGTTTTAACCTCTGCGACTCGTACTTTGCTGTCTTTCCCATATATGACTTTTGTAATGCGTCCCAGACGCCACTCCGTGGGTGGTAGCAATTCATCTTTTACTATAACAAAGTCGTTTGGCTTAATGTTGTGTTGTTCTGCTTTCCATTTGACTCTTCGTTGTAGCTCAGTTATATATTCGTTTTTCCAGCGACGTGCAAATATATGTTGTAGGACTTTTAATCGATTCCAGCGGTTCATAAAGCTCAGGCTTTCTAAAGGAGGTTCTTCAGGAGCTTCAGGGGGAGCTACGATTGGTGCGCCTCTCAAGAGGTGACCTGGAGTCATGGGAAGTAGTTCGGATGGGTTTTCGGTCAATGGGGTCATTGGGCGCGAATTTAATACCGCCTCTATTCTGATTAACATTGTTGCAAATTCCTCGTACGTGAAATTGAGGTTACTAGCTACTTTTTTTAGATGCGATTTCATGCTTTTTACAGCAGCCTCCCAGAGGCCGCCCATGTGGGGTGCATAAGGGGGAATAAATGACCAGGAAAAGCCATGAGCACTATATTTTTCTACAAGTGCTTTCTCAGTGTTTTTTAAGAATTCATTATGATTTTTCAGTAGCGACAGACTTGCTCCCAGGAAGTTTCTGCCATTATCAGAGAACATGGTTTTTGGAAAGCCTCTACGTCCAACGAATCTGTCGAAGCAAGCTAAGAACGCGTCTGTCGAGAGATCTGAGCAAGCTTCTAAGTGTACTGCTCTCGTGGAGAAGCATACAAATATTGCTGCATATCCTTTAATTAGTTTGGCGTTGCGCAAATTGGATGATTTTAGGTTAAATGGACCGGCGAAGTCAACACCGGTATACGTGAAAGGCAACGAAAAGTTTACTCTTTCTGGGGGAAGTGCGGCCATTATTTGTGATTGAACTTTATGCTTGTAGATGGTGCAGGTTTTGCAATTTCTAATGCATTTTCTTACCAGATTTTTAAGTCGAGGCATATAAAATCCTTGTCTTATAGCCCTGAGCATAATGTAGTGTTCCGCGTGAAGCAGGATTTGATGTGTGTAGTCGACAAAGAGAGAAGCAAAGTGAGATTTTTCAGGGATAAGTACAGGATGTCGCTCTTCGAAACTGAGTCCGGCATAATTTAGTCTACCCCCAACACGTAATAAGCCGTCTTTGTCTACAAATGGACTCAGAGTCAGTAGTCTGCTCTTCTTGTTTATGGGCCTTTTGTCCAGAAGACATTCATATTCTTTACAGAAATACTGCTTCTGAGCTATTAGTATCAAACGGTTTCTTACAAATCGAATTTCTTTTGTTGTTATGAACTCTTCTGTGTCCCAAGGACATTTCCGTATGCGATTAATAAACCGAAAACAATAACTAGTAACTCTTAGTGCTCTGGCGAAAGACGAAAATCTTTTAAGTATGGCGTCAGCATCAAATTCTTTTTGGGGAACAGTATTTTGGTTGCTTGCTTCCAATGGTGTAACGTTCAGGTGAAATGTGGATACTTTTTTTGTTTCAAGGTTTGTTGGATCAAACTCTCGGGGTTTCGGCCAATATTCACAAGGCTGAGTTAGCCAGGTGGGTCCATGCCACCATATTTTACTCTCAATAAGTTCCTGGGGAGAGCAACCGCGCGTACCAAGATCTGCCGGGTTGTCTTCCGTCTTGACATGTTTCCAGTGACTATTACTGGCAATCTTTATAATTTCTGTTACCCGATTTGCAACGAAAGTTTTTAAGGTTTGTGGTGGTTTTTGTAGCCATCCGAGGACTATTGAGGAATCCGTCCATAAATAAAGCTCATAGGGAAAATCTGCTTTTTCAATTAGCCCTTTTGCTAACTTTGAGAGTAAAACCGCTCCACACAATTCAAGTTTCGGGATTGTAGTCTTTTTTATTGGGGCAACTTTAGTTTTTGCCACCAGCAAATTACAATTAATCTCTCCATGAGGTGTTGAGGTTCGCATATAGACTGCGCCACAATAAGCCTTTTCTGATGAATCGCAGAAACCGTGAATTTGTATTTGATGAGTCGGAGTAAAATATACCCATCTAGGTATTCTCAGTGAGGAGATTTTAGGTAAATTTTGTAGAAATGTCTTCCATTTTATAAGTATATGCGGTGGGACACCCTCATCCCAACCGGCCTTAAGTTCCCATAACTCTTGCATCAGGAGTTTAGCTATCACTACAATTGGACCTAGCCAACCTAGAGGGTCAAATAGCTTTGCAATAACTGATAAAATCTGCCTTTTTGTAGAGGAGGGCGAAATTTGGTTTGGTTCCACTGCGTAATAGAAAAAGTCTAACTTGGCATTCCAGCGAATTCCCAAGGTTTTAATGGTGCTAGAATCATCAAATTTTAAAAAGTCTTCATCAAGAAGATCCTCCCGGGCCAAGTTATTTAGTAGAAAACTGTTATTGGCTGTCATTTTCTTCAAGGGGAAGCCTGCTGAGTTTAAAACTTGCTTAAGCTGAGTTTGTTTTGCCTTTGCTTCCTCGAGACTATGTCCCCCTGACAAGATATCATCCACATATATTTCGTTCTTCAAAATCTTGGATGCTATCGGAAATGTGTGATTGCAGTCCTCACTTAACTGCTGTAGAGTCCTAATTGCCAGAAATGGCGCACAATTCAATCCAAAAGTTACGGTTTTCATTTGGAATGATTTAACAAAACTGTCCGTCTCATTACGGAATAAAATCTGCTGATACGGTCGATCAGCTGTATGCATTACGATTTGGCGGAACATTTTTTCAATATCGCCGGTGAAGACGTATTTGTAATAGCGCCAACTAAGCACTATCTGCATCAAATCTGACTGAAGAGTTGGGCCTTGATGAAGGACGTCGTTCAATGAGAATCCGCTACTCGTTTTCTTAGAGGCGTTGAAGACTACCCTTACTTTCGTCGATTTACTTTCTGGTCTTATAACCGCATGGTGTGGTAGAAAATAAGCAGATTGTTTTTCAGAGTTCGTTTCTTGGTGAAATACTGGTTCCATATGACCCAAGTCAATATATTCTTGAAGAACTTTGCGATAATTTTCTTTCAATTCTGGTGTCTTTTCGAGTGTTTTTTCCATTCTATAATATTGACCCAAAGCACTGCTTCTTGAATGACCTAAAAATATGTCAGTTGGAAACTCTTCCTTAAATGGTAGGCGTACAACGTAGCGACCATCTGCCTGCCTAGTAGTGGACGTTTGGTAAAAGTTTTCACAAAATGCATCTGTTTCATTTATTGTAATGCCCTTTTCCACTTCTTCCAGTTCCCAAAACTTTTTGATTTCATCGTGAAGTAGATAATTCTCTGACAAAGACACCGTATTTGAAAACGCATTTATTTCACACGTATTATCTGGTCCTGACAAGTACCAACCAAAATGAGACTCTCTTGCTTCCAAATTGCCAGATATATTTTGTCGTACACCCTCAAGGTTAATGAAGGGCAAACAATCGCTGCCTATTATCATATCAATAGCAGCAGGTTGATAAAAGTATGGATCGGCTAGAGTTAAATTTTTTATTTCAACATAATTTTGTAGTTTTATAGGACGGGAGGGTAAAAAGTGTGCTATTTTTGGGGCCACAAGTGCCAAGATTTTTAATTTAAAGTTTGAAACTCTCGATTTTATATTGACAACACATTTTCCTTTGGAAGTTCCTACAATGGTTCCACCGAAGCCTGATATTTGGAGGGCATGCTTTTCGAGTGGAATAGCAAGTTTTTGTTGGATACGAGTTGTAATAAAACTCTTTTCCGCTCCAGCGTCTAGAAGAGCTCTCACGGTAAATAGTTCTCCAGAATTATCTATGTGAATAAGTGCCGTAGGTAACACCGTAGCGCCTTCACGTCGAACAAAATACGCTTGAATATTATCTTGAAGATCGTTATCGGAAACAGGCGAGATCTCGACTTGAGTATTAAAAGCATTGGTTTCGGTTTGAGTACCCGAGGTTGAACTTTTATCATTTTGTGAAGGACCATTTGTTTGCTGAGAATGACCCGTTGATACACTACTGTGTTTTGAGTTTTCAGATTTTTCTAAGTGGAGCATTGTGTGATGCTTTTTGTGGCATACAGAACAAGTATTTGTACTATTACATTTTGATTTAAAGTGTGTAGGAGCTAAACAATTAACACAGTATTTATTTGCAAAGACAAATTTAACACGTTCACTTGGGGATAGAGATTTGAATGACTTACAAACTCTTAAAGAGTGATTCTGTTTACATTTTTTGCAACTTGCCGCTTGTTCACCCTGAGTGTAAAATGCCTGAGTTCGTGAAGACTGGTTCTCTTTAGGTGTGGGCTTTTTCCTATCACTCATAGTTTCTAAAATTTCTATTCGTTCAGTAAGAAATCCATTTAATTGTGGCCATGTAGGCAATTCGCGATGGTTTTTTAGGGATACTTCCCACTCTTTTATTGTTTCATCAGAAAGTTTTGAAACAACGATATGAATCAAAAATGGATCGTAATCAGGCAATTCAATTGCGTAATTTTTTAAAATTGCTAAACAGTCGTTAACGGTGTTCTGTATTTGCCTAAGAGATTTTATATTTTCATTTTGAGCTGGTGTGACCGCATGAATTTTTTTAACTTGATCCTGCACCAAGAGCCTTCTATTCTCAAATCTGTTCTTTAATTTCTCCCAAGCTAGACGAAAATTATCATCTACCAAGTCAAAATCCTTTATGGCTTGGTAGGCCTCCCCCCTCACTTTGCTACGCAAATAGTATAATTTTTGGGCTGGAGCTACTGACGAATCTTTTCCGATAACTGCCTGGAACATATCCCTGAACGCAGGCCACTTGGAGTAGCCGCCGTCAAAATTTTGTATTTCACATGCCGGCAACTTTAATGTGGATCTGCTACTCGTAGGCCTATTCTCATTTATTCTTAATTCATCCGTTTTTAGCAAAATTTTAGTTTTTAAGGCCTGATACAAATCGCTAGCTTCTTCGTATCTTAAAGAAATGTCATCTTTTTGATCACTGCCCTCAGATTGGTCATCTCCTAAAATATATTCTTCGTATGATTCGACCAATTTTACCCATCTTCTTTCTAGTTCTTGCCTTTTGACCTCAAGAAACGCAAACGAACAATCGTCGCTACAAGTTCTTTCAAAATTTGTACAGAATGCCACCAATTGTGTCAGGTCAAATTTGCATCTTCTTTTTGACGCTGCCATTTTCCTAACCCAGTCCGAAAAAAACCCTAATGACTTAGATCAAATTTATTAAAACCAATTGCTCCGCAAATCTTCAATTTGCCTTAAACTTCAACCTCGTCTTGCAACTACAGTCTTCTTGTGGAAGCAAATTCTTTTATTTATGTATATATATGTCTTTATTTGTATATATATGTATACCCAATCTTTTATAGGGTTTGGTAAAAGCCAAATTATTATATTTATCTTTTTTCCCAAAATAGCAATTTATTCGTAATTTTTCAATTTTATTTTTAAAATATTTGAAAAAAATTCCTGGTATACCACTAAACCATGATTTATTTTAGTTTTAAAAAAATTTTTTTTTTTTTGAGGAAAATATTTTCTACATGCAGTTATTATCCACCTGATTAAACATCAATTAATTTCTCCAATTTAATTTAATTTAATTTAATAACTCACCGCTTGTTTATAATGGCACACAAAAATTTATGCTTGGGAACCTCTGACCTCGTTCAAGTACCAAGTGACGTCACTACTGCTGTAGTTTATTTGCTGACACCGGCAAACTTTGTGTTGCTGTTGTTGTTTTTTATATTTTGCGACACTTGGTTTTTTTTTTTTTTCCACTATTTTTTCTCTAACGGCTTTTTTTTTTTCTGTGATTGCCTTTTGTTAAAGACTTCTCTTTTCTTAATGTATTTTATACAATAAATAAATTTATTATATTAATACTAAACAATTTTTAACGAAAAATTGTTATTCACAACTTGAAGTTGGTTTTTTTTTTTGATTTGTGCCACAATTTATGTACATATGTATGTATTTGTTTTTATATTTGTTTAGACAATTTCTTTATTTTTCTAATTTTCCAACACCACTAACACAATATTTCACAAATTTAACAACTTTAATTGGTTTTTATTTGTCTTATAACCACAAGTTGGTTTTTTTTTTTTAATTTGTTTTAATTTATTTAATTTTGCACTCACGCGCCACCATTAAACTTTTTCTTCTTTTACAATATTTTATTCTTAAAGTTGTTTGAAGTAACAGGAACAAATGGGAAGAAACGTTTAAAGATATTAAGTGGTGTAAAGATGACAACAGTATTGCCGTTTAGTGGGAATTATTATTGATGTCTCGTTCTCTCTTTTCTTTTATTTTCTTGTGGCAATTCGTTAGTGGTGACAATTTTTGTGGTATAACTTTTAGCGGTTATTAGTGGTAATGTAATTTTGTTGCTATTTTTTTTTTTTGTAGTAGCCTTTTACCATGTATTTTTTAACTGGATAATTTAAGATTGAATAATCTCCGTTTTTTTCTTATTATTTTGAGAAAACACAATTCGCACAAAATAACTAAAGAACACAGTACATACCTTTTTCCTGTTTTTGTCGTTTTTGTCAATTCTTCACCAATATACTTTTGCTTGATACAGCCTTTGTGTAAAATGATGTACCTTTCCAGGATGGAATTTATCCAATACTCTTCTTTTATGTTGACTGCTTCAATGACACGTAATGTACACTGAAGTGTTACCTTATTTCTTCTGCCGTTAGCCCGATGACGTACACGATTATAAGACAACCTATTGTCTTTGAGTTTTTGGAGTTGCCGCCGGAGGTGCAAGCTGCCGTTTTTTCAGAATTATGTAGACTCCAAGTCACTAATTCTTTCCTGTCCTAGCCTATTCTAGGACTTTTCGAAGGACCATATGTTGGTTTAGGTAACTCCTTTTCCAAACAGAAGATGTGTGTTTCCAAATAAAACACGAGCAGGTTCTTTTGTATATACAAATTAGTGTACAAGCTTCTAGCTTTATTGAGTGCTTACTTATAACTAACTTAAAACTCTAAAAACAATGGCTGATGATGTTGTATATGAAAAAAAATGTAATTACATGAAAAATCCGCTGCTTTAAAGGGGTTTACATATGTTCATGGGGAACGAAAGAAAATAAATAAAAGAATCCCTCTCTTGGAGAATAAAAAAAAAGGAACAGTAAATAAAGGAAACTAATTAAACTCACAAAAAATCGTCAATCGTTGTTGAACTTGCTTCAACAGTGATGATTGTTATTTTTTTTAACTACCACTAAAAAAATTTTGTGATATCGCAAATTTTTTCACTATCATTTAACTCAGATTGAATGTACAAATCTGCACTCAATTCAAATAGTGCAAAATTTGGACTTGCAATCAAAAAAGCTGCATACAAATATTGTCTCACTAAATGCAACTTTGTATGTGCAAAAAACATTAATCAAAATGAAATATTGTCAATAACGGTATAATTTTTGGCTTTAATCATGAAAAAACAAGTTTTTGCTTTTAAATTTAGTGCAACATTTTTAGTTGCACTCAAATGAGTGAAGGAAAAAACAATTTGCAATAAACTGATAATTATAATTGCTTTTTTTAAAATCAAACTATTTTTTTTTTGAGTGCAAAATTTTTTAACATCACTATCACTCATGTTTAGTGAGGCGGAAAATTTTCAATTCATCACTCAACATCAACAAAATGATTGCAATATTTTTGCACTATCACTTACTGTGAGTTGAAACTGCAAAATGAGTGCACTACCCCCATCTATGCTACAGTTTAACAATTACACATTTATAGCGGCATTTCAAGCATAAAATAAATTCGGTTGTACATTTAAATTAACAATTAAAACCACGCTGAAGAACAAGCAAAAAAATATTGGTTGGTTTTGTGTTTTTAGAGAATTTTACTTAACTGGTTAAGCAAAAATGAACGAAAGCAGGAGAATAAAACCTTAAAATATGCAACATATTTAAAAAAAAAACCTTCCAGCTTTTGTGTTTTGCTTTCAAGAATATTGAAAATAAACATTTTGCCATTTTAGTTTTTGTTATAATTTAAAACTAAGTAAAATGGTAAGCCAAAATTATTATTTTAATAAAACTAAAATGTATAGTTTTTTTTTTATTTATTTGAATAGCAAAATCATGCCACAGAGTAAAATATGGAGTCAGGTAAATAATTTTTGGTTTATACTTTTACCGCCATATTCATTCATAAAAAATACTTAAATACTTAAATACTTAATACTGCCTGTTCTAAAATTTCAAGCGTAAACGTTCGTAAAGAATTTAATATGGAAAACATTTTAAAATCTGGGTGCTTGTGTTTTATAAAAATTTCCTATGCGCACGTTAACGTCGCTTTTTTCAACTGAAACTTCCGTAAAAACGGATGAGTGACACACAATTAATACCTTGATGACGGATATTTTATCAAGAACGAAACAATTGTATACATAAAACTTTAGTTTATTTAATTTATTTTGTATTTTATTTGAATTGAGCTGACACACAATAGAACAGATTTTATAAAAATGAATCAAAAAACATGATTTTCCAACTTAAGAACTTTGCGTTAACGTAGCTGAACGATGTGGTACAAAGCTCATAAGCAAACGTATATCAACTCAGTAATACGTTGAAAAAGCGACGCATAAAGTACAGCGGGGGGAGTGTTTAATCTTGCCGGGTTGTACACTCAAATTATTACCTTTTTGAGTTGGTTGTTTCTTCACCCAGTGATTAAGACCGTCTTGAGATTAGGCCAACCAGGGTTTAAAAAACTGGCGAACAAAAAACGAAAATTTGTGTACAACTTTTTGATTCTTGAGTTGGTTTGACAGCGATTGTTTACATTTAATGAATCAGAAGTAAAAGCAACAGTTTTCTTTGACAAAAAAAAGACTAATGGAGAAGTAGAAGAAACGGCAGTTTTTCTACTTAGACTGCAGTTTTTAAATACTGAGGCCACCACTGCAGGTGCTCAAGTAAATCTTCTCTACTCCAGCACTTTTAAGATTTGAAAGAGGGACCCATGAATTTTTTATCATTTCAAACACAAGAAATTAACTTTTTACCTTCAACATAAGAGTTTTTTGCAGTATTATTTGCTGGTTTATTAGGCAAGTAGATTTCTAGCTGGGATGTGGTATCTCCAATCCCAAATGTGGCAATAATGGCGAATAACAAAGACATCAAGGTGAAAATGTTCTTATCGCTTTCAATAATTTTGCTCGAATAAATATTTTAATGGAACATTTTTACACGTATAAGGTTTTCCTTAACCATATTAGTGTCACCTGCAATCATATTATGGTGTAGTTAGTCCTTGACTCGTGCTTGGCCTTATAGTGAACTTCCCCAGAAAAGGTGACCTGAAAATCTGCAGGATCTGGCATGGCATTATTAACCAAAAAATATCCGACACTACACTAAGAGATCTTAGACCTGAACAGGCTGGCTTCCGGCCCCAAAAATCCTGTGTAGGCCACATTAATAGTCTAAGAATAATCATAGAGCAGTCTGCAGAACTCGGGATATGCTTTACCTGTTTTTTTTAGACTTTGAGAACGCTTTTGACGGGCTAAACCAAAATGCAATATGGAGTGCTTTTGCTTGAGTCCCACTTAAAAATCAAACGGCCATGTTCTGACAATCGCACGGTTTGAAATCGCAAGACGCCATATTTATTTTATGAAGTTCTGAAACTCGTGCGTTAAGCTTACGATCTGTCATAGTTTCTTACAAATACTCTAGTTCACTTGAGCTTACTTTTGCAATTTGACTGAACTTCTTGCCTTTGCAATTTACAGAACATCAATAATGCGATTGGAAGTCAGAATCACCAATGTGAAGCGTTTTGCTTCAAACTTTATATCGCGATGTTAAATGTCGTGTTGTCCACGATAACGTGGACAAACGCGTACTGTCTCCATCGCTCCTAAAAACATAGTTTTAGATGTTATAGCTTGAAACGCAACTCATATAAGGAGGAGCATTAGCTGGGTCCTTAACCAGCAACTCGAAAGTCTAGAGTATGCAGATGACATCGGCCTCCTTTAATACAGCTATAACGACATGGCATCGAAATTAAAATCCCTCGAAACAGAGGCTGCAAAAGCGGGGTTAAAAATAAATATAGGGAAGAGTAAAGTAAAGCATTGCAACACCGAAAATACAAGCAGATTCCGTATACACAGAAAAAATTCTCCAAAATTGTTCAACAACTAAAGCCTTAATCAAAAATAAAATCAGTTTTGATTAAAAATTTAATCAAGTGAATTAAACGTTTAATCAAGTGACATAAATGTTTAATCAAGTAAATTACACGTTTTATTGATACTATTAATTTGTTTACTGTTGCAAATTTTATTAATTTTTTAATTAATATCACAAATTTTTTAATTGAAATCAATTTTTATTTTTTTCTGTGTAGAGAACACTCAACTGTAGGAAGTCACACCATTTTGCTACTTGGGTAGCAGCCTATGGTTTACCGAATTTACCGAATCTCCAGAGCCAATTAAGCATTCGGAACCCGTCGTTCAGTATAGACATCTGCTGTCATAAGATAAAGATTGGGATCTTTAACTCTTGTGTTAAGTCTGTACTTCCTTATTCATGTGTGAATTGGAATACAACATTACGCGACTTAAATTTTCTACAAGTTTTTATTATTCTATGTCTTCAAATAATTCTTAGGCCCGTTTTCACGACTTAACGATAGCTAAATGTAGGAAGTTATCGAACAGATAATGAGTTTTTAATTATCACAAGTTCTCTTTAACCTTAAAGTGAAGAATAAGCTAAAGAGAGGAACGTTCTACCTTTAACTTTTGTCGTAAGGTTTAGATTTGAGATTGCCATATTATATTCACATATTTTTTATATATGGCCACTCCAATTATACGTATATTTTGTAAATGTAAAAAAAGTACGTAGTTGCCAGTTCGTATTTTTATTTTGGCAAAAATAATCGGTATTTTCTTTAGTATTGCCACTTTTTTAAAAATGTTAAGTTTATTTTATACCGAAGTTGTGAAAACGAAAAATAGTTGAAGGTAACTTTATTCCTCACTAGTGCTAAAAGTAGCGTTAACTATATCGAACTTTAAAGGTAAGTCGTGAAAACGGGCCTTAAAGTTTTTAGGCCTAACACCATACTTAATACAGAGCTTTGGAGACAAACAAGTCAACGACCAAGCCCCGTCGAAGCATTAAGCCGCAAATGGCGTTTGATTGGTTACACCCTGGGCCTCCAGATAACATAGTCAAAACCGCCATTGACTGGAATTCAAAGGGTAGAACACGGAAAGTAGCCAGACCGACGCATACCTAAGGCCATTAACTTAACCTCGAAGGTAGTCGTATTGACAAAAGCTTAATAGAAGTCAAACAAAATGGAATCGATTAGTTGTGGCCCTTTGTTCCCACTAGGAACCACAGGACATTACTTCAGTTCTTCATAAGGAAGCCACAACCATGTTATGGTTGGCTGCGATCATGTGTTGATTAATAATAGCACTAATAAGTTCACAACAAATAATTGTAAGGTGGGAACTCGCCATATAAAATTCATGCCTTCCGTTAGCGATAATCGAAACTTATACATTTCTCCTTTGCAAGCCTGCTTCTTTTGAAGGTCAATTTTTTAATGGCTAGTTACACAGATTGAGCCTGCATTTGCAACAGAGTTTGGTTTTTTAGTAGAACAATTTTAAGACAATTTTTAGATTTTAAATTAAGTTACCTAAAATCCCCTACTGTGCTTAAGTAGGAACTAACTTACAATTTACCAACTTAAATTTGTAAAAAGTGTATAATTAAGAAAATAAAGTTTTTGGCTAAACTTTTAATTATCTAATAAATTGTGGTTTAACAAAAAGTGCACATATAAAGACAGATGTATTTAAACATATCTTTACAAACAAATACATACAATGACTAATTAACTTTCTTTGTAAGTTTTACGCACAAATATTTCCTTTGTATCTTAATCTGAACAAAGAATAAATCTTATGCATGTAAGTGTGTGTATATGTTTATGAGCGGGTTTATAAAAGCCCGACAGTTCTGGTAAACTGTAAACGACCGGGAAATGTTTCTTGTAAAGCAACAGATTCATTTTAGTTTTGAGCATTGTAATGGCTTCTAATAAAACGACTTGGAAATTATTAAAAGAGCCTATTTCCTAATCAATTCAAATCAATCAACAGATCATATTTTTATATCTGGGTAAATTTCGGTGGAAGCCTGTGTTATGCAAAGAAGAAACATTCAAATGGAACTAGAGATTTCACTAGCTACTTTTGGTTAGGACTAGTAACGAACTGTTTTCTCTGTTTTGAGTTAGAATAAAAAAAGAAAGCTGTTTAATGAAGTCACATGATTTATAATTGACTCCATATTACCAGTCTAGTAACCACTTCGAAGTAAGTTTAGGGACACAACAAATAACAAGAATCATTAACGCCATTATAAAACAATTAACTGGGTAAGGTTAGGATAGGGGGAACGGCCGGCGCGAAGTAACCTTCACACGCTCACCAATATGATCCATTGTGACGCCTTAGTTAAGACCTTATGACACCACATTTTTTATTCATTAATTGACATAGAATTGATAGAAAGAAACAGTAAATGTTAGAAAGAGCAAACTATAAAAAATGTAAACAATATTTTTTTAGTTTTTCTTTCTCTTGTTATGGCTTTGTTTCAGGGATGGCGTTGAGAATTTTAAAAATTGTACCAACAACCTTAAAAAATTGTACTTTTTTACCCTAATTGTACTAAAAGATTTTTTTAGTTGTAATTAAGTTTATTTATGTTCATAAAAAACACCACAAAAAGGTATTATAAATCTTAAGTCTCAGTAATTCTTTACTTTCTGTTCTGTTACGAACCAGCTGATTTGTTTTTGTTATCAAAAAACCTGTGAAATTGATTAGATTTTCTGTTATGTTGCGGTTCAGTTTGTTAAAATCAAAAACGTGTTAAGAAATTGTAAGTGACAGCAAAATAAATAATAAAAAATACATAAGTATTTTTATTGAAATAAACTTTTTTTTTGATTTTAAGAATTCATAAAATTTAATTTCTTCAAATTTAAGTAATTGAAATAAAACAATGGACGGTGCAAAACTAATAAAGTTGTGATAAATGGCTGACAAGTTGCTACAGAAAAAAAACTATTACAATTTCGTAACAGAACGGCACGGAACAGAACAGAAACAGAAAGTAAAGACTAACTGAGCCTTTAGTTTAAAAAGTATCAACCAAAAAGTACAAATAGCCATTCCTGTTATGTTTATTTTATTAAATGTTGCCAACTTTTTGTTTATGAGAAACCTAAAAATTAAAATCGGTAAATCGCTGAATTTGCCTATAAACCGCTGATTCAGCAACACTTTTAATATTTCAAGCTTGAAATGTCAATTTTAAGTTAAACAATTTTACATTTTTTTTGACAGAACTTCATTTTTTATCGATAACTTTAGTAAAATTTTTGACAGTTTGCCATTTATCTTAATACAGTTTAACTCTTTGCACTTGGTAAATTTTTGTATTACATTATATTTGTACTGTTCACCAAAACTTGAACAATGCATTAAAAATGTAGTGTCATAAGGGCTTTAGTGATAGGACACTGATTAGAAAAGAATGGGAGAAATAGAGAGTAAAAGCCCAGAAAAAGTAGTAGAAGAGAGAAAATCGGACCAGACAAGATAGGACAACCCTATTAAACAGAAATCTGCCCTACATGTACCCATAACCCCGTCCCCTGTTGCACAGCCAGGTCACACAAATTTGTTTGTTAGGACCAGCACTCAGAGGAAGAACCCTACTTATTCATTGCATTGTGTTTGAACGAAGAAAATGGGTTATGGGAAGGATAATAGAGGGCGTAGTGTTTGTGAACATTCGACTTGAACTTATTCAGATTGAAAGTGAGAAGGAAGACTTCCGCAGGCAGGGGCTTCCACATATGAACAGTCCGGCAAAAAACGAATTTTCCCTGAAATTCGTTGTACGATGCACCGGCCAATCGAACACAAAAGGATGGGCTCTTCAGGAAAAACATGTATTACGAACAAACGTACGTACTTTCGGGAACCAGATTCCTAGTTTCATCGGAACACATGCCAATGTAGTAACGATGAAACAGGCAAATATCCATATTGTGACGGTGCTTAAGGGAGTCAATTGAATTGTCACTAATGTTCAACAATAAAAGTGTTGCTGCTTCTTTATTTTTTTTAAGTTTAACTAAAAAATTGTGGAGCATTTTGGAGTCAAATGACTATAAAAATAAGTTGGAAAAAAAACAGCAGTAAAGAGAAAAATACAAGAAATTTGAGCCAACAAGTGGCCCAATTGGCAGAAAGACACTTCAGTTTGAATAAATATGCAGCCAAAAATCTATGAATCTGTTGTATTATTTCCAAAACTGCCAGATTGATGGACATTTTGTACATAAACCCTACAGATAATATTGGACTACGTGGTCCATTGTGGCTTAAATGGACTAATCTACTGTAATATGGACCATGTTATAAGAAATTAACATGCAGTGCTGCCAAAAACTGCATGATGTATACTTTTCTATAGTTTACAGTATTACACATTGGTAGCCCTGATGGTGTCCATTATTAATTGTTTATTTAAAAGTGAAAGTTTGTGAAATTTGTGAAAAAAAAGTAAACAAATTAAAAATACCAAGTAAATATATTTAATAATAGCAATAATAGAGTACAGTGCACGCCATAAAAGGCGATTAGCAAAAAATGAAAAATGCTTAAACAACCGCTTTAGTGTACTCCATACTGTAATGACATGGAGTACTTTTAAAACTAACCCACTTTAGTACTCCATGGAGTAGTTTAGGGACTACTTCGGTGGGTTATATGGTCCCCTCCTAGGACATCATAATGTTAAATGGACCACCTTTTACCCATATATTTGGAGTAGTTTTGGAGTACTCCTACTCCTTTATGGACTACTCTTTACATGCATGTATGGACTAGTCTCGTTATATGCAGGGAATTAAGCCATTAGAGACCTGTAGATATCAAAAAGTTTGGTAAAAAAAGTTGATTTTCTATAGTTTATTAGAAGTTGTTTTTAAAAAATTTTTGCTTTATTTGGTATTTGTGTATCTATCGATTTCTATGGTTAAAATTACTAAAATTTCAAGTTTTTTTATGATATTTTTGAGACTTTTGTAGTTCTAGCGTTTTTTATGCTCAAAATTAACAAAATTTTTAGTTTTTTTTTCAAGATTATTGGCGAATCTTCTGGTTAGGCGATTTTAGTTTAAATAAGTGATTTTTATGGTCTTAGAGAGAAAAATGAACATTTTTTATGGTTCATAGAAACTTTTGGTAAAATAAGTGTTTTTCTAGTTTAGACGATTTTTGTTAAAAATGTGTTTTTATGCTGTTTAAGAGATTTTTTGGTCAAAATAACAAAATAGAAATAGAAATTTTTTGGATTAGGTGATTTTTTCGAACATTTGATTTTTTAGGCTTTTGGCGGTTAACTGTTGTTTTTTTTAAAGATCTTTGACGATATTACCTTTTTTTCTTGGTTTAGTAAATTATTTTTAATTTAAACAAACAAAGTGTTCTTTCGAGAAGCTCCAAAATAGACTTTGAAACACCGGCACACACATGAGAGTTTTATTCCATTTTCGGTCAGATAAAGGTGGTATAAATCGCAAGGAGATCAGAAGGAGTGAAGTATGTCTTATATCGTTTTAAGCAGCCGAGGCACTTGAATACTTCTTTCGACTCCTTGAATATATTGTTACGAAATTAGATTCATCTAAGAATTATTTAAAGTTTTAGTTATAAGTTATCTGGTAAATTATAATTTATGTCGTATTTGCTCCACTGTATTGTAGACTTCAGATTTAATTGGAGAATTTTGAGTTCGAATGTTCTGGAATCGACTGATAGGTTCTTGAATCTACTACTCTACAACTACTACCGGTTGTGAACTATAAATATAGGCTGACTCGTAAAGTTTACTTTTTAACTTACAGCATTGGATAAATTGTGAACTTTATAATTAATTTTAATAAAGTTTGTTTAGTTGAAAAAGTGTGTGTATTTATTCGGATTTGCAATTAAAAGAACTCAAACGCGTTTATTTAAAGGAAAAACGTAACAATATGTTGTGTCCACCGTACATTGAATCTTCATGCCCAGAACAACAAGGGATTCTGATTCTTTAATAATTATACCACCCATACGGATAAGGAACCTGATACCGTCGCCCGTTTATGCGTCAGCACGCTACATTAGATTTTCGGGCATTAAAATCGACCCTACACGCCAACCCCATTCCACAAGAGCAAGGAGCTGACGTTCCGGTGAATGGCGAGTGATATCGAGCCATGCTGAATGAACTTTTGTTTCCAAAAGTTAATCAGCTAAACACCAACGACATTTGGTTCCAACAAGACGGCACTACTTGCCATATAGCGCGCTTAACAATCGATTAATTGTAAAACCAATTAGGTGACAACTTTATTTATCGAAGTGGTCCTGCTCACTGACCCCCTCGTTCGTACGATTTAACGCTTCTGGATTACTTTTTATGCGGTTATGTTAAATCATTGATTTATGCCGACAAGCCAGCAACTTTTGAAGCATTGGAAGCCAATATTCAAGCCATCATTGACACCAGGGATGCCAGATTTGACGATTTATCGTCATTTTGACAGTTTTTTGTTCCGGAATTAGAAAAGTGCCCATTTAGACAGGGAAACATTTGGAAGGGAAACATTTTGTTTGGTAGCAAATTACTGGTGGGGAAGAGAGAATGGTTCTTGTGTTCGGTACTCGGCGACACGTTTTGTTCTCATTTTCTTTGTTGACATTTACTTTGCTTTTTGAAAAAAAAAAACAACAATATAAACAGATGGTTTCCGGCAACATGTTCGTCTGTGTGACCGAGAATGAAAAAACAAAAGAGAATTACAGATGTTTTCCTTCCAAATGTTCGCTCGTCTAAACTCGGACAAAGTGCCGATTTGCTGATTTTTTTCCTAAAAAGTGGCGATTTTTTCAATCTCCAAAGTCTGAATAAAACATTAAATTTTCTAAAACGTTCTAAAATGTCAGCCGTACCTTAACAAGCGGAAGGCGGAACGTTTTCTTTCACTTAGCTTCTAGGCTGATATGCCATACCAAAGCAAGAGCGTCAACGTTGTGTCACGAACAGTAGTGATAGCTTTCTTGTTTAATAAAACCCACAAATTAGATAAAATAGGGATAAAAACGCTAGATTGGCTTAATTGCCATTATTAATTAACAATAGCGGCACACTTCACTATTAAACGACCTGTCAAAATCGGTTTTACCAATTGCAAAGCGTTGAGGCTGCTCTATTTAAAAACTAGAAGACGCGTGCCGCTTTTGTTTAGGTACGGCTGTAATATGCAAGTCTTAGGAAAATATTTAAATGATTTTTTTTTCAGAGTACATAAACAGGTATGTTACACTTGTTTAACTTTCGTCAAACCATCAGCAAATGAACCTTTTACGACTCTCTATATAAATCATATATTCAACAATTATAAGGCGAACATTTCACGAGTTGTTAGATAATATCTACATGATTCTGATACGATTCTTGACATGAAAGACTCGTTAGATAATCTTTACCCCACGTCTTAAACGATTACCACAACGATTGAAGAAGCGTCTGTCGCTGTGCTATTGAAGAATCTCAGCCGTGTTACAGTTCTTTCCGTGTGGGGTATCTTCTACGATTTAAAAATGCGGTCATCGACGATCAAAGACGCTCTTCATGAGACTCTCAGTATCTCTTACACGATTCAATGAAGTAATAATGTTTTTGTTTAAATGTTTTTTGTTTTCATCAAAATCAAACAAAAATTGTTAAAAAAAATTAAATTGTAAGTTGTCCGATTTTTTAACGATTTTTCGAAACGTGAAAGACATTTTTTTTTCTCCGGAAATCGACTTTTTCCTCACAAATTTATCTGGCAGCCCTGATTGACACCATAACGGCCGAATCGAATGAACCAGCCGAGGCGGACCTATGCCGGAAATCATATATAAAAAATTAATGCTGCTATTATCTAACAGATTATAACTTAAAGTCATGCCAACAATATTTCTATCTTGTATTATCATTTTAAGTTCTCATGCAGCTTAAAAAATACCCCATATGCGTCTTAAGCTTAATAATCGCAATGTCATCATGTGTGTGTGTTTTTTTTTAACACAAGATTTTTAATAAATTTACAAATAAAAAGTTAACAAATCTCTGGTAAATAAATTTAATCAGGAAACCATTAAAGCCCCAACATAAATAATGGAATCTTTACAACAACTACAAAAATTAAGCACTTAAATAGACCAAGAACAAAACCAACCAACCCAACAACAACAACAATATGAAAAAATATGTAGCTGCAGCAAAAAAAGGATAAAATAGAATGAATGGAAAAGGGTAAACTAAAATTAATGTACGAGTGAAGTGAGTATGCATCAGTATGTATTTGTGTTAATGTTTAACTGTATGAGTAAGTTAAATTATTAAATATTAAAATAACCATTAAAAAACAACAAATACCCCAACTTTTTCCTTTTTTTTTGCTATAAGAAAATCTAGGGTTAAAAAATACAACCAGCAAATTTTTTCTGCTTTTTCCAGCACATTTTGTTTTTTAACCAGAAAATTTGTTAATTTTGCTTTATTTGTTTTTTTTTTCGGAAAACAAAATATTTTTTGCGATACTCGTATTTCGGGTGTCTTTACATGTGTATCACAGCTTAAAATGAAATATAAGTATTATAATGATTTTCATTTGTGTTTTGTTTTAGTCATATTCCACCGGAAAGTTAAACCTTTTTTTGGAATTCTTTTAATTTATTTCGTTAAATATTTATTTAATGAAATTTATTGAGTAAGGAAAAAAAATACATGAATTAAACAAGTAAATATGCTATAGTCGGCTGTACCGAATCTTACACACCTTTCACTAAAGTTCTTCTTTATTTCGAAAGCATATTTCTATGGGCGCTAGACAATATTTAAGGTTTATTTCATCAATCTACACACATTGAAAAATGCATCTTCATATTGACGATACCCTAACATCAGGATTGTAACATCAACGTTATTACGAATGGCGTTCGTCATCATAAAATGGTGTCATATTTTATGCGTCATCTATGCTATGACTACCATGACACAACAATTCGATGACACATTTTATGTATTACTAACATTATTTTCATGTTTAAAAACTAAAATAAGAAGCAAAAATTCCCATATTCTATTTGTTACAATTATTAAGTTAAATACATAAAATTTTCAGAGTAGAATGATTACGAAAACCATAACGGGTATGCTGCTGGTGTCTTACAATGAGAGTTCGAAATTCGTCATTTTTGTGATGCCGATGTGTCATCTCATTCATGTCATAATCTAATCGGATGACAATTTGGCAAAGTGATGTTAAGGCTGACATTACAATGACGAAAAGTGTCAAAGGGTCGAAAACGAAGAAACTTGCCATAGTACTGATATCTAAATACATCAGCGTTATAACGCCTTTTCTATCAGTGTAGATTGTTTTGTGTGGACGCTAACGTACCAAGACCGTTAATTCACGAGAACACTTGTGTCAGCACAAGGTGAATTAATGGACTACCGATATTTTAATATTTAATAAGCGTTATATTAGAAAACTAAAAGGTGTCCAAAAAATTAAATTCCGTACGGAATGTGCGATTCGTTTCGCACTTTGCTTAGGCAAATGACAGTTTCATAAAACTTAACAAAAAGTTTCTTTAAGTTAAATATGGGTTGCCTCATAAGATTTACATGTATTCGCACATTTGCTTAAGCACATTATGGTTGGGCCTTAATTGTGTAATGCTATGTTCACATTTGGGTTATAAAACGAGTTCACGCAACTTGAACGTTGTTAAGCTTTAATCAGATAAAAATCGAGATGATTAACCACACATAAGTGATTTGTTATTCACTTCAAATTGGCATGATTACAACCAAATCACTTTATTAATCAGATAGAGTCCTCTGAACATACCTCAAACTGAGTATAATGTAGAATCAGCTTCCATGAACGTACCCTCACGTGTACAACCGACCACGATTTCTTCTTAATGTTTGTATACTGTCCTTAAATAATTCATAAATTCTCACAATTTCATTATGAATGTGTTTAAAATAATATTCTGATAACTTTATTAAGGTGTTTTTATACATTTTTAATACTTTAAAGAAATATAAATTTGTTTGTTGTGTTTTTTTCTTAATCATCTGTCATCATAATCATCCCAAACGTAATGTAAACGGCTTTCATTAACTTTATCAACATTTTGCTTAAACGCGCCAGGTGTGAACATAGCGTAAGGCGTTGTAGTTAACGCCAAAGTCGTTTTTTTAATAGATTAAAGAACACAATTTGTGTGTTTCTTTGATCTATTACAGAAAACGACTTAGGTTTTAACGACAACGCCTTACACAATAACGCCGAATATCTCAAAAGAAACTATTTTTATTTCGTTAAACTTAAATGACCTCAAATTTGGACACCCTTTATTTGTGCCAATTGATTAATGGGCAACAATGAGAGATGTATGGGTTTAAATTAGAGGCAGTCGTGGTGTTTGCTTTTGCCATTGGCGGATCGATCTGGCTAAATTTCAAAAGCAACCTATTTCGTTAACATCTCCCTTTTTCTTTCGTGAACATATTTATATGCCAAAGTTTAAGTGTCTAGGTTTTAACAAAAGAGTAACAAAATTTTTTATCTTATAGGTTCGTATTCATTCAGGACCCTGCACCTTTAATTTTGTGTTTCTAAGTTTAATATTATTTCAAAAGTACCACATGTAGAACGGGAAGAGTAAAAGATAGAAAATTAATTTTTCGTATTTCCCCTTTTTCATAAATTTTTTCTCCCTATTGACATATCAGAAATTTCAATATTGTAGTGGGAGCCCATAATTTAATATGAGAATGAATGGCAAAAAATGTTTTGTAAAAAAGTACCAAAAACAGGTACCATTTTCATCCCTTAAACGTACGAGCTTCGAAAAGTACCAAATAAGTATTTGTATTTTTTAGATAAGTTACGAATGTTATATAAGTTTTACTTCTATGTTTATTGGTTAAAAAAATAGATGGGGTGACAAAAAAGTTCTAAAATTAAGCTTTTACCCATTTTCTCCCCAGTAGGGCCGAATTTAAAAAAAGTACCACATACCTATCTGCTTATTTAAAAAATAAAAAAAATGATAAGCATTAATTTTGTTTGAATCTCTTTCAGTTTAGGAGATATTAGGTTAGCAAATTAACACGTTTTTACCGCTTTAAAATTCGACTTTCTAAAAATCCAGTCTTTGTGGATAGATTTGGCATTCCGTCCACATAAAAACATTTTAGCTTCAGGTGTTCAGGCTGTGAGATGATGAATCAGTCAGTCAGTAAGGTTACAATTTTATAAATACAAGGTGGCGCAAAAATAACCTTCCGATGTTTTTTGGCTGTAATTTAAAAAAAAAATGAAAAACTTTGATTCTTCTTGTGGATTATTTTTATTTGGTCTTTTAATTTTTTTTACATCAAGTCGAGAATATGATGTCATGTAAATGGCCGCCGCCACAGTTGATTGTCATTTGAGCCCTTTTTATGGCATTTTCCATCACTTTGGCCAAAACTTCCGGCGATAGGTCCTCACATTCTTGACGGATATTGTCTTTAAGAGCTGCAAAAGTCTGAGGCTTGTTGACATAAACCCGCGACTTCAAAAAGCCTGGAAAAAGTCTGGAGCGGTCAAATCAGGCGATCTTGCTGGCCAGTGCAAATCGCCAAAACGAGAGATTAGGCGCCCGGGAAATGCATCCTTCAACATATCGGTTGTGGCACGTGCAGTGTGTGCCGTTGCACCGTCCTGTTGGAACCACATGTTTTCCAATCCCAATTCATCAAGTTGCGGCAAAAAGAACTCGTTGATCATTGCTCTGTAGCGCTCACCATTCACAGTAACCGTTTGGCCCGCGACGTCTTCGAAGAAAAAAGGTCCGATGACTCCTCCAGCGAAAACAGCACACCATACAGTGACTTTGAGCGGGTGTAATGGATCTTCTTGGGTTACACGCGGATCTCCAGTGCCCCAGAAGCGTAAATTTTGCTTATTTACGTACCCGCTAAGATGGAAATGGGCCAAACGTTGTGCCAAAGTCACCGACCGATTATTGGTCAAATAAGTCCGCGTTCTGGAGCAGTGTAGCTTAACATTGTTTATTAACGTGTATATCGCATATGTTTACTACACAAATGTCAAAACAGAACTGACATTAGAGGCCAATCGCAAAATTTATAGCATTTTCTGATAGGAGGATTACTTTTGCGCCACCTTGTATAGTAAGGATATAAGTATGTAACAAGTTCTCATTATGTGGGGGGTGTTTTGAATACTCATTTTAACATGCACATGGACATACACATGGAACTTCGCTACTCATACAACCCCAGATTTTATTTGTATACTTTATAGGATCAAAGACTAATATTAAAGAAATTACAAACGAAATGACAAACTTACTTATACCGTTTCCATCTGTGTTGAAGGGTACAAAAAGAAATTAACTTTGTTGAAATTATGTTTGTGTTTGAATTTTTTTATTTTTCCGTACTACTTTCCGCCCTAAAGATTTAAAAGAAACCCCCATGACGTTTTGTTTTCCCTTTTTTGTGCAGCATTAAATCGTTAATTATTTTTGTTTAAAAAAAATGAGGTTAAGTTTTTGTTTAAAAAAAGATATCAAAATTGTTTGAAAATGGTGCCTTTTTTTTAAAGGAGAACTTTTTTGAAAGCTGATTACTTAAATTATATATGTATGTATCTATGATTAGAAAAAAGAAATCATTTTCATTTAAACTTTCAATAGGGTATTATTATTCCAAAGGAAAGTTTTCCTTAAAGGAATATTTTCTATCAGTAAAGATTTCTTTTATCAAAAAAAAAGGGTATTTAACTAAATAAGGGACTTATTTGTTATAGGGTTAAATATTAATAAAAAGGTTATTCTTTCAAAGTAGATTAATTTGCAAAAAAATTTATCGTTTGTATAATTTTTGGCTTTTTACCACAGGCATTTTTTTTAATAAGGTAAGTACTTTTAAATTATACTTTTTATGAAATATTTAATTTAAATTAATAAAGGTACCTTTTGTTACTTTATGCTTAATTGATTTTTTTTATTACCCTTTGAAATACACTACAACTAAGTTTAAAGTAAGATACCCCTTTAATTTAAAAGGTAAAAAAGGATTATTTCGGTTTGTAGAGATGCCTTATGTGAAAAATATCGCTTTAATTTAAAAAACTAACATTTCATAAAAAGAAGTACTTTTCAAAAAAAGTACTTTTGTCTAAAAGCATTTATTTATGTTGGTAAAAAGTGTATTTTTTGGTTAAATGGGAATATATTTTGTTAATACGCTACAATTAAAAAATATATTAAAAACTGCCACTTTTTGTGAAAGGAAGTACGTACTTTGTTAAAAATAGCACTTTTGTTAAAAAAAAAAATACTTTTTGATAAAATAACTCTTTTGTTAACAGGCTGGCCAACGATGTCGAACGACAACTTAAGCGAGCGACAACACTTTCCTCCTCTGTTTGCCAACCGATTTGGACCAAAAATTCACTATTTGGAAGGTTGATTTCATAAACGCAGTGTTGCAATGCACTACTAAAAGGTATAGCTGCATACACTCCATAACCTTTATCTAGACAATGCCTTGAGGTCATAATTGCACGGAAACCGTATTCACTGCACAACGGTTGCGAAATTTGTGCATCGTTTTTGTTTGTAATGATTTGTCAACGCAAGAAAAACTTTGATAACTAATATGCATGTGGCAGTGTAAATAAAACTGAACTGGCAAAATAAAATAAAGCAATTTTTTTTTATTTTTGTTTTTGCTTTACCCACTTACAACTACATTTAGAGCTAACAAAAAATCAACCAATTGTAATCGGGACTGTAAGAAAAGATAAACTCACTTTTTATTGTTGTTGTTTTTGTTTAAGCTTTGATATTGTTACAAATAAAACGGGGTTTATAATTCTTATTCGCTTAACAGTTTTATTGTATAATATCTTTAGTTTTTAAAATTTTTGGATGAAGTTTCCTGACAATCTGGCCTAAGCAACCAATGAAATGGGAATTTAGCACATTTAAACGAAAGCATTGGTTTTAAGTTATGCTTTGCAATACTGCGTTTATGAAGTCAACCGTATTTACTAAAAAAGGGGAAAAACAAAAAAAAAAAAAAAAAACGGGAAAATTCGGCAACTTCGCATCTTCAAACTAAATTTAATTCTTATCGTTGTTCAATAGAAACATAAGCGGAGGTGTCTGGTACTTTTTTGAACTTCGGCACTTTTAGGGAGGAAACTGGTATAACCTGTATTTTGAAATTACTTCGTCACCTCAATAAACATTGAAATAAATTCGTAATTTATATAAAATATACAAACACTTATTTGGTACTATTTTGAAATTCAAAACGTTCGGGGTGAAAATCGTATTTATTTTTGGTACTTTCTTTTACAAAACATTTTCCTACATTCATTGATATATATGGACGTCTTGAATTATGGGCTCCCATAACAATATTGCAATTTTGGATGATAGTTCAACGGGGAAAAAGAAATGTATCAAAAAGGGAATATACAGGAAATTAAATTTCTTTTTTTTACTCTTCCATTGTACATGTGGTACTTTTGAGTTTTTTTTTATTATTTAACTAAGAAACCTAAAATTAAGGTGCTGGGTCCTTAGTAAATGAGAACCTATAAGATAAAAAAATGTTGGTACTTTTTTGTTTTTCAGCTGGTACTTTTTGAACTTTCGTTATATTGGACCTAAAAATATAAAATTAAACATGCAATGTCCTGAGCGGAGGACAATCTGTATAAGGGAACTTTTTAGTATTTTTTTGTTTTTCCACTGGTACTTTTTGAATTTTCGGTTAAATTGAACCAAGAAACATAAAATTAAGCATGCGAGATCCTTAGTGAACTAGAATCTATGAGAGGTATTTTTTTTTTGGTACTTTTTCCTTCCATAAATGTTACTTTTTTAGCCTAGAAGCATAAAAATCAACAGGCAGAGTCCAGAAGCATTAAGAAACTATAAGAGGAGGAGAACATTTGGTACTTTTTAGTTTCTCAGTTGTTGCTTTCTGATTTTTTTAATATTTTTGAACTTACAAAATAAATGAAACATTCACGGTTGGTCCCTCGCCAACCTCCGTGAAACTTGTCATTTTCTTTCTACTAATATGTATGTTTTCTTCATATTTGCATCAAAAATTATGGTCAAATTTCGACTGCCTGGCAAACGGTAGTAATTATAAAAAAATATTTAGTGTTGGTGTTACAAGAAATAATTTTGTTTAAGGCCCCTATTACGGTTCACAACTCAACTTAGTTGAGTTGTCAATAAGACAACTGGTTGTGTTGAATTGTATTTTGTTGATGTTTTTGTTCGCCGCAATATAGCAAAGTTGTAAACCATAATACAAAAATTAAAAAATTACAACTCAACTGAGTTGGGTTGTGAACCATAATAGGGGCCTAATATTCCAACAAAATGCTTCTGTCAACAACCACAACAAAAGTGACTTTGACATTTGTGCTCGCATAATATTTCTTAGCGGGGCGCTAATTTGTATTCAGGCAAAAGTAAATGAGAATCGGTGCATTGTGTCACAAATTTTTGTTAATTTATATAACAAAACTAAAAATTTTTTATGGAGTTGGTTGCACATTTGGTTTATAACTCTGTTCCTACTAAGTAGATTATGCTGGATTTCAATCCTAAATTGCTTAGGAGAACTCGAAAGAGTTTGACACCATTATTGTTATTTTGTGTTGGGTCTTTTGAAAGTGAGAGCGTTTTTAACAGACGGACATGGATAAATCGCCTTAGAATTACTCAAGGGCCCAGAATATATATACTTTATAGGGTCTTAGATGAAAATTTAAAAAGTTTTAAGCATTACGAAAAAATAAGTGTACGCCCATTTACTACTAGTGGTGGAGGGTATAAAAAGGATTTTAAATTTTTTTTAAGAAATTTCTAAAGACATATTTTGGCAATTTTTTCTCTTAAATTTTTAATAATAAGTTATTTTCTTCTTTTAAAGAAATATAAGTTATGCTTAAAATAACCTTTTTTCAAAATTCCTTTTACATAAAATAATATTTTTAATATTTGTTTTTAAGTACTCTTATAAAGGATTTTTTTTGGGTAAACGAACCAATTAATATAAGTACCGTTTTAGGGAGTTTTTTAAATACCTTTGAGAGGTTAAACAAATTTCTTAAGATAGTGTATTTATTTGCTATTATGGAATCGTTTTTGAGAAGTTTTTTAAATAATCGTTTATAAATTCTTAAGGCAAAATATCTATTTACTATTTGAAAAGTTTCTCAATAGTTTCTTATAAATTTAACCCTGGAAAGTTAATCGAAATAAGTACCGTTTAGAGGAAGGAGTGTTTTTAATTACCTTTGAATTTTTTTTTTACTATCTTTAAACAATGTATCCTTTTATTAAAAAAATAAATTTTTTAGAAAGTTTTTTATTAAGTACCTTTTAAAGCTTGAGAAGTTTCTTTAGAAAAATTCCCTTCTATATTTTGGAGCGTTTTTTATCGTCCTTCACATTTTTTTTAAATAAGTATATTTAACAAAGCACCTTTTCAAGGACTCGTTTCAACATTTAGGAATATATTTTTCTTGGAAGACGTTTTTTTTAACTACATTTTTAATAGAAATAACATCAAAGATTTATTTAAATACTTACAGTCTGTTTTTTAAAATTATAATCTTTTACTTTCTTCAGCGTTTTTTCTATTTTAAATTATACCATCAAAACAGATTACCATAAAATCGCCCTTAGCTTACATGTAGCCATTGTAATGCCAAGCAAATCTTCAAGTCAAGCATGAGTGCACACCATTCCAACTCACTCTCACTCTCACACTTCAATCACCCGAGAGTAGAAATAGTTTTATATTAAAGGATGCACAATTTTCATATTGTAAATGAATGAAGGCGA